>CM042011.1:126233059-127433059 GCA_023525715.1 Cichorium intybus | reverse complement strand
CCAACAAAATAAAAGAGTTGAAATATGGTTTTGGAATGATTTAATTACCGATATTTCGTGATTACACTACTTGTAATAAATACTAACTATGTAGTATAAATGGCAAGTAGGGTCGATCCACAGGGAGCGATGGTCTAATGGATTATGCCTTGATTTTACGAGATTCAAACTTGTAAAGAAAGTAACCAAAAAGGGGGGGAATAATTGGACAACAATTATGTAAATGTCGAGAGCAAATAACTTGGGACAAAATATATAGAATGATTGCTTTTATAAATTGGGGACAAATTCTGGTTTTGCATTTGTAGTCATATGATTGGAAATAACAATAAGAATGATGTTTTATAACTTTAATCTTTCTAAATTGGTACTTTGTGTATGCCGAAAGTTCGCACATACACCATTCACCTAATGTACCTTAGTCAAGAGAAGCTCGTTAACTAAGACTAATCTTACTAATCAAATCTAGATTAGTCAAGTGTATGCCGAAAGCTCGTACATACACCATCGTAGAATTTGAATGAAAGATTGCATTATGTTTTATGTGAATGTTCCCAACAATGTTCAATACTCCTAAACAAGCGTTGAAGCGTCAAAACATGAGATATGATTTTCACCGATTAAAGATGATTGTCACAAATAACATTTTATAAAACAATTACGGATTTCATAATTTGTATGACTAGATTGATTTATATTTGAGATCAAATGACCAATATGAAATAAATAAAAAACCAAACGTTTGTTAAGCCACAAAATCATATCACTAGAAAGATATAAAATCAACATCAAACTTTATATTAAATCACAATCATAATCCTTAATACAAAACCAGAAAATAAGGTTACTAGCCACTCATGACTAGTAAAAGATAAAAGAACTTACAAAATGAAGATAATCCACACTTGAAGTTGCACACAAACACAAACACAATGTAACTAGAGAGTATTCAGAAAATAATGGAAAGATGGGATGGTTCTAAGGCTAACTAGACACATCTATTTATACTAACACACCAAGGGCAAAATGGTAAAATGGACAATGGCAAACATCATCATTCCAAGACCCACTTCCTTCATCACATGGCTTCAAAATCAGGTTGGATCTGGATCTGGTTGTGTAGCATGGGAATGACAGCACAAGAAAGAATAAACAACTCAAAGTGGGTGAAAAAGCAGATCTGGTCACCAGGAAAAGTTACACGGCCGTGTAATTTCTTGGGCCAAAATTACACGGTCGTGTAATCCTGGATTTCATCCTGGGCTCCACTTCAGCTGACATGGCATCATATGTGGCATATTAAGTTACACGGCCGTGTAACTTCAAGGGCAAAAGTTACACGGGCCGTGTACAATACTGTCAACGGGATGACGATTTTGTAACTTCTTCGTTTGAGCTCCGTTTCTTCTGAAATTTCTTGTGTAGCTTCCCATTGTCATCCAATGCAAGATTCAACCCTCAAAAGCACCTGAAAACAACCACAAAGTGTGAAAGTAGGTTGCTATTCTTGAAATCCCAAAAAACATGAAAATATGCAATAATTAGAATAAAATGCAAGGTAAAACAAGGATAAAAAGGCATGAAAACATGCTTAGGAATACACCTAACACGTAGCATATCTTGTTTCGGGTTCTTTTAATTGCCGAGAAGCATACGCTATCACTTTCCCCCGCTGCATTAGTACACAACCCAATCCTCGGTTCGAGGCATCACTATACACCACGAAATCTTCAGTTCTCTCCGGCAAGGTAAGAACTGGCGCATCACATAATTTCTCCTTCAATGTTTCGAACGCCTTCTCTTGTTCCGCTCTCCATTCAAAATTTTCCCCTTTTCTTGTTAACTTCGTAAGAGGTACTGCAATTCGTGGAAAATCTTGGATGAATCGTCGGTAATACCCGACGAGTCCAAGAAAACTTCTCACTTCTGTCGGGGTCTTTGGTCTTTCCTATTTCATCACCGCTTCCACCTTTGCTGTCACCGCTTCCATCTTTGCTGGATCAACTTAAATGCCTTGGATTGAGACGACGTGTCCAAGGAATTGCACCTCCCTCAGCCAGAATTCGCACTTCGAAAATTTTGCGTATAACTTCTCTTTCTTTAAAACTTCCAGCATAGTTCTCAGATGATCCTTGTGGTCTTCTGCATTCTTCGAGTAGATAAGAATGTCATCAATAAAGACAATAACAAACTTATCAAGGAACGGCTTGCACACCCTATTCATTAAATCCATGAAGATTGCCGGGACATTAGTCAAACCAAAAGGCATGACTAGGAATTCATAATGCCCGTAGCGAGTACGGAAAGCAGTCTTCTCAATATCTTCGTTTCTTACGCGCACCTGATGATAACCAGACCGGAGGTCAATCTTTGAGAAATAATCAGCGCCTTGCAACTGATCAAACAGATCGTCTATTCGTGGTAGCGGGTAACGATTCTTGATGGTAATTTTATTGAGCTCGCGGTAGTCAATGCACATTCGCATTGTGCCATCCTTCTTTTTGACGAACAGCACCGGTGCACCCCAAGGCGACACACTGGGGCGTATGAAGCCTTTATCGAGCAATTCTTGTAATTGTGACATCAACTCCCGCATTTCGGTCGGGGCCAAACGGTATGGAGCACGAGCGATAGGAGAAGCTCCAGGTACAAGATCAATTCGGAATTCAACTTGTCTCTCTGGTGGCAAACCGGGTAAATCATCTGGAAACACTTCAGGATATTCTTTCACCACGTCAATGTCATGTACCGTCTTCTTTACTTTATCTTCCATCATTACATACGCCACATAGGATAAACATCCCTTCATCAAACATTTCCTGACCTTCGCTGCGCTAATCAAATTGGACATCCTCTTGGGTTTTTCACCATACACATACACCTTGCTACCATTTGGAATTTTCACTGACACTATCTTTTTCCTACATGCGATTTTTGCATCATTGGCCCCAAGCCAATCCATACCAATGACAACATCAAAAGTCTTCACTCCAATCGGAAGAAGGTTCAACGAAAATTTCTGATCATCTATGCTGAGTTCGCAGCCACGGTACACATGTTTTATCTCCACCTTCTTACCACTCGCCAATTCTACCTCACATACATGATCTAATGGTTCTAGCGGTATATTGAATTTTAGACCAAAATCATGGGACACAAACGAACACGTAGCACCAGAATCAAATAATACGTAGGCAGGAATTTGGTTAATTAGTAGAGTACTTGAGACCACGTCTTGTGTCTCCTTTGCTTCTTCTCGGGTGAGTTGGAAGGCGCGAGTCTTCACCTTTTGGGGCTCCGTCTTTTTCTGCGCAGTTGATACCATTGTCTCGCCACCCTTCTTTGGACAGTTAAAACTATAGTGCCCCTTTTCGTGACATGAGAAACACTCGACTTCACTGAGCTTCGGATAGGTACATTCCCTAGCCTTGTGACCCGTTCTTCCACAGTTAAAACAAGCTGCACTTCCCATCTTACATTCGCCCGTATGCTCTTTCCCACATTTCTTACATGTCTTCCGGCTACCCTGCTTGGTTGACATCACTATCGACTTCCCCTTCTTATTCCAGCTACTACTCCCGCCACTGAATTTACGTTTATCCCCAGAAACTTGCCCCTCCATTGTTCTCCTCTTCCCCACATCCTCAACATTTCTTGCTGCCGCAAATGCCTCATCCATTGTTACCGCCCGTTTCACTTCCAATTCATACTCCCAAGGTAGACCTTTCGCGTAACGGTTGATTCGTGCCCGCTCCGTATTGTAAATGTTGCCCACAAATGGAAGCATATCGCTAAACTTCTTAGTGTACTCAGCAATAGTCATACTCCCCTTCTTTAAAGTAAGAAATTTGTCTTCAAGTTTTTCTATGTCCCGAAGGGGAAAATATTTATTCTTCAAGCGAGTGGTGAATTCGGTCCACGACCATTTGTAAATTACATCCTTTCCAAGTAACTCGTATAAGGTATTCCACCAGACTAGCGCATCGTCCTTCAGCATTCGTGAGGCATAGTAGACTTTATCTTTCTCATGACATTTGCTGACCTCCAATACTTGCTCCGTCTCCCGTATCCATCGCATCGTAACTTTGGGCTCAAAACTTCCATAGTATTCGGTTGGTTTACATGTCAGGAAAGTTTTGAAAGAACATCTCTTCTTATCTTCTGTCCCCACACTATCTTCCTCTATAACCGAATCTCCGTTAGTGGGTCTCCAAGAAGCATCATCTGCTGAAGGATTAGGATGTGGGTCCCCCAGCCGTGTATTCAACATTTGGCGCATATCTTCCCTCATCTCCGTCTTTAGATTGCTAATAAGATTTTGAATAGCCTCCAAAGTCACAGGTGGAGGTTGCGGTATTGGATTTGGGTTAGGACCCATGTTAACCGCATCATCGACAGGGTTATCTTCATGGGACGGGGTATGACTTGCTGCCCGTCCTTCACTCGAAAGGTTCTGATCTCCACTCTCCATTTACTATATAAAATGAATAAGATTTACGTTTATTATTCCACATAAGTATATTTATCAATATATATACGAAAACTGTAGCATGTGATCTTCCTATGGAACTAGTGTTCCCAGTTATCTCTTTACTGATTTCCACAACCAAATCCCTCAGGTTCCCTCGTGACTTCACCATTTCCAAAGCATATCCTGTGGTTACAATAATACGGGCCCAATATTATTTTAACCACCTATATACTTTGGCTCTAGTGTCATCACATGATCTCCTGGTTCATCGGTTTCTGTGGATTCCAACATTATAAATTATCAATTCTACCCCGTTAGTTAGTACCTAATACTACTACTTTACTTACTAGTAATCCACTAGTTTAAGCCTAGGATGGTTACCCAACCTAATTCTCTTAAACCATGGCTCTGATACCAAATTGTAACACCCCAACTTTTACACAAATTTTTTTTTTTAAAAACATATTTCACAGACAATTTATTATACAAACCATTTAATTATACAACGGGGTATCACGAATTTTGCATCATAACCACAACTCAAACCTGTTTATTTTACATTTGTACAGCAGAGGCTACTGTCCCACACCCGACTCTCCTAACTCTCTTCCTGCTTACCTGAGTACATAGCATTTTAAAAGTAATACGTGAGACATAATGTCTCGTGAGCATTATGGGTTTAGACCCAAAACAGTTTTCCAATAATAACATTATTCTTTAAATTTCCAATATTTTATTTCCTATGAGCGCACCCATAGGTATTCCTTATTTTGTGATGGAACATTCCTACGAGGGCACCCGTAGGTTTTATACGAGACGCACCCGTATAACTACTTCCCCAATAGTATGAAACGGATTCATCTATCAATGTAAGACAACTACTTCGCGACGGGAGGTACCATCCCAGTAGTGTCTTATTGCCACCCCTACCGCAGCAGGAAGTGGTCTTTATCCGGATACTAAGCAACTTATCATCATGGGCCAATCACATTATTAGTTCACTGTATTTCTGATTCTCTTTCCGTACACATTATAAACATATTTTTCATAAAATACTTTTAAAGCCGTAAAACCACTTTGACTCCAAACATTTTTGAATAAAATTTATTTTGCTATGTACTTCAAAAATCCACATAATACTCACCTCGAGTCACCTAGGATTCAGTTAGTCTTTTGCACTCCTTTTTCCTTCGCTCGGTTCACCGTATTTGAACCACCACCTATTATTTACAAAATATACGTTTATATTCAATTTATATATATAACAACTAATTTTACAGCACCAGAGTGCCATACTACGGGTTATAATTAGACTAAAACTCTCATTATAATAACTTCCTTTAGTTTATAAATTTTCCCGAAATACGTGTATTTTACTACAGTACCCTCGGGAGGTCGTATTTCGGTTCCGAAAATTTTCTACAAAGTTTTGGGCCATAATAGACATATGTTTAAAATTTGGGGTCAAACGGACAAGTTTTGGACCAAAACTCAAAATTGAAAATCATTTGGCAGGAGACTCACTACATGGTTCTGCTGGCGCCGCCTCGCGACTCGACCAAGGGTCTGGTCACGACTCGAAGACTGCTAGCTTCGCGACTCGACCAAGGGACTGGTCACGACTCGAAGACTGCTAGCTTTGCGTCGCGACCAAGGGCAGGGTCGTCGCGTCGCGATCGCTGCTGGTACAGACCAGAATGTCCGATTTTTTTGTGCTGCAGCCCCCTGTTTTGGTTCATTAAGTCCTTAATACTCAATCTAACTAATATATAACATTCTATGACTAAAACCTTCAGTTTACATCAGGTTTTAACCCATAGAAACAACTTAATCACATAAATCCTTAGTTTAGGGTTCTTGAGGAAATTTCTCAATTCCTCCTTCTTTTAACCGATTCCAGAAGTGGAATTGAGTTCTTAATGGTGTTAAGAGCATGTTTTCAAGGTTGGAAGCTCAACACACACCCCGCACCACTTCTGTAACCCGTTTTTGCCCAACCTCAAAACCCCAAAATACTTAAATTAAGTTATAAGGGTGAAATTCTTACCCCAAATAGCTTGGAAATCAAAACCTTGAAGTTAGTTGCTGATTTCTACTCAAACTCCCAAGAACCTTCGTGAACCTGCTCAATCCCTCACTCTCTCCCGATGCTTCTATGAACTTCTGGGAAGTGGGAGATTTTCCCCACTATTTATACCTCCCAATTTTTCATTTCTAACCCTCTAGTTCATTTTCTTCCAATTTGACACCATAACTTAGTTTTTATTACATCATACTTTTACTTTTTACATTAATACCCATAATCACGAAATATTTTACATTAAGATCCAAAACAGGGCAAAAGACCAATTTGCCCTTCTCACCGTTTTACTATTACACACAATTATTTTATATTTTATTATAAATTTCAGCGGGTTCTTACAGAAATTATCTGCTCAGTCAATGAGATGCTGCAGAATTTATAGTGCATCTGTGAAATGAATTGTCAGATTCACGAAGTTCCTCTACTGTAGTTTAGATTTATGATACGATTTCATCTTTTAAGTTACTTGACCTGTTGACGATTAAGGTAGTAATGTGTTTCAATCGTTTCATTCCAATTTTATGAATCATGAATCCATTCCAATTTGCCGAATCAATTTAACAATCAGTTTTAGCACTAAAAGTATGATATTATTCTAATGTGGCAAATGAAATCAGCAATCTGATGACAGTTTCCTTTGCAATCAGTTTATGAAACGATTGACACACATGAATACAACATTATGATCATCACATCATGAACCGATTAAAACAACAATATAATCAAGCCCTTATGAATTGATTGAATCAAACAAAATTAGATATGAGACAAATGGAATCAGCAATGTAATTAGCACGTCCTTAAAATGACGAATCAGGAAAACTGATTAACCAATTGAAACAAATGAAATCAGCAATATAAGCAAATCTGTGAAATGTTCGTTTCTTTACGCTTCTTAAGGACTAAACAAATGAAATCAGCAATAAGTAAAACAGTGATGGCAGCCAAAGAAACAGCAGCGACCGACGACCTGCAAAAAATGAGCGGTGGCCGGCAAAAGTTTAGCAAGATTGTTGACCGCCGATTAGGAAGATGAAAATGAGCGTAAAACACGTTTTAGATTTCCTCTCTCTTGTCATATTTTTGTTATTAAAGGGAAGGGCATAAAAGGAAAACCACCTTTTTATTATGTGGATGGATAAAATGAGCAAGTGGATTTATCAGCACCCAATCAAATATGATAATTTCTAAGTTATGTTTGCATCCCAATTAGAAATTTACTAAAAAGCAATGAATCCCTTTGTTCTCTCTCGATATGTAACCGAATATTCCAATCTTTTATTCGCATGATTTTTGTGTGCGGATCTAGTGCATCTTTTCTCCTAGTTGTATATAGTAGGAAAATCATTGTGTTATGTATCTACTTATTTATAGGAGTAAATCAAGGATGTAAATTGATTATTGAATTGTTTTAGAGTTTAGCCTTGTATATATGTATCCATTATGTTAACGAGAAAGGAAGAGATCGTTCCCATTTCATTGCTCATATTACTATACTAATTGGCTATCTCAAATATTGTCTCCCATGGCGGGTGATAAAGCTTCTGCCGGTTAACTAGTTTCTCTCCATATTCTCTCAAGAGTGATCACAAATTGGGTAATCTGGTAAACCCCTCACCACACACACACACACACACACACAACCCGAATTTTGAAGAAAAGTGGGCAAAGGCGGTTAGGGTTTCGTCGCGTGTGAAGAAGAAAATGCGATATTTTTTAAACTGACAGAAATTTATTGGAAAACTAGCAAGGCTTTAGATATGAATATATTATAGAACTAGGTTACAAACTCGTAATACACGGTTTAGAACTTAAATTGACATAAATAATACATGTATCAATAAATTTTTTTTTTGGTGGGGGGGGGGGGGGGGGGGGGTTGGGGGCGTGTGTTTTTGGATCACCAAAATATTCACAATAAGCAAATTCATGTCGGTGTACCCCAATCATTCATGTCAGTGTACCCCAATCGATGATTGACTAAAACTCAACAAGTCAAGCTCTTATACCAATATGAAGGCTTGTACTAAAAAACTAATATGCAATTGAAAAAATAAAAGCAGTGCAGTGTAATTGGTGTTAAAAAAACATGTCTTGTGTTAGAGATCATGTTTCCATCAACCAAGTTGAAACATCCATAATTAACATACATGTTTAACATTTCAAGATAATAATTGTCTATCATACATCTGATTACCAAATCGCACTAAGGCTGGAGGGAGCAGTCACCGCATGCTGAACATGCTAAACTATGCCACGTCAGCATTCAACATGTTTAGCATGTGGTAGCAGTCAGCGCATGCTGAACTTCATGCTAAACTATTTTTTTAAATCTATTTTTTAAATTATTTATATTATTAAAAACAAATATAAAATTAAAAACAACCATTTCATTAAACTTAAAATGCATTACATTAAAATTAAAAACATAAAAAAAACTTAAAACAAACTAAATTAAACTTAAAAACCAACTAAACACGACCTCATATATTGTCTTCATCTGAATATTCACCGTCATAGTCGTTCACCGGATCCACATTTAGATCAATATGGTCTACCGTCCAAAGATGATCGATTAGATGACGACGAAGATCGGCATGAATTTCTCGACTGCGCACTATCTGCACTCGCTGAAGGTATTCTGGACTCGCAACTGGAATTGGTTGTTGATTGGGAATGACTTCATTTTCGTCGTATTGACATATAGCATGTCCTTCGTCTTCTAGAATCATGTTATGTAAAATAATACATGTAAACATGACCTTCATCATAGTAGATTTTTTTGTAAACAGTGAAGATTTAGCTAGTATGGCAAAACGTTTCTTCAATACACCAAATGCTCTCTCGATGTCCTTTCGAGCTTTTTCTTGAGCTCTTTTAAACTTTCGCCTTTGTGGGTCATCTGGGTAAGTCAAAGTCTTGACGAAAATAGAACGCTCTGGATAGATTCCAACCACAAGATAATACCCAAATCGATATTGCGTTCCTCGGAGTGTAAACGAAGAGTCCGGAGCAGTGCCGTTATGTAACTTTGTGTAAAAATCCGAACTATTGAGTATGTTGAGGTCATTATGAGACCCGGGAGCACCAAAATATGAATGCCAAATCTACATATCTTGTGAGGCTGCAGCCTGAAGCACGACCGTCGGGTATCCGTACTGACCCTTCGTGTATTGGCCATGCCAAGTAGAAGGACAACCATTCCACCTCCATTGCATACAGTCTAAACTTCCTAACATACCAGGGAAGCCATGCATTTGTGCATGATGGGCATACAATTTTCGGATGTCATTGGGAGTAGGTTCACGCCCATATCGTGGCTTGTACATAATTAGGGCAAGGTCACAAAATAGGTCTAGAGAGTCTCGTGCGACACGTGCGGACATCCTCGTTGTCTCGTCTAGTGCATCAGGGTGTGTGCCATATGCTAACATGCGAAGTACAGCAGTACATCTTTGAATAGGGTGGAATCCTAACGTACCTGCCGCGTTCCGTTGTTTCTTAAAGTAATCATGCGCCGCCTCCATGTCGCTAACAATCTTCAAAAACAACGATTTGCGCATGCGAAACCGACGCCGGAATTTATACTCTGGATATGTGGGATTCTCAGCAAAATAATCCCGAAAGAGACGTTGTTCGGCTTCCGCTCTTCCCCGATCAATATATCTTCTGTGTAGACGAGGCCCGCTGCATGGCGATGGATTTTGTAATTCTTCTTGTAAATGAGTCGTAATACGCTCTATTGACTCTCCTATTTGTTCTTCCAATTCATCATCAGATGACGACGATGAAATTGAAATTGACGACTCGGATGACATAATTTTTGAAATTAAAATTGTGGAAAAGGGGAATATAAAATGTAGAAGAGATTTGATATTGAAGTTGTGTGGTAAAAATGATTTGAGAGTTGGGTTTATATAGGAAATTAATTGGATTTTTTTTAATTAAAAAAAGGTTTTTTATTTTAAATTTTGGTGACCGTTCAACGGTCACAAAACCGTTGCAGCCACTTTAACGAGCTCATCAGGAAATCAGCGAGAGGTTTGGCGACTTGGCGAAGGCGAGGCGAGAGGGAGCAGTCGGCGAGTCCATGGCGAGTCGTTGGCGAGACCATGGCGAGGGGGGTTAGCGAATTGCTCCCCCCAGCCTAACACTCACGTGTATTTGCAGCACTCTATTTCATACAACTTCTCAAGGCAGTAGCCTACTAACCATCTGTGAGTTAAACATACAATTATTTTCGTTTTGACGATTAGTTTTCCTTTGGCACACAATTTCCTTTCACTAAAGCTTTCTTCTTGTAATTTGGTTTATAGTGTAGGTTTTCTTTTTTCTTTTTTTTGTAGGGGGGGTGGGGGGGGGGGGGGGTGTTTAGGTGAATTGTTTATAAGTAAGCTGACTATTAAAGCAACCAAATGCGGTAGCTGAATTGTTTTTTAAATCAGCACAAAATGGATACTTCCTTTCGACGAATGGTTTTGTTTTGGTGAACACATAGAAAAACTACTGTAAAAACTATGAAAAATATCAAAAGTAGTAAAAACGTAAATTTTTTAAAGAGGACTTCAAGTTTTGCAAAACTTTCAAGAAGACCGTTCGACTATAAAAATTTGTAAAATATCCAGACTTTTAAATTAAAACCTTTCCCAATAAATATGACTAAAATACTAAAATTTGTTAATTTATGGTGATCAATCAATTAGAAACATAAAAATTTATAGCTAATAACCTGATGTATATATAAATAACAAAATAAATTAAAGGGAAATTGTGGAATTAAAGGAGGGGTTTGCAGAAATAAAAAACATAAACTTTGGCTTAATCGACTTTGGTTAAGGGTGAACATTATTTAGTTTAAACAGCAAAACTGTCCGAACCAAACGTTAATCAAGTTTTCAGGTTCAGGTTATTTAGGAGGGGTTATTGTCACTGTAGCACAACAAGGTTTGGTGATTTTTCCGAATTGGCCACTGACTTTTTTTTTTTGCGCAATAGGTCACTAAAGTTAAATTTTACGTCCTAAATAGGTCATCCACGTTAAAACTAACTGGTTTTCACGTTAGTGTAGTGACCTATTTAACACGTAAATTAAACTTTAGTTACCTATTGCACAAAAAAAACTTCAGTGACCAGTCGCAACCACAAAAACCATAGTCGGTCTCAATCTCGCCCTCTCCGTCTCGAATCTCTCTTCTGTGTTCCGCTCTCTCTCTCTCTCTCTCTCTCTCTCTCTCTCTCTCTCTCTCTCTCTCTCTCTCTCTCTCTCTAGTATTGATCACGAATCACAGCCGCCGTCGGTGCGGTGCGATTTTTATTTTTATAAAAACCTAAAATTTTCGGTGAAGTGCGATTTTTATTTTTATAAAAACCGTAAAAAACCAAACTGCGCCGCTTGTAAGAACTAAACTGCAAATCGTAATATAAACCGAACCGAACCGCACTGCATATCTTATATTAAAACCGAAAAAAACTGCAAGAAAAACCGAAAAAATACATCGCATTAAAAAACCACACTGTTCTGTTAAAACCGAAAAACCTCATCGCATTTAAAAACCACACTTTCAGTTATTTTGTAGGAAAAACCGCATTTGCGGTTT
This sequence comes from Cichorium intybus, assembly GCA_023525715.1. NCBI lineage: Eukaryota > Viridiplantae > Streptophyta > Magnoliopsida > Asterales > Asteraceae > Cichorium > Cichorium intybus. The sequence continues at coordinate 127,420,908 of CM042011.1, read as the reverse complement.
GCGGCGCGGTTATTATTAAAAATTGCATCGTAGGTTTTATAGGGGAATTTGATAGCGGATGTTTCATAGGAGAATTTGATAGCCCAAATTGATTAAATGGGCCCATCATCTCGGAGTTTCATCAGAATCGATTTCTAGCTACGACTATGTACATGGTTGGAAACAGGCAAAACAGTCTGACACCGAGTCCTAGCCCTCCGTTACTTTGGCGAGTTAGAAGAAATGTTGGTGAATGACCACTATTTAACCCGGTTATCCTTCTCCGTGGACCCACAAGCACACTGTAAGAACCCAGTAGTGGTACGGAGGAATACAACACCAACAGCCGTTGTGATTCGCGATCAATACCAGAAAAAGAGATAGAGAGATGGCGAGAGAGAACGGAACTGAGAAGAGAGATTCGAGACGGAGAGTGCGAGATTGAGACCGACTATGGTATTTGTGGTTGCGATAGGTCATTGAAGTTTTTTTTTTTGAATCGGTCACTGAAGTTTTTTATTTGTTCAATAGGTCACTAAAGTTTAATTTACGTATTAAATAGGTCCCTACACTAACGTGAAATCTAGTTAGTTTTAACGTCGATGACCTATTGAGGACATAAAATTTAACTTTAATGACCTATTGCGAAAAAAAAACTTCAGTGACCAATCCGGAAAAATCATCAAACTTTGTTATGCAACAGTGACAATAACCCTATTCAGGAGTGGTTAGGTTTTCAGTTTGACGGTCCCCTTTAACGGTTTGGCGGTTAAGTTTTCGATTTGAGGAAAAAAAATTTAGGTTTAACCCGAAAACCGATTAAGAAATTTAGTTAAAATTCATTGCCACAAACAATGGAGGCACACGTGAAACAAAGTTCATATGGCAGTTCCATACAACAAACTAAAATGATGAAATTATTTATACCTGCATTTACACACAAATAAAAAGGTTAATCAAGATTCAACCCCAAAACAACACCACCAGGTACCCATTTGAGGTATAAACTCATATTTGTATACGAATTCAAGCTTTCGGTGCTCCAAGATGATAACTGAGAAGCATAGATACAGTATTAGTTACGAAATAATGTGTTATGTAAGTTATCTACATTTGTAAATCGCATTCATCCTTATTTGGGGGCCCACCCGAAACCCAAATAAGATGGCAGATGTAAAAGTACTTCCATGGACTTCATCAAATTTTCTTTATTACTTCAATTTTTATACAGCAATATAGCATGATTTAATATGCTTAATTACTTCATAATGCTTTATTACTTCATATTTGAGAATCATTCATTTTGCTTAATTACTTCAAAATTTATATTTGCATCATTCACACCAAAACTTAAAACATATTATTTAATATTGACTAATAAATTATCATTTTATACATTTATCATATCATGTTTAATTTAATTAGTCATTGATAAGTCGGTTTTGAAAAAGTTTAGAGTAAATTACAGTTTTGGTCCCTATGGTTTACCAAAAATTACATTGACAGTCATCCTTTTAAAATCTCACATTTATGGTCCCTGTGGTGGCAAAAAAATAACATATTTGGTCCTTGGTCATGTGTAAAGACCAAACTATTCTTTTCAATTTCTTTTTCCTTTTTCTTTTAACATATTCTTTATTTAATTAAAAAATTCACCCCCCTAGTAAATTATGTCTCTCCTCTGCCTCCGTATTCTCGATTTTTTTTCCGGCAAAATGTTATCCAAATTCGCATGAAGCAAATCCTTTTCACTCGTTATTGAATCAATCAGCATATTGACTGTATTTTGTAAAGAATTGGTACGTGGGTCGAACTCAGATTCAACAAATAAAGTGTACAAACAAAAGGGTAAAAACTTGGGTTCGAAAATCGAGCCATTTGTATCACAAGGAGACCATAATGCGAGAGATTTGAGATCTAGGGCCTAGAGAACTGGCTTCTTTTCTATTTTTTTCGGCGAAGTTGGGACTCGGAGCTTCGGCATGCTCTGAACCACTCAGCAATGTCTACGGTGGAAGTGAGAGTTCCAAACTTTGGACTGCCATGGATGTGCTTCCAAGCTCAAGAGAGCTCTCTTCAAGCTCAAAGGTGTGGAAAAGATATAAATAGAAATGGAGTTGCAGAAAATCATGGTGAGAGGCTACGGCCTGGAAGAAAGGAAGGTGTTGAAAGCCATCAAGCGAGCCGGAAAAGCAGCGGAGCCATGGCCATATCCGGGTCACTCCTCCCATTTCGCTTCTTTTTACAAGTACCCAACCCATAGCGCCAATCAATACTATTACAACAGGAACGAAGCTGACGGACATAATTTGCACACCTTCTTTCACACCCCTTCGGTTTAAATTGATTTTAATTCGCGGCAGTGGCTTCGATTTGTGTATGCGGGTGATACGCTGCGACATTCCGTTCCACCCATCCGAAAGCAACCGATCGTATGTAATCTCTCTTGAGATTTCAGGAGCTTAACGACCTTCGACGGCGATGCTAGATTGTTAGCGATTCGACCATAGTTGACACCGGCGGCATAGGTTTCCATCGGATTTTCTGGTCATCCGTTTCCTCCTCCATCTCCGACGAAGCACATTAAACGGTGTTGGGTTTTAAAAGAATTTTGGGGGTAGTTTTTCAATAATTTTTAGTTACTTAAACTATTATAAATTAAAAGAAAAATAAAAAAGAAATAAAAAAGAGAATTTTGGTCTTTTCAGATGGACCGACCAAATATGTTATTTTTTGTCTACCATAGGGACCAAATCTGTTATCTTTTGCCACCATAAGGACCACCAACCAACGTGATTTTTTAAAAGGATGACTGTCAGTGTAATTTTTAGTAAACCACAAGAACCAAAGCTGTAATTTACTCAAAAGTTTATTAAAATTTTCCATTTCAATCATTAAAGACCAACGAACCATTTTACAAAAAGAAAAAGAAAAATCTTATTCAGGTGAACAAACCAAAACCCAATTAACCCATCCTAGATTAACCTGAAATACCAAAAACCCAACTCTTGTATGGTCCGGTTTATGCTCGGTTTGGATAACCGCCTAACACTCAAATAACTCAAATCGATTAACCCAAAAAATCGCCCGATGCATCTGAATTCCTAATTTATCTATAGAAACAAAATGCAACTTTGTTAGGAGTATCCCATCCTAAAATGATAGTTTGAGAATATATTGCTGTAAATAAAACAAATCAAAGATGGTGAGTAAATAAAACAAATCAAAGATGGTAAACTATTATAAATTTTAATCAAAATATATATTTCTAACAATTATAGTGAAAATTATCTAATAAATGGAAGAGACACCCATATTTGTGATGTTATTTTCTACTCTATAGTCCTCAATTTTTAATATGTTGAGATACAGACACAACAACCTGATGTCTTTGTTTGACTTAAAGGATGCAAAACAGCGAGTTGCCTTTTGATTCACTCAACTCTTAGCAAAATGGGTATTATGTATCATTAAAACATATGTAAGTATGTTGTTATTATATGTAAGAACTTATAATTGTGTTGTCATTTATGAGTAAATAACTGCAAGAAAGTTTCTATCATGGGTTACATACTTACATATTGTTATTATTGGTTAATAATGTACATATGTTGCTATTATGGGTAAAGAAATGTAAGTGCCTTGCTGTTATGGGTAAAAGAATAATGTATATTTGCCTACATTTGTAGAAAGATTATCACAAATATTTGAAAAATGCTAAAATGGTATTTAATATTATTTTTCATGTCTACCTTATGATTGAGGTCCTTGAGTAGGTTTGGTGTCGAGCAACAAACAATGAAAAAATTAATTAATAGTGAATTAAAATATGCAAAAATATAGAAATTTTTATCTGACAGTATATATCACTATAAAATTATCAATAAAATATCAACTATAAAGCTTTTCATGTCTAGTAGATCTCCTGCATTGTACTTTTTTCCTTATTAGAGCATTAAACTTTCGATTACTTGCATATCGAGATGTTTATATTTTGAAAAAATATCCCCACCTTTCCTATAACCTAAAACAGAAATAATGTTTATACTTTTAGTTATTTTACCTATATAGCATCCAACTATTAATATTATAGTTCACAACTAAAAGAAATGAGAGTACGATGCTAAAATTGTACAAATAGATAGAAGTATCAAATAATGTTCCTATTTCTTGCATTCTACCTAAATTGAATGCAAGAAGTAGAAACTTATTTTCATATATTAGCAAGTAATAGCAACTTTCTTTATGTATCGATACCATCCATGATATGTCGCATCTATAAGTTGACAGTCGACTGCCATGGAGCATGCCTACAACAAGTTATATCCATTCAAATAGGTAAATTTAGTCATTCCAAATGATGAAAGTGGTAAACCTTGGAGGTGAAATCAAATTAAAGACACTACTAAAGTAAATTAATGTTGGTGATTGTTTATTACCTATATGTATGTAAGTGCAATGGATTAATTTGTTGACCAAATGTGATCTTGACAAATATTAAACAAGTAAGGAAGGTGTCGAGTACACACTTTTTTGAGTTTGATCAAGATTCAAAGTATAATGTCGGTTAGAAATTCATTTTCCAAGAAATGTCTTGACACGGCCCGTGTAAAATTTACACGACACGTGTAAATTGTAAAGGCATTTTGACAGAAACTTTTTTGAGGAAATACACGACCTGTGTAGACTTACACGACCCGTGTAAGTGCTGACACGACCCGTGTAATATTTACACGGCCCGTATAAATTGCAACAACATTTTGACAGATACAGTTCTGAGGAATTACACGACCTGTGTCATTTTACACGACCCATGTCATTTTACATGACCCGTGTAACGCGTCCAGTGACAGTTTTTGACAGGTTTTATAGCCGTTTTAGGCCATTTTCAGGGTACGAAAATCTTTTCTCTCATTGTCTATTCTAGAACAACCTTTGAATATTATCCAATCAAATATTTGATAGTACCATCAAAATACTTTGATTTGAAAGTGTTCTACACGATTTTGAAAGGATCCAAGCCATTGTTCATCCCCAATTTCTAACAAAAATCAAAGTATTTTCTGCAACAATGGCGAATGAAACTTCTGTGAAAGAGATGACAAGCAAATTTGACAAGTTAACCAAGTTTGAAGGACAAGATTTCCGAAGATGGAAAAAGAAGATGCACTTTCTTCTCACAACCCTCAAAGTGGCATATGTTCTTAGTACTCCTATGCCCGAAGTTGTTGAAGATGAACCCCTAGAGGCAACAAGAAGGAGATCAAAGTGGGAGAACGATGATTACATATGTCGTGGTCACATTCTCAATGGTATGTCTGATTCTTTGTTTGATATCTATCACAACGTTGAATCTGCAAAAGAACTATAGGATTCTTTAGAATCGAAATACATGGCTGAAGATGCTTCTAGTAAGAAGTTTCTTGTCAGCAATTTCATGGGGTATAAGATGATTGATTACAGGCTTGTTATGGAACAATACCATGAAATGCTAAAGATCTTGGGCTTAATTTTATTCAATTAAGTCCTTACATTTTGACCCTATACATCATCAATTGTAAAAATATAAAAATGACATAATCAGCTACTATCTAAAATTGTAAACATGTAACAAAGTGTTTGGCTTAATTTAATATAAAAAACAATTGGGGCTTAATCAAATATAGGATCAAAATATAAGGACTTTCCTGAATATTTGGGATATTCATGAAAGTCCTTACATTTTGACCCTATATTCGATTAAGCCCTAATTGTTTTTTTTATATTCAATCAAGCCCAACATTTTGTTAAATGCTTACAATTTTAGTTATATATACAAAGAAAATATTCATTAAAGTCCTTACATTTTGACCCTTTTAACAATTTAGAGTTGAATTTTCAACTTTTATTCAATTAAGTTCTTACATTTTGACCCTATACATCATCGGTTGTAAAAATATAAAAATGACATAACCAGCTACTATCTAAAATTGTAACATTTAACAAACTATTGGGCTTAATTGAATATAAAAAGACAATTGGGGCTTAATCGAATATAGGGTCAAAATATAAGGTGTAACACCATGTCCCTTTTTGGTAAGTAAGTATGTGTTAATCTTTCTGTAATTTAGATTATTTATGTTGTTATATGTATTAGTGTGGTTAGAAACTCTTTTGGAAGAAGTTTTAGCTTGAAAATGGCAAAAGGAGCTCATAGGGGTCATGTGGAGCTCACAAGGGTCGTGTGGAGGATGCAGATTCTCGCAGTAGCCTGACACGGGTCATGTGAACCCACACGGGTTGTGTAGGACCTACAGAGACAAGCAGAAGGCAAGCAGTAGATCCATAAGGGTCATGTGGCGTAGCCGACTTAAACTTATAAAACCAATTTTTAGCTCATTTAGGGGAATTAAACTCGAAACACTCACCCAAAGACCCTAGAACACCAAGTTAGAGATCGAAGTGGAAGCTTAGAACTTGAGGAATTGAAATAAGATGTGATACTTTGCATCTAGAAGGTATGATTACTTGTTCTTGTTCCTAACTAAGAGCTAAATTAGCTTGAATGAGTTAGGTCACATGTTAGTATTGATAACCCACCTGTAACTATTGATATTAGAGGAAGTATTATATGAATTGGGTGTGTAATAGGGCTTTGATTCAAACCCTAAGTATGCTTTAAGCCATGGTTGAGTGAGTAGAACTATTGCAAGTGAATACAAGGTATTTTACACATGTGTTGTATGTGTATGGTATGGTGTAGGTATTGAAAGTGTAGAGAAGACACTTGACCTACCGGTTATACCACCAATAACTTTGGAGATCCAGGTGAGTAATCCTACCTAACATGTTAGTGGTAACATGATTTGTATGCTTGGTTGTTAATGATATGTGTATAAGGATTCTCAGTATGCTAGAATGGGTGTAGACTGAGTAATATGTACTATATCTTTTGTGATATATGTTGATTGAGTCTTTAGGACTTGGAGTTGTTTCATATTGGCCTTAGTAGCCAAGAGATTGGGTTTAATCACCCGATATATTATAGGGACCTATTTGGTTCATATTGGCCTTAGTAGCTGAGAGATTGGGTTTAATAACCCGATATATTGAGTGAGTAGAACTATTGCAAGTAAATACAAGGTATTTATACATGTGTTGTATGTGTGTGGTATGGTGTAGGTATTGAAAGTGCATAGAAGACACTTGAACCTACCGGTTATACCAACAAGAACTTTGGAGATTGAGGTGAGTAATCCTACCTAGTATGTTAGTAGTAACATGATGTGTATGCTTGGTTGTTAATGATATGTGTATAAGGATTCTCAATATGTTAGAGTGGGTGTAGACCGAGTGATATATATTATATCTTTTGTGATATATGTGGATTGAGTCTTTATGACTTGGAGTAGTTTCATATTGGCATTAGTCGTAAAGAGATTGGGTTTAATCACCCGATATATTGTTCATATTGGCCTTAATGGCCGAGAGATTGGGTTTCATCACCTGATATATATTGTAGGAACCTATGTGGTTCATATTGAGATTGGGTTTACTCACCCGATATATTGTAGGGACCTATATGGTTCTTATAGGCCTTAGTCGTCGAGAGGTTGGGTTTAATTGTCCAACATATGTGGTTAGAGCCTTTGTGGTTCGCACAACCGAGGGATGTGGTGAGTCTGTGTGGCTCGAGACCGTGGAGGTCGAGTAGTGGACGGATCTGGGGTCGGAGAATGGTACGGAGTACATACCACGACCTGACCGGGGGACTTGAGATGGGTTATGTGTTGAGTAGTTGGGTGGTGGACTGGAGAATGGTCTATTGTAAGACCACGTTACTTTAGGTAAGTATTTTTATGTTAATCGTAATGTAATTATGATTTAATAAGATGTTAAATGTGTTTGGAAGGTTAGAATACCTTTCGGGTAAAGTTTTCGCACGAAAAACGCCAAAAAAGGCTTACACGGGTCGTGTAAATGTTACACGGGTCGTGTAACTGTCGGAAATTTCATGTCTTCCGATTACTATAGCAGAACACGGGCGGTGTTAAATTAACACGGGCACTGTAGCGGAACACGGGCTGTGTTACGCACGCAGACCCACTTTTTAATACGCGATTTTTAGTCATTTTGGGTATTTTCTCTCGAACCAAAAACCTCCAAAACCCTAGAAAATATTCCCCAATCATCTTAGAACCAAATTGGAAGGCTAGAACTTGATGGATTGAAGTATTCTTCGGTATCTCACTTCTTGAAGGTAAGCTTTACCATTATTGTTCAATTGAATGGTTGATTTGGTTGATTTGGGTGGATTTCGAGTGGTTATGATGAACCACCTATGATGAGTCGAAGTTTGTATATATAGCACTTGTTTGGTTGGTTGAAACGCTTCTAATCTTGAACCCTAACTGTCATGGTCAAGTTTTAAGCTTTGATGGTGGAAATACAAGGTATTCACCTCTATTTGGTATGTATTTGGTTGTGTAGGAGCTGAAAAGTCTTAAAGGAGCATTGGTATCTACTGTCGGGATTAGCTAGGTATGCATAAGACTTCAAACCAGGTGAGTAACTCTACTTACATGTTAGTTGTAACATGTTATATGCGTTTATGATGCTAGTTGATTCACAAGCATGTAGAGATTACTATGTAATTCGGGTGTATCAAGTAATAGAAATCACTTGTTATTACAAGTGAGTTTTGTAGTTATACACAAGGTGATACATGTAGTAAATTACATGTGAATTATGTAGACACATAGAGAATCCTATGTGATTATATGTGTTAGAAGTTCGTGGTTACGATGTAAAGTAACCGGCATTGAGATGATAATCTCGTGTTTATTTGAAGTAAGGTTTATATATATATATATATATATATATATATATATATATATATATATATATATATATATATATATATATATATATATATATATATATATCACAAGGTGAGTACCTTGTAAATAAGTACAATTGTGATGCTAGCGATTTGTTTAGCAAGTACTTAGCAATCCTAGAGGAGTGTACATGATAGATATACATGATATATATATATATATATATATATATATATATATATATATATATATATATATATATTTATATACACGTGTAGTATGATATTATGCACTTGTGAATGTGATGCTAATTGGTACACAGATATATATATAAAGGCTATAATGTATGAATACTATGTAATCCAGGAATACCGAGTATTGGAGGTAACTTGTTATTACAGGTGATTCAGTGAAAAGACAAGACCGGATAAGCCGTGAGTAAGTGAAAAGACAATACCGGATAAGCCGTGAGTCAATGAAATGACAAGACCAGATAAGCCGTGAGTCGATGAAATGACAAGACCGGATAAGCCGTGAGTCAGTGAAAAGACAAGACCGGATAAGCCGTGAGTCAACGAAATGACAAGACCGGATAAGCCATGAGTCAGTGAAAAGACAAGACCGGATAAGCAGTGAGCCTTTTGTGTTTACATGTGATGGGTTGATACCCAAATGTAGAGTAGACATAGAATTTATTTGTATAGAGATTGGATTTGATATCCAAATGTACGGCCTTTATGGCTAGGAGATTGGACTCAGTGTCCAAACATAATAGCCTTTATGGCTAAGTGGTTGGGTTTAATTACCCGATATATTGCATAAACCTTGTGGCTCATAATGGCCTTGCGGCTGGGTTTAACAACTTAACATATGGTGAGAATCTTGTGAAACGTATGTTGGTCTACATGGCTAAGAGAATGGGGCTTAATTGCCTAACATAAGTGATTAGAGCTTCTGTGCTCATACTAAAATAAGGGGAGTGATGAGTCTTAGCGACTCGAAACCGTAGTGGATGAGGAAGAGATGGATATAAAGCCCTTGTGGCTTATGATCAGAAAGGTTATAGAGTAGAAGATTTCATGTTGGAAATCAGTGTGACAAAGTACCGTGTAGTGATATCGAGTTGTCAGTTAGGTGTATACTTGTGTTACATGTATTACACCGTGCTTGTTTATTAGAAGTTTAGGTATCGGTAGATACCAGTGTAATTACAGAAAGAATACTTGTAATTATTGATAATGAAGTATAACTGGTTTGATATGTTTATATTAACCGGTACTTATGATTTGTTGTAGGGAATAACTACACCCACGAGTTGGGTCATGTATTACATTTAAAACAAGTTATTCATGTCGTTGTATTGTTGCTCACTAAGCTTTCTAGCTTACGTGTTTGTGTTATGTTGTGTGCAGGTTAGCAGTTGTAGTGTTCGGCTCGGATCGTGGGGCGATTCTCGATGGTAACTTCTTGTAGTTTCCAGAGCACACGAGTACCCAGTTATACTATTTATATTATAAATGCGAAAAATTTTCTGGGTATACTCTGTGTTGAAACTGGGCGTTACAAGTTGGTATCAGAGCCGTGGCTTAAGTGAATTATGTGTCTATAGAGTAGATTCCTAGACTTAAACCTTGAAAGATAATAGATTGTATTGTTAAATTAGGTATATATTAACATGCGTGTTATATATATGACCTGATTATTGCTGAATTTTAAGTATGTGAAGTATTCGGAGTAATCCGATTTTCGAAATTTAGGGATGAGAGCCCGAGTGGTGGCCAGGTTTGTTTTAAGATTTGGTACAAAGAGGGGCTAGTGGCCCAGCAAAAAGAAATCCGACAGAATTGCGGGTAAAAATTATTGATATTATACGTAAAATTACTACCTATTATTGTAGGTGTACACAGAAAGCAGACGAGTCGTTTTAAGGCTCGATGAATAGAGAAAGAAGGAAAGAAGTAGAATGTCCATGGGAGTTGTGGACAGCGGTTATAGATGAAAAATGTAAGTTATTTTTCGATATAACGAATATATAGTTGGAACCGGTAACTAGAAAGGTGACCGATAGACCACACTATAGTGAAGGTCTAGTTGAGAGTGGACCAACCTATGTTGATAGAAAGTGATTGACGTACATTGAAAAAGTTACTAGAGTCGGTCAAGGTGTGGTTTGTGGCAAAATGGAGTGGTTACCCAGTTACTTTTGTAAATATTGCACCATATCGGTGGCAAGTATTAGCAGAATTCTGTGAAATAACGTTAAGATGTTAAAGGAGTGGCGAATAGCCTTATGTGTTATCTAATTAAGCCCTTGTGGCTGAAATATTACAAGTAACGAAATTTGGGTTCGCGGTGAACCGATATTTTAGAATTTACATGATTAAATTCTATAAATGTGGTACGTTAAAATAAGTGGTCCCAGATGTTTAAATGAGAATCACTTCCCTTTTTCTTACTAGTAAAATGGGTGTATGAAAGAATAATTGGATTGTCTAAATACAACTTATATAGTTGGGAAAGATAGAAATAAACGCTTTGGCTGGATAAGACAGGGTGTTAGAATGTCGTTGTTTAGCTATGTATAGCTTGTTGGAAGACTGTGATCATTCCTTGTTAGGAATGTAAATAAAAGGGAGAGTTGGCTTTAAAAGATTTGTATGTGACTAGAATGAAGTAGCAAGTAGATTTATACTAAAGTGAGTATAACAGTGATTTCAGTTGTGATTGAGAGAATTTTGCTTTCTTAAAAATCAAATTGATCATTATCCAAGACGAAAAATATTAAGAATAAAGTATGTGTATTAGCTAACCTTGTTGTGTATTATATACGTGTATGTATATACTGTTGTTAGAGGTTCTGAGGAACTCTGTGTATACACAGTGATAGTAGTAGCTGAAAAGTAACACATAACGAAGAGTTTGTGTTTCTTTTGTATGAAGAATGTAATTTATTAGCTATGTAACAAAATTTTCCATTGACAAGTATAAGTTGTATAAGTTGCATAATAGTTAAAAGTATGTTGATACTTAGACAAGAGAGGCATGTTTTAACTATGAAGAAAATAGTTATCTTCCCATGATTAATCAAAGAACGGTATGATGTACCGTGATTTGAAATTTGTAGAACGGTACGAGGTACCGTAAGCGAGTATTGAATGATATGATAATGTGTGACAATTGGTACGAATTACCGGTCGTTAACATTTTGTGATAATGGGTATGAAGATACCATGCAGTGTATAGTACCAGAGTACTATGTAATGGCATAAAGTTATAGTACAATGTTGTATACGATGTAAAATATATGAGTTAAGTAGCAACTGGCTGAGATTGTGTATGCTAAGTACATACCAACCAATTTTGTGGTGTAGTATTCCATATATAATAAGTTAATGTGTAACTAACACTAGACGAGTTTAAGTCTAGTATGCAGATGTTGTAACTTAAGGTACAGAGTAGATAAGTGCAGAAGTGTTGTCCTCCGCATGATGCACTAAGCGGATACTCATAGTTCGATGAACTGAGTATGTACGGCTCGTAGCGCTGAGCAGAGGAACAAAACCCAATTCATTATTGTGATAGTGAGATAAATTATAAGTAGTGACGAGATGAGAACATCGTTACTACGTATAATGTGTAGTTTGAAGACAAAATGGATATGTAATAGATGTCTTATATAACATATGTTATATGTATGGTGATCACTTAACAAATACCTAGTGATCATATATGGTGCGCGACCTTACATCATGAGTATTTTGTAATCATAAGTAGTAGTAAGGGTATGCGACAGTTGCATATAGAATATTTTACAATCATATAGCAAGTTGTGACTATATGTGAGTGTATATGAGTATTCAATGTAGATACGCTGAATAATTATATTGCATGATGCAAAGATAGATGTATTCGTACATAAGGGAAAATATACTAATGTAGTATGTTTAGAGCAATATCAAGGTGATTTCGGTTGTGGTTGATAGGACCTTTTTCCTTAGCAATCAAACCCCTCACCACCGAGATGAGAGATAAATAGAAGCTAAAGTTCTTATTGAGTAATGTGAACTTTAATCCAAATGGGAATGCGGGTGTGTAAAGAAATCTTAAGCAATGTGATAGGTTGCTATGAGATTCCGAGGACAGAATCTTTTGAAGGGGGGAAGAATTTGTAAGACCACGTTACTTTAGGTAAGTATTTTTATGTTAATCATAATGTAATTATGATTTAATAAGATGTAAAATGTGTTTGGAAGGTTAGAATACCTTTCGGGTAGAGTTTTCGCACGAAAAACGCCAAAAAAGCCTTACACGGGTCGTGTAACTGTCGGAAATTTCATGTCTTTTGGTTACTGTAGCAGAACACGGGCGGTGTTAAATTAACACGGGCATTGTAGCGGAACACGGGCCGTGTTACGCACGCAGACCCACTTTTTAATACGCGATTTTTAGTCATTTTGGGTATTTTCTCTCGAACCAAAAACCTCCAAAACCCTAGAAAATATTCCCCAATCATCTTAGAACAAAATTGGAAGGCTAGAACTTGATGGATTGAAGTATTCTTCGGTATCTCACTTCTTGAAGGTAAGCTTTACCGTTATTGTTCAATTGAATGGTTGATTTGGTTGATTTGGGTGGATTTCGAGTGGTTATGATGAACCACCTATGATGAGTCGAAGTTTGTGTATATAGCACTTGTTTGGTTGGTTGAAAATCTTCTAATCTTGAACCCTAACTGTCGTGGTCAAGTTTTAAGCTTTGATGGTGGAAATACAAGGTATTCACCTCTATTTGGTATGTATTTGGTTGTGTAGGAGCTGAAAAGTCTTAAAGGAGCGTTGGTATCTGCTGTCGGGATTAGCTAGGTATGCATAAGACTTCAAACCAGGTGAGTAACTCTACTTACATGTTAGTTGTAACATGTTATATGTGTTTATGATGCTAGTTGATTCACAAGCATGTAGAGATTACTATGTAATTCGGGTGTATCAAGTATTAGAAATCACTTGTTATTACAAGTGAGTTTTGTAGTTATACACAAGGTGATACATGTAGTAAATTACATGTAAATTATGTAGACACATAGAGAATCCTATGTGATTATATGTGTTAGAAGTTCGTGGTTACGATGTGAAGTAATCGGCATTGAGATGATAATCTCGTGTTTATTTAAAGTAAGGTTATATATATATATATATATATATATATATATATATATATATATATATATATATATATATATATATATATATATATATATATATATATATTACAAGGTGAGTACCTTGTAAATAAGTACAATTGTGATGCTAGCGATTTGTTTAGCAAGTACTTAGCAATCCTAGAGGAGTGTACATGATAGATATACATGCTATATATATATATATATATATATATATATATATATATATATATATATATATATATATATATATATATATATATATATATATATATATATATATATATATATATATATATATATATATATAGACTTAGGATCTTTTGAGAACCAACTTCACCCCGAGAACCCGAGAACTCCCAACTCCTTTTAAATCAATCCTATATCTCCCAAACCGATATTTTTTTTCAAAAAACCGACCCCATAGGCCTCTTAGACGCTCAAAATGGAGCCGGGTCGCTGAAAAAAAATTTCCGAAAAAACGACTTTTTTTTTTGAAAAACTTTGTACATGTGCAAAAAAAAAACTTTGCACATGTTCAAAGTTTTTTATACGTACATTTTTTTTTCAAGTTTTTTTTATGGATGTCTTTCTAACATATATTTAAGGCGTTCTGTAAAAAAAAATTTCAAAAAAAGTGTACGTATAAAAAAGTTTGCACATATGCAAATTTTTTTTTTTTGCACATGTGCAAAATTTTTTCAAAAAAAAAATAAAAAAAAGTCGTTTTTTCGGAAATTTTTTTCAGCGATCCGACACCTATTTGAGCGTTTTAGAGACCTATGTGGTCGGTTTTTTGAAAAAAATATCGGTTTGGGAGTTCTCATGTTCTCGGAGGACTTGTGGTTCTCGAAATATCCTAACTCTCTCTCTCTCTCTCTATATATATATATATATATATATATATATATATATATATATATATATATATATATATATATATATATATATATATATATATATATACACACGTGTAGTATGATATTATGCACTTGTGAATGTGATGCTAATTGGTACACATATATATATATATATATATATATATATATATAAAGGCTATAATGTATGAATACTATGTAATCCATGAATACCGAGTATTGGAGGTAACTTGTTATTACAGGTGAGTCAGTGAAAAGACAAGACCGGATAAGCCGTGAGTCAGTGAAAAGACAAGACCAGATAATTAGTCGTGAGTCAATGAAATGAAAAGACCGGATAAGCCGTGAGTCAATGAAATGACAAGACCGGATAAGTCGTGAGTCAGTGAAAAGACAAGACCGGATAAGCCGTGAGTCAATGAAATGAGGAGACCGGATAAGCCATGAGTCAGTGAAAAGACGAGACTGGATAAGCAGTGAGCCTTTTGTGTTTACATGTGATGGGTTGATACCCAAATGTAGAGTAGTCATAGAATTTATTTGTATAGAGATTGGATTTGATATCCAAATGTACGGCCTTTATGGCTAGGAGATTGGACTCAGTGTCCAAACATAATAGCCTTTATGGCTAAGTGGTTGGGTTTAATTACCCGATATATTGCATAAACCTTATGGCTCATAATGGCCTTGCGACTGGGTTTAACAACTTAACATATGGTGAGAATCTTGTGAAACGTATGTTGGTCTACGTGGCTAAGAGAATGGGGCTTAATTGCCTAACATAAGTGATTACAGCTTCTATGCTCATACTAAAATAAGGGGAGTGATGAGTCTTAGCGACTCGAAACCGTAGTGGATGAGGAAGAGATGGATATAAAGCCCTTGTGGCTTATGATCAGAAAGGTTATAGAGTAGAAGATTTCATGTTGGAAATCAGTGTGACAAAGTACCGTGTAGTGATATCGAGTTGTCGGTTAGGTGTATACTTGTGTTACATGTATTACACCGTGCTTGTTTATTAGAAGTTTAGGTATCGGTAGATACCAGTGTAATTACAGAAAGAATACTTGTAATTATTGATAATGAAGTATAACTGGTTTGATATGTTTATATTAACCAGTACTTATGATTGGTTGCAGGGAATAACTACACCCACGAGTTGGGTGATGTATTACATTTAAAACAAGTTATTCATGTCGTTGTATTGTTGCTCACTAAGCTTTCTAGCTTACGTGTTTGTGTTATGTTGTGTGCAGGTTAGCAGTTGTAGCGTCCGGCTCGGATCGTGGGACGATTTTCGATGGTAACTTCTTGTAGTTTCCAGAGCACACGAGTACCCAATTATACTATTTATGTTATAAATGCGAAAAATTTTCTGGGTATACTCTGTGTTGAAACTGGGCGTTACATCTATGTATGGAGATGAGTGTGTACCGTGAGTCGGTGTTGAGTAGTGAGATAGGAGAATGGTATATGGTACCATGATCTGAACGGACGACGGCACGGGGTACCATGATCTGAGGTCGAGTTGTGAGATTGGCGGATGGTAGGAGGTACCATAAGCTGATGTTGTGTGATGATTTGGTACAGGGATACTAGGAAGATGTATCATGTAGTGTGTGGTATAGATATATCATGGGGTGAGGTTGAGTGATTATTCTATATGGTGCATGTGAGTGAATAGGCATGTACATTGTAGAAAAGTAGGGGATGAAATGAGTATGAGTTGTGGTTGGGACCTCGTGTTTGGAGGTATATATTGTGAGGTGGTGCTGAGTGATGTACCTTTGAGGTATATGTGTAGCAATGTGTGCATGTATCGTGTAGACATATTGTGTTGGGTTTGAGTAGGAGTTGTATGAATTGTGTATTCCTGGGGTTGTATATGTTGAGTTGTATATTGATTACTCACTAAGCTTTATAGCTTACGTATGTGTGTTTTTATGTGTACAGGTTTGTAGATCATAGCGCCAGGCTCGGATCGTATAACGATTTTTGGTGATAACTTCTTGTATTATCCAAAGCATATGAGTACTTTGTTGTAATACATATTTTGTAAATATGGAAAAAAACATTGGGTGTACTCTGCACTGAAAACTAGACATTACATAAGGACTTTCCTGAATATATCCTCTCAATAATCTGATAATGATACATGCTGAATTCTGATTTTTAAACTCTGATTTGTTATTTATGATTTCTGATGTATGAATAATCTGATTTAGATTTGTGAATAATCCGATTTTGATTTTTTTTTATTTTTAAAATCTGATATGTGATTTCTGGTTTCTGATTAATCTGGTTTTGATAAGCATTTGAAGTTCTAATTTCTGATTAATTTGATTATTATTTCCGATAAGCATTTTTAATTCTGAGACTAATTTATGTATTCTGCATGTTGTGGTCATGGATAGCTGAAAACGAAAAAACATAAAACAAAAGTCTAGATTATCATGGATAGCTTAATATGTTTCCTATTTGTTGTCATGGATAGTTAATTTATGTTTTGTGCAGGTTGTGGTAATGTATAGCTAAATACATTTCCAATTTATTAATATTAATATTGCTTCAAAAGATGCACAAAGATATTGTTTGACTTTTGTATGTTTTTGTTTGTATTATCATGAGTTTAGTTTGAGTATAAAATTTATTTCAATTTTACTACACAATTTTTTGATATCTATGGACATTAATTTAATATTTTACCCCGGGCATTGGATACAAATGGACCCTGATAATAAGGATCACATAGTTTTTTCACATATCTTGTGTTCTTCATCATTTAAACAACTCCAAATTTTACTATTCTTTCTTGCAAACTCGGGTTTTCTTTTCTTTCTAACTAATTCGGGAACACAGCATAAACCTGAGTTCAAAGACTTTCAACGTTTATGTCACATGGCATGAAGCCATGAACTGATTGCTTCTCGCTACTCGCTATCAAAGTGAAAATTTGTTTGACGGGTCTAGAGTTTCTTGGATTTGAACTAAAACGAGTATTATGAATGATCGATGTTCTTGGAAATACATATAAAGGCGAGCCAAGTGGTATACATTGCCCACATTTAGTCTACTCGGTCAACATACAAACTCATCCACACATCCTTCTTTTGTTTTGTCATGTTCCTTCTCAATTTAGAATTTATATTTCATACTTAGTTGATGAAAACTGAATTGTTCCTCTACATCGTTTATTAGTTGTTAAAAAAAGTTTTTAAAAGATTTTCGTATTGGAGGAGATTTTCTAAAATAAACTTTCGTATATAAATCTAGATGAACTTTTGTGGATGATCTAAAATGAAGCCTTTTTTTTTTATTTGAATTTTCATAATTTTTAGATATTTCTATTCCTTGTTGACGAGAATTGACTTTGTTCTTGCTTTCATTTTTTCATCTACTAAATGACATCTATTATCCTTTTTCCTATTCATCATTCTATCACCTCCTCTCGTTCTATTCCAACCACCATGAAACCACCACACCCCACCTTATACCGCTTCCCTTTCACAGTGTTTCTCACGATCGGTATCCATCTTCCACCAATCTGTTCCCAAGAAACCCGGCCTTATGATGTTTGTAGGCGGTCGATCCCGTGCGGAGACATTCTACTACAGTACCCGTTTTGGGGGTCAGATCGTCCGGCCTACTGTGGCCACTCAGCTTTTCAGCTAATCTTCCAATCTAATATTCCACTACTCAATTACCAATCAGTAAACTACCGAGTCTTGAATACGGATACCACTACCCAAGTGGTCACCATGGCTAGAAACGATATGTGGACCGACTTTTGCCGTCAATTTCTTTACAACACCTCCTACTGTTGTATTTCAGACAAACAATCCGGAAATTAGTATCGCAAACTAATTCCAAATAATGGAAAAAACCAAAGCAGACGGATCGATAAATAATATTGAGAATTATTTACCGATTAGTCGCTAATAATAAATTCAATTATTATTATATTACCCAATTTCGTCCAGAAATCAGATTTGATCCTACGCGACCAGATCTGATTATAGAAAGGTAGAAGAAGACTGTCCCGTTATCGGACGAAATAAAATACGAGACAAAATATAAAACCAACCTGAAGATCGTTGATTAGTTAGTCCTTGAGACTGCACGGATTGACTCCTGTCCTTAAAGGTTTTTACGGCGCTCGTCGGCTGTAAGCTTTCAGCGTTAAATCTCAGGATTTAATGCAGAATATCGTTCGTTCCAACAGCTATGGAAGAACAGATAAACGCAAAGCGAATACTTGGAAACCACAGAGAGAGAGAGAGCAGAAAATTAAGGTGTGAATAAATGAGACCCCGGAGGTCCTATTTATAGGGTCCGAAATTATCAGATAACAACTGATTTGAATTTGAAACTCAAAATATTCAAATTCTGGATAAAATCTAATCCAAAATCGGATCTGATAGACTTTATCCCGATTTTCGAATCTGCTGAGGCGCGCAGCGCGGTCCGCTACCCTCCACTAATCGCGCCATCTCGCGTCCACAGCCCAGCCCGGCGCGCGTGTGTGGGCTTAGCCCATCCCTTAACCCACTAAAGCCTTTAAAAGCTTAGTAAATGAATTAGGTTATAAACCCACAAAACTTTCTCTCCCCCACCAATGTGAGATACAAGGAAAATCACCAACTTATGAATTCCTTAAATTCTAACACCTACAACTCAACCCTCTTCAACGACAATAATTTCCGCCAGGAGAACGTTTCCTTGTACTACCAATGTGATACTAGTGCACCATGGATACCATTGACAGCTAATTACCAAATTAGTTGCATTGTGAATAACAGCCGCAGTGATGGTTATTTACTTATTTTTATTTAACCAATTTCATCGATCCCAACATGGCCAATTTCTTCAGCACGTGCCAAAATCACATTGATGTACTCGTGAGTCAATATTCGGCTCCTCGATTAGCAACTGTTAGGTAAAGTTTGAATTCAAAGTGGTGAAGATTTTTTCAAACTTGAGGTGTAAACTCATGTATATTATATACATTTCCAACATGTATATATAGAGGATAGCTAAAGGGTTATAGATGCACCACAACTCAATACCTATAAGAATTGAGTGTATCTCTTGTAATCTCATTGTTAAATAAAATCTAGTTGTAGCCCGTGGACGTAGGATTTGCACCGAATCCGAACCACGTAAAAATCCTTGTGTTCTTCTTGCTTTATTTTCGTGAGTTTGTGTGTGTGTGATAGTGTGTTTCCGCTGCGTGTACCCTGTCCGATTCCTAACAACCGGTATCAGAGCTTCGGGTTTCGGAGGAGGTCTCGGTTTTAGAAATTAGAGTATGCTCTGTGGTTGCAGTTTTGTCTGATCTTCCACATCAGAAACTAATTTCTATTAATCGTATTAAAGGTATCTCAATACTTTGAAGGGTACTGTTCTGTCACACAAAAGTACTATAAAAGATTTGTTTCTTGTTTGTCGTAATGGCTGAAGACAAGATTGTAATCGAGAAGTTCAACGGTTCTGACTTTAGCTGGTGGAAAATGCAATTAGAAGCATTGCTATGTCAGAAAGATTTGGACGTGGTACTTGGAGACAAACCGGAGAAAATGGAAAAAGCTGCTGCAGATGCGTGGAACTCAAAGGACAAGAACGCTAAGGCGGTTATTACTTTGTCGTTGGAAAGGAGCGTTGCTTTCAACATCATGAAGGAAACCACGGCGCGTGGTATGATGGATGCTCTGACGAACATGTATGAGAAACCGTCGACGGCTAACAAGGTGTTCTTGATGAGGGAGTTATTCACTACAAGGATGAATGAGGAAAGTTCTGTTACGATTCACATTAACAATCTAAATTCAATTCTGTCCAGATTGTCATCTGTGGGAATTAAATTTGATAACGAGACTCAAGCTTCACTGCTACTAGCTTCAGTGGGGACCAGTGGTATGACTTTTGAAGGAGTTAGAGATTTGGTTCTTGGCGAGGATGTCAGACGCAAGAATCAAGGTGGATATTCTTCTTCTTCTGAGTTATTAAATATCGGAAGAGGTAGAGGGAATAGCAGGAATAGTGGGAGCAGTGGGAGTCGAGGAAGAAGTTCGTCTAGAACTTGGAAAAATATGAAGTGCTGGAACTGCCAAGAGGTGGGACATGTTAAAAGTCAATGTCCAAAGAAAGAATTGAACATTGCTGGTGCTGAGAGTGTGTCTGAGGATGATGCACTGATACTAAGTATGGAAAGTTCTGTAGACTCTTGGGTCATGGATTCAGGGGCTTCGTTTCACGCCATGGACAACAGAGAAACGATGGTGAATCTAAAAGAAGGAGATTTTGGGAAGGTACGGTTAGCAAATGACGAGATGCTTCAAGTAACGGGCATATGAGTTATTGATCTGGTTACTTCATTGGGAACTACATGGAACCTGAAGAATGTCAGGGTGATTCCGGATCTGAAGAAGAAATTGATTTCTGTTGGTCAGCTGGATAAACAAGGACTGGAAGTAAGGTTTGGTGGTGGTAAATGGAGGGTGGTCAATGGAAATTCGGTGATTGCTCAAGGTATGAAGCTTGGGTCATTATATATGGTTGAAGTACCTGCTGAGGGAAGTATGACCGTCCCCGTTAAGCATGACAAAATCTGGTTCGCTAAATCTAGTGCTAAGAGAGTTCATTTTGCAAACATGAATTCTGGAGCCAAGGGGATGTTAGCTGAACGAGTCGAAAAGTCTAAACCATTCAGGGGATTTTGTGACAGTGGGAGCACGGGGTGTGTTCATGGTACAGTTACAAAGAGCCGTTGGGTTTTGAAGACTAAGACTGAAAAATTCTCTCCTGTTGGAAGTTTGCAAAGTTTGGAGAGTGTTAGTGGTCCTCGGTGTATCTCTGGAGCTGGTGGAGTGTCCAAACCGGTTGAGACAGAGGATGAGTCGGTGGTGGGATTAACCACGGCTGAGTTGGAGCTAGTGGGAGCTTCAACTGGCCCTTCTAGTACTTCAAGATGAGGGGCGGCTACAACTAAGAGAATTTGACTGGGTCTTAGCTTGTTCTTGGGAACTGGAAGCTTGGAAGACTTGTTATGTTAGGAGATTAATGATAAATGTTAAAAATCTTCAAGTGGGAGATTGTTAGGTAAAGTTTGAATTCAAAGTGGTGAAGATTTTTTCAAACTTGAGGTGTAAACTCATGTATATTATATACATTTCCAACATGTATATATAGAGGATAGCTAAAGGGTTATAGATGCACCACAACTCAATACCTATAAGAATTGAGTGTATCTCTTGTAATCTCATTGTTAAATAAAATCTAGTTGTAGCCCGTGGACGTAGGATTTGCACCGAATCCGAACCACGTAAAAATCCTTGTGTTCTTCTTGCTTTATTTTCGTGAGTTTGTGTGTGTGTGATAGTGTGTTTCCGCTGCGTATACCCTGTCCGATTCCTAACAGCAACAACCACCACTACAACATATGATTTGAGATCAGCTTTGAGGGCCGGTTTCAATCTACAGTGGATTGACAGAAACATCACTTGTGGTAGATGTATGCAGTCTGGAGGACTGTGTGGATCCAACTCGAGTTCACCGGAGTTGTTTGTTTTGCTAATGTGGAAGTGGAGATTTCCCATTGACTTGTGACAACATAGACCGAAATGGAGGTAAGTGATTTTCCAATCTTATATATATTCACATTTTGCTAAGATTAAGAATATGTTGTTTGACTATATGAGACCCCAATTTTAACCCGACTAAATTAACTCCGATATATAGAATTTTGGTTCGTTAGGCTATATCCGGCTATATTTTATAAATCAATTTGTTAGCATTTTTCTGGAATTAGCATATAGATGGATTGTAATTAGATGTTTTCTAAATTAGTTTTTCTATATATGTTTGTATCATTTTATCGGTTATCAAATAAACATTCATATTCATACCAAAAGTAACATGGTATCTGGTATCTGAGCAGTAATAACTTCTCGTCGGAATAATAAGTCTCGCCGGAACCCTAGTTTCTCCGGCGCCAAATTCGCCGGATATTACCGGAATCTCGATCCAGAACCTTTGTTCATCGTCGCTCCACAGGTATGGCATTCTAGGTTCATCGGAGCTTCATATTATCGGAACGTTCGGCGGTCCTTTTGCCGCCGACGACGACTCAGACTCTTGAACCACCGTCTCGACTGCTACTCCGCTCGACACCTCCAAAGTCCAAACCAGGTTTTATCACACCTCCTTGAGCCGACTGTTACCTGTGTCTCTTGCTTCTACAAATGCCTGAAAACTTACCATGTGGAACACTCAATTTCATCTTTTTTGCATTATCTGAGAAAAGCAAAAAACTTGACCCCAGACTGTGAGTGTAAACACATGTAAACACAAACTTGGTCTCACAAACCATTGCAGCCACCAACCCACTTACCCACCATTGTTGAAGAAAGTGGCAAACTTTGTTTTCTCTTGTTTAAATTCATTGAATGTAGTAGTTGTCATTAGTATTTGCTTGGTTATAAATAGATGTTTTAGCTTCATTTGTAAAGCACCACAAAACATAGAATAGAGTGTTTAGATAGTTAGCGAGAGTTGTTCTTTTCTTGTATTTCAGTTTGAGTATTGAATAAAAGAACATTTGAGTTCCAACAAGTGGTATCAGAGCTTGGTTAAGCTCCAGGGGCAACTTTCTAAACACCCTCGGGTTTTTTGGTCAACAATTTTCTGTCTCAAAATCGATTTTCGAGAGCACCATTGGAAAGGTCTCGTTCTCAGGATTCCGAATATATATTATTCGGAATTTTTCGACCACCGGAAGACCTCCAAAAGTCCGGTCAAAGGTTCGCCGGAATAGTTGCCGGAAAAACCAGTTCGCCGGAGATCTCGCCGGAGAAGACGACCGGAGAAGACGACACTATAGCGTCACTGTAGTTGTTCACTGTAGCGACACTGTAGCATGTTTCAGAAAATTGTATTTTGGTCCCTGAAGTTTCGAAAAGTTACGTTTTCGTCCCTGTATTTCCGAAAAATTTCAGATTGGTCCCTATTTTTTAGAAAAACTTCAGAATAGCCCCTATACTTCAAAAAGTTTCAAACAAGCCCCTGAACTTCTGAAAATTACATTTTAATCCTTGTAATTTTCATAAATTACACGTAATTTTTATAAATTACACGTAATTTTCGTACACGCTAAGAATGTCCACACCAAGCTCGTCGTTTTCTCAACCCGAAATTGAAAGTGTTCAAAGGACCGGGAGGGATAGTAGTGTTGTGTTACACTATCCGTTGCTTACAAAAACAAACTACGCGGTGTGGGCTATAAAAATGCGAGTGAATTTGCAAGCACAAGGAGTGTGGGATGCAATTCAAAATGCAAGAGTAGATGAACGAACAGATAGGATGGCGCTTGCGGCCATTTACCAAGCGATTCCAGAAGACGTACTTCTTATTTTGGCCGAGAAGGACACGGCTAAAGAAGCATGGGAAACGCTTAAGATGATGCATATGGGAGCTGATCGGTTAAATGAGGCTAAAGTACAAACTTTGAGAAGTGAATTCGAGGTGATCCGAATGAACAATGGTGACTCGATAGATGATTTCGCCATGAGATTGAACACTATTGTGACCGGTATTCGATCTCTCGGTGAAAAGATCGAGGAGAATACGGTGGTGAAGAAGTTTCTTCGAGCCGTCCCAATGCGATTTATACAAATCGTAACATCTATCGAGCAATTTGGAGACATGAAAAACATGACGGTTGAAGAAGTTGTAGGCCGTCTCAAGACCCACGAAGAGCGACTTCGAGGGTATGAAGAACGGGAAGAAGGACCTTCTCTATTGCTTACACATGCCAAGTGGGCATCTCAATCTAAGCAAACCGACGAGGGAGACTCGTCAAACACTTCAAGGGAAAGTGGAAACCAAGGACAAGGATGCGGTCGAGGTCGTGGGCATGGCCGAGGAGATGGTCATGAGTATGATGCAAAACGGAATGACTACAATCGTCCTCGAAAGGACAAAAGTAAAATAAAATGTTTTACTTGCGAGGAATATGGTCATTATGCATCAGAGTGTCCAAACAAGAAACGAGGTGAGGAGGTGAACCTCACCCAAACCAATGAAGATGAACAGCCCATTTTAATGATGGCGATCTCGCAAGAAGATACACCAAGTATGGTGCCGCTAAAAGAGAAGAATGGCGTTGATATCCCTGCATCCGAAGAAAGTCAAGTTGATTCCGAGGAATGGTACCTTGACAATGGTGCTAGCAATCATATGACCGGAGATCGTTCAAAGTTCCATGAGTTAGACGAGAACGTGACGGGTTATACACGGTTCGGAGACGAGTCAAAGATCGACATCAAAGGAAAAGGTACGATCTTGTTTGATTACGGAAACGGAGATCAAAGACTACTTAACGATGTATATTACATTCCTAGACTTAAAAAGAATATTATAAGTCTTGGACAACTAACCGAAGACGGGAATCGAGTCGACATGGATGGTGTCTTTTATCATCCCAAGATGATCTAGGTAACCAATAGTAATACTTTACTTGTTAAAGTAAAAAGAATCCGTAACCGACTCTATAAGACACTTTTAAAGACGAGACGAAAAATGTGTCTTTTATCATCCCAAGATGATCCAGGTTGGTTGTGGCATCAACTATGTCCGTATGCCAATTATTATACCATGAAAGTTAATGGTTATTTGGAGCATAATAAAATTCTAGATTCACATCTAAAGAAATTAGATGATCCGAGTGAGGAAGAATTTTATATTGAAGTTGAAAAAGGTGAAAAAGGACACCAGTTTTTCAACGCACGAAAAAGGAAGCCACGGATAAGACGAGAAGGGTTCTTTGGTAAACGGAAAAAATGGACTTGGACCGAAAAAGCAGCTGCCAGTTTTCTCCAACGTAGTCCCAAAAATCGAGGTATCGATTTTCGTAAAGTGATGCAAAAGAAGGAAGACGTGTCACTAAAGAAAACGGCTTATGCTAAAAGGATTTCGGGGGAGTTCAGTGTGAGAGATTGCATTCCAACAACTTGTTCCAATGATGCAAAATTGAAACTCGAGAAAGATAAAGACAAAGGACTTGTCGATTATTCTATAGTGGGGGACGGCATGGAATATGCAACATGATTGGCGTAACAAATCTCAAGCCAAGTTTGGTTTAAGGGGGAGAATGTGAGTGTAAACACATGTAAACACAAACTTGGTCTCACCAACCATTGCAGCCACCAACCCACTTACCCACCATTGTTGAAGAAAGTGGCAAACTTTGTTTTCTCTTGTTTAAATTCATTGAATGTAGTAGTTGTCATTAGTATTTGCTTGGCTATAAATAGATGTTTTAGCTTCATTTGTAAAGCACCACAAAAACATAGAATATAGTGTTTAGATAGTTAGCGAGAGTTGTTCTTTTCTTGTATTTCAGTTTGAGTATTGAATAAAAGAACATTTGAGTTCCAACACAGACGATCCGAGTGTTTTTCTTTAGCCATTTGACCAGGCCAAACCAGTGTTGCTTATCTCTTTTGGTGTTTTCTCGGCGACCCAAAATACGTGAACCTCTCAAAAAGAACCCACATAACCACATATTACCTTTTGAGCCAACTATTAACTTCTTGATTTTGAACACGTGGCCTATGTAATCTAACTATTAAGAGTTGTTAGCAAAATCGGTCTTCGCGGCCGATTAATTGGCGATTAATCGTTTGTTGGTCTGCAACCGATTACAAATAGACTTAATCGGTCAGGCTTGGTAGTTTAATCAAATATCGGTATTCGCAGCCGATTAATTGGACTCGTTTGTCATTTTTTAAATTTTCTATAATTTTTTTAATTTTTTTATTTTTGTCAAATATTTTTATAATAAGTTAAGAAAAACTAAAAAATTAAAATTAAAGAATGACACAAATATATAATTTTTATGGGTATCTAAGAATAAAATGAATTATATTGTGCTATTTTTTTTATATTCATCTAATTTTAAATAAATTTATTTATAATTTAGGGACCCGATTAATCTCTTAACCCCACTCGACCGTCAAGCGAATTTTATAAACTTGTTATTAAGTGATAAATGTTGCTACATCTTGTTGATTAATTAATTCTGTATTTTTGGTTGAATTAATTAATATAAAATATAGCGTAAAATGTAGGAAAAACAAACCATTTATCTAACTTTACTATTAGGCATGGAAAATTTATATAATTTTATTTTATACAACTAAATAGGGACTATTTTATAGTTTTTGCAAAGCTAAAAACATAGCGACCATTTCCGTCATTTTATCATACTATTACACAATGTCCTTTTCTGTAATTCCGCAAATTAAAAACCGAATGATCATTCATGTAATTTTGGAAAATTAAAGAATAACATAGACTATTTCTATCATGTTGTCATACTATTACACAGAAACAATTTCTGTAATTTTATAAATTAAAAAAAATAATCATTTTATAATTTTTTGTTTCTGTAATTTTATAAATTAAAAACAAAATAATCATTTTATAATTTTTGCAAAATTAAAAGCATAGAGAGGATTTATGTGATTTTACCATCTCCTAATAAACAAGCACACATGTCTTGAATGGAATCTTCCGTAGATTAAAAGGAAACATAGGATTAGGAACCATAAACATAATTTGTTTAATTCCAAAATAAAAGTTATGCTAGCCAAATGTGTAATTCAACAATTTCCTCAAACTTATAATGGATATAGGATTAATTATTGCTAAGTGCGGTTATTACAGATGATGAAGTATCGTCATTCCAGATGATGTGATTACCTTAATAAAGCAAGCCATGCCCAAACCATCACACACCATGGCCACAACCCAAGGCACCTCTTTGTTATTTGACTTTAGTTGTTGTAATCACATGATTCTAGACACTAATAGCTTTGCTATAAAAGCATTTGGTAAACCCTTATCCTCTTTCACCATAGATAATGATGCACAACTACTTGTTCAATACATTGACCCACCTGCACTACCCATATATTCTTAAATGTTACCTTATGCATTCTTAAACTTTATATTAGCCTTATCTCCCTTTCTTAAATGTTACCTTATGCATTCTTAAACTTTATATTAGCCTTATCTCCCTTGGACAACTATGCGACATAGGCCTTAATGACATTTTTCTCCTTCTGGTCGTTGTGTGCAAGATCTAGGAACGAAGTAGATTTTGGGATCAACCGTAGAATGGTACGGGTGTACAAGCTTGTCTACCTTTACATATCCAAATCTTCCCTCCACCCCTACCCCAAACGTGTTTAGCATGTTAGGTAAATGTGAAGCTTTTGAAGATTTATTCAAAGGTTGGTGAAGTTTGAAGAGTTGGTGAATGGTTGGTAGCCTAATAAGTTTGGTAGCCTCATTCCAAGTTCTTCATTTCACATTAATTGCTTACACATATAAATAGAGCTTCAGTTGAAGAGATTTATGTACCACACAACACAAAAACACAGAGCAATAAAACATTCCTAGTTATCCGCCGTGGACGTAGGTCATTTTTGGACCGAACCACGTTAAATTCTTGTGTTCTTAATTTGTGAGCTGAGTGTGTGAGTTTAGTGTTCGTATGCTAAGTGTCTCGATCCTAACAAGTGGTATCAGAGCCTTGGTATAGCTCCAGAGAGTGATTTTCTGTTTTTGGATCGAACATTTTTTGTCTCAAAAACGATTTGGTTTACACCATTGGAAAGGTCTCGTTCCGCAGATTCCGAAAATATATTTTTTCGAATTTTTTGAGCACCGGAAGACCTCCAAATCGCCAGTCAAAGTTGGTCAAAACTAGCCGGAAAGTTGGCCGGAAAAACCAGTTCGCCGGAGAATACGACACTGTAGCACCGGCGTTTAACCTGAGAAAACGATACTGTAGCGGTACTGTAGCATTTGCAAAACAGGTCCCTGAGGTTCCAGAATTTACAAAACAGGTCCCTAGAGTTCCAGAATTTGCAAAACCAGTCCCTGAAGTTTCAGAAGTTGCAAAACAGGTCCCTGAAGTTCCAGAATTTGCAAAACAGGTCCCTGAAGTTCCAGAATTTGCAAAACAGGTCCCTAAAGTTCCAGAATCTACAAAATAGGTCCCTGAAGTTCCAGAATTTGCAAAACAGGTCCCTGAAGTTCCAGAATTTGCAAAACAGGTCCCTGAAGTTCCAAAAATTTCAAAATAGGTCCCTGGAGTTCCAGAATTTACAAAATAGGTCCCTGAAGTTCCAGAATTTGCAAAACAGGTCCCTAAGGTTCCAGAAAATTGCAAAACAGGTCCCTGAAGTTTCGAAAATTGCAATTTAGCCCCTGAACATTCAGAAAATTGCAGTTTAGCCCCTGAACTTTCAGAAAGTTGCATTTGAGCCCCTAAACTTTCAGAAAAGGACAGTTTAGCCCCTAAACTTCAGAAAAATTGCATTTTTCACCCTTAATTTCTGAAAAAAGCGCAGTTTGTCCATTATAATGGCAGAAAGCAGTAAGATTCAGATTGAGAAGTTTGATGGGAAGGACTTTGGTTGGTGGAAGATGCAAATTGAAGATTTGCTCGTGCAGAAAGACTTGGACGCAGTTTTAGGTGAAAAACCGGAGGCGATGACACAGGCACAGTGGGAGACTTTGGATAAGAAGGCCAAGGCATTTATTAGACTAGCGTTGTCAAAGGATGTTGCCTTCAACATTTTGAAGGAGACCTCGACAAAGGGAATCATGGAGGCATTGTCTAATATGTACGAGAAGCCGTCGGCAGCAAATAAAGTCTTCCTGATTCGGGAACTAGTCAACACAAGGATGAGGGAAGGAAGTTCAGTTACAGTGCACATCAATAATTTAAACTCGATTTTATCCAGACTTGCGTCAGTGGGAATAAAGTTCGAGGATGAAGTTCAAGCTTTACTACTGTTATCATCATTACCTGACAGTTGGTCCGGAACAGTTACAGCCGTTACTAGTTCCACAGGATCGAAAGAGCTCACTTTTGAGGGAATTCGGGATTTAATTCTAGGCGAAGACGTCAGAAGAAGAAATTCCGGGGAATCATCAAGTGAACAATTGAATGCGGTCAGAGGTAGAAAAAATAACAGAGGTAGTGGGAGCAGGAACAGGAGAAGGAGTCAGTCGAGGACTCGAAATGATGTGACTTGTTGGAACTGTAAAGAGGTTGGACATTTCAGGAATCAATGTCCAAAAGACAAGAAAGAAGTTAACGTTGCAGTAGACCATTCATATGATGATGTTTTGATCTGTAGTGTGGAGAGCAATGTGGATTCCTGGGTTATGGATTCGGGTGCTTCATTTCACGCTACCCACAGCCGTGAAGCACTGCGGAATCTGAAAGAAGGAGATTTTGGTAAGGTAAGACTGGCAAACGATGAGGTTCTTGATGTGACGAGCATAGGTGACTTAGATCTGAAGACTCCAGTCGGTCCATGGACTTTGAAGGATGTCCGGGTAATTCCAAGTCTGAAGAAACAATTGATTTCTGTTGGGCAGTTGGATGAACATGGGCACGAGGTTAAGTTCAGGAATGGGCAGTGGAAGGTAGTCAAAGGAAATCGTGTGATAGCTCGTGGACATAAGAGGGGTTCATTATATATGGTCAGTTTACCGTCTGAGGGAGTAACCGTCCCAGTTCAGAAGAAGACCAAAGTCCGGTTCATAGAGTCTCGTGGACAGAAGAAGGTTTGCTTTGCAGATGGCAAACCCAGAGTCACAGGTCAGATTCAGGTTGAACGTGTTTGGAACGGTTCAGAAAAACCAGTCAAGGGCATTCATAGCAGTGGGAGCAAGGGCTGTGTCTCAGCTAGAATACCCAGAACACAGTGGGTTAAGAACACCAGTATTCCATCTGTAAAAATCTCTCTAGATTATCTGCTACACATGGAGAGTGTCGTTTGTTCTCAGGATGTTCCAGGATCAGGCAGTTCATTTCAGTGGGAGCCGGTGGAGACAGAGAACAGGTCAGTGGCAGACTTAGCCATGACTAATGTGTTGGAGCTAACGAAAGCTTCAACTAGCCTTCAGGTAAATTGAAGAGAAGGCCAGGGTAACTAGGAAAGAGCTAAGACTAAAAGTGTTTTTTGGAATGCACAGTTGAAGCAAAGGTGAAGATTGTTCCGTGGCTTCAAGTGAGAGATTGAAGAATTGTTGCAACAATTGGACGGTAGAGAAAGACTACGTTGTTCAAAATCTTCAAGTGGGAGATTGTTAGGTAAATGTGAAGCTTTTGAAGATTTATTCAAAGGTTGGTGAAGTTTGAAGAGTTGGTGAATGGTTTGTTCAGACTACATCTTCCACGTCATGTGAATAGACTACATAAGGCTCTTTATGCTCTCAAACAAGCACCAAGGGGCAGGTTTATTCAGCGTGACTATTTGATCGTTTATATTTATGTCTAGTTCATTAAGGTCTTTTCACCAAGGTTTTCGATATGGGAACCATCATCTTGCTTTTGTACGTTGATAACATAATTATTATTGATGGTGACATGGAGAGCATCACTTAGCTCCAAAATCTCTCCATCAACATTTCTAGATGAATGACTTAGAACTACTTATTACTTTCTAGCCCATGAAGTTCATTCTCACAGCCTTCATATCTACTTGAGTTAAGTAAATTATACATATGATCTTCTCTCTAGGATTGGACTTACACATAGAAAGATTGCTCTACATTATTCTAACCAAGTGTATATCTAACACCTAATGATGGTTCTCCTATATATACTACTTTATACAACCATCTAACCAGATCCCTAGTTTATCTAAGTCTTACACGTGTATACATTTTGTATGTAGTTCATTTTTCTAGTTAAGTCATGGCTTTCCTATAATCAAATTATCATGGTGTTGTTCTAAGAATTCTTTGATATATAAAGGGCTCAATGTTTGATGGTCTATATTTTCCTCTTTGGAGCTTCATGGGTATTCAGATGCTGACTGGAATGGAGATGTTAATTGATCGTTGCTCAATGACAGGGTACCGTTTCTTTCTTGGTTCCTCTTTTATCTCATGGCGCGTTAAGAAACAATCCCTTATAGTGTGCTTTTTTTTCTAAAGCTAAATCTCTCTCTTGTTAACACTACTGAAGAGCTTATATGGCTTTGATGACTTCTATTTAACATGGGAATTGCACAATCATCAACTACGACTCTTTAGTGTAACAACAAAACTGCCATTTAGATCGCTCATAATTATGTGTTTCACAAATAGACCAAAGATATAAAGATTGACTATCATTTTATATGCTAACATATTCTCAATAATATTGTTTGTCTTTTTCAATTTCCACTACTGATCAGACAACTAATATCTTCACTAGCTCTTCTACCTAGCCGATATAATGTACTGCTTTGCAAACTCAATATTGCCTTTCATGTACCTCCTTGAGTTTATGGGGGTGTTAACATTTAGGATCTTGGTATTTCCACGGAGCGTTTTTATATATCCACAGAATAAGTATATTTAATGACACTTATACCCGAGCATGACAATATTCTGGGTTTCGGGGACGGTGTTGTAGTCACAAACGACCCTGTGTGGAGCAGAGGATCAGAGGTCGTCAAAGAAGAGAGACGTCAGAGTTGAGCGATTCAAGCACTCGGTGCACTGATTCTTGCTCAATTGAGTTCAACATGGGTTGTGCGTTACGAATTGCAAGATATGCGAGTATATACATCAAGAAATTGAAAGCAGATATTGGATGTATTACAGTTACTCTATGCTGGAAAGAGGAAAAATGAGGCTGAAAAAAGAAGAAAGTTGAAGGAGGTAGAAGAAGGCTAAAGGGGTATAATTGTCTATTTAATATAAATTTGTGTGGATGGATAAAAAATAACAGTGGAAGAATCAGTTCCCTAACATTTATATGGAATTAGCATTTACATGGAAACCTTCCTTATAATTAGATGTTTCCTAGTTTAGTTTTCTCTATATATGAATGTATCATTCTACTTGTAACATATTAGTTGTCAAATAAATATTCATATACATAATAAATGAGACGCAATTCAACATTAAGCATAAGAAACATTAAAACTCACTTGGTGGTAGAAAACTTTATAGAGGCGTTGAACCTCACGTCATTTGATTGCTTGAATGATTCTCTAAGTTGGTGCTGCTATTGGTGTACTTAAGAAATAGAACAAGAGAACATTAAAACTCACTCGGTGATAGAAAAGTCTACGGAGGCATGAAGCTCATGCCATTTGCTTACTTGAACGATTCTCTAACACTTCGTTCCCCAGTTTTGTAAAGGAAAGAAAAGAAGGGGATGGAAAATAAGGAGAGAAAAGAAAAGGAAAGAAAAGATATGAAATTGAAATTTCAGGTTCCTGAGTTGTAACGGAAGGAAAGGGAAGTAGATCGGTATATGCGTTAAAATCGTCTGTTCTTTCAGTTTCTCTCCAAATCACTCCGATTTGGGAGGATGATTAGGAGGGACTATCATCCCTTGTCTTCTCTTCCTTTCTCCCCGCTTCCTTCCAAAAAAAATTCTTGGGAACACGATCATCTTTCCGTTTCTTCCAACTTCCTTCCTCTTCCGTCGTTAAATGAAACTGGGGAACGAAGCGTAAGTTGGTGTTCTTAAGAAGTAAAACAAGAGAGTGTTTTCTGATGATTGCAATAAAACTAACGTTCTTATATCAAAGAGAAAAACCAATAGTCTCTTATGTAATATGTTATGTCATAATATCCAACACAATACCATATGTTGAAATCGCATAAGTATGGGACCCGTTATCTAAGTATAGCAACACTAGGGGACAATTTTTATGTATACCCTTAGTTCTCAAATTATCAGATAAATGGTCCAAGATCATATTATTTCTATAATTTTCCAATGCACTCTCATTTAGCCATGCAATCATTTATATATGTTTAATTAATAGTTTGACCAACTAAGATTCATCGCACTATAAAATACTATTAAAGCAAAGAGATACTGCCTTACAAGTGGCTTTTGGGCAAAGACCCCATTAATCATACTTTGATACTTTATAAAGAATATAAATATTATAAATAAGCCAAAATGACATTTGGCTTTTATTATACTTGTCTATTAGATATGTTAATGTGCACAAACAAGAATAACCAAACAACATTAGGGAGGAATAATAACTAAATCAAGTACTTGAGTTCCTAATAATAATAATAATAATTATTATTATTATAAATAAATTACGAAAAATGTATAAGGTGAACCGGTATGCTCATCACGATGGCAACGTGACGTCTAGGTGGACACTCGTCACGGTCGTGCACACCACCCTAGGTGCATCGTGAATGGCAATTCGGTGTTCCTGTGTGCTCCCCTTCACGTCACACCACACTCAATCACATATCACTAACCATTTAACACTCAATCACATATCAGAACATCCAATAAATTTCGTTTTATTATTAATTCATTTTAATTAGAAATGGTGATGTGGTGTGATAGACATATTAATGTTTATGTGATGTGGTGTGGTGATGAGTTGGAAATGAGGTGGCACCCCATCACATGTGATCATGTGATAGGTATACCTACCTAATAACCTTGGTGATGTCAATACATCTCGCATACTATGGTAAGACGTCCCTAACATGAACTAAATTAACCTTTCCAGTTTCCACCCACCCTACTAGTTCTCACTCAATAGCCCTAATCTTTTTAGGAAATTCATATAAAAGTGACAACGTCAAGTTGTGTGATTCTTTCACAATTTAATATGCGTTTTAATTCATTCTTAGTTGATGTGAGATTGTGACTTGACAAATTAAATTGTTAAACTTATATCTACTGATGGTTCAGTTTGGCTCATCATATTATATAATCTAAGTGTCCTTTAACTCATTGTTGATTGAGCTTTGCTTATCGTTTATAACGTTCTCATCTTTATCAATATTTTCACCTACGTTTTGCCTTCTTTCCAAAACAGTATCTAAGGCAGCTGCGAGGAAGTTTATTAGATTAGGTAAGCAGACAAACTCTTATTATTGTTTAATCCAGCGACACTCAAAAAATGTTTTAGTATGAAAAAACATTTACCTCTTTCTCACCGGATTAGGAGAAAAAGTATTCCACATTTTCATTAAATGCATTTAACCATCATGTAAAAATGGTGTACAGCTATTATTTCATCTACTACCGTTGCAACAATCATGATGGTGCTGTTGTTTGCGATACACTGTCGCAAAAAAAGGTCAAGGGAAAATACAGATACTCCGTCACTGCAAGGAAAGTCTCACTTTCTGGTAAGAATCTCTACAGTAATATTATGTTCGAAATTCTCCTAGTGACCTAACATATTGCTACATGTGTTATGGAAAGCAGGGAACCGCCGGAAATGAACAAATCGAAATGTTCATAAGGAACTATGGAGCAATGGCCCCGAAAATATTCAAGTATTCAGAAATTAAAATAATGACAAACTCATTCCATGAGAAACCAGGACAAGGAGGGTATGGAAGTGTCTACAAAGGACAATTGCCTGATGGGCAACTAGTTGCTGTAAAGCTCTTGAATAAAGCCATTGGAGATGGACAAGATTTCGTTAATGAAGTCGGTAGCATCAGTAGAACTTCTCATGTCAACATAGTCACACTCTTAGGTTTCTGTTATGAGGAAAAGAAAAGAGCTCTCATGTATGAGTTCATGCCAAACGGATCCCTGGATAAGTTTCTAAATGGTAACGGATCTCGTCTAGACTGGAACACATTATTCCAAATTTCAAAAGGGATTGCTCGAGGTCTAGAGTACCTGCATCGCGGTTGTAAGACAAGAATAGTTCACTTCGACATAAAGCCTCACAACATTCTATTGGACGAAGAATTTGTCCCAAAAATATCTGATTTCGGGTTGGCGAAGTTGTGTAAGAGGAAAGACTGTATTGTGAGTAAGAGGTACGGTTGGATATATTGCTCCCGAAGTATTTTTTTAAGCGTGGGGCATCTCAAAAATCAGATTTATATAGCTATGGGATGATGGTTCTTGAAATGACTGGTATACGTAAAAAGAACAACATTGACACCACAAGTATGAGTGAAGCATATTTCCCAGATTGGATATACAAGAAACTAGAAAATGGAGATGATCTAGGCATTGATGGGGTGACAACCGAAGAGGGTGAGAAGTTAGCTAGGAATATGGTAATGGTGAGCCTGTGGTGCATCCAGTCTGATCCACTGGATCGGCCATCCATAAGTAAAGTTGTGGAGATGTTGGAAGGAAGCTTTCAATCATTGCAAGTACCCCCTAGACGTTTCTGGTCGTCTCCCACAAGGCCGGCACAAGCCACGACCCCATCAACCGCCGAGAGTTCAAACGGTTGGGGAGTATGAACAATGTCAGTTGCAGGAGAATATAGTTTGAGCTAGCTCATCCGTCTTAAAGTTTTAACAAACTCCAAATTTATTCGATGAGATCTTTAGCAAATATTTTGTATATCACGCAAAAATCAACCAGAATTTTTTTAAGAAGA
This sequence comes from Cichorium intybus, assembly GCA_023525715.1. Taxonomy (NCBI): domain Eukaryota; kingdom Viridiplantae; phylum Streptophyta; class Magnoliopsida; order Asterales; family Asteraceae; genus Cichorium; species Cichorium intybus. The sequence goes on along the minus strand of CM042011.1, from coordinate 127,384,625 downwards.
AGCAAACGTTACAAAAGCACAATGGAGAAGCGCTCAAATTAAGACCATTATTGTCACAAATAAGCACAATGAAATGCGAGAGAAACACGAAACTCTTAATATGGCCCAAGATGACATAATGATATTTATTAGGTTTATTATTATTATTATTATTATTTGGAAAATAAGTCTATATAAAGGCAAGTCTGTATAAAGACAAGTCTCCAAGATCTCAATCTAATTAAAAATAAAATTCACCTTCCCACGATTTGGACCTTTATCGCCTTAATCATCTAGCGCAGAGTTAAATTTTCTCAAATTCTAAATAGGTAATAATATGTTGGGATTGGAAAATTCTTCTATTCAACACTAGAACAGAATTACAATAGGAGGAACAATTCTCACACTCGACTATTACAAAAAACCAACCCTCTATCTAACACTTACACTCTAAGTGTTATGCTCACTAACTCTATGTGTTTGTGATGTTTGGGATGTCTAAGAACTGAAACTTAAGCCTCTATTTATAGCTAAACTAGCAACTAAATCTATAGTATATGAACACACTGAATTCTTGTAAGAGAATATCAAATTTGCCACCTTAAGCTTTGTCAACAATGGTGGCTTCTAGAATGAAGGCTGGAAATCAACAAATCTCCCCCTCCAGCCTCTGTTGAACAATCCTTAGCCCAACTATTTCAGCAGATAGTTTGTGTTTGTCTTGTGTCACCACCTTGGTCAACATGTCTGCAGGATTGTCATTTGTGTTGATCTTTGACAACTTCAATTCTCCTCTCTCGATTGCTTCTCTAAGCCAATGATAACGGATATCGATATGCTTAGTGCGAGAATGGTATATCGAATTCTTGCTCAGGTCCATAGCACTCTGACTGTCGCAATGAACGATGTATTCTGCTTGTGGAAACCCCAATTCTTGAAGAAACCGTTTTAACCATATAAGCTCCTTCCCAGCTTCAACGGTAGCAATGTACTCGGCTTCTGTTGTTGACAGTGCTACACACTTTTGTAACTTGGATTGCCATGAGATAGCTCCCCCTGCCAAAGTGAAAACATAACTTGATGTAGATTTCCTATTATCAAGATCTCCTGCCATATCGGCATCTGTATAACCTTTCACGATTGGCTTTGCTCCCCCGTAGCATAAACATAATTTTGAACTACCCTTCAGGTATCGCAGTATCCACTTGACTGCTTCCCAATGTTGCTTTCCTGGATTTGCTAGATATCTACTCACAACACCAACAGCATGAGCAATATATGGTCTTGAGCATACCATTGCATACATAAGACTTCCTACGGCTGAGGAATAAGGGATTGTCTTCATCTCTTCTTTCTCTTTATTAGAAGAAGGGGAATTTTTCTTACTTAACTTGAAGTGATTTGCCAACGGAGTGCCAACAAGCTTGGCGTTTTCCATGTTGAACCTTTTGATCACACGTTCAACATACTCCTCCTGTGACAAGAACAATTTTCTTGATTCTCTATCACGGATAATTTTCATGCCCAATATCTGTTGAGTTGGGCCTAAGTCCTTCATATCAAAGAACTTAGACAAATCTTTCTTCAAGTTGTTGATGTAAAAACACAAGAAGGAAGACGTGTCTAGTGTTCGAGGTGATCCGAATGAACAATGGTGACTCGGCTTCTATTGTTGACAGTGCTACACACTTCTCAAGTTGTCGATTCGAGTCGTGCTCGGATTGGTAGCCAGTCTAGATCTTGAACTTGAGCAGATGGATGTAAAAACAGCTTTTCTCCATGGTGATTTGGATGAAGAAATATACATGGAGCAGCCCGATGGGTTTAAAATCCCAAAGAAAGAGCATCTCGTCTGCAAGCTGAAGAAGAGCCTTTATGGTCTTAAGCAAGCCCCAAGACAGTGGTACAAGAAGTTTGACTCGTTCATGGCAAGTCACGAGTACAAAAGAACTGTTGCAGACCACTGCGTGTACTTGAAGAAGTTTCCAGATGGAAAATTTGTCATCCTTTTGCTCTATGTGGATGATATGCTAATAGTCGGTCTAGTCCTTTGCCATCTTTCTTCAACTTGAAAACCCACTTGTTTTTCAAGGCTTTCTTTCCTTTAGGAAGTTTCACCAACTCATATGTTTTATTCTTTTGCAAAGAATTCATTTCTTCTTCCATGGCCTTCTGCCAATTGGCTTTGTTAATATGAGATTGAGCTTCCTGAAAGCTCTCTGGCTCCCCCTCGCTGGTAAGAAGGATGTAGTTCGAAGTTGGGTATCTTGAGGAAGGAACACGAACTCGATCAGATAGTCGAACTTGAGTTTCTTCATTAGAAACATCTGGCAATGACTCTGAATTATCAAGAGGTGGAAGCTTCCCCTGCTCAACACCTCCTTGATCTGCATCATCAACTTCATTATTCTGTTCATCGGTCGGAACATCATCTTTTGTTTCAGATATCATTTCTGGAACTTTGAAGCTTTGTTGCTCGTTAATCGATGCCTTGAAATCATAATACTGGTCTTCATAGAAAACAACATCTCTGCTTCGAATAACCTTCTTTAGTTCTGGGTCCCATAGCATGTACCCAAACTCTTCATCTCCATATCCAATAAAGATGCATGGAGTGGATTTGAGGTCCAACTTCTTCCGCAATTGACTTGACACATGTGCAAATGCCTTGCACCCAAATACTCTCAAGTGAGAATATGTTATGTCTTTACCTGTCCATATCTTTTCTGGAACTTCAAAATTCAATGGAACTGAAGGTGACCTATTTATAAGGTAACAAGCTGTCAATACAGCTTCACCCCAGAATGGCTTTGATAGTTTAGCCGCACTGATCATACATCGGACCTTCTCTAGTTTAGCCGCACTGATCATACATCGGACCATCTTTTCCGTTTACCAAAGAATCTTTCATGCCCACTTAGCATACGAACACTAAACTCACACACTCAGCTCACAAATTAAGAACACAAGAATTTAACGTGGTTCGGTCCAAAACTAACCTACGTCCACGGTGGGTAACTAGGAATTTATATTCAACTACATTGTTGTGGTGTGGTACATTTTTCTGATGAGTAGCACATCTCTATTTATAAATATGAAATTCAATGTGAACAAAGATTTTGAAGTCAAATAAAATGGTAGCAGACCTTCCTTTGTTGACATTTATTGTTCAAACATTTTGACATTTGTTGTTGAAACATTCATACTTTAACAATCTCCCACTTGAATGCTTGAACAACTTAGTCTTTCACTGCCATCGGAATCTTGCAACGATCCTTAAACACACACACACTCTCTCTCACTTGAAGCCACGGAACAATCTTCACCTGTGCTTCAACTGTGTATTCCATAAAAACACTTTCGATCTTAGCTCCTTCTTAGTTACCTTGGCCTTCTCATCAGTTAACCTGAAAGGCCCGTTAAAACTCCCATGAGTTTCAACATGTTCGTCATGACTTAAACTGCCCTTGACCCGTTCTCTGTCCCTATCGGCTCCCACTGAAAACGAACTACTGAATCCTGGAACAATCTGAGAACAAACAACAACACTCTCCATATTTAGCAAGTTATCAAAATCGGAGAGACTTTTACAGCTGAAAACTGGTTCTAAATCCACTGTCATCCTGGACCTATGATTGAAACACGACCTATGCTCCCACTGTTGCAAAACCCTGCAAGTGAAACAATACTCTGTGCTCTCATTGCCACAATATCCTTCGACTGATTTTTCTGAACCTTTCACGCTCGTTCAACCTGAATCTTCCTTGTAGCTCGAGGCTTCCTACTTGCAAAAGGTCACCCTCTTCTGCCCATGAGATTCTGTGAACCGGACTTTGTTTCTCTTCTGAACTGGGACGGTCACTCCCTCAGACGGTAATCTGACCATATACAGCGAACATTCATCGTTCACAAGTCTTACCTTTCCAAAGTCTCCAACATTCAGATTCTGCAGTGCTTCACTGTTGTGGGTAGCGTGAAATGAAGAACCAGAATTCTTGACCCAAGAGTCTTCACTGCCTTCCACTGAGTCTCAATCCATCAAACCTAGACACATTCTCAGAAGCAGAATTTCCTCTATTTGGACATCGACTCTAAAGAATGTCCACACCTCAACGTCATGAATAACACCGAACTTTCTGATCCCGTGATTACACCTAAGTCTGCTGACTTTCTAATCACTGCTGGATCTACCGAAAATGGATTTTCTCTTAATTACTTGATCTGTTCATCCCATGATCTGTTCTTGAACCCCTGAAGCTCTGATCATCGCTGGATTTGTCTGAACGTCTGATCTTCTGTAATTCTCTAATTTTCTCCCTTTACCAATACCACATCTTGAACTTTCTGACACATAATGCCTCAATCTGCATCTTCCACCACCTTTTCAATCTTCACTAAACGAAGCCTTGTCTGAACTTAACGACTGTTCTTGGCTCGTTATTTGCAAAATATAATCCCCACCCAAATTATTTTCTGGCTAAACTGCCCAAAATAAATGTTTGAGTGACTGTTTTGCGACTTTGACAAAGTTGAGGGACCAAACTGCAATTTTCCTGAAGTTCAGGGACTAAACCGCAATTTTCCCGAAGTTCAGGGACCAAACTGCAATTTTCCTAAAGTTCAGGGACTAAACCGTACTTTTCCCGAAGTTCAGGGACCAAACTGTAATTTTCCTGAAGTTCAGGGACCAAACTGCAATTTTTCTGAAGTTCAGGGGCTAAACTGCACTTTTCTGAAAGTTCAGGGGCCTGTTTTTCAAATTCTGGAATTTCAGGGACCTGTTTTGCAAATTGTGGAAATATGCTACAGAACTGCTACAGTGTCGTATTCTCCGGCGGACTCCGGCGCTACAGTGTCGTCTTCTCTGGTGAACTGGTTTTTCCGGCCAACTTTCCGGCGAGTTTTGACCAACTTTGACCGGTGATTTGGAGGTCTTCCGACGCTCAAAAAATTTGAAAAAATATATTTTCGGAATCTGCAGAACGAGACCTTTCCAACGGCGTAAACAAAAATCGTTTTTGAGACAAAAACTTTTCGCCCAAAAACAGAAAATCACTCTCTGGAGCTATACCAAGGCTCTGATACCACTTGTTAGGATCGAGACACTTAGCATACGAACACTAAACTCACAGACTCAGCTCACAAATTAAGAACACAAGAATTTAACGTGGTTCGGTCCAAAACTAACCTACGTCCACGGCGGGTAACTAGGAATTTATATTCAACTACATTGTTGTGGTTGAAGGGTTTCTATGCAATCAATGAACACAAAATAACCTAAGGTTCACATGCAACCCTAATATTGATCTATGTTTTCTTCTATGAAGATTAGAACTTAGAACCTAAAGGAAACAATTCAATTCTAAAGAAGAATTAAGAAAACCAACCTTTGATCTTATGATCCTTTTAAGCAGCAGCAAAAGTATCCTGCCTCAGATGAAAGTCACACCCAGGGGATGGAAGAATCAGTCTAGCAGAGTGAATCCAGAGAGAGATGGCGTGAAGAATGAGGTGCCAGGGGGTTCCTTTTATAGCCTCCAAGGGTTACACCTGAAACCCTAAGGAGCCTCCAATTGGACAAGGCTTTTGACCACTTGGACCAGGCTTACCAAAACCCTAATTAGGGTTTCGCCAAACCCTTGGAGAAGCCTCCAAGGTGGCGCCACTTTTGGTCCCTGGTTTTCCTGGCCAGTTATTCAACTATTGAATAAATACCAAACCAGTCCCTGCACCTTTTAATTAATTAATTTAATCTCCAAATTAAATCCAATTAATTCTAGATTAAATCTCAATTAATTAATATAGTTTCTAATTAATATATTAGCACTTAAATATATTAATAAACCATATATATATTTTCTATTGATTTATTATACAATTAATAAATCAACTATTCTCTCTACTGAACTATCTTTCCTCCACCCATGAGGGCAACCCAAATGGACTTTGCTTTTAATCACAAGATAAAAGTTCAATTACAAGTCATGGCTTAGACACCTAATCCAACAGTCTCCCACTTGGATAAGTCTATGACTTTAATTGTCTGAACTCTGACCCAGTCAGTTCTGTCCAAAGATAAGTGATCTGATGATCCTCCGTCCAACAAGATATTTTCAGACTCAAGACATGGACTAACATCAATCTTGATCTGACACTCTGTTTCTCGATTTCTGATTTGCATATGACTTTAGAGACTACTAATTGAACACATCAATCAAGTCTCGGTTGGCCAACACTTTCAGTCAACTTCTAAATCATCGAGAGGCCTACAGATATCTGTTTCCCATCGGGTCATGGGACGGATAAGTTTTGACTCATATGTCCATAACTTTTGCGGGTCCAAATACATACAACAATGCGTTTTATAGCACCGAGTTACTGGTGCGGTTTCGCATTGTCAATAAGTACTTGTATCACAAATAACAGATCATATCTCTCCACTTAAAGATCACCGGATATTATCGTCTTAACATTGCTCGTGATGTAATCCATGAAGCAATCTGTTAAGCGCGGGTTTATCCAATACTCAAATCTCTATTTCTAAGTACTCATGAACGTTGCAGCAGTCTTACTGCAATGTCTAACTCCTTAGACAGTCTGCAACCAATTCATGACAGTCTTAATTCATACTTACTTCCTAACAGTATGATCGACTGTGGAGTTTTAAATAATCCAATTATTAAGGAAGTTAAACATGCAAATATAGAAACACAGAAATAAACAATTGACAAAGGCAGTAACAATACTCATTTATAAATCTCTATTATAAAATCACCGAGTTAATTACATTTATACTGTTACAAGTTTCTAATCTATCTAATTACTAAAACTAACATCATCCTTCAATCCAATGCTCCGAGCATGTTGATTGTGCTTAATCCTATTCAGAGCCTTAGTCAAAGGATCTGCAGGATTATCCTCGGATGATACTCGCTTAACCAGTAAGTGCCCTTCTTCTATCTGATGTCGAATGTAGTGGTACTTTCTTTCGATATGCCTGGACTTTCCATGGTCTCGCGGTTCCTTTGCCAAGGCGACCGCTCCTTCATTATCGCAGAAAAGTTCCACCGGCTCCTGAATGCTCGGGACAACTCTAAGATCCCCGATGAAATTCTTTAGCCAAGCCGCCTCCTTAGACGCTTCACTTGCTGCGATGTACTCTGATTCGCACGTTGAATCAGCCACCGTTTCCTGCTTGGAACTTTTCCAAGCGACCGCTCCACCGTTCAAAAGAAATACCCAGCCCGACTGGGACCGTCCACTGTCCCTATCTGTCTGGAAACTGGCATCTGTATATCCACTCACTTTTAACTCATCACTGCCACCAAGGACTAATACCATATTCTTTGTCCTTCGCAGATACTTGAGTATGTTCTTGACTGCAATCCAATGTGCTTTTCCAGGATTGCCCTGGTACCGACTAACCAAGCTTAGTGCATAGGATACGTCGGGACGAGTACATGTCATAGCATACATGATCGACCCTACAGCCGAAGCATAAGGTACTCGACTCATTTCAGCTATTTCCTGATCGGTACTCGGACTTTGAGTCTTACTCAATTTAACACCACTTAGGATTGGCAACTCTCCCTTTTTGGAACTTTCCATGTTAAACCTCTTTAACACCTTTTCCAAATATGTACACTGGCTTAGGCCTATCAATTTTCTCTTTCTATCTCTAAGTATTCTTATCCCGAGAATATAAGCAGCTTCCCCTAGGTCTTTCATGGCGAAACACTTCCCGAGCCAAGCCTTAACATTCTGCAAGGTCGGAATGTCGTTTCCCATGAGCAGTATGTCATCAACATACAGTACCAGGAAAGTGACTATACTCCCACTAGCCTTGACATATACACAGGACTCATCTTCACTCCTAGAGAAGCCAAACTCTTTGACTTTCTCATGGAAGCAAAGATTCCAACTGCGAGATGCTTGCTTCAACCCGTAGATTGATCTTTCAAGCTTACATACTTTATCAGGGTGCTTAGTGTCTACAAAACCTTCTGGCTGACTCATGTAAACATCTTCAGTCAGTTTCCCGTTAAGAAAAGCGGTTTTGACATCCATCTGCCAGATTTCATAATCATGAAATGCAGCTATGGCAAGCATTATCCTGATTGACTTAATCTTGGCTACTGGTGAGAAGGTTTCATCATAGTCAACCCCCGGGGTTTGAGTGAATCCTTTCGCAACCAGCCGAGCTTTATAAGTATGCACTTTTCTGTCCATGTCGGTCTTCTTTTTGAAGATCCACTTGCATCCGACTGTCTTTCGACCCGGTACATTGTCAACCAAGTTCCAAACTTGATTGTCGTACATGGACTTTATCTCACTGTCCATTGCCTCTTTCCATTTTGCAGACTCGGGGCCTGCCACTGCTTCACGGTAGCTAGCTGGCTCATCCAAATTAGTCAATGTACGATCACTGACCAACGTGTCTCCGTCCGAGGTAATATGGAAACCATAGAACTCGGGCGGCATGCTAACTCTACCTGAACGCCTAAGGGGCAACGAAATGTCGGTAGGTCCAACAGGAACTTCTTCCTCATGTTGGTTGCTAGTTTCTTCAAAGGTTGTCTCATCGGGCATCTCCTGAATTTCTTCGAGATCGATCGTACTCCCACTGTCCTCTTTGGATATGAGTTCTCTCTCTCGAAAGAACCCCCGTCTTGCTACAAAAACCACGTCCTCGCTCGGTCTGTAGAACAAGTATCCAAAAGACTGTTTCGGGTATCCGATGAAGTAACACCTCTCACTTCTTTCTACGAGCTTATCTGAAGTATCTCGTCTCACGAATGATTCACAGCCCCAGACTTTGATGTGTGCCAACGAGGGAACTTTCCCCGTCCACATCTCGTGCGGTGTTTTCGCAACCTTCTTGGTTGGGACAAGATTTAGGATATGGGCGGCAGTCTCTAAGGCATACCCCCAGAAATGGATTGGAAGTGAGGCTCGACTCATCATGGAACGAACCATGTCCAACAAGGTTCGGTTTCGTCTCTCTGCAACACCATTCAGCTGAGGTGTTCTTGGAGGCGACAACTGTGAAACAATTCCACATTCCTTGAGGTAATTGAGAAACTCGATACTAAGATACTCACCGCCTCTGTCGGATCTAAGCATCTTTATCTTTCTGCCCAATTGATTTTCCGCTTCATTCTTAAACTTTGAACTTTTCAAAAGTATCCGACTTATTCTTGATTAAGTAGACATATCCATATCTACTATAATCGTCGGTGAAGGTCACATAGAACCGCGTGCCATCTCTAGTGGTTGTTCTGAAGGGACCACACACATCAGTGTGTATGATATCCAACAGACCTTCACCTCTTTCAAAGGAACCTTTGAATGGTGATTTTGTCATCTTGCCAAGTAAGCAAGATTTGCATACATCATCTGACCCGAGGTCGAATGATTCCAACACTCCATCCTTTTGGAGTTGGGCGATGCGTTTCTTGTTTATATGGCCAAGGCGACAATGCCACAGACATGTCTTTTCTATACCGCTTGAAGCATCAATAGTTAACACATTTTTACCATAATTATCAATACACATAATAGATTCATAAACACCATCACAAGGCATAGCATTAAAAATAAAAACATCATTTTTGAAAACGGAAATTGAACCATTCAATTTATTAAACTCATAATAAAAGCCTTGTCTAAATAGTGCATGAAAAGAAATTATGTTCTTTGCCATATCTGGCGCATAGCAACAATTATGTAAATCTAATCTAACTCCACTGCTCAGCATCAGTCCATAAACACCAATCTTGGTAACAGGTGACGTTCGCCTATTGCCCATGACCAGGTTCAGTCTGCCATGCTCCAGTTCCCTACTTTCCTCTAGGCCCTGTAAATCAGAACAGATGTGAAAACCACATCCTGTATCAAGGACCCATGAACGGGAAAAAGATGAGTTATTAGATATAGAATACGTACCTGCCTGTGACGGTTTCACTTTACCGTCCATGACATCCTTCAGATACGTTGGGCAGCTCCTCTTCCAATGACCCTTCTGCTTGCAGTAAAAGCAGTCGGCCTCTTTGGGGTTCCGAACATGTGGAATTCCGGAAGACTTACCTTTCGGGGCACCGCTAGATGACCCGACGTGAGTCTTTTCCCTCCAGTTCTGCTTAGGAGGGCCTTTTCGTTTCTTTCCCTTTCCGGAGCCAATAGCCAGGACAGGCGGGTTGACAGGGAGCACAGCTTTTCCCTTCATCCCGTCCTCAGCCGTACGCAGCATGCGGTGTAACTCAGCTAGGTTTGCCTGGTTGTTGTTCAAATGATACGCCAGTGTGAACTGGTCATAAGAACTGGGTAAGGAGTTCAGCACTATGTCAATTGCTAAGTCCTCATGAACCGGCATTTCCAGCTTTCTAAGCCTTTCCACGTAACCATGCATCCTCTACACATGTGCACAGATGGACTCGCCCTCTTTGGGCTTGCAGTTAGTGAAAGCTTTTACAACCTCACGCCTCTCGATGCGCTCTTGCTTGCGGAACCTTTCCGCGAGCTCTTTGTGCATCTCATAAGGCCAATAGTCCTCATAGATACGCTGCAGTTCAGGGTTCATAGTAGCGATCATGATGCAGGCCACTTTGGTCGCATCATCAGAGTGTTTAGTGTACGCAGCGATTTCCTCGGGAGTAGCGGTTTCAGTGTCCACATCAACAAGCTCGGTTTCTAGAACATACTCTTTATGTTCAAACCTTAGAGCCATTTTGATGTTGCGGATCCAGTCATTGTAGTTGGTGCCATCCAACGTCACCTTTGAGCATAATGACAGAATCGAGGTGACATTACCGGGATTTGAGTGGGGAACGGATTGGTCAGAAGACATCTGAACAGGAAGAAGGTAGTTTTAATTAGATAGAGTAATAATAATAATCCTCATATTCACCCAAGAATAAATACGAGGCTAGGATCCTACAATAACAATCTACAATACCGAAAAGGGATGCCGTAATCAGCATTGCAAATTTTACAAGGTAGGCGAATGACGATTCAGCCAATTCCACCGCGGAAACATAATCATATTATAATGGAATTCCTAGTTTCTTTGAGATTTACCGAACTGTTCGATAGCATGTTTTAATCTCGGGAATGCCCCGCTGTTTGTGACTGGGATACCGAGGATCACAAACCGGGTGTGAATAACCATGCAAATTGCTTGGTACTCTTGAAGTCAATTGTCATCTCTAATTAACGTGCCGGTAAACCACACACGCTCCGTTAATAATGACAAAATCAAGAAACCCATTGCGACTCTTTGTGGACCCCAGTTGGCGTGCCGGTAAACCACACACGCTCCACCAACGTTCCACAAAATGCAATGTGCAATTTCATGGATTAGCACCAATTCACATTTTTAATCCTAAAGTAACTAGATTGGGATTTGTTTTGGGGTTCTAGTACTTTCAAATATAGCATTATACTTTTAAGAGGCTTAGCGGTTCTATCATACCCGTTCAGCTAACGACACTCGACTGACCAGGAGAGCGGTGGGTAAGAGTAGATACCCATTAGACTAACATTTTATAGTCAGTCGCCTTATACCCTCTTTATAGGACAGTTTTGTGAATCAGGCTTACTAGCGGTAGACAAACCAATTTTCTTATATATATTAATTTAACTTTTAATCATAAATATATATAAGATATATTTTAATCTCATTAAAATATTTTAGAATTAATTAAATTCTAATTTTCTCAAATTTTTTCTAATTTTTTTGAAAATTGTAATTAATTCTTAAAGCTGATTTAATTGGTCTTTTAATTAATCAATTAATTAAACTAATTAAATCTAGGTTACAGATTACCAATTAATCAAATTAATTAACCTGTATAACCCCTATGATTTTCGAAATTTACATGCCAAATAAAAGGGTTCAAGTTATTTCAATTGATTTAGTTACCAAAAATAACAACACACAAATAAGGCAAGCAAATCAAGCAATCAAGGAAGGGGACCATAAGGGTGGCGGATAGGGTTAGGAAACCCTAGCCTTGGGATCGAATTTAGCCTCCTCCCAAGGGTTTATTTTCGCAAAAACCCTTTGGCACAAAACAGTTTATGCAGTTCATAATCAATCACAAGAAAACAAGCTAGCTCTGATACCACTGAAGGGTTTCTATGCAATCAATGAACACAAAATAACCTAAGGTTCACATGCAACCCTAATATTGATCTATGTTTTCTTCTATGAAGATTAGAACTTAGAACCTAAAGGAAACAATTCAATTCTAAAGAAGAATTAAGAAAACCAACCTTTGATCTTATGATCCTTTTAAGCAGCAGCAAAAGTATCCTGCCTCAGATGAAAGTCACACCCAGGGGATGGAAGAATCAGTCCAGCAGAGTGAATCCAGAGAGAGATGGCGTGAAGAATGAGGTGCCAGGGGGTTCCTTTTATAGCCTCCAAGGGTTACACCTGAAACCCTAAGGAGCCTCCAATTGGACAAGGCTTTTGACCACTTGGACCAAGCTTACCAAAACCCTAATTAGGGTTTCGCCAAACCCTTGGAGAAGCCTCCAAGGTGGCGCCACTTTTGGTCCCTGGTTTTCCTGGCCAGTTATTCAACTATTGAATAAATACCAAACCAGTCCCTGCACCTTTTAATTAATTAATTTAATCTCCAAATTAAATCCAATTAATTCTAGATTAAATCTCAATTAATTAATATAGTTTCTAATTAATATATTAGCACTTAAATATATTAATAAACCATATATATATTTTCTATTGATTTATTATACAATTAATAAATCAACTATTCTCTCTACTGAACTATATTTCCTCCACCCATGAGGGCAATCCAAATGGACTTTGCTTTTAATCACAAGATAAAAGTTCAATTACAAGTCATGGCTTAGACACCTAATCCAACAGTGGTGTGGTACATTTTTCTGATGAGTAGCACATCTCTATTTATAGAGATGAAATTCAATGTGAACAAAGATTTTGAAGTCAAAGAAAATGACAGCAGACCTTCCTTTGTTGACATTTGTTGTTCAAACATTTTGACATTTGTTGTTCAAACATTCATACTTTAACAATCTCCCACTTGAATCACTACAAGAAAACAGTCAAATAGCAACGGAAAGGTGCTACGGAAGACATTTCCATAGCCAAATTGCTACGGTTTATGCTACAGAATGACTTTCCGTAGCAAATTTACTATGACATTTGCCATGAAATGAAAATTCCGTAGCAAACACAATAATAACTACGGTTTTTGTCACGAAATCAAATTCCGTTGCTATATTGCTACCGATTTTGCTATGTACTGGATTTTCGTTGCTATTTAGCTACGAAAATATCTACAAAAATACAATCCGTGGTTATTTTGCTACGAAAATAACTACGAAAATACAATCCGTGGTTATTTTGCTACGGAATTATAATCCGTTGTTAGTTTGCTAGGGAATTTTGTGTAAATGAGAAAGAAATACATGTTATACATTCTTTATCAGTCCAAGATGATGATTTATTCTAAAACATATATCATTTCTTTTGCAATAAAACATTAATCATTTTGATTAAACTCATATTTGATGATTAGTTTAATTAATATCCCAAAAAAATATTGTGCTTAATGGATAATATCCTTTTATACGATAAACAAATATCTTTAATCAATTATATGACTAAAATATAGTAAACAACGTAAGTTACCCCTACCGATTAAAATATAGTCACAAACTCACAATACATGACGAGACTACCTATCCTGGATCCAAAACTAGTAAAAAGAACCAATCAAAGCTTTTCAAAAAAAAAAAAAAAAAAAGAACCAATCAAAACGTTTTATTGCATATCACACAGATTATAATCTTGCGGCTACCCATGTTCCGTGTTTGATCTAATCTAACGGACGAATACATACTTCCCACAATCCCCAATATCCTCTCCCACCTCGAGTATAAATCCTCACGGTCATTCCAAGCACAAGTACAAGCACAAACACAATCGAAAATCAAATTCATTTAGAGAAAGGTAGATAGAAAACATGTCAGGAAGAGGAAAAGGAGGCAAGGGATTGGGAAAGGGAGGAGCCAAGCGTCATCGGAAGGTTCTCCGGGACAACATCCAAGGTATCACCAAGCCGACGATCCGCCGTCTGGCCAGGAGAGGAGAGGCGGTGTTAAGCGCTAATCTACGAGGAGACCCGTGGAGTTTTGAAGATCTTTCTTGAAAATGTCATCCGTGACGCTGTCACATACACCGAGCATGCTCGCCGGAAAACTGTTACGGCCATGGATGTCGTTTATGCTTTGAAGCGCCAGGGCCGTACTCTCTACGGGTTTGGTGGTTAAGAGAATTTGTGATTCTAGGATTCTTGATTGGCAGCGAGGTCTTAATCTCTGTCTTTTGTTAGCTTCTGTAATCCGAAGTGATATTACCTGTAATTGAAGCTCTTAATACAATATCACTTATCCAATTTTCTTGAGCAATTCATCCTTTTTCGTATGATTCTATGCTTATGATGTGCACGAGATATAGTCCTTGGTACCTGTTGTTCAGTGTCTTAAATTTGTATTTGGTTTGAGTTAGTCCACTATTACGCCCCCAATTTGTTTACATCTGGGTTTATCAGATCGTTGGCGTAATTTTGTGTTTGAATTTGATGTTTCGAATGCAATTGACCATATATGCTACTTTAGCAAGCTCACGATGTTGCAATGTTTTAATATAGTTAGGTTCTTAACGAAGATAGATAACTCTTTTCTATGAAACCTCTGAAATAGAGCATTTAGTATTTTGAAATTATTTACATATGAACGTGACCACGAAAATTCCTATAGATTTTAACACCTAAGCTTGACCACAAAGATTTCTATAGAATCATTGCTACGGATCTTTTTACGGAAACATAGCTACAGATTTTACAACGGAAGCTTGACCACGGAATTTGCTACAGAATTATTGCAACAGAATTTGCAACGAAACCCGCAACAGATGTAGCAACGGAAAAAGAACCATGGAATGCGCTACGGACAAATGGCTACGGAATTTGCTACGGAATACATGCGCTACGGAACTAGTCCGTAGCAAACTTGCTACGGAAATAAAAGTTCGTAGCAAACTCATTCGCTACGAGATTTATTGTAACGGAACAGTTCCGTAACAATTTCCGTTGCAAACCCATTTAGCAACGGAATTTCAAGATTTAGCAACGGAATTCGTCCGTTGCTAAATCGCTGTTTTCTTGTAGTGAATGCTTGAACAACTTAGTCTTTCACTGCCATCGGAATCTTGCAACGATCCTTAAACACACACACACACACTCTCACTCACTTGAAGCCACGGAACAATCTTCACCTGTGCTTCAACTGTGTATTCCAAAAAAACACTTTCGATCTTAGCTCCTTCTTAGTTACCCTGGCCTTCTCATCAGTTAACCTGAAAGGCCCGTTAAAACTCCCGTGAGTTTCAACATGTTCGTCATGACTTAAACTGCCCTTGACCCGTTCTCTGTCCCTATCGGCTCCCACTGAAAACGAACTACCGAATCCTGGAACAATCTGAGAACAAACAACAACGCTTTCCATATTTAGCAAGTTATCAAAATCGGAGAGACTTTTACAGCTGAAAACTGGTCACTGTCATCCTGGACCTATGATTGAAACACGACCTATGCTCCCACTGTTGCAAAACCCTGCAACTGAAACAATACTCTGTGCTCTCATTGCCACAATATCCTTCGACTGATTTTTCTGAACCTTTCACGCTCGTTCAACCTGAATCTTCCTTGTAGCTCTAGGCTTCCTACTTGCAAAAGGTCACCCTCTTATGCCCATGAGATTCTGTGAACCAGACTTTGTTTCTCTTCTGAACTGGGACGGTCACTCCCTCAGACGGTAATCTGACCATATACAGTGAACATTCATCGTTCACAAGTCTTACCTTTCCAAAGTCTCCAACATTCAGATTCTACAGTGCTTCACTGCTGTGGGTAGCGTGAAATGAAGCACCAGAATTCTTGACCCAAGAGTCTTCACTGCCTTCCACTGAGTCTCAATGCATCAAACCCAGACACATTCTCAGAAGAGAGTGTTTAGATAGTTAGCGAGAGTTGTTCTTTTCTTGTATTTCAGTTTGAGAAAGGTTCTTTGGTAAACTGAAAAAGATGGATTTGTCTAAGTTCTTTGATATGAAGGACTTAGGCCCAACTCAACAGATATTGGGCATGAAAATTATCCGTGATAGAGAATCAAGAAAAATGTACCACACCACAACAATGTAATAGTCGAGTGTAAAAACATCAACAATCGTTCTTGTCACACCATCTTTTCTCCATGGTGATTTGGATGAAGAAATATACATGGAGCAGTGCGGCTAAACTACCAAAGCCATACTCGGCTTTTGTTGTTGACAGTGCTACACACTTCTGTTCTAGTGTTCGAGGTGATCCGAATGAACAATGGTGACTCGATAGATGATTTTTCCATGAGATTGAACACTATTGTGACCAGTATTCGATCTCTCGGTGAAAAGATCGAGGATAATACGGTGTTGAAGAAGTTTCTTCGAGCCGTCCCAATGCGATTTATACAAATCGTAACATCTATCGAGCAATTTGGAGACATGAAAAACATGACGGTTGAAGAAGTTGTAGGCCGTCTCAAGACCCACGAAGTGCGATTTCGAGGGTATGAAGAACGGGAAGAAGGACCTTCTCTATTGCTTACACATGCCAAGTGGGCATCTCAATCTAAGCAAACCGACAAGGGAGCTATGCAGTTATCTCGGCCATAAACCTTATAGCGGTCACCTAGCGAGATTTGATTTAGCGTTTATCGCGGTGGTATAGCGGTGGTATAGCGGGGGTTTTTTTTTGTTACTTTTAGACTATTAATACTACGTAGAATTAATATCACAAAAAGTTGCATAAAAATGTCACATAAAACATAGATAGTATTCTAATATGAAAATATAGTATTCTAATATGAAAAGTGTCAACGTGTCAAACATAAATCTAATCGCAATCCATGGGTTCGGCATCCGAGTCAACATCGTTTAATGCATTCACATCTTCCGAAAAGTAAATCTCGGCAAATCTCGGCAAATCTCGGACATTATCTCGGCAAATCTCGGCGAGATTCTTGCTGGCGAGATTTTGATTTTTATCTCGGCCTAAGCCCGAGAAACGCTATCTCGGCGCTATCTCCCGAGATTGACTGCATAGCAAGGGAGTCTCGTCAAACACTTCAAGGGAAAGTGGAAACCAAGGCCAAGGACGCGGTCGAGGTGGTGGGCATGGCCGATGAGATGGTCATAAGTATGATGCAAACCAGAATGACTACAATCGTCCCCGAAAGGACAAAAGAAAAATAAAATGTTTTACTTGCGAGGAATATGGTCATTATGCATCAGAGTGCCAAAACAAGAAACGAGGTGAGGAGGTGAACCTTACTCAAACCAATGAAGATGAAGAGCCCGTTTTAATGATGGCGATCTTGCAAGAAGATATACCAGGTATGGTGCCGCTAAAAGAGAAGAATAGTGTTGATATTCCTGCATCCGAAGAAAGTCAAGTTGATTCCGAGGAATGGTACCTTGACAACGGTGCTACCATTCCTCGGAATCAACTTGACTTTCTTCAAATGCAGGAATATCAACACTATTCTTCTCTTTTAGCGGCACCATACCTGGTATATCTTCTTGCAAGATCGCCATCATTAAAACGGGCTCTTCATCTTCATTGGTTTGAGTGAGGTTCACCTCCTCACCTCGTTTCTTGTTTTGGCTCTCTGATGCATAATGACCATATTCTTCGCAAGTAAAACATTTTATTTTACTTTTGTCCTTTCGGGGACGATTGTAGTCATTCCGGTTTGCATCATACTTATGACCATCTCCTCGGCCATGCCCACGACCTCGACTGTCACACCCCGATCCTTGGCGGAATCGATCAAGGCGTGATATATTGTTCAAAGTCTCATGACAACTATGTTATGATATGATTAGATTTAATTAAGTACTAAGTATGCAAACAAAATCCACAACATACAAATACAAATCCAAATACAACAACATTTATTACATAAAATTTAAATAGTCTTGTGGGTTTCTAAGGTACACCCTACTTTTCATCAACTTCATTCTTCAAATCTGCATAATGGGTAAAAACAGGTCAACTACGAGAGTTGGTGAGTAATCTAGTTTTATTAAAGAAAATTGTGAGTTTGAAATATTTATAATTTGAAACTTGTTTTTTTTGGAAGTCGACAAGCAAGTATTATTGAGATAACGGTTTATAAATCAAAAATTGATTAACAAATGATAACAACAACAATAAGTCCTCACCCTATATATACATATATATATGTATATATATATATATGATGGAGCATCTAATCATCATACACACTCAACCACGTGCGATCAATCACCTTAGCGTCCCAAGGCGGGGTGGTCAACCCAATAGCGCTATTATTGTCCATAACGTACCTCAAGAATACGGGCATGGTCATGGAGATTAGACTAAAAATGGTAATGCACTACAAGTATATGTAGTGTAAACAAACAATAATTATACAAATAATGATTCACATATAAATGTCCCAACAATGTCTCAATGGTGAAAAAATAATAAAATGAAGTTGGAACATATTAAAACCACATGATACACCCCAAAAGTATTGAAAATTATAAAATATGGGGTAGATTACTCACATTAGTCCAAACGGAATACGCGTGTTGTACAATAGACGGCTCGGGTCAAAACGACGTGGAACCTATTATAATTAATAGTTTTGGTTTAGGAACTACTAAACGGGAATGGAGTATTAATAAAAATAATTAGACACATATTCTTATATTAGATGAATTAACAATAATCAAATTTTGTTTTGAATATTAATGTATTCATAGGTTAGATGAATTTTAAATTCAATTAATTACTTTGCTTAATTAATTTATATTTTCACTTTAGGCAAGATTTTAATAATTTCTTATTAAAATAATAACTTGTCAAATTATAAGTATTTACAGATTTTATATATTATAAACAATTATTTATATGAAATAATCATTAAAAATGCATTTTTACATGCTTAGATATTTAGGAAAATGGTTTTAAATACTAAACAGTGATGAAACATTCTGAAATTATCAGAAAATTATTATTTCATAAAATAGTAATTACTGTAAAATTTGCATATTTTTCTTAACTGCTTTAGTATTTATTTAGTATTTTAATAATTAAACCACAACAAAATTCGGGAAAAACAGTAAATGATTCCCAAAAATTCTGGAAAATTAACCATAGTTTTCTAACATTATATTGAGCCTACTGTAAATGTTTTGGATATTTTTGACTACGGGAAGTATTTATTATGTTTTTCATTATTAACTAATCAATAAAATCATAAATAATAGGAAAATATTAAGAGAAATTCATTAGACTTTTTATTTATGATTAACATGTTATATATGATATTATGATAGATAAAAGTTCAATAGAGAACCAAAATAAAACAAGGAACCAAGGAACCAATCGTGAGCGTCGGAA
Organism: Cichorium intybus; assembly: GCA_023525715.1. Classification (NCBI taxonomy): domain Eukaryota; kingdom Viridiplantae; phylum Streptophyta; class Magnoliopsida; order Asterales; family Asteraceae; genus Cichorium; species Cichorium intybus. The sequence continues at coordinate 127,365,123 of CM042011.1, read as the reverse complement.
TTCAAATGATCGACGGCCGGAGATAAGGTTGTAATTTTCTTAATTGAACGCACATGTAGCGGATAATTCCAAAAAACCCACTTCGTTTTTTATTTATTTTTTATTTTTAGAGCTTATTTTTTATCGAAATAAAAAATCGAATATATCAAAATTCATAATTTTTTATTCTCTTTCAATAGACATCTATATCAATATAGTAAAAACGAAAAAAAAATATATTCAAAAATCTTGTTCAGATTCACAACACTTAATCAATGTGAATCTGAACTATAACAACTATTATAGAAGATTATTCACATGTGAATGATCATTGAAATTATATTTTTCAACAAAAATTGATCATTCAATAACAACTCATGTGAATTTAAATAAACTTTTAGATTTGCATTGTGAATTTGACTAAATTCATATTGAATTTAAGTAATTTCATTTATATTCTTTACAATTTCAATATTTTGCTAATGTACAATTGAATTAACTAAGATTCACAAATTAATTTACTTAAAGTTACACATGAATGATCAAAAATTGTTGAAAAAAATCAGGTTCAATGATCATTTATATATGAATTAATATGTATTAAACTAGATGCATACTATTTTGAACCTTTTGATCATACACAAATAAATTAATTCAGATCCACAAATGAATTTGCTTAAAATTCACATATGAATGACAAAAAATTGTTGAAAATCAGGGTATTATTACCATTTATATATGAATTAACATGTCTAAAACAAGAAGCAGTTAAAATTCGCAATGTGAATATAAACTGTATTAAATTTGTATGGAAGATATTTCACATGTAAATGATCAATGAATTCAATTTTTTCAATAATTGTTAAACATTCAATAACAACTTATGTAATTTAAAAATATTTTTAAATTCAAATGTGAATTCAAGAAAAATCATTAATGTTTTTACTAACTCAATGTTTTAATATCATATACAATTGAATTAACTGAGATTCATAAATGATTTACCTAAAATTCACATGTGATTGGTAAAGAATTATTGAAAATTTTGGATAGATTTGTCATTTAGATGAGAATGAATATATCTAAAACAATGCAGTTCAGTTCAGTTCAGGTTCACAAGATGAATCTGGACGAACTTGAAGTAAAAAAATAACAAAAAATTTTGTATATCAATATGGATCTCTATATATCTAAAACTAGATGCACACTATTTTTGACCTTTTGATCATACACAAATGAATTAATTTAGATTCACAAATTAATTTGCTTAAAATTCATATGTGGATGACAAAAAATTGTTGAAAAAGCCAGGTACAAGTACCATTTATATGTGAATTAACATGTATAAAACAAAAAACAGTTAAAATTCACAATGTAAATATAAACTGTTGTAAATTTGTATGGAAGATAATTCACATGTTAATAGTCATTGAATTCAATTGTTTTCAATAATTGTAAATAATTCAATAACAACTCATGTAAATTTAAAAACATTCTTAGATTTAGATGTGAATTCAAGAAAAATCACTTATATTTTTACTATTTCAACGATTTGATGTCATATACAATTGAATTAACTGAAATTCAAAATGATTTCCTAAAAATTCACATGTGATTGGTCAAAAATTATTGAATAAATCGAATAGAATTGTCATTTATATGTGAATGAATATATATCTAAAACAATACAGTTCTGTTCATATTCGCGTGGTGAATCTGGACGAACTTGAAGTATAAAAAAACAAAAAAATTTTGTATATCAATATGGATGTCTATTTAAAGAGGATGAAAAATTATGAATTTTGGTATTTTTAGTTTTTTTTTTTTTAAAAAAGAATAAGCTTAAAAATTAAAAAAACACAAAAAACGAAGTGGGTTTTTTGCTATAATCCTCTACATTGGCGTCTAACTAGTAAATGTACATCCTTTTTTATGGCCGTAGATCTTTTGCATTCCGACCACACGATTGGTTCCTTGGTTCCTTGTTTTAAATTGGTTCTCTATTGAACCCAACCCTATTATGATAAAGGTTTATAATTTTTGGACGTGTGTAGCTATTTATTATCATTTTAAACCATTAAATAATCATTAAATCAGGAAAAATAAGCAAACATTCTTACAAAAATCTGTAAATGTTGTCATTGAGTCTTTAAAATGTTAATAAGGTGCTAAAAATATAAAATCTAGTTTTTAGCATACATAACTATATTTTGCAATTTATTTATCTACAACAAAATAAAATATAAAATAAGCATCAACCAGTAATATAAATGCATGAAACTTTATAAATCCACTTTACACAATATATGGGTTGTTCCAAAATTTTCCCAGAATTTATTGACTGCAAAAAGTATTTTATGTGAATTATTGCCCTATTTTATTGCAATAATTATAGTAATTCAATAAAAATAAGTTATTTTCTGAACATTTCTAGAACTTCTTATTTTATTGATGGGATCCTGAGAAAAATCAGGTTTATATATAAAATGAGTTTTAGATATTTTGGTGGAGTTAATTTGTTTCATTAATGAATTTGAAACTTTTAACAACATACATTAATGAATGCTTCAAGAGGGATGAAGATTTGAGTATGAGGGATTGTTCTTGGCTGGAAAATTGATATTTCTTCTAAGAATTTCGAGATTGAGAGTGAGAGAAAGAATAGAGAGGGTTTGAGTGGTGATGAGAATAATGTGTTGGGAGAAAAATGAAAGGAAAGATGATGGGAGGTGTGAGTGGTAGACCATGGGAATAACTTTTGGCTTTTGGTGGTCTTCATAATTTTCCACTAGCACAAGCATCTCTATGTAATACACTAATTAATATAAGAATTTTATAAAATTTAATGTAGAGTTTATAAAAATAGAGTTTTATAAAAAAATAGGTTATTATTTGATTATAACAATCTACTTTGATTTGAAGTTTTATTATAGCATTCAAGTTTGATTCTTTTAATTTAATTAGAACATCATACTTTGATTTAATTTTAATATGGTATCATAATTTAATTTGATTATAGTTATAACGTTATACTATGCTATATTGCTATTAACGTCAATTTATATCGTAGTGTATGGGTTTTGATCCTATTAGCGTCAAGTAATCTTGAGCAGGGTTTATTAAATTTCCAATTGGGTTGGGTTGACTCGAATCCATTTTAGGCGGATGTCACATCGACCGCGTCCTTGGCCTTGGTTTCCACTTTCCCTTGAAGTGTTTGACGAGTCTCCCTCGTCGGTTTGCTTAGATTGAGATGCCCACTTGGCATGTGTAAGCAATAGAGAAGGTCCTTCTTCTCGTTCTTCATACCCTCGAAGTCGCTCTTCGTGGGTCTTGAGACGGCCTACAACTTCTTCAACCGTCATGTTTTTCATGTCTCCAAATTGCTCGATAGATGTTACAATTTGTATAAATCGCATTGGGACGGCTCGAAGAAACTTCTTCACCACCGTATTCTCCTCAATCTTTTCACCGAGAGATCGAATACCGGTCACAATAGTGTTCAATCTCATGGCGAAATCATCTATCGAGTCACCATTGTTCATTCGGATCACCTCGAATTCACTTCTCAACGCTTGTACTTTAGCCTCCTTTAACCGATCAGCTCCTATATGTATCATCTTAAGCGTTTCCCATGCTTCTTTAGTCGTGTCCTTCTCTGCCAACATAAGAAGTACGTCCTCTGGAATCGCTTGGTAAATAGCCGCAAGCGCCATCCTATCTGTTCGTTCATCTACTCTTGCATTTTGAATTGCATCCCACACTCCTTGTGCTTGCAAATTCACTCTCATTTTTATAGCCCACACCGCGTAGTTTGTTTTTGTAAGCAACGGATAGTGTAACGTAACACTTCCTTCCTTCCCCGTCCTTTGGACGTTCTCAACTTCGGGATGAGACGACGAGCTTGGTGTGGACATTCTTGGCGTGTACAAAAATTACTTGTAATTTATAAAAATTACGTGTAATTTATGAAAATTACAAGGATTAAAATGTAATTTTCAGAAGTTCAGGGGCTTGTTTGAAACTTTTGAAGTATAGGGGCTATTCTGAAGTTTTTCTGAAAAATAGGGACCAACCTGAAATTTTTCGGAAATACAGGGACCAAAAGGTAACTTTTCGAAACTTCAGGAACCAAATTGCAGTTTTCTGAAACCTGCTACAGTGAACTGCTACAGCGTCGTCTTCTCCGGCGAGATCTCCGGCGAACTGGTTTTTCCGGCAACTATTCCGGCAAACCTTTGACCGGTCTTTTAGAGGTCTTCCGGTGGTCGAAAAATTCCGAAAAATATGTATTCAGAATCCTGAGACTGAGACCTGTAAGACCCGTATCCTAATTATAACATATACTTAAAATAAGAGTCTTATGAATTATATGATTTTTGGTAGTTATAAAGCTGAGAAAAACTTTAGTTATAATTTCATATGAAAATCAACATTTTGTGCCGTTTTTAAAAAAATCATAATTAATTCTAGGAAAATCGTTTGGATCTCAAACTAATGCACAAAGTTTAAAAATTGAGTCTAGTACAATTAACAAAAATAATAGTAAGCTTGAATATGACATTATCTATGGTGAAAAATGCAATCTTCACTGATTAGTTCGGAATTGATAGATTATATAGTCTATTTTTAAAAATTCATAATAAATCATAGAAAAATCATATAAATACATACTATACGTCCCTGGAAAGGTATTGAGATGAATTTTCGGAATATCAAATAAAACATGAATTTAATGGGTTTAAATTCGGCTAAATCAGTCTTGAACAGACTGATTCTAGAAGGTCATTAATTTCAACAAAATTATATTATTAAAATCTTTTGTCAAAAGTGGCAAGTAATTGTTAATTCAAGAATTCAAGTATAAATACCCCTCAAAACATCTCATAAACCACCCCAAGAAATAACAAAACCATTCCATAGAATTTGCTAAGGAATTGAGTGTAAGCAAGTGAGCGGAAGGAAGCTCAAAAGTCTAACGAAGGAGTTATAGATCTTGACGAATGGTCATAAGGTAACTACAAACCTTTCTATACCTTAAGTAAGTATTGTAAAATAATTTGTGTGTTAAGAAGTAGAACATTTAATAAGTATAACATATGTTACATTATACTCATTTCCAACAATAGGAAACAAAACCCTTAAAAACGTCGTTATTATAACAATTCGTAATTCCGAAAATAATACCGATTGATTTACTTACGAGGACGGTGACTAGGCCGATTACTTGGGATCTGGTTGTTGGATTTTCCGAAAGGCTAAAATGCTGAAAGGATCCTGCCACCCCATCTAATCTTCTACCTGGCCGTTCTTTACTTGATAAATCATGGAGTATCATGTTGGAATTATTGAAGGGTTTAATGATGCGACTATAATGTAATTAATGATTAAGAAATGATAGATTTCTTATTATGTTAACAGTTAAGGTTGAAAGGGAATACAAAGAAGAGAAACATAAACGTTACAGATAACTACAATCAGGTGAGTCTTCTCACTATACTATATGTGATATTGCATGTGTAGGAAGGAAGATAGGCTAGACTAAGGTGGTCTTACCTGTTATGATAATTGTATGAATTATTGCTATGATAATGATTGTTTGTGGACGGAACGGGAACAGCCCGCGAGCCAATAGGCGGAACGGGAATAGCCTGCGAGTCATTAGACGGAACGGGAAAAGCCTGCGAGCAATAAGATGGAACGGGAACTGCTCGTGAGTCTTTAGGCGGAACAGGGATAGCCCGCGAGTCTCACAGACATATGAATGGTTATTATGTTTTGTATGTGATGGATCGTATGGTATTTTGAGGAACTCACTAAGCTGTGTGCTTACCCTTTCCCTATATAAACTACTGTTTCAGGTACATCAGGTACCATGGATGGCAAGGCGTGACGTGTATACACTGTGCTGCTTCATTGGAGGACTGTTTTTGAATTAATCTTCCGCTATATTGTGATTTCATTAACTTTTATTAATCCTGGGATGTTTTCACTAAACTTATAAGTTATGGAAATTTTATGAAAATTAATTAAGTGGCTTTTCGTATATTGAAGTGTTCGTTTAAATTTTTTTAAATTTACTCTAAAATTTTGGGATGTTACAAGTTGGTATCAGAGCATAGCTTGAGAGAATCAGGTTCACTTCGGTGAGTTCTGAACTCAAGTTAAGGCTTAAAAGTTTTCCTAAACCATTTTCTTTTATAAAAGAATGAAATTTGATAAACTGAACACAGTGTGTACCGCTAGCCGATGCCATTGGGGAAAAGGTTTAAGTATTTATTGTTGTTGGTGCTTTCAAGAACATAAGATATATGTATGCTAGATTGCTTGCTAGAAAAACATGTATTGGTGTATAGTTCACGTGTTGCTTGCTATTTCGAATGTATGCTAGTATTGATAGGTTGTTTAGGGAATGCCATTAAGTTGTATGCAACAGGAACTGAATAGCTTTAGAATAATTGATTCGACCTTATTGCATGTTCCTTGTTTGGTTGTTGCCTTAGGGTAGGATTTGCTATTTGAAAGACTATTTAGTTCGATATTGTATACAACTACATTCGCGAAACAACCTGTCTTAAACAACTAGTCATCACTAAAGGAAATTCCCTCTTAGTTAGTGTAACATGGTGGGGTGAGATTCCAAGTATTCTTGGAAGTGTTGACATATGCTTTGTAGGGGCATATGTGTTAAGAATTGTCGGTGAGAAGTGAATTGGGGACTTCGGGACGGGTCTTGGAACGAACATGGATAGGTGTGGAAGGTAGTAGTAGAGCTCCTACTATCGAAAGCACAGGATCCGCGTTCGAGTCGGGAGTTGGTCACGAAATATCCAAGGAGCTGAGTGTGTGGGTGTCTAGCATAGTTAACTTAAATGCTAGTGTAAGGTGGTAAACCTTTATCCATTCGATTGTTGAATGTTGATTGCGAGGTTCAGTAGGAACAATTAGGGTGCGATCATACCAGTTTGGTCTGACGGATCATGCTTAAGTTGATTACTGAGCTTGAAGACTGTTGAAAGGGAGAATGCCAAAATGCTATTGTAGTTTTTCTTTTCGTGCAACCGATGGGCACACAAGTCGGACAGGGACTAGAGGACGCAAGGGTGAGTTTACCAACTCACGGCCAAAGAGGTGCAAGTGGCGCCTGAGATGATGGCGGGTATTTTTCGAGTCAACTATGTGCTTGCCTCAGTGCTGTGTAACAATGGAGCTACCTACTCTTGTACCGATCTTGCTTGAGTGATTGATCGGGTCGTGTGGGTTGAGAGTCTGGATCACTCACTCGTAATTGAGATAACTGACGATAGATGTGTTGACTATGGTCGCAAGCAGATGAGTAACATATGGTGGTTGATGTAAACGTCTTTATGTTATCAGAACATGTTTATTAAGATGATGGTGGCTGAGCAGAGGAGGCTTGATTTTCGTTCGTTAGAGAGTAAGGGTTCGTAAATAAATAATAATAAATCGAAGTAACGGACTTGGACTTTAGTCCAAGTGGGAGAGGAATACAAAAGTTAGGAAACAACATGAATAGAATCGATGAATTATTAAAATTATAGTAACACAACGAAATATGTAATCCATTACTATATTCACACATTAAGAAAAGTTACAGAACTACTAACCTAAACTGGAGAATCAGAAAGAAGTAAGAAAAGATCTTCTACACTCCACTCTTTGTCATCATTAGGTTGACTTGTACCTTCTTGAGGATTTGGGATGGGGATGCTTTCTGTTATTGGAGGAGGAACTCCAAGGTATGGAGTCTCGATAGGGTTGGAACCCATAAACCCATGACTAGGTGTTAAATATTGACTCATTTGGGGCGTGTGTAAGTAAGGCAGTGATGAGGAAGGATTCCAATTCGGAACCAGTTGGGGGTAGCTATAAGAAGGAGGAAGCCATGCTAGGTCACCTACAAAGCCTCCAAAATTCCATTCACTCATAGACACGAGTAAATCAGGATTCATACTACTCATACCAGTATCAGATGGCAGAGACTGCTGCTGTGAATGAGTTCCTGATGAAGCTTTCTCCATTTCCTGAATTTTTCTTTTCTTAAATGCAACCTTGTGAGCAGCCTGTCTCAGCTTCTTTGTGCCGTCTGTTAGATCCGATTGTGACCCTTCAATTATCGCTTGTTTCTCCCTTTTTAGTTTGGGTATTAAATCTCTCGATAATTCTGTTGCCTCACTAAACTCGTTACCAAATTCCTGTGGCACAAATAACTTTAGTAATTGTAATCTTATGATATAAGGGAATTAAAAACAAAAATGTAATTCTTTACCTCAGCACGATCAATAAGAGTTTGCAGACTCTTAAGTTTTCGTTGGGGCCAACGTTCGATATCTAAATCTCTACAGTGTGTCTTCAACTGTGTTGTACCCATGTTAAGATCATTTGCAGCTTGTTCAATTGGTTTACTAAAATATTGAGCTATAATGTCTCTACTTAATCCATGTCTAGAACTGCTTCCACTGCCACTTGCTATATTTTCTGAACTCGAAGGTTCGAATCCAGTTGTATTGTTATCATTCTGGATCATTTGAACATGATCCTGATTCTCGGACCCAAGGATGAACATTGATTCACCAAAATCAGTGGCTTCTATCGGTAGTAATGGTTGGTTTTCAACCAATAACCCAGGATTCTGAAATCCTTCTAAATTTCTTTGAATCAACTGAAGATGATCTTGGTATTGAAAACCACCCCCAAACTCGGGATTCATTTCAATATTGATGTTATCAATCGTCTATAATTGATTGTCATTTTGAATGTCAGCCATGAATCCTTGATTCATGGGGATGATCTCACTACTCGTTGAGGGTACATCGATGAATGGATTGTAATCGGATAGACCATCCACAAATGGGTCTACAAATAATAAATGTCAGATGATAAAACAAAATAGAATACTCATAAAAGCATCATTCAAAAGAATTTAACCTTGCAGAAGATATGGGTTTTGCTCAAGTGCAAAATCTAAAGATGTATGCATGGGATCTTCTGAGTTAATGATCAGCTCGGAAAAAGCGTCCAGTCCACTTTGGAGTTGCTCCATAGTTGGTATATCTGGAAGTCTGTACCATAATTATGAACCAATCAAAATATTAGAAAGATAAATGAAAAGTAAATAATGGATGTCTAGAATGTTAAAATCACCCGAACTCCATTAAAGATGCTTGATTGGAAGTACCCTCTCCTTGCGAGAAACCAGGTCTAGGGTTCGACAGATTGCTCATTGAAGATCTGTTCTCCATAACTCAACTTTAAAAATGAGTTCGTTTACGAATAAACTAGTGGTAGGAGAGGATGAGACTGAAAAGATTGTAGGTATAGATGATACTACATATTCACTTATATAGTATCGTGCAGCTGGAATTGAAAGGACAACCCATGCTTTTAGTACCAAAATTCAAACCAACTACAGTAGGTGCGACTTTTCACTACCCCAAGTGACATTTTTTTTCAAAATTCGCTGCTTGACTTCGGTGAGAATGAGATAATGAAGAGACTTTTGAAATAAAACAAAAATTTATGTCTCCGGATAATGGAAATAGTTTAAAGAGTGTTCGGTACTCCAAAAAAAAAATGAAGAAGAAACTTATGAAAGATGATGTAAATTTTATATTTTTCGGTGAAACACAAAAATTTGGAGATTTTACAAATGTAGACTTATTTAGCCAAAAAGTATTTAAAAGAAATGTTGAATTGAGACAAATGTGTGCTAAAATATGATGAATTCATACAAATACGAAATAGTGTTAAAAATTAGGTGTTGCAAGTTAACTAGGTTAACTATGTATACAGGTAGATTAGAAAGTACTAAATATGTACGGTAGATAGTAGCCGGTGAAGTCGATGTGTGAGACTGAGAGAAACAGTTAGAGTTTCTTTTTGTACATCTCGAGTAATTGGAAGAAAAGAAATATTGAGTGAATGAGAATAATAGGACCTTAAGCATTATTACAGATTTATGTGAATGTTGAAAGGGAAAGATAATGAAACATTGTAAAGGTTCGACAATAAGACGAGGAAGATTTTTGAAGGATATAAGGACTCGATGGAAATACATAGAGGCGTTCGAGAATGCGGATTTCGGGACGAAATCCAAATAAGTGGGAGAGACTTGTAAGACCCGTATCCTAATTATAACATATACTTAAAATAAGAGTCTTATGAATTATATGATTTTTGGTAGTTATAAAGCTGAGAAAAACTTTAGTTATAATTTCATATGAAAATCAACATTTTGTGCCGTTTTTAAAAAAATCATAATTAATTCTAGGAAAATCGTTTGGATCTCAAACCAATGCACAAAGTTTAAAAATTGAGTCTAGTACAATTAACAAAAATAATAGTAAGCTTGAATATGACATTATCTATGGTGAAAAATGCAATCTTCACTGATTAGTTCGGAATTGACAGATTATATAGTCTATTTTCAAAAATTCATAATAAATCATAGAAAAATCGTATGAATACATACTATACGTCCCTGGAAAGGTATTGAGATGAATTTTCGGAATATCAAATAAAACATGAATTTAATGGGTTTAAATTCGGCTAAATCAGTCTTGAACAGACTGATTCTAGAAGGTCATTAATTTCAACAAAATTATATTATTAAAATCTTTTGTCAAAAGTGGCAAGTAATTGTTAATTCAAGAATTCAAGTATAAATACCCCTCAAAACATCTCATAAACCACACCAAGAAATAACAAAACCATTCCATAGAATTTGCTAAGGAATTGAGTGTAAGCAAGTGAGCGGAAGGAAGCTCAAAAGTCTAACGAAGGAGTTATAGATCTCGACGAATGGTCATAAGGTAACTACAAACCTTTCTATACCTTAAGTAAGTATTGTAAAATAATTTGTGTGTTAAGAAGTAGAACATTTAATAAGTATAACATATGTTACATTATACTCATTTCCAACAATAGGAAACAAAACCCTTAAAAACGTCGTTATTATAACAATTCGTAATTCCGAAAATAATACCGATTGATTTACTTACGAGGACGGTGACTAGGCCGATTACTTGGGATCTGGTTGTTGGATTTTCCGAAAGGCTAAAATGCTGAAAGGATCCTGCCACCCCATCTAATCTTCTACCTGGCCGTTCTTTACTTGATAAATCATGGAGTATCATGTTGGAATTATTGAAGGGTTTAATGATGCGACTATAATGTAATTAATGATTAAGAAATGATAGATTTCTTATTATGTTAACAGTTAAGGTTGAAAGGGAATACAAAGAAGAGAAACATAAACGTTACAGATAACTACAATCAGGTGAGTCTTCTCACTATACTATATGTGATATTGCATGTGTAGGAAGGAAGATAGGCTAGACTAAGGTGGTCTTACCTGTTATGATAATTGTATGAATTATTGCTATGATAATGATTGTTTGTGGACGGAACGGGAACAGCCCGCGAGCCAATAGGCGGAACGGGAATAGCCTACGAGTCATTAGACGGAACGGGAAAAGCCTGCGAGCAATAAGACGGAACGGGAACTGCTCGTGAGTCTTTAGGCGGAACAGGGATAGCCCGCGAGTCTCACAGACATATGAATGGTTATTATGTTTTGTATGTGATGGATCGTATGGTATTTTGAGGAACTCACTAAGCTGTGTGCTTACCCTTTCCCTATATAAACTACTGTTTCAGGTACATCAGGTACCATGGATGGCAAGGCGTGACGTGTATACACTGTGCTGCTTCATTGGAGGACTGTTTTTGAATTAATCTTCCGCTATATTGTGATTTCATTAACTTTTATTAATCCTGGGATGTTTTCACTAAACTTATAAGTTATGGAAATTTTATGAAAATTAATTAAGTGGCTTTTCGTATATTGAAGTGTTCGTTTAAATTTTTTTAAATTTACTCTAAAATTTTGGGATGTTACAAGACCTTTCCAATGGTGCTCTCAAAAAACGATTTTGAGACAGAAAATTTTTGACCAAAAAACCCGAGGGTGTTTAGAAAGTTGCCCCGGGAGCTTAACCAAGCTCTGATACCACTTGTTGGAACTAAAATGTTCTTTTATTCAATACTCAAACTGAAATACAAGAAAAGAACAACTCTCGCTAACTATCTAAACACTCTCTTCTATGTTTTTGTGGTGCTTAACAAATGTTCCTAAAACCTCTATTTATAGTGATGGTAGTGTGCCTAATTTCTACAATAGCTGCAACCTAAAAATGAGTTCATATGAGAAATTCAACAAAGGGTGGCTGTGGTCGGTGGTGGCTGCAAGTGGGTTGGTGAGGCCAAGTTTGTGTTTACATGTGTTTACACTCACATTCTCCCCCTTAAACCAAACTTGGCTTGAGAACACAAGGATTTTACGTGGTTCGGATTCGGTGTCAATCCTACATCCACGGGCACAACTAGATTTTATTTGAATGAGGAGATTACAAGAGATACACACTCAATCTTTGCATGTATTGTGTGTTGTGGTGTAATCTCCTCATTCAAATAAAATCTAGTTGTGCCCGTGGATGTAGGATTGACACCGAATCCGAACCACGTAAAATCCTTGTGTTCTTAATTTGTGAGCTGAGTGTGTGAGTTTCGTGTTCGTATGCTAAGTGTCTCGATCCTAACAAGTGGTATCAGAGCATACGAACACTAAACTCAAGTTAGTTTTTTGTAATAGTCGAGTGTAAGTGTTAGAAAAATGTACCACACCACAACAATGTATTTGAATATAAATTCCTAGTTACCCGCCGTGGACGTAGGTTAGTTTTGGACCGAACCACGTTAAATTCTTGTGTTCTTAATTTGTGAGCTGAGTGGTATCAGAGCCTCGTTTTCGGTACCGGTCGTTTTTTGGTCAAAATGTTTTTGTCTCAAAATTGATTTCCGGGCACACCATTGTAAAGTACTCATTCCCACGATTCCGAAAAAATATTTTTCGGAATTTTTCGACCACCGGAAGACCTCCAAAAGTCCGGTCAAAGATTTGCCGGAATAGTGGCCGGAAAAACCAGTTCGCCGGAAAACTCGTCGGAGAAGACGATCGGAGAAGACGATACTGTAGCAACACTGTAGCAAGTTACAATTTTGGCCCCCTGAAATTCCAGAAAGTTGCAAACAGGTCCCTCTAATTCTATAAAACTCCGTTTTGGTCTCATTTTTTTTTTCTGAAAGTTACAATTTTGGTCCTTATACTTCTGAAAAGTTTCAGAAAGGTCCCTATGTTTCAAAACCTTCCAGTTTGGTCCCTGTAATTCCACAAATTACAGATTGGCCCCTATACTTCTTAAACATTTCAAATTGGCCCATAATTTTTTCAGAAGTTCATTTTAGTCTGAAAAAATATATCCCACCTATTTCGACCCTTTTGGAAATAACCGTGATCTCGGTTTTGCCTAATTCCATCCCAAAATTTCACAAAACGCAAACTACAAAGTCTTTCTCATGGAATCTACAAGTTCGGATATAATGGTCCGACTTACGCCCACAAATTATAATATGTGGAAGCCGAGGATGGAAGATTTGTTGAATCTAAAGGATCTAGCAGAACCTTTAGAAACCAAGGGCGTAAAACCTGAAAAGACAACAGTCGACGTCTGGACGAGAATGAATAAGAAAACTGTGGCACAAATTCGACAATGGATTGACCACAGTGTTTTTCATCATGTTTCTCAAGAAACAGACGCATACAAACTCTGGGAAAAGCTTGAAAGTATGTATCAAGCAAAGACTGCACGCAACAAGACCCTACTAATGAGGCGCCTGGTAAACCACAAGTTACGAAGTTAGGATCGAGACACTTAGCATACGAACACGAAACTCACACAGTCAGCTCACAAATTAAGAACACAAGGATTTTACGTGGTTCGGATTCGGTGTCAATCCTATATCCACGGGCACAACTAGATTTTATTTGAATGAGGAGATTACAAGAGATACACACTCAATCTTTGCATGTATTGTGTGTTGTGGTGCGATTAACAAACGAAGAAAACAATCCTATTATAGGATTTTAGAACCTAAATGTCGTTCCTCTTTTTCTTTCGTTCACATGTTAACTTTGAATATTCATTTATGCTTTTCACCAAACACGGCACAAGACATATAACAATTCAATTTGCAATTGAATTGTAAATGAATTTACAATATTTACCCTTGAACTTTAATATTCTTGTCACACTTTTCATGGCTCCACAAATATTAACAATCTCCCACTTGGAGACATGAACAATACAGTAACTTCAGTAATCTTCAACCAAATCAGTCGAGTTGTGCCCGTGGATGTAGGATTGACACCGAATCCGAACCACGTAAAATCCTTGTGTTCTTAATTTGTGAGCTGACTGTGTTAGTTTCGTGTTCGTATGCTAAGTGTCTCGATCCTAACAAGTGGTATCACGAGAATAGTACTCACCTCCATTATCTGATCTGAGACATTTCAACTGTTTGCCAGTTTGTCTTTCCACCATTACATAAAAAGCTTTAAAACGATCAAATACTTGATCCTTCGACCTGAGACAATAAACCCATACTTTGTCAACAATGGTGGCTTCAAGAATGGAGGGTTTCTAGATGGAGGCTGGAAATCAACAAATCTCCCCCTCCAGCCTCTTTTGAACAATCCTTAACCCAACTATGTCAGCACATAGTTTGTGTTTGTCTTGTGTCACCACCTTGGTCAACATATCTGCAGGATTGTCTTTTGTATTGATCTTTGATAACTTCAGTTCTCCTCTTTCGATTGCTTCTCTAAGCCAATGATAACGAATATCGATATGCTTAGTGCGAGAATGGTACATCTAATTCTTTCTTAGGTCCATAGCACTCTGACTATCGCAATGAATGATGTATTCTGCTTGGGGAAACCCTATTTCTTGAAGAAACCATTTTAACCATATAAGTTCCTTCCCAGCTTCAACGGTAGCAATGTACTCGGCTTCTGTTGTTGACAGTGCTACACACTTTTGTAACTTGGATTGCCATGAGATAGCTCCCCCTGCCAAAGTGAAAACATAACTTGATGTAGATTTCCTATTATCAAGATCTCCTGTCATATCGGCATCTGTATAACCTTTCACGATTGGCTTTGCTCCCCCGTAGCATAAACATAATTTTGAACTACCCTTCAGGTATCGCAGTATCCACTTGACTGCTTCCCAATGTTGCTTTCCTGGATTTGCTAAATATCTACTCACGACACCAACAGCATGAGCAATATCTAGCCTTGTACACACCATCTCATACATAAGACTTCCTACGTGTGACATCCGCCTAAAATGGATTCGGGTCAACCCAACCCAATTGGAAATTTAATAAACCCTACTCGAGATTTCTTGACGCTAATAGGATCAAAACCCTTACACTACGATATAAATTGACGTTAATAGCAATATAGCATAGAATAACGTTATAACTATAATCAAATTAAATTATGATACCATATTAAAATCAAATCAAAGTATGATACTCTAATTAAATTAAAAAAATCAAACTTGAATGCTATAATTAAACTTCAAATCAAAGTAGATTTTTATAATCAAATAATAACCTATTTTATATAAAACTCTATTTTTATAAACACTACATTAAATTTTATAAAACTCTTAAGATGCTTGTGTTAGTGGGGAATTATGAAGACCACCAAAAGTAAAAGTTTATTCCCATTGTCTCACACTCACACCTCTCATCATCTTTCCTTTAATTTTTCTCCCAACACATTATTCTCATCACCACTCAAACCATATCTATTCTTTCTCTCACTCTCAATCTCGAAATTCCTCCTAGAAATCTTCATATTTCAGCCAAGAACACTCTAATATACTCAAATCATCATCCCTCTTGAAGCATTCATCAAGGTATGTTGTTAAAAGTCTCAAATTCATGAATGAAACAAATTAAATCCACCAAACTATCTAAAACTCATTTTATGCATAAACCTGATTTTTTTAAGGATCCCATCAACAAAATAAGAAATTCTGGAAATTTTCAGAAAATAACTTATTTTTATTGAATTACTATAATTATTGCAATAAAATAGGACAATAATTCACATAAAATACTTTTTGCAGTCAATAAATTCTGGGAAACTTTTGGAACAGCCCATATATTGAGTAAAGTGGATTTATAAAGTTTCATGCATTTATATTACTGTTTGATGCTTATTTTGTATTTTATTTTGTTGTAGATAAATAAATTACAAAATATAGTTATGTATGTTAAAAAATAGATTTTATATTTTTCACACCTTATTAACATTGTAAAGACTCCATGACAAAATTTACAGATTTTTGTAAGAATGTTTGCTTATTTGTCCTGATTTAATGATTATTTAATGGTTTAAATTGATAATAAATAGCTACACATGTCCAAAAATTATAAAACCTTATCCGAATATCATATATAACATGTTAATCATAAATAAAAAGTCTAATGAATTTCTCTTAATATTTTCCTATTATTTATGATTTTATTGATTAGTTCATAATGAAAAACATAAGAAATACTTCCCATAGTGCCAAATATCCAAAATATTTACAGTAGGCTCAATATAAAGTTAGAAAACTATGGTTAATTTTCCAAAATTTTTGGGGAATCATTTATTATTTTTCCCGAATTTTGTTGTGGTTTAATTATTAAAATACTAAATAAATACTAAGGCAGTTAAGAAAAATATGAAAATTTTACAGTAATTACTATTTTATGAAATAATGATTTTCGGATAATTTCAGAATGTTTCATTACTGTTTAGTTTTTAAAACCATTTTCCTAAATATCTAAGCATGTAAAAATGCATTTTTAATGATTATTTCATATAAATAATTGTTTATAATATATAAAATCTGTAAATACTTATAATTTGACTAGTTATTATTTTAATAAGAAATTATTAAAATCTTGCCTAATGTGAAGATATAAATTAATTAAGCAAAGTAATTAATTCAATTTAAAATTCATTTAACATATGAATACATTAATATTCAAAACAAAATTTGGATTATTGTTAATTCATCTAATATAAGAATATGTGTCTAATTATTTTTATTAATACTATATTTCCGTTTATCGATTCCTAAGCCAAAACTATTAATTATATTAGGTTCTACGACATTTTGACTCGAGCCGTCTATCGTACAACACGCGCATTCCTTATTGGACTAATGTGAGTAATCTACCACATATTTTATAATTTACAATACTTTTGGGGTGTATCATGCGATTCTAATATGTTCCAACTCCACTTTATTATTTTAACACAATCAAGACATTGTTGGGACATTTATACATGAATCATTATTTGTATAATTATTATTTGTTTACGCTACATGTACTTGTAGTGCATTACCATTTTTAGTCTAATCTCCATAACTATGCCTGTATTCTTGAGGTATGTTATGGACAATAATAGCGCTATTGGGTTGACCACCTCGCCTTGGGACGCTAAGGTGATTGATTGCACGTGGTTGAGTGTGTATGATGATTAGATGCTCCATCCTATATATATACATATATATGTATATATAGGGTGAGGACTTATTGTTGTTGTTATCATTTGTTAATCAATTTTTGATTTATAAACTGTTATCTCAATAACAGTTGCTTGCCAACTTCAAAAGAAAACAAATTTCAAATTATTCAAACTCACAATTTTCTTTAATAAAACTAGATTACTCACCAACTCTCGTAGTTGACCTGTTTTTACCCATGATGCAGATTTGAAGAATGAAGTTGATGAAAAGTAGGGTGTACCTTAGAAACCCACAAGACTATTTAAATTTGATGTAATAAATGTTGTTGTATTTGGATTTTTATTTGTATGTTGTGGATCTTGTTTGCATACTTAGTACTTAATTGAATCTAATCATATTATAACATAGTTGTCATGAGACTTTGAACAATATATCACGCATTGATCGATTCCACCAAGGATCGGGGTGTGACAGATTGGTATCAGAGCCCTTGACTATAGAGAATTAGGTTAATTTCCTTTACCTAGTCTATAGCCTCTAGGGTCCTCTCGTATGCTAGTTTATAAAATGCACACACAACTGCATGCAATTCGCACTTAGAAAATCCTAGGAATACCTTTGTGTGCTAATTGCTCCCTTATGTGCTTACGTATTATTCCCGACACTTATATGTGTGCATACACTTGTGAATTTTCTCCTCTTTCTCTTTAAATCACACACATACTCAAATGGTTTCAAAATAAAAATTTATATACATATATATTCCTTAGAGTTCATAGGAAATTAAAAGTCATCCACTCTAGTTGGATAGGATCAAAGTAATGGACGCGTAGTAACTGGAAGGGGGAGGTGCCGGTAGCCCGAAAGTCCTGACTAGGTAAGCATTCGTATACATCCCAATCAACCGAGGGACCAGTTTGCTTACCTGGGGACCAAAGGCGAGAGTTCCCAAACCTATAGGCCAAAGCGCGTCATTCACATTACTTTTGAGCCATCAAACTACCCGACCTTATCTAACGTATCCGAAAGGATACACTCCAAAATGGCCAACTCATTGGACTATTAAGTTCCCTAATGGGCCTTGAAGTGGGAAAAACATGTGAAAACTTAGTATTGTGGGGGCCCGCGCAATTGCTACATGCTTCACATTTAGTACCCATGGAAAGCCCAAAAGGTGCCCAACACTCCTAACCATGGCCCAACAAGTGTTTTACAATCATTTTACCCAACAATGTCTACAAACTTAATTTCCATAATTAATTTACAAATAACTCACAAGTCCATATGCGTGTTTCTCATAGATGGCATTACGACCCCCTCTGTAACCATTGTAACTATCACCATATGTCCACCAGCCCATGTTGCCTTTGTACGACTTGTGGTCGCTATGGCCACTTGGCGGACACATGCCGTGCACCAAAAACTCAACGACCATTCGCTCTACCCTCAAATCAGCAAACACAAACCCGGTATCCAACTGGAACATGCTTCAACTGTGGTGACCCCACCCATTTCAGAAACGCGTGTCCTAGGCTTGTCAATATCATTAACACTCAAGCCCAGGCAAATCCAACAATGCATGTTCCAGCTCCCAAAGGCCGAGCATTTGTCATTACCGCAACCCAAGCACAGACCGATAACAAGGTCGTAAATTGTACGTTTCTCATAAATGACTGCTATTCGTCAGTACGTTTTGATTCAGGTGCCGATAAAAGTTTTGTGTCTTTGGAATTTGAACCCATACTTCACACACCTCGCACGATTCTTGATGAAAACTTTACAGTAGAAGTCGCCAATGGAAAATACATTTCACTCAATGCAGTCATCCAAGATTGCACTTTCGATATTTGCGGTTATAAATTTTCCGTCAATTTAGTTCCTATGGAACTTGGTAGCTTCGACATCATCGTAGGAATGGATTGGCTATCCCAAAACCATGCTGAAATAGTATGTTACGAGAAGTTTATTCGTATTCCTCTTGCCGACGGTCAAAGTCTTCGTATTTATGGCGAGACTCGTTCAAAAAAGCTTAGTCTTATGTCATGTACTCAAGCTCGATCATATCTACGTAAAGAATACATGGCTTTCTTAGCCCATGTGGTGGAAACAAAGGTCAAAGAAAAGAAGATCGAAGATATTCCGATTGTACGAGACTTTCCCGACATCTTTCCTGATGATGTATCTGGAATCCCTCCAGTACGTGAGCTAGAGTTCCGCATCGATCTCGTTCCTGAGGCTGCTCTCATAGCCAAGTCTCCATATCGGTTGGCTCCAACCGAGATGCAAGAATTGGCAAGTCAGCTCCAAGAATTAACCGATAAGGGATTTATCAGCCCTAGTACTTCACCCTGAGGAGCCCCGGTTCTTTTCATCAAAAAGAAAGATGGTTCGTTTCGTATGTGTATCGATTATCGGGAGTTAAATAAATTGACCATCAAGAACCGATATCCGTTACCTCGGATCGACGACCTTTTTGATCAGCTTCAAGGAGCTTCATGCTTCTAAAAAATAGACCTCCGCTCGGGTTATCACCAACTTTGAGTACGGGAAGAAGACATCCCCAAAATCGCTTTCCGAACCCGCTATGGTCATTACGAGTTTACCGTTATGCCTTTTGGCCTAACGAATGCCCCTGCCGCATTCATGGACTTGATGAATCGGGTATTTAAACCTTATCTCGACCGTTTTGTTATCGTCTTTATTGATGACATCCTCATTTACTCCAAGACAAAGGCAGACCATGAAAGACACCTTCGTCTAACTCTCCAAACATTGCAAGGAAATCAGCTATGTCAAATTTTCGAAATGCGAGTTTTGGGTTAAATGAGGTACAATTCCTCGGTCATATTGTAAGTGACAAGGGTATTTTAGTCGATCCCGTAAAAGTTGAAGCAGTCAAGAATTAGAAAGCCCCACGTACCCCCAAGGAAATTCGGTCATTCCTCGGTTTAGCCGGGTACTACCGGCATTTCATTTCAATTTTCTCAAAGATCGCTTTACCGCTTACTTTTCTCACTTGCAAGGGTACGCCATTTGATTGGGGACCCAAGCAGGAACACGCTTTCCAAACTCTTAAACAAAGATTGTGTGACGCTCCAATTCTTACACTCCCTGAAGGATCCGAAGATTTCGTGGTATATTGTGATGCCTCCAATCTCGGTCTAGGTTGTGTTTTGATGCAATGGGGAAAGGTTATAGCTTACGCATCGCGACAACTCAAAATTCATGAAAGGAATTATACGACTCATGATTTGGAGCTCGGTGTCGTGGTTTCCGCTCTTAAAGTTTGGAGGCATTACCTTTACGTCACTAAATGCGTAATTTTCACAGACCACAAGAGCTTGCAACATATTCTTAATCAAAAGGAACTCAATATGAGACAAACACGATGGGTCGAACTCCTAAATGATTACGAGTGTGAAATACGCTATCATCCGGGCAAGGCAAACGTGGTAGCCGACGCGTTAAGCCGAAAAGAACATGCCAAAGCATTTCATCTAATATGTTCTCCTATCTTGTCCAATCTCTGCGACCGAATTCGAGGAGCCCAACACTCGGCAATTACCGAAAATGACAAGCCCATGGGAATTGATGGGGAGTTGGAAAGTAAATCTGATGGTATTTTCTATTATCAAGATCGCATCTGGATCCCAGATCGCGACAATCTTCATACCTTCTTGATGGAAGAAATCCATAAAACTCGATATTCCATTCATCCTGGTGCTGACAAGATGTATCATGGCCTGAGAACCAATTACTGGTGGTCGGGAATGAAAAAGGATATTGCTTTATTCGTAGCCAAATGTCTTACATGTTCCAGGGTCAAAGCAAAACATCAACGACCCTCTGGACTATTGGTCCAACCGGTAATCCCCGAGTGGAAATGGGAAGCGATCGCCATGGATTTCGTAACCAAACTTCCCCATACCACCAAGGGACACGACAGCATTTGGGTAATCATTGACCGTTTGACCAAATCCGCTCATTTCCTTCCCATCCGTTAACATTTCAAGGTCGAACAACTTGCTCGGATTTACATCGACGAGATAGTTAGTCGACATGGCATCCCTCTCCGCATCATTTCAGATCGTGATGGGAGATTTCTCTCTCGGTTTTGACAATCACTTCAAGCAGCCATGGGAACCCGCCTCGATCTCAGTACCGCCTATCATCCTCAAACCGATGGTCAATCTGAGAGGACAATTCAAACACTCGAAGATATGTTGAGGGTGTGTGTCTTAGATTTCGGAGGAAACTGGGACTCTCATTTACCGTTGGTGGAATTCTCCTATAATAACAGTTATCATTCTAGCATCAAGATGCCGCCATTTGAGGCATTGTATGGCCGTAAATGCCGATCTCCTATTTGCTGGCATGAAATTGGCGAGTCCCACATGATTCGCGCAACAGTGGATTCTCCAATCGTTGGTCCTGAGCTTATCCAGGAAACAATCGACAAAATCACTCAGATTCGCAATAACCTTCTCGCAGCTCGTAGCCGACAAAAGAGTTACGTCGACAAGCGACGCAAACCGCTTGAATTTACCGTGGGTGACATGGTCATGTTAAAAGTGTCCCCATGGAAAGGTGTGGCTCGATTTGGACGCAAGGGTAAATTGGCACCACGCTATGTAGGCCCGTTCAAAATCCTGAAAAGGATCGGACCAGTAGCCTACGAGTTGGATCTACCAACAGAGCTTAATAAAGTTCATCCAGTATTTCATATAGCCAACCTCAAGAAGTGTTTAGCTGACGAGAACCTTCATGTTCCTCTCGAGGATATCCAAATCGACGAGACAATGCAATTTATCGAGAAACCCTTGGAAATTGCAGACCGAAAGGAAAAGCAACTCAAAAGAAGTCGCATTCCCCTGGTCAAGGTTAGGTGGCAGTCAGCACGTGGACCTGAGTATACATGGGAGCGTGAGGATCAAATGCGTACCAAATACCCGCAACTTTTCTCTTAAGGTACTATCTTCTTAAATTTCGGGACGAAATTTTCTAAAGTAGGGGAGACTGTGACATCCGCCTAAAATGGATTCGGGTCAACCCAACCCAATTGGAAATTTAATAAACCCTACTCGAGATTTCTTGACGCTAATAGGATCAAAACCCTTACACTACGATATAAATTGACGTTAATAGCAATATAGCATAGAATAACGCTATAACTATAATCAAATTAAATTATGATACCATATTAAACTCAAATCAAAGTATGATGCTCTAATTAAATTAAAAAAATAAAACTTGAATGCTATAATTAAACTTCAAATCAAAGTAGATTGTTATAATCAAATAATAACCTATTTTTTATAAAACTCTATTTTTATAAACACTATATTAAATTTTATAAAACTCTTAAGATGCTTGTGTTAGTGGGGAATTATGAAGACCACCAAAAGTAAAAGTTTATTCTCATTGTCTCCCACTCACACCTCCCATCATCTTTCCTTTAATTTTTCTCCCAACACATTATTCTCATCACCACTCAAACCATATCTATTATTTCTCTCACTCTCAATCTCGAAATTCCTCCTAGAAATCTTCATATTTCAGCCAAGAACACTCCAATATACTCAAATCTTCATCCCTCTTGAAGCATTCATCAAGGTATGTTGTTAAAAGTCTTAAATTCATGAATGAAACAAATTAAATCCACCAAACTATCTAAAACTCATTTTATGCATAAACCTGATTTTTCTCAGGATCCCATCAATAAAATAAGAAGTTCTGGAAAGTTTCAGAAAATAACTTATTTTTATTGAATTACTATAATTATTGCAATAAAATAGGACAATAATTCACATAAAATACTTTTTGCAATCAATAAATTCTGGGAACATTTTGAAACAACCCATATATTGAGTAAAGTGGATTTATAAAGTTTCATGCATTTATATTACTGTTTGATGCTTATTTTGTATTTTATTTTGTTGTAGATAAATAAATTGCAAAATATAGTTATGTATGTTAAAAACTAGATTTTATATTTGTCGCACCTTATTAACATTGTAAAGACTCCATGACAAAATTTACAGATTTTTGTAAGAATGTTTGCTTATTTTTCCTGATTTAATGATTATTTAATGGTTTAAATTGATAATAAATAGCTACACATGTCCAAAAATTATAAAACCTTATCGGAATATCATATATAACATGTTAATCAGAAATAAAAAGTCTAATGAATTTCTCTTAATATTTTCCTATTATTTATGATTTTATTGATTAGTTAATAATTAAAAACATAAGAAATACTTCCCATAGTCCAAAATATCCAAATTATTTACAATATGTGCAATATAATGTTAGAAAACTATGGTTAATTTTCCAGAATTTGATGGAATCATTTATTATTTTTCCCGAATTTTGTTGTGGTTTAATTATTAAAATACTAAATAAATACTAAAGCAGTTAAGAAAAATATGAAAATTGTACAGTAATTACTATTTTATTAAATAATGATTTTCTGATAATTTCAGAATGTTTAATTACTGTTTAGTATTTAAAACCATTTTCCTAAATATCTAAGCATGTAAAAATGCATTTTTAATGATTATTTCATATAAATAATTGTTTATAATATATAAAATCTGTAAATACTTATAATTTGACTAGTTATTATTTTAATAAGAAATTATTAAAATCTTGCCTAATGTGAAGATATAAATTAATTAAGCAAAGTAATTAATTCAATTTAAAATTCATTTAACATATGAATACATTAATATTCAAAACAAAATTTGGATTATTGTTAATTCATCTAATATAAGAATATGTGTCTAATTATTTTTATTAATACTATATTCCCGTTTATCGATTCCTAAGCCACAACTATTAATTATATTAGGTTCTACGACATTTTGACTCGAGCCGTCTATCGTACAACACGCGCATTCCTTATTGGACTAATGTGAGTAATCTACCCCATATTTTATAATTTACAATACTTTTGGGGTGTATCATGTGGTTCTAATATGTTCCAACTCCACTTTATTATTTTAACACAATCAAGACATTGTTGGGACATTTATACATGAATCATTATTTGTATAATTATTATTTGTTTACGCTACATGCACTTGTAGTGCATTACCATTTTTAGTCTAATCTCCATGACTATGCCCGTATTCTTGAGGTACGTTATGGACAATAATAGCGCTATTGGGTTGACCACCTCGCCTTGGGACGCTAAGGTGATTGATTGCATGTGGTTGAGTGTGTATGATGATTAGATGCTCCATCCTATATATATACATATATATGTATATATATGTATATATAGGGTGAGGACTTATTGTTGTTGTTATCATTTGTTAATCAATTTTTGATTTATAAACTGTTATCTCAATAACAGTTGCTTGCCAACTTCAAAAGAAAACAAATTTCAAATTATTCAAACTCACAATTTTCTTTAATAAAACTAGATTACTCACCAACTCTCGTAGTTGACCTGTTTTTACCCATGATGCAGATTTGAAGAATGAAGTTGATGAAAAGTAGGGTGTACCTTAGAAACCCACAAGACTATTTAAATTTGATGTAATAAATGCTGTTGTATTTGGATTTGTATTTGTATGTTGTGGATCTTGTTTGCATACTTAGTACTTAATTGAATCTAATCATATTATAACATAGTTGTCATGAGACTTTGAACAATATATCACGCCTTGATCGATTCCGCCAAGGATCGGGGTGTGACACTACGGCTGAGGAATAAGGGAATGATACCTGTTGTTGGGATATATTTTTTCAGACTAAAATGATCTTCTGAAAATATTATGGGCCAATTTGAAATGTTTAAGAAATATAGGGGCCAATCTGTAATTTGTGGAATTACAGGGACCAAACTGGAAGGTTTTGAAACATAGGGACCTTTATGAAACTTTTCAGAAGTATAAGGACCAAAATTGTAACTTTCAGAAAAAACTGGGACCAAAACGGAGTTTTATAGAATTAGAGGGACCTGTTTGCAACTTTCTGGAATTTCAGGGGGCCAAAATGCAGTTTTCTGAAACTTGCTATGTGTTGCTACAGTGTCGCTACAGTATCGTCTTCTCCGATCGTCTTCTCCGGCGAGTTTTCCGGCGAACTGGTTTTTCCGGCCACTATTCCGGCAAACCTTTGACCGGAGTTTTGGAGGTCTTCCGGTGGTCGAAAAATTCCGAAAAATATATTTTCGAAATCGTGGGAACGAGTTCTTTACAATGGTGTGCCTGGAAATCAATTTTGAGACAAAAACAATTTCGACCAAAAAAACGATCGGTACCGAAACGAGGCTCTGATACCAGTTGTTGGGATTGGAACATTCTTCTATTCAACACTAGAACAGAATTACAATAGGAGGAACAACTCTCACACTCGACTATTACAAAAAACCAACCCTCTAATTAACACTTACATTCTAAGTGTTATGCTCACTAACTCTATGTGTTTGTGATGTTTGGGATGTCTAAGAACTGAAACTTAAGTCTCTATTTATAGCTAAACTAGCCACTAAATCTATAGTATATGAACACATTGAATTCTTGTAAGAGAAGATCAAATTTGCCACCTTAAGCTTTGTCAACAATGGTGGCTTCTAGAATGGAGGCTGGAAATCAACATAATATAAATCTAAAGAGATGGGATTGAACTTGATTTTAAAATGTTACGTGGTTAACGTAAGGGTCTATGATGTATCGGTCATTTTATCATATTTTGGTTAGTTATTAAAAATAATCATCAGTACTTACCAACCACTTTATCTCTTCAAAATAATTTCCAAGTGACTATTTTTAAACAAAGATACTGTGTAATATTAAATTAAGATAAAAAACATATTACTCTATTAATTAAAAAGCGTGATTTTGGGTTCCTTGTGTAACGTTTTTTCTTGTCACGCGGATCTTTGTGGATCCGTTTTACTGTTTGTCGGATCCTTGTGGATCCACATTTTACATATGTCTTCGTTTCCTCCCATCGCTTCATTCCACCGATTGAGTTCTCGAATTCTCCACCGCTTGGATCCTTATCGAAGTCAACAGCTCCAATCGATCGTCTTTCCAATCGAATTCAACTTGAATCCCGTAACGGGAAAGGGTATTACGCAGCGGAGGTCAGTTCCTTCTCCTCTACCAAGCCTCTCACGCCACCATCACCCTATATGCCGCTCACCACCATCCGGTACGCCAGGAGCGCAACCCTGCTCCGTCTTCTCTATTATATAGATCATCGTTCTTAAAGCTCATCATTTGACATGTCACTCATATCCAAAATTTCAATTAGGCAAACTTAATTTCATATTACTAATTTTTTCTTACATCTAAATTCGTTTTTGATTATCAATTCCATGGTTTGATTATGTATGTAATTTAGTTGTTTTTTAGTTCGAAATTTTGATTATCAGTTCCATGGTTTGATTATGTATGTCATTTTTTTGTTTTTTTGTTCGAAATCAGTATTGCTTGCGAGTTGCGACTACCGTCCTATTTTTTCTTTGTCTTCTGTTTTTCTTCACGTTGGAAACGTGCCTTACATCCGACAACTCCCCGCCTCCGGTATGCTGTTACCATCGTCTTTTAGAACAGATTTAGGCAATTGCTTCTTTAATTTGTAACTATTCTGCTTCCGGGCTTCCCTTTTACTACCTTCGTTCACATCTCATGCTTCCTCCCTTATGGTTTATATAAAACTAAAAGGTCATTAAACTAATACCTCATATACTTTCCTCTGGTCATGAAGATGGTGTTGTGGTCCCAATTCATTTACAAGGAAAGGTCCGAACAAAGCATACGTTGGGTATGTATGAGAAGCAGCTCTTTATCATACATGCTGATAATAAATGAAGAGTTTTATAGAAAATAAGAGTTTTATAAACAAATGAATGAAAAAGTTATATTTTTTGTGAAAAATATGCTTCTGCTTTTTCAAGAGGATATTCACTCTCTCACCTTATTTAAAAAGTATTTCCATGTACAAGATTTTTCTCTCAAAATTAGATCAATACCGACAATTCGATTTTTTATTCAGTTTTCTTTATATATTTCTCATATTGTTAAGTATCATCTCTGCAAACATTAGGTTATGTTTTAATTGCCAAGCAGAGCGCATGTTGGAAATGGACATGGGGATATCTTAGAAGCGACAGTTTCTTCTAGCACAGATGCTCGCTTCAAGGTATAAAAATGTCAGGTAACTTTGACCCTTTATAAAAATATTGGTTTTTTTTTATTATTTTCCTTTTTTAGTCATCAGATGGAATCATTACACAAGTTATTTGAGTACCGTGTAGAGTGAATACAGTAGATGGAGAATGAAAATTTTGAATATGAAAATTTTATTAATACTAAAGATGTGCTGGTGCAGGTGATATCAAATGAGCAAGTCTGCCGCTTGCTCCTAAGGTGAAAATCTTATCATGTTTTCATAGTTGATTGCTCTTATCAGTTGTTCTCAAAATGTTTTATTTATCATACTTTTTATGGAAAATAGCAAGGTACTTTACTATTTTTTGTGGAAAATAGCAACGTACTTTTCTCTTTTTACCAATATGGACGATGTACTTTATTTTCTAACTATAATAATAGTGCACTTGCATTTTTTCATATGTAATAGTAGCGTACTTACTTTTTTAGTGGGAATGTCTCAGAGAGGATTTAAAGTTTTATGCTTTTACATGTTTTCAACAATTTGGGGATTGAGTGAAACACTGAATAACCTTCATTGAACCTCATG
Organism: Cichorium intybus; assembly: GCA_023525715.1. Classification (NCBI taxonomy): domain Eukaryota; kingdom Viridiplantae; phylum Streptophyta; class Magnoliopsida; order Asterales; family Asteraceae; genus Cichorium; species Cichorium intybus. Next base: position 127,336,966 of record CM042011.1, on the reverse strand, counting down.
GTTTTGCAATTTAAGGCTATGATTATGGTAATCAAGCACCAGGAAGATGCTTGAATAACATAACAATTCAAGGCTATGATTATGGTATTCAAGCACCAGGTAGATGCTCTTTTCTTGGTTACTGGAGGGATTAGTTTTCAGTTTTTGGTTATAGACCGGCGTTTTTGGGGCTTCCACATCCAAACATCGTTCAATACTATGGAAGTGAACTGCTAAGGCTCATCTTCTTTGAAAAACTTATGAGTTCCTAATGACTTAAGGGTAAAATTTTCTTTTTGATAAGTTGACTACTTGTGGATTTTTCAGGGAGAGGAAATTGTATCTGTGTACTTGAAATATGTGTCTGGTGGTTCCATTCACAAATTACTTCAAGAATACGGTCCATTCAGAACCTGTAATTCAAAATTACACAACGCAAGTCCTCTGTGGGCTTGCCTATTTGCATGGAAGAAATACAGTTCACAGGTAACTAACTAACTAACTAACGGGCTGTTTGCAATTTTTATATAATCTTGAATTCATATTTGTATGATTTTTTTTCCAATAAGAAATATATGGTCTTTGGCAGGGATATAAAAGGTGCCAACATATTGGTAGACCCTAATGGTGAAATCAGGCTTGCAGATTTTGGAATGGCAAAACATGTAAGTCCATGTAAAATGACTAAAAAGTTAACGTTTTACATGCTTATATACGGAATTAACTAAAAAGAATAAAATTGGAAGGGCAATCACGTCTTTTACACATACTAGAGATCGTGGGAAAAAATTGTCTTACTTGTCCCATTGACATCAGTCTCAGTCCAATACACAGTGTTACAACCTTACAGTGGGCTTTAGTGGTGAAAAAAGAAAAAAAACAAAAAAATTAGACTAATTTATTTAGTTTTTGTCATACAGATAACAAATTGTACTTCAATGCTTTCTTTTAAAGGAAGTCCATATTGGATGGCACCTGAGGTACTTTTTAATATTCTAAACCTAATTTTTAACATATCTATATGCACACGTACTCAATCATGTTTTTGATAGAGGTTGTAATGAATACAAATGGTTACAACCGTGCAGTTGATATATGGAGTTTAGGATGTACAATTCTTGAAATGATAACCTCAAAACCTCCCTGGGGACAATACGAAGGGGTATAACATTTAATTTTTTTCATAAAATTAAGCTTACAATATGGCATTATGACCGTTTTTTGTAAATATTTACAACTGTAATAGAATCGTCTACCCGTGTTCCTTATGTGAGTGTTTTTTTAGGTGGCAGCAATATTTAAGATTGGAAACAGCAAAAATATGTCGGAAATCCCTGACCATCTTTCAAGTGATGCAAAATCTTTCATAAGACAATGCCTACAACAGGACCCGTCTTTATGACCCCCGGCCTCAAAACTTTTGGATCATCCGTTTGTACGCGACCAACTCTCAAGAACAGGAAGGGTTCAGAGGCGAGGCTTATAGTGCAGTTATAGGGTTATGTTTAAGTGCGAGAAATAGCAATCTACTTTGATATATTTGTTCCCGAACCCGTGCGGAGCACGGGCCCAAGCTAGTTTTTATTAAAAAGCATAACATTATATATATATATATATATATATATATATATATATATATATATATATATATATATATATATATATATATATATATATATCAAATAAATAAAAATTTAAGGAATTATTTCTAATTTTTTATATCGCCATTTTTAACCTAAGGATCGTCTCCAGGTCTTCGACATGGAAATCATCGTAAAATGCACATCGGTTAACACATGCAGCTTCAAAATATATTTTGTTGACTACTACAAAAAGGGTTAAATTAATTAAAGAACCTGGTTTTGCAACAGGGTTCGATGCTGGCGGGTTAAATGCAAGATTGCTAATAGAACCGGTTTTTTAGCCGTGTCATTTATAATTAAAAGAATCTGATTTCCAACCAATTAACCAAGTCATATAAGGTGTAAAGTGCCGCTTTCATATGTGTTTTAGAGCCCGGTTACCATTTAAGAAACGAACTCATATAATGCAAATTAGAGACCGGTTCCTAGATAAGCAATGGGTAGGGGTGAGCATAGAGTGGTTTGGTATGATTTTAGACTAAAACCGCATAGATCAGTTTTTAGATTGTTTTTTTTTAGAACAGCAGCCAATATATTAAAACTCAAAAAACGCAGCTAGCAAGAAGCTAGACAAAAGACAACGAAACAATTACATAACAGAAATTGCTAAATTGGGATCTAAAAGCCAAGCATCCCATCTAAGACACAACTTTTTGCAACGACTCGTAATCCACAAGAACGAGTAAAAAACAACATTATCCCAGCACATGCACTTCTTAGGCTTTTCAGAAGAGAAAATAGAAGCATTCCTGAAGTTCCACACACACCACCAAATTGTCATAAAAATCACTTAAAGACAAATTTTCCTATGTTTCAGCATGCAAAGATTGTCAAACCAAAAGGACCAATCTGCATGATTCGCAACAAAAGGAATATTTATCCCCCACCACTTAGCAACACCCATCACAAGATCTGTCACAAAAGAGCATCCAAAGAAGAGATGGTCATTCGATTCACCACATTTCTCACACACAACACAAGCAATGGACTGGATATCAAAACCTCTTCTCGCCAAATTCCATCTAATAGGAAGCCCATTATCCCTATCTTCCAAGCTAGCACATTCAGCTTAATCGGAGCAAGTGAATACCATTTAACCACCGAAACCCCACTCGGAAGACATACCTCATCAATAGCTTCCCTAGCCGACGCCACCGAAAAACATCCCGTCCCATCCTTCGTCCACCTCCATCTATCTTGCGAATTACTAAGCACCACTTGGTTTACAACATCAACGAGCTCACTCCATTGCAAAGCCTCAACACCCCCCTTATGAAGTCTCCGAAAAGTGGTAACCCATCCTTCTTGCGCTAACTTGACGCACACCGTAACCTCCTTGCAATCTTCCAAAGCAAAAATTCTGTTGAATCTAACTTGAAAAGGAACATCCCCACACCAAACATTCGTCCAAAACTTAGTATGCTTACCATTACCCACCCTAATAGCACATTATTGAAAGAGATCTACTACTTTTTTCCTCAAATCTTCAACCGCACAAATTAAGTATTTCCAAATCGAATTATGCGAAGAACTAGGCAAATTAACTCCAATTCTAGAACCATGAATCGCAGAAATTACCTTGGCCCACAAAGAGTCTGGTTTAGTCAAGAAACGCCATATCCATTTAAAAAGAAGAGCTCGATTCAAAGCAAACAAACTATTAACACCCAAACCACCCTGAGATCTTGAAGCCAGCACTTTATTCCAAGCAACCCATGACATTTTCTTCTCATTAACATCCGCCCCAATAAAGAATTTGTTTCTAATCGCCTCTATCTTCTTTAAGATACCATCAGGCACCTTAAAAACAGACATGAAAAATGTAGGAATTGCACCCAGGACCGACTTAATTAAAGTAAGCCGACCCCCAACAGATAAGGTTCTAAGTTTCCACTTTGAGAGTTTAGAATCAACCTTATCAACCACCTTTTTTCCATGAGATCAAACGACTCATATTACCTCCCACCAATAGACCAAGATAGTCAAAAGGTAATTTAAACGGCTCACATCCTGTACTAGTCGCCATATGTTGCACCTCCTCAAACGTAACACCCAGCCCCAAAAGTTTACTCTTCTGCAGATTTATAGAAAGACCCGACACAAGATGGAAAACATGCAGAAGAGAGACTAACAAATCCACATTTTCCTTATCCCATGACCCAATAAAGATAGCATCATCTGCATAGAAAAGATGAGAAATAGAAATCTGATTTGACCTGCCAAACGTGAAGCCACACATCAATCCTCTCTCCATAACCCGTTCGACCATAATATGAAGACTCTCCATTACCAAAATGAAAAGAAACGGAGATAAAGGATCTCCCTGTCTGAGATCCCTGGCTAGCTGGAACTGATCCGTAGGGGAACCATTAACTAACACCGAAGAAGTGGCAGAGTGCAAACAACTAGAAATCCAACCTCGCCACCGCTCACCAAAACCAAGTTGCAACATAACTTCAATCAAATGATCCCACCGCACCGAATCATATGCTTTTTGAAAATCAACCTTAAACACAAAAGCTTTCTCCCTTTTATACTTACACCATGACGCCAACTCATTAAGAATGAACGGACCATCCAAAATCTGCCTACCTTTAATAAAAGCAGACTGCTCTTTACTAACCATACCATCAATCACAGTTGCTAACCTATTAGCTAATAGTTTGCCAATAATTTTATATTGGCAACCAATCATGCTAATAGGTCTATAATCTTTAACAAATTTAGGCTGCTGCACTTTAGGAATCAAGGCAATAAAAGATGCATTACAACCACCAGGAAAATGCCCCATATAGAAAAAGCACTTTACCGCATCAACCACCTCAGACTTAACCAAATACCAAAACTTTTTAAAAAATTCAAAAGTAAAGCCATCCGGCCCCGGAGATTTGTCAGAACCACAATCCCAGACCGCCCTTTTAACCTCCTCCATTGTAACCTCAGACTCCAATTCCTCCGACTGCTCTACCGATAAAACACAAGAAAAAGGTTGATCCACCTGAGGTTTAACCCAGTCTGGTTTAGCAAATCTCTCCGCAAAGTGCTTTCTAAATTCTTCTTTCACCAACTTTGGCTCTTCAATCCAACGACCATCAGAAAAAACACCACGAACAGCCGTGTTCCTTCTTCTTTTATTAAGAATGCCATGAAAAAATTTACTATTTTCATCCCCTTCAATAGCCCACCTTACTTTGGCTTTTTGAGCCACATCAAGAGTTTCAATTCTATTTATATCCGCCAATTCCTTAGCCAAAAACATTCTATTCTCCATATTTCCACTCACGCCACCCCCAATATCAACTTTCTTATCTATCTCCACCATCTCTTTTTGAATGTCCTTCTTTCTTTTATTTCGTTTTTGCAACTTAGCATAATTCCATAACTTTAAATTTTTCTTCAAGATCTTTAGCTTTTCTTTCATCTTCACCATGTCATTCGCATGATTACATCCATCATTACTCCAAGAATCCTCTACCACCTGCACAAAGTCTTCCTCCAAAAACCACGAATGAAAAAGACGAAATGGAGTAGGGCCATAATCACAATCTTTAAGAAAAATCGGTCTATGATCCGAAAGATGCTTATCAAGAATAATTCCCGAAAGATTAGGAAATAAAGACAACAAACCTTCTGAGACCAAAAATCTATCTAGTTTACTCATCTTCCCTACCACCTTATCCGACCAAGTAAAAGAATATCCCCCTAGTTGAACATCCACCAAACTACCCGAACGAAGAAAATCATTAAAATCCTCAGCTTGTCTTTTATTAAAACACGAACCATATCGCTCAAACTCCCATCGAACAACATTAAAATCACCCATGACGATGACCTCACCTTCCCATGAATCCAAGAACCCACCAATAGTAATCCATAAATCTTTTTTATCATTACCACTTTGAGGAACATAAACAGTAATAATCAAAATAGGAAATTCATCTCCTCCCCCTTATCCCAAATACAAACAATTCCGCCCGAAGCTCCCCTTAAAGGACTCACCGAATAATCAAAAAACGAATTACCCCACAACCTTTTAGCCAACAAAGGAGAAATTTGACCCTTCTTCGTCTCTTGAATAGCCAGAATATTCAGCTTATGAACATTACATAAATCATAAACCCACTGTTTTTTCCTTTTGCCTCCCAAGCCTTGGACATTTAGTGACAAAATATTCATTTAAAAGCGTTACCAACTCCAATTCTTTTGAGAAAGATCTTCAAATCTTTTTCACAACCCTTCATACGAAGACCGCTCGCCTGACCCAATTCAATAAACATGTTAAATTGATCCATAATCGACAAAGCATTAACAGGAGGTTTCGGATGACTCATTGAGTCGGCATTTTCAGATTGAGTACCAAAAACTCCATCTACTGGACCAATTACCGAGTTAGAATCATCTTCATGATCACCCTCTCTAAAATTTATCGATCTACCTTGAACGTTTGATTTTGTTCGCATACCACCAACTGAGTCCTGCCAAGAAGCTTCCCTCCTTACCCCACATTCTTGCTCATCATCAGACGCGAAGTCGTGAAGGGAATGCATGTCTGACAGCTTGGAAAAATTCACCGGGGAAGGAATAGCATGTGGAGAATGTTGTTTATAGTCAACCTGCACAATCCCCTCCCTCGTAACAAAAGGCGGAGTGAAACCAGGTGGGAAAGAAATGTCATTAGCCATCTCCTTTGAACAACAATTATTAACAACTCCATCCTTGAGAATTAAATCATCCAAACCAAATGGGTCTTCATCCAACGAGCTTTTTACACCTTCCCTGTTATCATTAGCAAACGAATCAGGAATGTAACGACCCAAAAATATTGAATTTATATTCAAAATAATGCTTTGAAAGTTTTAAAATCATGTAACGGGAAATATAGAAAATTTCCAAGAGTTTGGAGAAAATTGGTGAAAAAGGGTAAAATGGTCATTTGACATCAAAATGACTTTTAAGTAATAAAAATACGATTTTGGGGATAATATGTAATGATATAAACTTAAAAAGAAGAATTTTGAGATTTGGGACAGTTTTTGTAAAAGAATTGAACAAGAAGGGCCAAAGTGCTATTTCTTAAAACTAGAGGGCAATTTAGTCTTTTGCCATGTTTTGGACTTGGGTATAAAATATTTTAGTGTTTGGGGTAAAAACGAAAGAAGACAAAACTTAAAATGATATAAAATGAATTTTTGTGCCATTGTGGGACAAAATAAAACTATAGGGACTAAAGTGTCATTAAGGCAAAGTATGGAAAATATAAAAATGAGAAAATATCTCATTAATGATCATAAAATCTGGAGAATTCTAGAGAGAACGAGTGAGGGCACGGGAAGGAGAAGAAGCTTTGATCAACTTGTAAGAAATTGAAGGTAGAATTGAGGGTTTCCAAGCAAACAAGGTAAGAACTTCATGTTCTAAGCTTATTTCATCCAAGAATTGAACGGGAATCGTGCACTTGATTTCTGAGTTTTCTAGAGGTCATGGTTCCAGTGAAATCATCTAAACCATCTTGCTCAAAATCATCAAGTAAACATGTTCTAACCCTTGAACATGTTGAAAATCAAGAAATTATGATTTTTGGTCAAAGAGCAATAAGTCACGGGTTTAGATGAACAAGTGATTTTGATGAATCTAATGTGTTAGAAAAGGTGAAAGAAACATGTAATAGTCGTTAATTCAAAGGAATTGAAGATTTGATGCCAATAAATAATGAAATGGGTTTTTAGCTCAAGAACCCTAGAAATGGGTTAATGAGTTGAAACTGATTTCAAATGGCTCTAATGGTTTAGTTAAGATAAAAATGTTGTAAAAGAAACAAGAAATCAATTCATAAGCTTGAAAATTCAATAAATGAGTTTTTGGTGAAAAATGGTGTTTTTGGAAGAATTTTCAAGATTTTTAAAGAAGGTTTAATGATTTTGAAGTTTAAAACTAAGTGTAAGTTGGTATTTAGGGCCTAGATATGACCCTAAACCAATTAAGTCAAGTAATAAGAACATATCTTAAAATCATCAAAGTATGTTGCTATTGTTGAAAAATTTGAATTTTGTTCAAAAGCCTTAGAATTCAATTTTTCATGATTAAATTAATTCCAAGGGGTTTTAATAAGTTCTATATGTGGTAATTGTTAAAATAAAGCAGTAGAAGTGATTATTTTCGAACAAATTCGGTTTTTGAATCAAAAATGCAAAAACGGGAATGTTTGGAAAAATAATCAAAATCTATGATTTTTATGGTTAAAAACATGAAGTAAATGAATGGTTTTGGTCTTGGAACAAACCCTAGGGATTAAGTCGTGAATTAAGGGCTTAATAAGGGAAAATGGAAATTTGTAGCATAAAAATCGGGCAATTCTGGGCTGCTGCTCAGTTGGCGCGGTGCGCCCCTCACCTGGGCGCGGCGCGCCTAGCGGCAGAGTAGATATGCAGTTTAGTCTCAATGTCCTCTGCCAAGTAATTTTTGTTTTTGAGATTTTCTTCAATACTTGTCCATTTGACCTCAAATTTTAAACATAGGTCTAATATGTTGTGAAACTTCATGAAAAATTTTCGAAATCGAAATACGACTCTCCGAGGGTACTGTAGTAAAATACGTATAAAATACAGTTTAACTAAAGTTGGTCATTTTAAAGTTATATACTTATTATGACCCAAGACAGTATTATAAGGACTCTAATGAATTATAGAGTCAGTTAGCATTAATGTTAATGTATAACATGTTAAATATAGGTCCATGCCAAGTGACTAATGGATCAAAAGAGTATAAATACAAGGAACGTGTAGTCAATCGTCTAGCAATACATGAGGTGAGTACATGCAGTATTTTTACCCATTCTGGGGTACATGACAAGTAAGTATTTTCAAGATTTCTTATAAAATCTTATATGTGAAATTTTATGCAAAAGTATTGTTTCTAAATTATTGTGAAAGTTTATTGCTATATTTGAAGCTAAGTTTTGAATTATAAATTATATTAAGTGAAAGTATGTTGGTCTATGTACCAATTATGTGAAAGTATATTTTGAAATACAAGTTGGAAAATATGGATAGGCATATAGCCATAACGTGTTAAAGAGTGTATTTGATTATAAATTGTATATGTTTACAAGTATGAATGGGCATATAGCCATAGGTGATTGAAAAGTATGGTTTGACATTTAGCCACAAGTTATATGTTTATAAGAAATGTTCAAGCTAGCAGCAAGTTTTTGTATGACTGGTAATTGTAGCAAGCAGCGTTAGTAAGGGAACTATGTTCCAACCTACCCGGGTTAGGTAAGGGGTCTACTGGGGAAATTCCCCATCGCGAAGTAGATCGCCTCAGCACTTCTATGGTAAGGATTGATCCGTTCTTTCTAGCCATAGAGACTTGGGGTATCACTTATAGTGATTAAAGCCCTAAGTATAAAAATCCAGCAAGCTTATAAAACCAGTCAAAGAAAGTAAGATAGTTGCTATTTTTGTAAAGTATGTCACAAAATGATTTTCCAGTAGTAAATAGTTATAGTATAATGCTATTATAAAGTTTTGAAAGAAGATATTTTTACAAGGCATGATATGTGATGATTTTGAAAAGTAAAGAACTATGGTGTGATATTATTATAAAACTTTGAAAGATGTTTTATGTTATAAGTTTTATAAAAAGATTGGGAAAGAAGTTAAAGATTTGAGTCTAAAACTCATGTAACTCACGAGACAATTTTTGTCTTACGTATTCTATTTTTATGCCATGTATTCCAGGTTAAATGCTATGCTATAATTGGATGAAGTTTAGCTGGAGTGGAGCCCACATAGCTCCTATCTTGGACTCAAAGTTAAATCCTTAATTGCTTACTATGGTTAATTTTGATATAGATTTGTACACCCACAGTTTTAAATATGTAAATAATCGGTTTTTGATAAACCGTATTTTTGTATTCATGAAATTTTATGAAAAACCATAGTATTTGCAAACAGTAGAAATGGGGTGTCACAAGTTGGTATCAGAGCCATAGTTTAAGCGAATTAGGATTGGCTTGTTCCACTCCTAGGCTTAAACTCATGCTATATAAATGTTAATTTATGAAAAGTATGTTATATGATGTCTTAAATGATTAAGACATTATGCCATGTTTTTAAATATGTATATATATAACACTAAAAAATGTTAAGTTAACGTTTAGAGTGAGCAAAAATTTGACCGTCAGGAAAATTATGAGATAATTTCCGTAACTGTCTATATTTATTAAAGGCTATGTTATAAAGTAGAAATATTTTCAGTATTGATCACCATGTATTTATAATGGTGCTATATGTTAAAGGAACCAGTGTCCCATGAAACCTTGTGGTAACTGCAGAATCAATATGTATAGGTGATTATGGTAATATGGGCCCGTATTATCATAATCACAGGATATGTATTGAGACTGGTGGAATTGCAAAGGAGTTATGGCGTTCTGGTGGGAAAGGTTTGTGAAGAGAGTAGTAAGAATAACATAGGAATTGTATACCTATGTAACAAGAACAAGAAAGATTATAAGTAATAAAAGTTAATGTAGTGAATATATACCACTTAGTATGGTAAAGTAAAGGAAATAATGTGATAATTAATATTATTAGACAGATTGAAAGACATTAAATAATATGCCTGTCAAGGCTAGAGGAAGTATGAATAAGAGCGATTTAAAGAGGAATTATGGGTCCTATATAAGAGTTGTAAGACTCTTACATGAAGAATGAAAATTATAAGTGGAGTGTATTAGTAGTACAATGTTATAATGAGTAATAAAAGTAAAGTAAAATACCCAAATGAGGGGAAAAGAATGATGCATGAGAAATTGTCAAAGATTATGATATTTAAAGTAAATTGTATTGTTGTAATGTGATTAAATGAACATGAAGTGAGAATTAAAGGTTGAATGCCTAAATAAATGTTAGGCAAGAAATAAAAGATGAAACAAATGATGAGGATAATCAGAAGAATATAATGAAAGACTTTAAAGAAAATGATGATAAAATATTGGTTATGAGGAAATAAATCCCGCAACCAAATGAAGGAAGTATAAGAAGAAATACCAGTAATAAAATGGTATAATGATGAATGCTAGTTGAAGAAAACCAAAAGCGTGTAAGCAAAATGACTAAAGGTCATAAACAATATGAAGTAAAGAAAAAGAGTAAATGTCCAAATGAGTAGTAAAACGAGGAAATTAAAGATAATATAAGAATTATAATAAACAGATAGGAAGTTACTACTTCCTAAAGGGAATGATGGGTAAAAGCATCTAAAGATTGTGAGAAATGGTCAGTACATGGCTTGTAACCATGAAATACAAAGAAGTATATGTATGTTTATATGTGTTTATAAATGTAAAAAAAAACATGAGTAAGTTTTTGGAATATATAAATATGATGTACAAAAGTATAAAACAATAAAAGTGGTTATGAAATAGTATTCTAATTAGAATACTATAAGGTATAAAGCAAAGGAGTAAAATAATGTATTGGACATAATGCCTCGAAATACAAAAGAACGAAAGATGACGATAAAATAAATGGCAATTGTGTATCACCTAAAGATACATAAGAAGTAAGTTGTATAAGAAATATATAATGTTGTAAAGAAATATATAGTGTAAAGAAGTAGAGTTTAAACGAAAGAATAGCATAATGTGTTAGGCATGTAGCCCTATAACACATAATAGAAATGATAAAAGATGTAAAAGTATAGAGTAACGAGAGGTAATGGTGATTGAGGGTTATGTCAATAATTCGTCATGGGACGAAAATGTTAAAAATACCTAGTTGGGTTCTTAAACCAAAAGAGAACCAAGTATATATATATATATATATATATATATATATATATATATATATATATATATATATATATATATATATATATATATATATATATATATATATATATATATATATATTATGCAACTAAGAACTTGTAAGTATATATCAAGAAGTTAATGAATGTGGTTTGTAAAACATAAATACACCACAAGGTAATAATATTATGAAAAATGAAGTAAGTATGAGAATGTGAATTATAGTATGCAACATGTATGAAGTTCCATAAGTGAATTGAAGAAAAATAAATTTCGAATCAATCATGGTAAACAATTTAAATACCGTGAGGAAAAAGTAAGCATAAGATCAGATGCTAAACTAAACACTAATGTGAGAAATAAGAATTTGCAAAGAAATACTAAAACATAAATAATCATATGAGAAAGGTACACGGGGTATACAAGAAGATGAAAAATGTAATAGAAATGATTCCATTAAGTATGATAAGTAGTTGAGACCAAAATCTCGTAAATGACAAGTGAAGATTAAGGAAACTTTTAAATTGCTAATATATCAAATTGTGAAAGTGTTATAATTAAAAGTGAGATAATACATGTATTAACGAAAGTAATATATTCAACGTACAGGACGTGAGTAAGAAGCACGCTAAAGTGAGACTTCATAAATTATGAATTTAAAATGGAAGTAATATGGAGTCAATGACAATGGTTATGATGTGACAGTAATAAGTATGGAATGATACCAGATATGTATTTAAAGAAAATAATACATGTAGAGTACAAAGTGGAACATATAGTAAGGGATTGCGAATGTATAGAAATTAACAAGAAATATATAATCAGTATACAATTAGTAGTATAAAAGCCAAGAGTGGAAAAGAAGGAAGTTGACAGAAATAATAGATCAATTTCAATGGTAAAACTGTACAAGTTTACAAGATCAAATATTGTGTAATATACATAGAAAGAAAGGTAATGATGTCAAATTGTTAAAATAAAAAGCGATACGTCGTTTCAACACTTTCAGAATGAGATATATAGATTCTCGTGAAGGATATGCTGATTCGACAGATTCTGTCCCAAACAGAAAAATAAAGGAAGAAACTTCATTCTTTAAAAATGGTAACCAATTGAGAGTTGCCAGTAAAGATGAAGAAAGAATAAATCTAAACTACTTATGTAATAATGTTTGAGCAAAGATATAAGAAAAGTGAGAAATAAGAATGAATAAGTTATAAAGTTATGTTTAAGTGAAATGTCCGTTAAGGGACAAAATCTATACAAGGAAAAGAATTTGTGTATTTAAGAAATTGTATAAATACGAACTATGTATAAATATATTTAGTGATATTTGGAACTTTTATAAGTAAAGAATGTTGTGAGTATAATCTCACATGTTGTAGTAAAGATATGAGAAGAATTCGAAAGTAGATTGCTATTTTGATAAAAGTATGAAAGTATGGACCTATTTTGTAGAATGAGCTTTACTAAGATATTTTGTATATAAATGAAATGAGGTATAAAGGAATGTAACGAGAATATATAGTATGGAGTATGAATGAACGACAAAAATGTTGAGAAAACGGACAAAATGACCGAAAGGGCATTTTGGTCATTTAATAAAAGTAATGGATATGTGGAATTAAGAAAGTAAAAAGTTGAAGAAATAAAAAAAAAGTTATTTCTTCAAAGATAAAGAGTATAAGTATAAATTACACTATTAAAATACGAAAAGATTCCGAGGACGGAATCCCAATAAGGGGGAGGTAGTTGTAACGACCCAAAAATATTGAATTTATATTCAAAATAATGCTTTGAAAGTTTTAAAATCATGTAACGGGAAATATAGAAAATTTCCAAGAGTTTGGAGAAAATTGGTGAAAAAGGGTAAAATGGTCATTTGACATCAAAATGACTTTTAAGTAATAAAAATACGATTTTGGGGATAATATGTAATGATATAAACTTAAAAAGAAGAATTTTGAGATTTGGGACAGTTTTTGTAAAAGAATTGAACAAGAAGGGCCAAAGTGCTATTTCTTAAAACTAGAGGGCAATTTAGTCTTTTGCCATGTTTTGGACTTGGGTATAAAATATTTTAGTGTTTGGGGTAAAAACGAAAAAAGACAAAACTTAAAATGATATAAAATGAATTTTTGTGCCATTGTGGGACAAAATAAAACTATAGGGACTAAAGTGTCATTAACGCAAAGTATGGAAAATATAAAAATGAGAAAATATCTCATTAATGATCATAAAATCTGGAGAATTCTAGAGAGAACGAGTGAGGGCACGGGAAGGAGAAGAAGCTTTGATCAACTTGTAAGAAATTGAAGGTAGAATTGAGGGTTTCCAAGCAAACAAGGTAAGAACTTCATGTTCTAAGCTTATTTCATCCAAGAATTGAACGGGAATCGTGCACTTGATTTCTGATTTTTCTAGAGGTCATGGTTCCAGTGAAATCATCTAAACCATCTTGCTCAAAATCATCAAGTAAACATGTTCTAACCCTTGAACATGTTGAAAATCAAGAAATTATGATTTTTGGTCAAAGAGCAATAAGTCACGGGTTTAGATGAACAAGTGATTTTGATGAATCTAATGTGTTAGAAAAGGTGAAAGAAACATGTAATAGTCGTTAATTCAAAGGAATTGAAGATTTGATGCCAATAAATAATGAAATGGGTTTTTAGCTCAAGAACCCTAGAAATGGGTTAATGAGTTGAAACTGATTTCAAATGGCTCTAATGGTTTAGTTAAGATAAAAATGTTGTAAAAGAAACAAGAAATCAATTCATAAGCTTGAAAATTCAATAAATGAGTTTTTGGTGAAAAATGGTGTTTTTGGAAGAATTTTCAAGATTTTTAAAGAAGGTTTAATGATTTTGAAGTTTAAAACTAAGTGTAAGTTGGTATTTAGGGCCTAGATATGACCCTAAACCAATTAAGTCAAGTAATAAGAACATATCTTAAAATCATCAAAGTATGTTGCTATTGTTGAAAAATTTGAATTTTGTTCAAAAGCCTTAGAATTCAATTTTTCATGATCAAATTAATTCCAAGGGGTTTTAATAAGTTCTATATGTGGTAATTGTTAAAATAAAGCAGTAGAAGTGATTATTTTCGAACAAATTCGGTTTTTGAATCAAAAATGCAAAAACGGGAATGTTTGGAAAAATAATCAAAATCTATGATTTTTATGGTTAAAAACATGAAGTAAATGAATGGTTTTGGTCTTGGAACAAACCCTAGGGATTAAGTCGTGAATTAAGGGCTTAATAAGGGAAAATGGAAATTTGTAGCATAAAAATCGGGCAATTCTGGGCTGCTGCTCAGTTGGCGCGGTGCGCCCCTCACCTGGGCGCGGCGCGCCTAGCGGCAGAGTAGATATGCAGTTTAGTCTCAATGTCCTCTGCCAAGTAATTTTTGTTTTTGAGATTTTCTTCAATACTTGTCCATTTGACCTCAAATTTTAAACATAGGTCTAATATGTTGTGAAACTTCATGAAAAATTTTCGAAATCGAAATACGACTCTCCGAGGGTACTGTAGTAAAATACGTATAAAATACAGTTTAACTAAAGTTGGTCATTTTAAAGTTATATACTTATTATGACCCAAGACAGTATTATAAGGACTCTAATGAATTATAGAGTCAGTTAGCATTAATGTTAATGTATAACATGTTAAATATAGGTCCATGCCAAGTGACTAATGGATCAAAAGAGTATAAATACAAGGAACGTGTAGTCAATCGTCTAGCAATACATGAGGTGAGTACATGCAGTATTTTTACCCATTCTGGGGTACATGACAAGTAAGTATTTTCAAGATTTCTTATAAAATCTTATATGTGAAATTTTATGCAAAAGTATTGTTTCTAAATTATTGTGAAAGTTTATTGCTATATTTGAAGCTAAGTTTTGAATTATAAATTATATTAAGTGAAAGTATGTTGGTCTATGTACCAATTATGTGAAAGTATATTTTGAAATACAAGTTGGAAAATATGGATAGGCATATAGCCATAACGTGTTAAAGAGTGTATTTGATTATAAATTGTATATGTTTACAAGTATGAATGGGCATATAGCCATAGGTGATTGAAAAGTATGGTTTGACATTTAGCCACAAGTTATATGTTTATAAGAAATGTTCAAGCTAGCAGCAAGTTTTTGTATGACTGGTAATTGTAGCAAGCAGCGTTAGTAAGGGAACTATGTTCCAACCTACCCGGGTTAGGTAAGGGGTCTACTGGGGAAATTCCCCATCGCGAAGTAGATCGCCTCAGCACTTCTATGGTAAGGATTGATCCGTTCTTTCTAGCCATAGAGACTTGGGGTATCACTTATAGTGATTAAAGCCCTAAGTATAAAAATCCAGCAAGCTTATAAAACCAGTCAAAGAAAGTAAGATAGTTGCTATTTTTGTAAAGTATGTCACAAAATGATTTTCCAGTAGTAAATAGTTATAGTATAATGCTATTATAAAGTTTTGAAAGAAGATATTTTTACAAGGCATGATATGTGATGATTTTGAAAAGTAAAGAACTATGGTGTGATATTATTATAAAACTTTGAAAGATGTTTTATGTTATAAGTTTTATAAAAAGATTGGGAAAGAAGTTAAAGATTTGAGTCTAAAACTCATGTAACTCACGAGACAATTTTTGTCTTACGTATTCTATTTTTATGCCATGTATTCCAGGTTAAATGCTATGCTATAATTGGATGAAGTTTAGCTGGAGTGGAGCCCACATAGCTCCTATCTTGGACTCAAAGTTAAATCCTTAATTGCTTACTATGGTTAATTTTGATATAGATTTGTACACCCACAGTTTTAAATATGTAAATAATCGGTTTTTGATAAACCGTATTTTTGTATTCATGAAATTTTATGAAAAACCATAGTATTTGCAAACAGTAGAAATGGGGTGTCACAAGGAACATGACCGGACTCGCCATCATCATCTTCTGATCTTCCATATTTCGTAAAATCGTCTCCATCTTTATTCATGAAAACATCATCTTCACCTTCAGCATCCTCCTTTTCATTTAAGACATAGTCCTTTAACACGAAATCTGGAAACCAACCCGTGATTTCTTTAGCCCGTATCTCTGTTACCTTCCCTTCAAATACCACTTTGAAATATTCAGAAATAAGGTTTGTTAAAATCGTTTTAACACACATGCGAACACTATATCTATTAGTACCCTTCGCATCCTCAAAATAAACAAGGTCACCCCATTGCCTGGCCACTCTCACAAACGTATTTGTGGTCCACAACAAAAACGGTATCCCCTCCACATCAATCCATACCACTCTCTCCTTGACTTCAAAATCATCAGACCAATCCTTCACTTCAACAAACCACGAAGCAATACCTTGATGAGATTTGAAGCTATCACATGCATGCAAAGACTTGAATGTAATAGCAATCCAAAAACCACCCAAATATTTGAACTGGAGCCCATCAAAACCTTCATTTGAACATATCGACTGAATATTTGGGATAGACCCAAATTGTTTTACGCAAGCCACTAAAGTTAACAAATTAGATTGATCATTCACACACTCCTGATCCAACACAATCACAGGTTTAGATTCTCCCTCCTTTTTCTGCACAACAGTTTGAGACGCCCCTCGAAGGACATCAGCATAATTCCTAACTCCATTCTTACGCACAATTGGACCCACATTTTTCACATATGCAACATTATTTGGCGAAACATTCTTCCTAGTAGCATAACCCACATTCCTATCAAACCTTGCAACCTTGGCAAACAATCTAATTTTCCCAATCCAAATAGAATTAAGATTATTAACAAGGGTTTGCACATCTCCATTTTTGACAAATCTAACAAAAGCAAAATAGGACGGGAAATTCGTGATAAAAATGTTGTGAGACACCTTAACATTAAGAGTTTCATCCGAAACCTTACCTCCATTCCTTCCACTCGGTCCAATCCTATCAAAAAACACTCCTGCGTACATCCATCTACCCTCAAATAAGCACCGATCACACTCGTGCTAAAACGCCTGAAGAAAAATTCCAACTACCCTCAATTATGCACCGATCACAGTCGTGGTAAAAGCCTGCTAAAAAAACCGCTGATGCATGTGAGCTGAGTTGTACTCGACTCAGTTAGCCTGATGCATTGGGATGCACCGGAACCTCACAGGAAATCTAAAGATTCTGAGATTGCAACTGGAACTCTAAAGGCCATCCCCCACCTTCTTCATCATGCAGTCAAATTAGTCAATTCAAGAAGGAGACGGAAGGAGACGAAAGAGACAGTTGCAGGTGGTTAGGAAGCAAATCGAAGTGGTGCGTGATCTGAGCAGGTGGCTAGGAAGCAGATCGAAGTGGTGGATCGGTGG
Organism: Cichorium intybus; assembly: GCA_023525715.1. Taxonomy (NCBI): domain Eukaryota; kingdom Viridiplantae; phylum Streptophyta; class Magnoliopsida; order Asterales; family Asteraceae; genus Cichorium; species Cichorium intybus. Next base: position 127,319,168 of record CM042011.1, on the reverse strand, counting down.
ATCTGTGGGAGAAGATGTAAGGGGAGAGCCGGATCGGTGGATCTGTGGGAGAAAATGGAACCGTGTATCATCAGCGGGTTAATCGGGATCGCTGGCGCTTGAGATGCCGACTTGATCGGTTGTTGAGAGGTTGAAGGAGAGAGGGGGACTTGATCGGGATCGGCTCGATTTAGAGTGAAGCTTGGCAGATCGGAGAAGGAGCCATTTCTGAGCAGGTGGCTAGTGTTGATTTCAAATTAGTTGATCAGTTTTTAGATTGTTAAAACCGTATCGTTTGATTTTTGTATTTTGTGCAGTTTGCGGTTTAAATGTGGTTCGTTTTTTATATTGTTTGGTTCAGTTTATAAACCACAATAGTTATTGTACGGGTTTTACATTGGGGTGGTTTTCAAGCCGCAAAATCGATAGATTATAATCATATTTTTTGGACTTATAACAAACTAATATCAATGTGAAACAACTTTATAACGAGTTAGTTGTTAAAGTGTTAAAAAATTGATTAAGTATATTAGAAGCTATCCAGGACATACAAATGTGGGTTCCATTTTGTTGGTGAATAGTTGCAAAACAATCCAAAATGTCACGAGGTTATTAAAGTTGGCATTCCTATTTATGAAAACATCGAAAAATATGGTTTTTATTATTTATTGATATTTTAATTATTATTCGAAAAGGAAACTAAATTCCCAATGAAAGTAAGTAATTATTCTTTGTATTTAACCTTTAGAATATTAGAGGTAAAGGAAATGTTCCAATTATATGTTTCCATAAAACTATTCTTTTATCATGTTGGTATGCTAATTTATTTTTGTTGTTTATATTTTCTAAGGTAAAAATCATCATCCTCAAATCTGAATATCAATAATAATTTTTCTAAAATAGAATATGTAGCTTTGCACATATTTTTCTTTTATAGATTTTGTAAATTGTCTATTAAGTTTCTTTAATTTTCAACTCTCTTTGGGACATCTTCCCCAATTTTTGTTGAAACTTGAGGCATCTTGTACAAATTAAATTGAGATTGAAGTATACAACTACTAGTGTAACTGTTTGAAGTTAATTTTGTTTTGGAAATAATTAAATAAAAAATGATATAAGTGTTCAGACCTTTTTTATTACTTGTAAAAGTTTATTACAATTTACTTTACATTTAATATTTCTTTTAATCAATCTGTGTATTACATGGTATCTAACTTAACGGCAACTTCAATAAAAATGCTTAGCAAGGAGCTAAAGCCAAACAACAAAACAGAGAGTTACATACAACAAGCCGAAATCAGACACTCAATCCTACTACCCCAATCACAACTAGACAAAGAAGACCTAAAACAAATCCAATTAAGATTGAATATCCTCCAAAACAGCCACCAGATTCTTATGTTTCTTGCGAAACCTCACTTTGCTCCGAGTCGTCCAGATACACCAAAGCACGGCATTAATCAAAGCAATCAATAACTTGTTTTTCTTACAGCTCCCCATCGAAGACGCCGCCTCCTTCAGCAAGCTCTCCTTACCAACCGAAACAACCTTCAACAAACCATCCCAGTGTCGAAGGCCATCCCAAACACTCATCGAGAAGTGTCACCCAAAAAAAAGTGGTTAATATTTTCTTCTGAATCCTCACAGAAGGGACACCCCCTGAAACATTCCCTACTCCTTTCTCAATGAGATTGAGAGTCATCTACAAAATGAGATTGAGAGCCACATGAATTTTACCAAAAATCGACCTCTACATGAAGCATTCACTTTTATCGGGACCCAACTCACCCATTTGAAATCTTTCGTGCACTCCACACCACTCACCTTTTCTGCAATCACCAAGTGAAGAGAATTAATCGTAAAAACTCCAAAATTATTCTTTTTGCATCTCCAAGAATCCTCCCTATCGGATAAACTAACCAAACACAACAACTCTTTTAGGATTTCCATCTCCACCTCCTATTCACCACGCTTTGGCACTCTTTTCCATATCTCGACAGCATCACCATCCGCAATCCTCTTAATCTTATCCGCCACTTTGCAGTTTTCTCCATATCACGATCATAAAGCTTTGGGAAAATATCCTTAAGATTATTAAGGGAAATTATACACCAAGACTACTAGAACACAGGCAACCGTCTTTCCAGAAGAATATGCTTGAGCTATTGCCCAATTTCCTATAAAAGAGATCCATAAGAGATATACCCCAATCTTCCAAGTCAACACTAATTTGGGAAATCGAGTACAACGTTCCCAAAATTTCTTAGCCATCTTCTCGCCATCAATACCTTTAAGATTATGAAGAGAAATTATACACCGAGACCATAAGGAATTGTAATCAACTTTTAAACTCCACCGGCAAGAAGAGCCAAATTTAAGGAGCTAAGACAACCCACTCCAAGCCCTCCAATATGCTTAGGCTTCACCACATACTCCCTTTACTAATGATGGTCCTCTCCTCAAAACCTTTTAAGAAACGGAACACGTCATCTATAACTACATTCCAATAGGCTTTCAGGAACTTAAAAGTGAAGTCGTCCGGACCGAGAGCCCTATCATCCCCCCATGCCCAAATCGCCACCTCCTTCAACTCATCCATCGAGAAGGGCTTCTCTAGCTTAACAAAATCTTCTGTTATAAGTGTATTAAACTGTTGCTGACTAGCCTAGCCTAGCCCTGCCCTGCATTGCATCGACTCACTAAATTTGCCGGCAAAGAAGCTCCTCACTTCTTCCATTAAACAATTCAGATTAGAGTTCCAGCACCCTTTAATAAGCAGACCGTTGATTCTAGTTTTTCTCTTGTTATTGTTGATGATCCCATGGAAGAAGCGACTATTCTCGTCCCCGTCAACATCCCAGCGAATTCACCTCGCTTTTTGCTTCAAGTCAAGCCTCCTTAACAAGTCTATTTCTTTCACTTTATGCTTCCATTCCAAACGGTTCTTTCTTTCCGGTGACAATAACTGCCTCTTTTCCGCCTTAATTTCTAAATTTTCTATTTTATCAGGAAGCCTATTAAACTCCTTATATTCGTTAACCTTTATCTTTGACCTCCATTTTCTAATATCTACTTTCAACCTCCTGAATTTATTAAGCAGTCAGACATCGCCTTCCTGATTTGAGAGCCATCGATCCTCCACGTGATTCCAAAGATTGTTCCGACTTAGTAAGAGTGAAATGGTTTTCATGGTTTAACTTGTTCAATTCCTTATCATTGGTTAATTCATTTATTTAAAAAGTGCCCATTTGATCTGCCAAACAAATCTTTTTGAAAATCGACCTATCATTTTACTTGATTTTAGACGATTGATGCTAATTTTGTCATTATTTCAGAGTTTTTAAATGTTAACTCGTCTTTTTTTTTTTTTTTTATGTTTGTACACTCACAAATTCTGGTTTCTACAATTTGTTAGTTTAGGGTTTAAATTTATCATATTGTATCGAGATTCGAGTCCCTAAAATGCTAGAGTAGTCTTAATCATATTTCACTAAAAGTTGTAAAGCATCTAACCGAAAGTTTCTAAATTTTAACATTTTTCACATATCAAATCAAATATTACAAGATTACCATGCAATTATCTCATCTAACAATTCTTATAAGGGGAAATTGATAATACGAAAATGTGTAGGGGGTTATTTACGAATTGAGTCAAAGTACAGGGAAAATATCTGTATAAAGTATCAAATTCTGCCTCCGAAAAAACCTCCAAAATCCATCCATGGAACAACAACGAAGTTTTATCCAGGAAGCCGAGCAAAAGATTCCAAGCCGTTGAACTCGTGTGTTGTATTTCATAAACTCGTAAAAAATCTACCGACTCCATCGAGCCGGAGATTGAAGCGGTAAGGCTACTGAAGCTCATCTGTTTATATTGGAAATAAGGTATCATAATTCATGAATGTTTCTGATGTTTTTTATGTGATAACCCTATACAATTCTTGAACTCGACTCCAATTCTTACACTTTTCAAATTAGGTCAATGTTGTATACCGTATCAATCCCTAAACCTTGCCCATCTTATCCAAAAACCACTTGGCACTCCCAAAACCCTTCAAATCTCAAAAGGGGCGCGCTTCGTGTATCTGCTACCTTGCCGGAATCTAATGGAGTTAAATTAGAGTACACTCCATGGCTAATTGTCGGATTGGGGAATCCTGGCAACAAATATCACGGAACTCGCCACAATGTAAGAAATTCGTCACCCATTCCTTGAATTTCAAATCCGAATATCTTATTACTTATTACGATTTAGGGTTTCGTTGATATCGTTTGAGTTTCCAAAATCAATTGCTTTTCAAACTTATTGTTAGGTTGGTTTTGAAATGATTGAACGCATATCTCAAGAAGAAAAGATTGTGATGAACACTATACAGTCAAAGGCTTTGGTCGGAATAGGTATACAAGCTGATTTATATTTCATTTACTCACAATTTCATCATCATTTATTCATCTAAACCTTCTTTTCTGCAATCAGTACAGGTTCCATTGGTGAGGTACCCATTCTGTTAGCAAAACCTCAAGGATACATGAATTTCAGTGGAGAATCGGTTGGTTTTCATTCAAATTTTTTAACTATACTTTTATATTCTTATTTACTAACAATCCATTCTATATAGGTTGGGCCACTTGCTGCATATTATCAAGTACCATTGCGCCATATTTTACTGGTATTTCTTTCATTAGATATAATAGAATTTATAAACACTTTTTTTTATAATTTCTTTATGTAATGTCACGTATTATTTGTTTAGATATATGATGAAATGAGCTTACCAAATGGTGTTTTGAGGCTTCAACCAAAGGGAGGACATGGGTATCATAATGGGTACATTTATTTACCAATCTTGAAGAGTTTAATAGAAATTTTTACTTTTACCTAAAAAAGAATCAATAACATTTATTATAATTTTTTATGTAGACTAAAGAGTGTGATTGAACATTTAGATGGTCGCCGCGAATTCCCACGGTTCTGTATAGGTGAGATCAAGACTTCAAGTAAGGGGCTGTTTGATTTGCCTCTTGCTAGGTCAGTAAGACGTAAATAAGAGGTTACGTCTGACTCGGTCCGAGTCAGAACGTTTGATAACCTTAAAATTTAAGCCATAAATTTTACCTCTTACCCGGTCAGCTTCAGGATAAGTCTGACTGGGTCAGACACTGACCCAGTTAGCTCTTACTCAATCAGCAAGTATCTAACAGCCCCTAAATCACTTCATCTGATTTACACACATACAAAATATTTATTCTCATTATTTCATTTTTTTTTTCATTGATGTTTTTGTAGGAATTGGGAATCCACCTGGCACCATGGACATGAAGGCCTTCCTTTTGCAGAAATTTAGTGACGTGGAACGAAAAGAGGTAAAAAAAGTAGTTCCGATTGATTCTAATTTGACTGTTCAGTATCAAACACGCTGAATGCTGACTAGGACTGATGTCAATGGGACAAATAATGCAACTTTTTTTTTACTAAATTTGCAGATAGATGCGGCCTTGGCACAAGGTGTAGATGCGGTGAGGAGTCTTGTATTGAATGGATTTAATGATAGGATTACAAGGTTTAATTTAGGGCAGAAATACAAATATAACAAAGTTTGAACATGAATTTTCATGTGTAATATTTTCTTAAACCGTTTGTATTTTTTTGTTTTTAGATTTTTAATTATTGTTTTAGAAGGGGAAATCCGTTACAACATGCTTTTGACTTGTTTCATATGCTTTTGCCTCTATAAATAGTAATAGAGAATGATTAAAAGTAAACTAAAAGCTTATTTTGTATTGACAACGCTATTGTGTAAGTTTTGAACCTTCTACATTGGAAATTCACAAAACAGCCCTCCTACTATTTTTTATGGCAAAAATAACACTAGTTTATTCTACGTACATGCCAAACAACTTGATTGTAATTTTGAACGCAAAAGTTGACCGACAGAAAAACTTTGTTGAAAATTAGACGAATTTCTTAGTTTAGACTTTCAAATTTCTAGTTGCTTTTAACTCTCTAATTGTTCTAAGAATAGCATAAATAGTGTTGTCAAATAAAAATATTATTTCCTTCTAAAAAGCATACACCTTTTCTTCTAAATTAAACAAGGTAAAAAGACCGGTCAAAATATATTATTTTTCCTATACGAGGAGAGTTTTAGGTCATAAATGAGACATACTTCTTTCATTGATCAGATCATTTTTCTAGTTTTGGTAGCAATCATGAAGTTTCAGTAAATATACAAAGTTAAAGGGGGTAAATTGGAAGTTGCCATATTTGGCTTCTTTTAATCGAGTACATACTCCCAAAATTCAATAAGAACGTTGCAAAGTGAAATTAAGAAATTAAAAAGTACACTTTACCCCCCCTCCCCACCACACTCTCATAAATTAGACCGTTGCGGAAATCTTTCTTTTTAAAAACAAAGAGTACCCATCAAAACCGATTTAAGATCAAACAAACTCCTGAATTTTCGATCAACGATGGCCGGAGCAAAATCCTCCGCCGCCACCGCCGACCACCTCTTCTCCATCCTGGATCCCAAATCTCTCATTCTCTCTCAATTCACAGACACCAAAAACCCTAATTTTTTACATCTCACTACCGACAGTTTCATCATGGAGAGAGGACCCAGATACAAAGCTTACGCCGATCTCCGAGAATCCAAACTCCGGTTGAAAGCCATGGCTAACTCACCTCAACTACCACCTAAAGATCATCGTTCTACTAATAATTCTACCACACCGGAAACTCAACAGAAAGCTCCGGCCAAGCGGCGGAAAGGGTCCTCTATTTTGACGCAATCTGTCCCGGACTTTTCATCTGCATTGAGAAAAGAAAACCGGAAGCCGGCATTGCCACCGGTGGCAGAGAAGTCTGCAACACCGCCGGCTAAGAGTTCTTCTAGATTATATGAGATCAATGCGAGATTGATGGGGAGTAAGTCTTCTGTTTCCGGCGAGAAGAGGAGCGGTGGACTTTTGACGGCGAGGAAAAGCTATGCAAACATGGACGAATTGAAGAAATTCTCTATGGCAGCTGCAAACGCCATTAATGGTGAAAACAAGGGCGGGAGGATCACCGGAAACAGAGGAGGAGGCAGGACTACTGTGCTGGGGAGTAGACAGTATAATTGAATTCCGTCATATTTTTTTTTTCGATTTACTTTTACATTTAAACTGAGGTTTTGATTTTGGATTTATGATTTTTCTGTTATAATTTTTTTCATATTTTTTTGTTGGATTTGTACAAAGTTTTTGCGTGGGATTCCTATGTAATATGCTCTTCATATAAGATGCTTATGGAAATTAAGTAATGAGATTTTATTTGATTTTATATTTAGTTTTATAAGAATGTTTAATTATATGAATAATATCATTTTTTGGTTTTGTAGTATCATAAAAGCCCACATAATGCCAAATTGGCTAGGCTATTTTTAAAATACAATCATATTCTAATAAATAAGTAACTCAAAGTCACATGTCACCACCATATTCATTTGGTCACGTGTCATTTTCTCATAATTTTGAATTTCCCTAAAAATTAAAAAGTTCATTAATGTTCTTTCTAAAAAATAAAAGTTCATTAATGTGCTTTTATGAAGGTATTTTATTATATGTACTAACATTTGTAGCGTAATTATGTTGTCATAATGCGATTACTAATTTTGTTAATCTTAATAATCTCTTTAAGATTGCTAATTTTATTTTTTGGTTATTTCGATTACGATGACAAATTAATAACTAATTTTCTGTATTTAGGATTATATTTTTCTTAAGAAATAGAAATATATTTTCTGGTAACTTAAATAATTTGGTGGTTACATATCACTACAAAATGTATTAATTTTAATAAACAAACAGTATATTATATTCTAATACTTAGTTGAAAATATCTTTCTTATTTATATTTTTCCTAGCCTAACTTATCTGCCACAATTGTTCATTTATTTTTTTATTGCAAATATAAGAAACCCAGAGAAATTTGGAAATATAGAAGAGAACTCACAGAAATCAGAAAATTCTAAGCATTAAATTGCTTTGTTTTGCTTGATGGGCTTGTAATTTTCTCTCTACTTTAGTTCTTAACACTTGAACCTGATCGATTTTTTGTTCTATTTTTCAATTTGTTGACCTAAATCGTTTTGTTTTGCTTGAACCAGGTTTGTTTTGTTTTGGTTGATGTATTGGCTAGATGACTTTTAGCCCTAAATCATATTGTTTGCTTCACTAGGTTCAATATCTTCGTATTTTAGGTTCAATTTTTTTTGATAAAATTACTGATGCTTGTGTTCTTCGATCCTTATTTCTTTCTTTCTTTTGCTTAGTTTATTTTTAGGTTTTGTATTGGGTTGTATCTAATTTCCTTTCACTCTTTTTACATAGTTGTTGATAATTACACAAAATGACCACAATAGTATTGTTTTTTTAAATATAAATGTTTACATATTCATAATTTATATATTTTTATATCATCCCGTGTAATACACGGGTCTTACAACTAGTAAATATATAAATAAGCAGGTTTAAATTCGGGTTATAACAAAGAAACATATATTACAAGAGGTGTTTGGACATTGGAGGCATGTTTCTAGGATGGTCACGGTGAAATTTAAAAATTAGAATTAAAATCAAAATCATTTTATAACAAACATATTTGATGAACTCTACTGTATTTAGGTAACTTATTTACATACGGATAATGACTTGTAAATGTAACCAACTTTTGAAATTGTTCACATTTGGTCACTGAACTTATTTTTGTGCTTGATTTACCCATGAACTTTTTAAAATTGTTCACATTATACCACTATGACCGGTGATAGAATGTTTATGCTGATTTGGAATCCTACGTGGCATCCTAGAAGACTTGGAAGGGTAACGAACTTCTAAAATTGTTCAAATTTGGTCACTGAACTTATTTTTGTGCTTGATTTACCCATGAACTTTTTAAAATTGTTCATATTATACCCTTATGACCGTTAATAGAAAGTTTATACTGATTTGACATCTGAACCCCAACTGAAGACCACTGGCCCTTATTTATATCTTAGCTTTTCTGATAGGGATGAACATATGGACCGGAAAAATCGAAGCGAATCGAAACCGAACCGAATATACATATTCAGTTCGGTTTTCGGTTTTTAAAAAATGTTAATTCGGTTTCGGTCCGGTCCCCGGACCATGCTTATTCCTAACACTACTCTTGATCATCCGAACCGAATCGAAAACCGAAATAACCGAACCGAACCGGAACCGAATATACATATTCGGTTCGGTCTTTAGTTTTTAAAAAATCATAATTTGGTTTCGGTCCATTTTGGTTTCGGTCCGGTTCGGTTCGGTTTTCGGACCGAGCTCATCCCTACTTTCTGATGTCACGTCGAATGTCAAATCAGCACAAACTTTCTATCATTGGTCATAAGGGTATAATATAAATAATTTTAAAAAAATTCATGGATAAATCAAGCACAAAAATAAGTTCGGTGACCAAATATGAACAATTTTAAAAGTTCTTACCCTTTCAAGCCTTATAGGATGCCACGTAGGATTCAAAATCAGAATAAACCTTCTATCACCGGTCATAATGGTATAATGTGAACGATTTGAAAAAGTTCATTGGGTAAACTAAGCACAAAAAAAGTTCAGTGACCAAATGTGAACAATTTCAAAAGTTCGTTACATTTACAAGTTATTATCTCATTTACATATCATCAAATACGTTTTCATGCGTCCATTGTTTCCTTCTCAAAATTTGATTATTTTTTAAAAATAAAAAAATCGATTAAATCAGTCAAATAATATACAAATCATTATAGTTTTAATGCGAAAACTCAACAAATTGACCTTCAATGCTCAAAATGCCAATATATTATTGTTGTGTCGATTAAAACTAATATATTTATTCATTTGGATTAATAACATAAAAATCACTGTAGTTTTGTCAAAATTCTGGTTTAACTACTATATTTATTTTTGTTCCATAAAACCACTCATACTTTCAAAGAATTTCATGGTGACCACTATTAAATTAATTTTATAATTTTGAAGGATTATTTTCATCGAAAGATTATGTGAAAAGTTTCATATCGATAGTTGAAACAAATATTGGAACTCCATTGCAGTTAAAATTATATATAAAGTTGTGTACATGTGAATTTTGTCTTCGTAAGTGTAGCTTTTTGGCTACTTTGTGAGTACATAGGGTGTCCAAATGAACTTACTAAATTTTGAATATGACGTGGGTAATGATTTTTCTGAGTTGGCGACATACGATCATAATTTTTATTTGTTATAGTGGTCGCAATTGATCTTTTTGAAAATATGAGTGGTTTTTATGAACTATTTTTTAAAGTATGAGTGATTTTTATAGAACAAAATAAAATATAATGCTTAAACCGGATTTTGACCAAAGTAGAATGATTTTTATGTTATTAGTAATATTCACTTTGGTTAAATTGACGATTTACGGTTGTATAATCCAAAAAAAATGATTGGATAGCCTTAAAGGAGTTAAAAAGAAAATATATAATTACTAATTCTCAGGAACTGTAATTGCAATACGAGAAAACTAATAATACTTTACCAGAAATTGTAATACCATTTAATATTTAGAAATTGTAATTGTTTTTCCACATAATTTTTACAATTAAAATTAATAATTTCGTATAATATTTTTAATTCCATGTAGGCTATAAACCAATTATCTTGAATTATCCAGTTGCGAATAACTAATTTAATAGAATAAAAAAATATAGTAGTTTTAATAGACACAAAAATAACTTAATTATTTTTTTTTAGATTGAAAGATAATATAGATTGGATTTTGATACATATTTCCCTAATTTTAATGAGTTAAATTATCATATTAAGTGGAAATATATCTCTACTCAAACAAATTTTTCTGATTGTAACAAAATAACCACAAACACCGTTGAAATATATTCTCGAACTCGTGATACTAACGCTACGCATGTGTGGGAACACTTTATTCTTTGCGAGGTTAAATTAAGTTTGTGTCAACTGTCACCATCAAATATTATTTGCCAAGCATGCGCGAGTATTAGTTTTGTGCACATTCTTGCCGTTTCCTTCAACCATGAATACAAAATTGCATACCGGGGTCAATTCACGGGGGTTATATTTATCCATCTATTCAAGAGTTCAATAGAGCCACAATATCATTACGGTTTAACCACTTATATTTTATTTTTTCATTAAAGCCATCTTATTTCAAAAAATATTTTCAAATTGATATTTTATTTTTGACCAGATTACCATGAAATGATAATTTTTTAGAAACCCCACTTTATCATATTTTTGTGATTTGACCACAATAACAAAATTTTTTGTATTTTATTTTGTTAAATACGGTACTTTTTGTTAGGAAAAATTGTTAAATACGATATTTTGTTGGTCTTTTTGTAATTTTTTGTTTTTTTGGTATTTTGTAACTTTTTTGAAGGAATGATTCATCTGTTCTCAGATCTCACAATAACTATTTTCTGTAATTTAAGCGTATTGACCTAAAATAACCTTCCATGTTTTTCAGCTTATGTTTTTTAGAATCCAGCCAGAAAAAAAAAAAAAAAGACTTCATTGGGTTTAGAAAGGATAAGATGAACATTACAGAGTACAACGCGAATTTCCTAGACCTCATGACTTTTCAAAAAGATTGGTACTAGTACTAGATGAGGAGACCGATGGACTATGTTGGAACTTGGAACTATAAATTCTTCGTAAGTGAAGCCTCTTCGTTAGATATGGCCATTAGAAAGGCTAGAAAGATCAAAAAGTCCCATGATAAGAGGTACAATGAGAAAAAGAAACTCAATAAAACGTAAAAATGAAGGAAACTCAGAAAGCGAGAGCAACTACGATAACAAAAGGAAGAGATTTGAAGGAATGGGAAATAATGGAGAAGTACAGTCAAAACTATAGAAGAAATGTGATCTTACTAATCAAGAGCGTTCAAAAAGTATTTAGATTATGATGGAATGCCCATAAACCTTCCTAAGCTTGTAAATGCTCTAAAAATTTATCCATTCATTTACATATATTTGCTTCTTCCTATCCCGTTGAGACTCTTATATAGATACGTTATACGTATGCATCACTTCTATTCATGAGTATTAAATCTTCAAAGCATCCTCAGAGCAATACAGATCCCTTTCCCATTTAGGTCTAGTTTCACTTGTTTTGCTTTGTTTATTTGTCACTTCATCGACCCTTGAGTCTTGTACAGATAGGTACGCATTAATTTTATTCATCGGTATTTACTTTTATAAGTATTTTCAGAGCAATGCATATCCCTTTCCCATTTAGCTCTAAATTGTTTGTCTCACTTATTTTGCATTGTTTACGCCATTCGTGTGAGTATGTTAACTTAGTTTCAGGACTTACTGTCGCACGGTAAGCTTGAAGTATCATGTACGCGACAATAACTAGCCGTTTGAAAAGAAAAAAAAAACATATGAAAATGATCATCATCAATTATATTTTCAATTTTAAGAAAAAATAGTTAGTAAATCGAACTTTATGCAACAAAAACGTATTTCACAGTAAAACAATAACGAATATACACTGTTCCTTTTTATTCTCTTTACTCAAAAACTTTATTTGCTGTTAGTAGACGATATATAAAAAGAGGTTAGTTAATTAGTTTCATACATATACACCAAACATTGTTTATTAGACTAAACATTTCTATATCATTGGCAATTTTTTATTTTTCTCATCTTTTTTATTATTTTAATTAATAAAAAAACTAGTAATTTAATTTATACATACTAATATACACACATATATAATACGTAAATCATTATACAAACATGAATGCCAAGAGCATGTCCTAAGTCACAACAAAAAGCCATTTGCCATGGATTTTCTTTGTAAGGGACCGTCAAAACAAACGGCAAAATGGTGTTTGTTTAAAAGTCACCCACCAAAATGGTAGCTTACTGCTTACCATTGAATACGGAAAGTAAAGTCGTGGCAAAATGGTGTTTGTATAAAAGTCACCCACCGAAAAGGTAGCTTACTATTAATGAATATGGGAAGTGTTTGGAGAAAGTCGTGTTTAGGGCTTGGTAGACTAGATCAGATTACTTGGATGGTAATCAAATCATGTTTAATACTTTTCTAGTTTTCTTGAAAACGATTAGTATTATGTATTTGGGTTTTCATAAAAAAATTTCGTAGGATAATATAGACCACAAAACAAATGTCTTACTGAATTGTATCATAATATAATTTTGAGCAAATTACAATTTTGGTCCCTGTGGTTGTCCTAAAATTACGGTATTAGTCATCATTTTCAAATTTCACGCTCATGGTCTCTGTGGTGGCCAAAATCTTGCACTTTTGGTTCCTTGGTCAGCTAAAAAGACTAAAATGTCCTTTTTTATTTCTTTTTCAATTTTTTTTAATGCATTATTTATTAAATCAATTAAAAAAAAAAAAAAAAAAAAACTTTTTCACTCTCCCTCCGGTGAACTAGGTTCGTGTTCGCAAGAAATCCGATCGTCTTCCTCATTACTCACAGACAACTCCATAAACTCCCAAAAATATTCATTAATTTCATCTCTGAAGCTCAAGCGTTTCCAAATGCTTTTCAATCTCCTTAATCTTTAGCTAAGAACTGTAATTTGTTTCAAATTCCTCAGCTATAGATCCTTCCAGTTTGCAGCTGTTCAACATTGGAATTTTCACTTGAAAAGCATACCCAGGTGCTCCAGTTCATTCTACTGTTTGTTCTCGTTTCGCAACTGCAAACACTCTGTTCTGTATACTTTTTTTCTTTTTCTTTTTTCCTTTTTCCATTTCTGGTAAATAATTAACAGAGGAGAAGAAAATGCTTTTTGATAACTCACCTAGGTTTTCTCCGGGACTTGAACGGAATATTTGTAGGCGGTGACGGAGAAAACTCGAACGGCAAATGAGGCGGCTCAGCCTCGCCTGGCAACATTCCGACGATCTCTCTCATTGACGGACGTTTTGCCGTCGATCGTTGTACAGAGCATTGCTTGCTTGTTCTTGCCGGCGATCGTTGCAGACCTAGGTTTTCTCCGATGAAAGCCAGCTAATTGTTGAAGCTCTCCAAGATCTGTAAACCACGTATCAATTATTAACAAGTACAAAGAAAGATGGCATGCTGACTTTTGGTAGTTGCTTGACAATTTGACCTCCGTCTCTAACACGCAAATCGAAAGTCCGCCGTCGTCGAATGGGAACCTGAAAGCGCGCATAATCTTCAAGTCTTTGACTATTATTTACAAATCGTCAGTTTCGTTGTCCAATTTCACTCTTATCAATTTCCTAATTCCCAATATTCATCATCGTATCTCAATTGGTGGTTGTCCAATTTCACTCTAATCAATTCCCACCGCCCTTGGCTACACCTACGACGCCTGCGCCACCAGTCTTGTTGATTCTGGTTACCTAAGCTCCTGTGGTTCTTCTGAATCGGGAGTAATGGAGAATCCCTTTGGAGAATGGCGGTTGAAAATTTAATTCATCGTTTTCTTGTTTGTCTCCCACTCCGTTTCTTTGTAAATCGAATCCACGGAAAGACTTAATCGAAGCTTCAATTTTGCCGTCGTCGGGACCTGAGCAACGAAGGGCTGTTGTTTTTTTTTTTAATTACCAAAATAATAATATCTCAAAAGAAAAAAGAAAAAAAATTAAAAATGGTATATTGGTCTTTTTACCTGGTCAAGGGACAAAAAATGCAAGATTTTGGCCATCACAGGAACCATCAACGTGAAATTTAAAAATGATGTCTAATACCGTAATTTTGAGACAACCATAGGGACCAAAATTGCAATTTACTCTATAATTTTGATTCTCTTTGAAACTAGTATATAAATTTGAATTACACTTAAATTATAGATACTCACCAACAGAAAACGTGATAAGAAGTAAATATTATATCGCTTGTTTTTTTGAAGTTTTTTTCAATTTTTGGAAGTACATGTTGAATGGTCGGCAAAAGATGAGAAGATGAAAAGACGTAAAAAAGATCAATTGATGATTTGTGACTTCAAGAATTAAATGAAGGTGGGCGTTGAATCGTTTCAAGAAATCAATTGCAAAAATGGGTGAAAAATATGAGATGAAAAACGAGGGTTCAACTTTCAAGGGAGAAAATGGATTTTAACAAAAATATAAATTGAATTTTTATATTTACAATTTGTATTAGATTGAATTTAGATTGGAGATTTTAAAAGTTTCAAATTCATGTAATATATCCAAATATGAGAAATATAATAAAAACCTATTCTTTACATGTATAAAAACATAATATTTTTTATATATGAGAAAATGGTTATGGGTCACGCTTATTCCTACATGGAGTGGGTGGGTGGAGATCGTAAGTTCTACTCTAACTAACGTCCATGGTGGTCAGAGGTAGGAAACGGAGGCGATTGCGGCCTGCCCGGATACCGGATCCGCTCTAACGTTCTGGAGTAATCCAAATTATTATCCGCCGGTTAAAAAAAATATATATATTTTATTGATTTTGCTTGTCGAACAAACTACATGATTTCAGACCTAAGGCCATGCGGTTTGCTATCCATGGCGCATGGCGTTAGGGATGAGCATATGAACCAGAAAAACCAAACTGAACCGAAAATCAACCGAAACTGAGCCGAACCGGGACCGGATATACATATTCGGTTCGGTTTTCGGTTTTTAAAAAAATGTTAATTCGGTTTCGGTCCGGTCTCCGGACCATGTTTACCCCTGACACTACTATTGATCATGAAAAACATAACCGACCCGATAACTGATATAACCATACCGAACCGGAACCGAATATACATATTCAGTTCGGTCTTCACTTTTTGAAAAATCATAATACGGTTTCGGTCCAATTCGGTTTGGTTTTTGGACCACGCTTATCCCTACATGGCGTGGGGTGAGGTGGCAGCCGGCAATGCCGTGGAACACCACCCCCTGGCCATGGACCACGTCGTTGTGAAGGTCGTGGGCACAACAATGACACCTCTCTCTTGTGTTCTCTCTGTCTCTCTCTTGTTCTCTATCTGTCTCGATGTTCTTGGGCACAACAACGCCAGTGGAGACCATCTCCTCCATGGCGTGGAGGCGGTTTTTCCTGATTTGTCCGCATGGGAAGGATGAAACATATCGGACAGCCTCATATGTTTTTTCCAAAATATTTGTACATTCATCTATTTTTTATTTATTCAAAAATGTTAATCATCAACAAAAACATATTATATATTTTATAAGGTGAATGGGGTTAAAAATAACATATTATAAAACTATTAAGTATTAACCATACAAATTATTTATAAAATCAAATTTTCTATTATTATATTTAATAGAAAATCCACATTTGTTATGATTATATTTTTGCAATCATTATTTGCACAGTAAAACTTCATATATGAAATTTTCTATTATTATATTTAATTTTATTGCAAATAATGATTGTTATTTGCTATGGTATTTATTTTGATATAAATTTCATATTACATTTGACATTAGTATAATTTATTTTCTCTACATAAATCTTATAAATTTATAATATCCAATACATGTTTTCTCAAAATTTAGTTACATAGTTTATTAAGAATGACACAAAAACAAATAAAACATGTATGATGCTCTTCACAAATACTTTAAACATCTAACAGATGTCACCGTCAATTCAAAGAACCAATCCTATCTCAAAAGATACATAAAGTAAGGGCATGTTTCCCTCAATAAAACAATCAAATTTATCCTAATAATATAAATTTTTTGATAAAGACACATATCAAGTTATCAACGACTTATTCACAAATTTTTAAGAAAATTATGTTTAGATATAGTCAATCGACTCAATCATACACAAAACATATTTTTACAAACAAATCATTGTACAATGACATCGATATATATAAATCCACATGATTTATAATATTGGTTTCAATCTGAAAACTTTTAACATAGAAAAAAAAAAGGGTACCTAAAAGTAAAAGCAAAATGGAATGGGACAACACCATGAAAGCAATGTTACATGTTGTTTGCAAAGGCTTCAATCGCATGTGCCTTGTATTATCTTCTTCTTCAACAACCCCACCCTACCCACCCCAAATCCTACAAACTTTCTTTCTGTACCATCATTAATCAATTAATTAACTAAGCAAATCAAATCAGTAATCCGAAAGTTCTAACCTCTATCTTCAACGATCATGTCACTTCTTGTTTTTGTTCTTGTTGTTAGTTGAAAAGAAGGATCCAAACCCCAGGTTCAGAACTGGACTGACACGAATTCCGTTGGTAGTAGTGGAGGTGGTATTGTTTCCATAACCGTAACCTGTTTTCCTCAATGGAGGCTTCTGAGAAACCAAGGGTTTCTGGAGATTGCGTTGAGTTTTCTGATTAACACTCTCCTTTGAAGACGATGATCGCTTCGAACTAGTGGATGATCCCGTTGAATGGCTTCGAGATAACAGAGTAATTGGACATAAACTCCGAGCGTATCCACTGCCGCAACTGCTGCTTCTCTTAAACCCCCAAAATGATTTCGAATTTGGTTGTTTTGACTCCTCGTCTTCCGGCGGTGGCAGCGGAAGAGATCGTGGCTTTTGATTTTCCGGACGTGGTGGAGGTGGCGTGCGTTCATTTATGTCGGGTTTTGATTTAATTTGTGTTGGGAGGATTTTACCGTCGAAGAAAAGCTCGTCCGCCATGGATGCATTGTGGTGGTCGGAGTTTTCCTGAACGCAGAAATTAAAATCGACGCTAGCAGCAGAAAACGACCGGAAAAGCTGTTCCACCGGAACAGTATCAGACTGAGAGAGATCATACGAGAAAGATATTCGAGGACTCGGCGTCGTACCACCGGAATTATCAGCGTAGAGATCTATCGCCATTTCAAAGAAGCTTTTTCTGATAAATTGCTACTGAGAACGAATTTACAGAGATTGATCTTCAAATTCAGAGGAAATGAAGAAGATTCTGAGCAAATGAATCGAGTATTTAGGGTGATTGTGTTACGTCACTTGATATGAAAACAGAGCGCTTTTAAGAGATAACCAACAACTTCGTGTCTAAACGAACTATTTTGAGACGTGGGGGGGATGACTCTCAAGTTATAGAAAAAAAATATTGTCAAATTGCACATAAATACAAACGCAGTGACTCTCTCCTTAGAGGAATGTACTTAGGTTGGCGGACTAATACCCAATGAACCCACCCTCCCCACATGTTACGTCAGTTTTTATCTCTCCTCTCACTTCAATCTTTCTCCATCTTTCACCAATCTTTCACCCATGGAACCAATACCCACTGAACCCACGATGCCACATCAGATTTTCAATTATTAAATCATTTATCAACTAAAAAAATTAATATAAGATTTAATTTAATATTTTAAATAATATTAAATACATATTAATTAAAATTAAAAAGTCAAATATCATTTAATTAAAAAAGCACATCATTACAAAACAAATAAAAAACAACCTAAATACTGAAAATTAAATCCTATATCCGGGAAATTAAAATCCAAATACGGGAAATTAAAACCTACATACGGTGTGTGTGTGTGTGTGTGTGTGTGTGTGTGTGTGTGTGTGTGTGTGTGTGTGTGTGTGTGTATATATATATATATATATATATATATATATATATATATATATATATATATATATATATATATATATATATATATATATATATATATATATATATTGTGGGTTCATGCACCATCACGAAGCCACACCAACCCGATGCCACGCGAACCCAAGCATCACTGTGCAATGACCATTTTGGTACCACGGCGGTACCATCGGTACCGACCCTTAATTTGGTTGAACCCACTCAAATCCGAACACCACTCCGTGCACCCTTATAAATTAATATTTAAAACATCATATTATACATTATACATTTCTAATAAATTAAAAACAGATTATTTAAAATACGAAATCATTTTTAGTAAGCAAGTATCTTAGTTAAAGCATTTTCAATGGTTGGTATATATATATATATATATATATATATATATATATATATATATATATATATATATATATATATATATATATATATTTATATATGTTATGACTTCAGACTCTAGGGCGATGTGAGGTGGATACTCCGATAGTCTTAAGAGCCTGAGATCACAGCAAAGAAGAAAGAGATCGTTGGGGATCCCGGGAGGGCGCTCCGACGGTCAAGTCAGTGAGGTATCGAGAGTAAGGTTCTATGGTAAGCTAGAGTTGATGGTTGAAAGTGATCGTGGTGTTACCTGAAGGCCCCTTGGCTGTGACACCCCATTTCTACTGTTTGCAAATACTATGGTTTTTCATAAAATTTCATAAATACAAAAATACGGTTTATCAAAAACCGATAATTTACATGTTTAAAACCAATGGGTGTACAAATCTATATCAAAACTAACCATAGTAAGCAAGAAAAGGATTAAACCTTGAGTCCAAGATAGGAGCTAATTCGAGCTCCACTCCAGCTAAACTTCATCCAAAAATACTTTAGCTTTTAACCTGGAATACATGGCATAAAAATAAAATACGTAAGACAATAATGTCTCGTGAGTTACATGAGTTTTAGACTCAAACCTTTAACTTCTTTTCCAACTTTTATAAAATTTATATTATAAAACATCTTTCAAAGTTTAAAAAAATATTAGCATACCATAGCTCTTTATCCCTTTCGAAATCATTTCATATCATTCTTTGCATAATTACTTTCTTTCAAAACTTTATAATAGAATCATAATACAACTCTGTCTTTTCAAAAATCTTTCTATAATATCATACTATACTCTTTTCTTCTCAAAATTCATTTCATAATATACTTTTCAAAAATAGCTTCTTTCTTACTTACTTTGACTGGTTTTATAAGCTTGCTGGATTTTTATACTTAGGGCTTTAATCACCATAGGTGATACCCCAAGTCTCTATGGCTAGAAAGAACGGATCAATCTTCACCATAGAAGTGCTGAGGCAATCTACTTCGCGATGGGGTTTGTCCCCAGTAGACCCCTTACCTAACCCGGGTAGGTTGGAACATAGTTCCCTTACTAACGATGCTTGCTACAATTACCAGTCATATAAAAACTTGCTGCTTGCTTGAACATTTCTCATAAACATAATTTATGGCTAGGTGCCAAACTTCACCATTTTACATCTTTATGGCTAAATGCCAAACATAGCTTTCATCATATAAAAATCATATGTTTTAAAAAAAAACATATCTTTATAACATACTAAGCTTTACGACAAGACATACTTTCCAAATCTTATGGCTATATGCCATTTATACTTAAAAACATAATTATAGTTTGTAACCAAAACATACTTCTTAAATATCTTGTGGCTATATGCCTTTCATACTTGAAAACTTATATAACTTGTATTCAAAATATACTTTCACATGATTATATCATAGACCAAACATACTTCCACATAATTGGCTCATAGACCAAATCATAACTTCAATTATAGCATTATACTTTCATAAACAAGTCATTAATAATACTCTTGCATATATCATCATATAAAGCGATTTATAAGAAATCATAAATATACTTACTTGCCATGTACCCCAAAATGGGTAAAATTACTGCACGTATTCACCTTGACTAGTTAGAGAAGTCTAACTATGGCTACACCCTTCCTTGTCCTTTCCGTTTATTGATCTTTTACTTCTTAAGCACCTAGAACGTTTATTCACATTTTATTAATAACACGTTATACTTTAACATGTAAGGACTACTTTGTTATGTTCCACTAGACTCGTATCACAATATTTTTGTGATATTCATCCCTTAGCACACATTTTTACTTATTCTTCTTATCATTTAAATGACATTTTATTGACCATTATACCCTTGGAAAGTCACATACACAATTTAGACTCATTTTTCATGTTTTCATGCTCTATAACACTTATGGGATCAATTGGAGACCAAGGCTACATGTCTAGGGGCAAAATAGACTCTTTACCACCTTCCAGTGGGTTACACGGCCGTGTAACTTTACCCATAATAGTTACACGGTCGTGTAACTCCCTGATCCTTCAAAAACTTGATTTTTTTTTCACTAAAAATCGCGTATCGGGCTCGTTTTAACTCCAAACTTCACCAAATTTTGACCATGGGTTCTATTGACCATTTATTATGTTAAGAACATGTTTTCACTTCTATTAAGTCTTATTTAGTCCATGACTTAATGATTAAGACCATAGGATGTCACAAGAGCTTTAAGGAAGCTCGTATGCACATCAACTCAAATTTTAAAGTCTAGTTTTGTACATTTTCTATCCATATACTTATATAACCAATGGATGATTTAATTTAAGGTTTTTACAACCCAAAACATACTTTGTTAATTACCAATTCTTGATTTCCATTAACCATTTCCATGGGTTTCATTCATGGAATCACCAATTCCATTCCACCCGACAAATTTCAGTTTTTTTTTTCAAACTTTCATTTTATTAATTGAAACTTTTAGGAAACCACTTCTAATGGTTTCTTTATACTTAAACATCATTTATGACTCATTCTAACCAACTCTTTATGTCAAATTAACATTTTGATCTTAAACTCAAATTTCTAGGGTTCAATTGCATATGAAATCACCAAAAACCATTTTATTGAATTTTCAAGCTTAAGAACTGATTTCTTACTTCTTTTATGTCATATTTGACTCAACAAAACTATTAGAACTATATGAAATCAGTTTCAACTCATTATCCCAATTCTAGGGTTCTTGAGCTAAAAACCCATTTCATCATTTTTGGGATTAAATCTTCAATTTCATTGAATTACTTGTTAATACAAGTTTCTTTCATCATTTCTAACATATTAGATTAATTAAAACCATTTAAACTTTCAAACCCGTGACTTATTGCTCTTGGACCAAAATCATCACTTCTTGATTTTCAACATGTTCAAAGGTTAGAACATGTTTACTTGATGATTTTGAGCAAGATGGTTTAGATAATTTCACGGGAACCATAACCTCTAGAAAAATCAGAAATCAAGTGAACGATTCCCGTTCAAATCTTGGATGAAATAAGCTTAGAACATGAAGTTTTTACCTTGTTTGCTTGGAAACTCTCAATTCTAGCTTCAATTTCTTGCAAAGATTTCCATAATTCCTTCTCTTCTCCGATGCTCTCTCGCTCTCTCCCGTAGTCTCTAGACCCTCTTCAGATTTTATGATCATTAATGAGATATTTTCTCATTTTTATATTTTCCATATTTACAGTTTTAGTCCCTGGCTTTCATTTCTTGGAATTTTGACACCAACATTAAGTTTGGCCACATAAAGCTATAATTTCTTACATTTTTAGTCCAAACTAGAATTATATTTTTATAATATTTTTTGTATATGGTCAAACGACCAAATTACCCTTCTTAAGGTAAAATGACTAATTTACCCTTACTACATACTTTCTCATAAAATAAACATAAAACTTTAAATTATACACACCTTGTTTTACATATTTATATTATTAAATTTGGGTCGTTACAACTACCTCCCCCTTATTGGGATTCCGTCCTCGGAATCATTGCACAACTACTAAATTAAGGAAATCACTTCTCACTCCTTTTCAAATATTCTCCACCAAAGTTGGTTTCTGGTAGATACTTTCTTTTTACCACATATAATCATTTTCTTCATTATTTTATCTTTTAATCTTTTCTTCTTTGGTTATTTTTGATTCTGTAATCAGCTCTTAGCGGTTCTTGCTTTCAATCCTTTATAGAGGATTAACATAATCTCTTTAAAACTTTATATTTTCCCAATTAACCAAAATATCATTTTGGTCATTTTATCTGTTTCCTCAACCTTTGAGTCATTCATTCATGTTTTATACTCTTCATTCTAGTACTTTCCTTTCTACCTCATTTCATTGACATATAATCTCTTAGTAAACTTATTTAACAAAATAGTTTCATGCTTCAATACTTGTTATCATAAATAGCAATCTACTTTATAATTCTTCTCATATCTTTACTAAAACAAGTGAGATTATACTCACAGTATTCTTTACTTGTAAAAATTTCAAATACCATTAAACATAATTATATATGTTTCATATTTATATAAATTCATAATTACACAATATCTTTTCCTTGTATAAATTTTGTCCCTTAATGGACATTTCACTTAAACATAACTTATTCATTCTTATCTTCCTCTTTTCTTATATCTTTGCTCAAACATTATTACATAAGTAGTTTACATTTATTCTTTCTTCATCTTTACTGACAACTCTCAATTGGTTACCATTTTTAAAGAATGAATTTTCTTCCTTCCGTTTCACTTCACACCCTTATTTTTCTGTTTGGGACAGAATCTGTCGAATCAGCATATCCTTCACGAGAATTTGTATATCTCATTCTGAAAGTGTTGAAACGACGTATCGCTTTTTATTTTAACAATTAGACATCGTTACCTTTCTTTCTAGGTATATTACACAATATTTGATCTTGTAAACTTGTACAGTTTTACCATTGAAGTTGATCTATTATTTCTGTCAACTTCCTTCTTTTCTACTCTTGGCTTTTATACTACTAATTGTATACTAATTATATACTTTTTGTTAACTTCTATACATTCGCAATCCCTTACTATATGTTCCACTTTGTACTCTACATGTATTATGTTCTTTAAATACATATCTGGTATCATTCCATACTTATTACTGTCACATCATAACCATTGTTATTGACTCCATATTACTTCCATTTTAAATTCATAATTTATGAAGTCTCACTTTAACATGCTTCTTACTCACATCCTGTACGTTAAATGTATTACTTTCGTTAATACATGTATTATATCACTTTTAATTATAACACTTTCACAATTTGACATATTAACAATTTAAGTGTTTCTTTCATCTCCACTTGTCATTTATAAGATTTCATCCTCATTCACTCATCATACATAATGGTATCATTTTCTATTACATTTTTCATCTTCTTGTGTACCCCGTGTACCTTGCTCATATGATTATTTATGTTTTAGTACTTCTTTGCCAAATTCTAATTTCTCACATTAGTGCCAAGTTTAGCATCTGATCTTATGCTTACTCTCTCCTCACGGTATTTAAATGGTTTACCATGATTGATTCGAAATTTGTTTTTCTTCATGCATGTTGCATAGTATATTTCACATTCCCATGCTTACTTCACTTTTCTTAATATTATTATCTTGTGGTGTATTTATGTTTTACAAACCACATTCATTAACTTCTTGGCATATACTTAGAAGTTCTTAGTTGCATAATATATACATATGTATATACTTGATTCTCTTTTGGTTTAAAAATTCAACTAGGTATTTTAAACATTTTCGTCCCATGACGAATTCTTGGCATAACTCTCGATCACCATTACCTCTCGTTACTCTTTACTTTTACATCTTTTATCATTTCTATTATGTGTTATAAGGCTACATGCCTAACACAATATGCTATTTTTTTTTAAACTCCACTGCTTTACATATACAACTTATTTCTTATGTATCTTTAGGTGATACACAATTGCCATTTATTTTCTCGTCATCTTTCATTCTTTTGGTATATCGAGGCAATTTGCCCAATACATCATTTTACTCTTTGTTTCATACTTTATAGTATTCTAATTAGAATACTTATTTCATAACCACTTTTATACTTTTATACATTATATTTATATCTCAAAACTTACTCATGCTTTTACATTTACAAACACATATAACATACATACACTTCTTTGTATTTCATGGCTACTAGCCATGTACTAACCATTTCTCACAATCTTTGGATTCCTTTACCCATCATTTCTATTCGGAAGTAATAACTTCCTGTCTGTTTACTATCATTCTTACATTATCTTTAATTCTTCGTTTACTACCTGTTTAGATATTTACTCTTTTTCTTTACTTCATATCATTTATGACCTTTAGTCATTTTGCTCACATGCTTTTGATTTTTCTTCCATTATCATACATCATTATACTCTTTCATTACTGATATTACCTTTTTTTATTCATTTGGTTGTGGAATTTATTTCCTGACAACCACTATCTTATCGTTATTTGTTTCACCTTTAGTTTCTTGCCTAACATTTATTTAGGCATTCAACCTTTAATTCTCACTTCATGTTCATATAATCTCATTACAACAATGCAATTTACTTTAAATTTCATAATCTTTTACAATTTCTCATTCATCATTCTTTTCCCCCATTTGGGTATCTTACTTTACTTTTATTACTCATTATAACATTGTACTATTAATACACTTCACTTATAATTTTCATTCTTCCTGTAAAAGTCTTACAACTTTTATATAGGTAATCAATACCCATAATTCTTTTTTTTTTTTTTTAGGTTGCTCTTCTACATACGTCCTCTCGTCTCGACAGACATATAATTTAATGTCTTTCAATCTGTCTAAAAATATTAATTATCACATTATTTCCTTTACTTTACCATACTAAGTGGTATATATCCACTACATTAGCTTTTAATACTTACAACCTTACTAGTTGTTATTTCATAGGCATATAATTCCTATGTCTCTTCATAACCTTACCCACCAGAATACCATAATTCCTTTGTGATTCCACCGGTCTCAATACATATCTTGTGATTATGATAATACGGGCCCATATTACCATAATCACCTATACATATTGATTCTGTTGTTACCACAAGGTCTCATGGGACACTGGTTCCCTTAACATATAACACCATTATAAGTACATGGTGATCACTACTAGAAATCTTACTATTTTATAAACATAGCCTTTAATAAATTTAGACGGTTTCGAAAAATATCACATAATTTTCCTAACGGTCAGATTTTTGCTCACTTTAAACGTTAGCTTAACACTTCTTAGTGTTATATATCTACATATTTTAAATAATGCATAATGTCTTAATCATTTAAGACATCTTATAGTATACTTTCATAAACTAACATTTCTATAGCATGAGTTTAAGCCTAGGAGTGGAACAAGCCAATCCTAATTCGCTTAAACTATGGCTCTGATACCAACTTGTGACACCCCATTTCTACTGTTTGCAAATACTATGGTTTTTCATAAAATTTCATAAATACAAAAATACGGTTTATCAAAAACCGATAATTTACATGTTTAAAACCAATGGGTGTACAAATCTATATCAAAACTAACCATAGTAAGCAAGAAAAGGATTAAACCTTGAGTCCAAGATAGGAGCTAATTCGAGCTCCACTCCAGCTAAACTTCATCCAAAAATACTTTAGCTTTTAACCTGGAATACATGGCATAAAAATAAAATACGTAAGACAATAATGTCTCGTGAGTTACATGAGTTTTAGACTCAAACCTTTAACTTCTTTTCCAACTTTTATAAAATTTATATTATAAAACATCTTTCAAAGTTTAAAAAAATATTAGCATACCATAGCTCTTTATCCCTTTCGAAATCATTTCATATCATTCTTTGCATAATTACTTTCTTTCAAAACTTTATAATAGAATCATAATACAACTCTGTCTTTTCAAAAATCTTTCTATAATATCATACTATACTCTTTTCTTCTCAAAATTCATTTCATAATATACTTTTCAAAAATAGCTTCTTTCTTACTTACTTTGACTGGTTTTATAAGCTTGCTGGATTTTTATACTTAGGGCTTTAATCACCATAGGTGATACCCCAAGTCTCTATGGCTAGAAAGAACGGATCAATCTTCACCATAGAAGTGCTGAGGCAATCTACTTCGCGATGGGGTTTGTCCCCAGTAGACCCCTTACCTAACCCGGGTAGGTTGGAACATAGTTCCCTTACTAACGATGCTTGCTACAATTACCAGTCATATAAAAACTTGCTGCTTGCTTGAACATTTCTCATAAACATAATTTATGGCTAGGTGCCAAACTTCACCATTTTACATCTTTATGGCTAAATGCCAAACATAGCTTTCATCATATAAAAATCATATGTTTTAAAAAAAAACATATCTTTATAACATACTAAGCTTTACGACAAGACATACTTTCCAAATCTTATGGCTATATGCCATTTATACTTAAAAACATAATTATAGTTTGTAACCAAAACATACTTCTTAAATATCTTGTGGCTATATGCCTTTCATACTTGAAAACTTATATAACTTGTATTCAAAATATACTTTCACATGATTATATCATAGACCAAACATACTTCCACATAATTGGCTCATAGACCAAATCATAACTTCAATTATAGCATTATACTTTCATAAACAAGTCATTAATAATACTCTTGCATATATCATCATATAAAGCGATTTATAAGAAATCATAAATATACTTACTTGCCATGTACCCCAAAATGGGTAAAATTACTGCACGTACTCACCTTGACTAGTTAGAGAAGTCTAACTATGGCTACACCCTTCCTTGTCCTTTCCGTTTATTGATCTTTTACTTCTTAAGCACCTAGAACGTTTATTCACATTTTATTAATAACACGTTATACTTTAACATGTAAGGACTACTTTGTTATGTTCCACTAGACTCGTATCACAATATTTTTGTGATATTCATCCCTTAGCACACATTTTTACTTATTCTTCTTATCATTTAAATGACATTTTATTGACCATTATACCCTTGGAAAGTCACATACACAATTTAGACTCATTTTTCATGTTTTCATGCTCTATAACACTTATGGGATCAATTGGAGACCAAGGCTACATGTCTAGGGGCAAAATAGACTCTTTACCACCTTCCAGTGGGTTACACGGCCGTGTAACTTTACCCATAATAGTTACACGGTCGTGTAACTCCCTGATCCTTCAAAAACTTGATTTTTTTTCACTAAAAATCGCGTATCGGGCTCGTTTTAACTCCAAACTTCACCAAATTTTGACCATGGGTTCTATTGACCATTTATTATGTTAAGAACATGTTTTCACTTCTATTAAGTCTTATTTAGTCCATGACTTAATGATTAAGACCATAGGATGTCACAAGAGCTTTAAGGAAGCTCGTATGCACATCAACTCAAATTTTAAAGTCTAGTTTTGTACATTTTCTATCCATATACTTATATAACCAATGGATGATTTAATTTAAGGTTTTTACAACCCAAAACATACTTTGTTAATTACCAATTCTTGATTTCCATTAACCATTTCCATGGGTTTCATTCATGGAATCACCAATTCCATTCCACCCGACAAATTTCAGTTTTTTTTTTTCAAACTTTCATTTTATTAATTGAAACTTTTAGGAAACCACTTCTAATGGTTTCTTTATACTTAAACATCATTTATGACTCATTCTAACCAACTCTTTATGTCAAATTAACATTTTGATCTTAAACTCAAATTTCTAGGGTTCAATTGCATATGAAATCACCAAAAACCATTTTATTGAATTTTCAAGCTTAAGAACTGATTTCTTACTTCTTTTATGTCATATTTGACTCAACAAAACTATTAGAACTATATGAAATCAGTTTCAACTCATTATCCCATTTCTAGGGTTCTTGAGCTAAAAACCCATTTCATCATTTTTGGGATTAAATCTTCAATTTCATTGAATTACTTGTTAATACAAGTTTCTTTCATCATTTCTAACATATTAGATTAATTAAAACCATTTAAACTTTCAAACCCGTGACTTATTGCTCTTGGACCAAAATCATCACTTCTTGATTTTCAACATGTTCAAAGGTTAGAACATGTTTACTTGATGATTTTGAGCAAGATGGTTTAGATAATTTCACGGGAACCATAACCTCTAGAAAAATCAGAAATCAAGTGAACGATTCCCGTTCAAATCTTGGATGAAATAAGCTTAGAACATGAAGTTTTTACCTTGTTTGCTTGGAAACTCTCAATTCTAGCTTCAATTTCTTGCAAAGATTTCCATAATTCCTTCTCTTCTCCGATGCTCTCTCGCTCTCTCCCGTAGTCTCTAGACCCTCTTCAGATTTTATGATCATTAATGAGATATTTTCTCATTTTTATATTTTCCATATTTACAGTTTTAGTCCCTGGCTTTCATTTCTTGGAATTTTGACACCAACATTAAGTTTGGCCACATAAAGCTATAATTTCTTACATTTTTAGTCCAAACTAGAATTATATTTTTATAATATTTTTTGTATATGGTCAAATGACCAAATTACCCTTCTTAAGGTAAAATGACTAATTTACCCTTACTACATACTTTCTCATAAAATATACATAAAACTTTAAATTATACACACCTTGTTTTACATATTTATATTATTAAATTTGGGTCGTTACATTGGCCTTTTATACCTGAGGCTGAATTCGCTTTTGGGGACACCGATGTCAGACCTCCAGCGAGCCCAATAGATGAATGGGCGATCGCCTGGTGCACGATCGTGTGGCAGAAGGAGTACGGGAGGAGCACACATAGTGCGCCAAGTACACCTTTTGTCGCCTGCATGTGTCAGTCTTCCCGCAGGTTGTCGTTTGCATGGTTCTGCGGGAAGGCGTTGTGGGAGCGGTTACCCGTTAGGGTGAGTGCCAGTGCCGCAGGGCAGCACTGGTGTCATGCTGGTGGTCCCAGCGCTGCAAGGCGGCGCTTGTGGCTTTGGGCCGATGGAGCTCTGCCAAGTCGTATCCTATGAACGTTATCAATATAAATATATATATATATATATATATATATATATATATATATATATATATATATATATATTCACAATATTATAATGTATAGATAAATATACAACCTAATGCATACTTAAATTTAAGACATTGATCTTAAAACAAAGGAGAAGAGATCCTAGCCTTCTATTTTGATTTTCAATGGCTTAGATGATATTTAAAATAAATAAATAAAATAAAATTTTGTCTTTGTACAAGCTTAAAGCTCACCGTGTTAACAACCGGTTACTTAACCTTTCAATTCCACCCCTTTATAAGAGAAAGCCTAATCCAGTTCCACCCCGCACAAGCTAAAAGCTCACCCATATCTGATGCCCCTCGTCATCTTCTCCATCAACCACTGCCTAACCGAACTCAGTAACTGCCATTATTATCCCTCATCACCACATCCAAAAACTTCAAAGCCACTACAGTCGTTTCCACCATAATCATCGTCTACCATCGCACGTGGCCACTAATCCCTTCAAAAGCCCTTATTGTAACCCTAAACCACCAACAATGCTATAAACGCGATTTCTATTTCTTTAAGGACTCCAAGAAAATGTTGGTGCTTCTTCATCACACTTTACTACCACAAAGGTATCTCTTTGTTTGATTAGCGATCACACATATACACCATGACTCTCTCCCGATGGAAAGCCCGTTTTGTGCTTCCAAATTCTTGCAAAGATTTAGAAAGGCCATAATGGCTTCGTTTTGCCTTTTTTTATCTAACTACCGTAGCTCTATTTTGTTTGATTTTCTCATTTTCAGGTCTTTGTTTGGATGACAAACCATTGCTACTTCTTCTCTCAACAAGCGCTAAAAATCCTAGATCTAGAGGCCATGTATTTGTTCTCCATTTTTTGTTTCTTCTAATGATTTGATATTTTGTTTCTATCGATTGCAGGTTACATCTAATGATTTTGATATTCTCTTACTCGCTTTCTCTCCCTCCTGAACCCCTACTGAGCTTGGTTCTTCTTCTCCGGAAGAACTCCCTCTTTCTTCGAATGTTGATTGCGAATGGAATTGCTGATTGTTCTTTTGTTGCTGACTGGAACTATGATTGGACTAATTTTGATAATGCGGCTGCCTTGGAATGTTTGGTTTCTAAAAATGAGGAGCATGACTGTGATGACCTTTGAAGGATTTTCTCTAAAACTTTCGGACGAGCATTGTGTATTCTTGTTGAATTCTTCATCATCTGCTTCATCGTCCATTGGGTATTCATCTTCTACTTCAACGATGTGTAGGTTCTGGATGTCCATTAAAGGAACTGTGGGAATGTTAGGATTGCTAGCAGTGAGAGCCATGAGTCCACCAAGTCGTTGATACTGAGAAATGACAATGGACTTATGTGCTAGCAACTCTCCACACAATTGGATTAGATTTATTTTCTTGAGATTTCCATTTGCTTGTAAAACAATTTTTACCATCATCCCAGGCATCACCCAATCCATCCAAAAACTTTAATGGTTTCAAGGTTGGTTTTCACAGTATCACCACTTGCAAGATTGTTTAAAATAAGGGTGTAACAATTTTGTACTACCTTTAGGCTTTCATTTGGAAGAATACTGTTGTTGTTGAAATCGTTTAGGGCTAAGGTAGTTTTTTGTCTTTTGAATTTTATGTTCCTTCAAACAATGATTCTAGGGTAGTCAAATATCTTTAGCCACGTGACAAAGTTTGATTATTCAAAAATGTATGGAGGAATGCCATACACAAGTTTTGTATATACAATTTCATCATTTTCATTATTGTCAAGTTTAAGAACGGTCGGAGCAGGTAGAGCACATCCTACACCACCACCAAGGGCTGTAGTGGTAGCATCACGGATGGTGGTTTCTCCAACAACTATATGGGGACATTTTACAACAGACCTCTAGATGTCCTTCCCTTTACTTCTAAGATAGTTTACCATTCTTATTTTCCAATGTGCGTACTTATCAAATACCAGTATGTGATCTCTTACAGGGCAACCCAGACTGTTAGTGACATTCATCGAGTACATAGGATTTAAATTTTGACTTGCCCTAATTTTTAAGAGTTTTTGTAAAAGGGAGCGACATTGATATATATAGATCCTTTCAGTCTAAACTCAGAAATGCAAAGTAACATTGGTTAACTTTGATAATGATAATCTAGGGATAGCGAAAAATCAACCACTTAGGCTCTAATACTAATTGATGAAACCCGATTAAGGTTATGTGACAAGTAAAATGCGGAATTAGAAAGAACAGAATTTAAATATATGTGAACAATAATAGTAAGTGTCATGATAAAGTAGAATAAGAGAGATGAAGTTGAAGATACATGAATATTTCACTTGAAGAGATGATAAATACACAATACAATCTTCAACTTCGGATAACATAAACTTCGGTTTCCGTACTTCGCTTTGCATCTCTAAAGCACTTTGGTTCACCTGAACACTTCGCATCACAAACAAAACACTTCATTTATGATCACCATCCAACCTCGCTTCGCACCGTACTTCAATCAAGCTTAGCTTCACCAACTCTTCGTACCACTTCCTCAAATGAAGTCTTATTACAAGCAGCAATATTACTTTTAAGGGTTCAACATGTGTGTGTTTGGAAGAAGGGTTGGTTTAGATTATGTAGGACAAATTTTTTTTACTGCATTATAGGTGTTTATCATGATGTGGCTGTTGATATGCATGAATCTTTTTGCAAGAGTTTATAGAAAGTTTGCCACATTCTAAGAGTGATATTGAGTTATCATCCCATTTATATTGGTCTTTGGTCGTATTGGCTTCTCCTTCATACAACAATATTCCGATTGACAAGAATGACCAACCTATGGTGGAGTTTCAGAGAATGTCTATTCCTACAAAATTTCCAATTTCTGTCTAAGTTTATATAAAAGTCATTTTACTTGATAGTGTACAAAATAATCTATTAAATAGAGAACTTATTATCCATATCTAGGGGTGTTCGAATATAGGTATTTGAATTTCGAATATCTAAAAATTTCAGATAATAAATATTGTTATTCGAATCCGTATCCAAAATTTTATTAAAGATTCAGATAACATTTCGGATATTCGAAAATTCCATCTTTGAAAAGTTTAACGACTAGCAAGTTATAAATCCAATTTTTTTTAGAACGGCAGAGGAATTTTATAAAAACTAAAGCATCTCTAGCAAGAAGCTAGAGAGAAACAAGACTACAAAACAGTCATAGCATGTTTAGGATTTAACAACCAACAATCCCAATCTAAATTACGATTATTACGCCTATTTCTAATCCAAAAATACGAAAGAGAGCGAACATCGTCGAAAATCTCGTCCTTGCGAGGATTATCCATACCAAACACGAGTTTATTTCGAAAACTCCACAAGCACCAAAATGTAACACCAATCACCGCATCGAAATTTCGTTTAACATCTGTTTGTAACATCACACCATCCGCCCAACACGCTAAAGACTTAGCTGTAATACTATTGGGTAAAGGGCTGTCCCACCAAGTCGCAATTTTTCTCCAAATATCCAAAGCTAACGAACACCCGCCAAATAAATGATCTATTGATTCCCCAGCAATATCACAAACTGGACACAGAAGCGAATGTAAATCCATCCCCCTATCTCTCAAGTTCAGCCTTGAAGGAATTTTATCCCTCATGATTCTCCAAATTAACACATTAACTTTGATGGGAATGAAACAATTCCATCTAGTACCCACATTAGAACTAGGGAGTAAAATACCATCCAGAAATTTCCTTGTAGAAGAGACCGAAAAATCCCCATCGTCATCTAGATCCCACCTAAAACCATCCCTATCCTCCAAGAGATTAACATCTTGAATAAGATCACACAATTGATTCAATTGAGTTTGTGGAACTCCCGGTCTTGGTTCGCGAACAAGTCCCTCCACTATTTTCTCATTAGAACTCCTATCCACCACTTTAGCATTCGGGTCACTATCTAAGATAAACACTCTAGGAAATAAGTCCTTAAAGACCATATCCCCTAGCCACTTATCCCCCCAAAAACTTGTGTTTTGACCATTCCCAAGTTTACGAACCATGTAATCATAAAGATCAATGCCCCTGTGTTGTAAACGTTCAATCTCCTTTACCATATTAACCCATGGGCTTAAACCTCCAAAATTTTTGCAAGTCCGACTCCCTCCCCTTATGTCACCATGAATGGCTTGGATAGTCCTAGCCCATAATGCATCATTATTATTATACAACCGCCAACACCATTTGAATAATAAGGATTTATTGAACGATTCAAGACTACCAACACCCAGACCACCCCTCTCCTTACTCGCCAAAACGTTTTTCCAAGCAATCCAATGTAATTTTCTTTCTCCTACATCCGCCCCCTGACAACGCCTAGTGATATCAAGTATTTTAGGCGTTGTTGAGCCCTGTTCTTGGTAAAATTATATCAAATATGCATGGGTATTCTCACTTTTCGTGTCAGGACTTGCCTGGAGAAAAAGAACAGATACAGGGACTAAAAGTGTACAAAAAGGAAAAAGTATGGAAAGAATGAAAAATCAAGAGAAGACGTACGCGCGCCGCGGAATTATCTTCTGCGCGACGCGGATGTAAGGCGGTGGAACACATTTAAATGACGAAAAAACGGGGAACGGATAAGTACGCGCGCCGCGGATTTCACATTTGCGCGGTGCGGTCACGGGAAATTTGCAACTATAAATAGAGGCATTTCCAGCCGAAAACCCTAGCAAAGACCTGGTGAAAACATCGACCTAGAAGCTCTTTGACTCGAGGATTCCATTTCAGAAGCTATAATTTGGTATTTTCATGTTTTAGATTTTATTTCATTTTAGTTAAACGTTTGTAAGCTTTGAGTTGAATCTTTGGGTGTGACAACCATTGATCTCAGGCTTAGGGTTCTGTTTTTAGTAGTTTTGGTTACTGATTTGATATTTGGATATTGGTTTTGGTGAATGCAATCATTCGGTTACGTTTAATCTTGGTTTTTCGGTATTCGAATGCTTGTTGGTGTTTTAATTGTTGGTTTGTGTGTGGATTTTGTTTGTGACTTGGTTGGGACTGTTTTCCTTTGCTGAAAACAGTAGCTAACTTGGTTATTTTGAGCATTAAATCTTGGCTATTAACTGTCTCATAAAACTTGTAGTTAGTAGCTAGTTTATGCTATGCTTGGTTTTGCTAGTTTGAATGCCTTCAATTGCTCCTGATTTAGAGATGTACTTCTGAATTCAGAAAGTAACTAGGTCATTTGGACATAGCTAAGCTTGGTTTGGGTGTTTGAATATTGTTTAAGGTAGAAAGATAGAAATTAGTTCCTCCGACTATAGTCGTGACACTATCAGTTGGTAATCTCTCATCTAGGCTAACCACGTAGCTCCTGTGGATCGACCCTGACTCCACTATACTAGTGAATGTTAGGTTATCTCTTATTTTTGACCGCATGACGACCTCTGCGTGCACGTCAAATTTTGGAGCCGTTGCCGGGGAGCTGTGAGCTTAGAATAGGTGAGTAGTAGGAATTTGTTTCTTGCATTTTGAAATTTCATTTTGGGATTGATTTTCATCTTGGTTTTGATTATTTTTTGTGGGCGTGTTGCATTAGTGCATGCGTACCCGCAGGGGAGAGCAATCATCCCCATTACAGTTTGATTCTGAAATTGAACGTACTGCGCGCAAACTCCGTGCCCGTAGGCGTTTAAGCATCATGAATTATAGTCAAGTTAGCAGTAGTCCGGTCAGTGTTGCCCAGGATCCGTCAGGAGAGGCAACGGGGAGGTTTTCTATACCCCCATTATCAGAATTCCAATTTGGAAGTTCGAGTGCGTCTGGTGGTGTAGTTTCAGCCCCTACACCCATACCATCATGCACTCCGCCATCTATTCCACCGCTTTTACCTGCTTCTCAACCACAATCCACCAACCCCTTTACATCTGCTATGACTTGAGGAGAGCCGACCCGAGATGGCACCCCAACTCCTAGACAGCATACACCAACATCACAACCAGCCCTCTTTAAACCTCAACCTACATACCAACCAACACAGCCTACACACTTCCAACCACCGCCTCAACCGCAATACCAATACCCAGAGACGGAGGAAGTGTACAACGATGAAGATGAAGGATGGGTGCCACCGGCACCGCAACCACAATGGAACCGAGGTCGGGGACCTCCCAGGCGAGCACCACCATACCAACCACCAGGTCAGCGGGAGTACAATGATCATCTTTACGGTAACCCCGCTCAACGCTTACATTTTGCACAACCGAGACGGCAATCGGTTGCATCACATTTCCAACCAAGGGAATATGATGATTCGTCGCCGATCTATATTCCTGATGACATAGATTCGCAAGTAGAAATCAAACCTCAGTTATTAGGAATATTGACTCAGTTTAGGGGATACAAGACTGACGACCCTTATAGTTATTTGTATGAATTCTTAGCAATCGCCAACGCCAACACTCCTAGGAATACTGATAAAGATATTTTTAGGCTTAGATTGTTTCCATTCACCCTTAAAGATAAAGCCAAGTATTGGTTTACATCCTTACCATCAAATAGTATTACTAGTTGGGAACAAGTCAAGGCAAAGTTTTTGCAAGAATTCTACCCAGTCAGTAAAACCACGGAGATTAGACGAGCGATACAAGAATTTCAGCAAAAGCCTGGAGAGGCTTTTCATGAAGCATTTGATAGACTAAAAGAGCTGCTGAGATCCTGTCCACATCATGAAGTTCCTAAGTGGCAGTTGGTCAAATTATTTTTCGAAGGAGTTAATGAAACACACCAGGTCATGATAAATGCCTCCTCCAGTGGGACATTTATGTGGCAAGAGCCAGACGATGCCTGGAGATTTTTGGAGCAGCTAAGTTTAGGATCAAAAGTCAGTGGATCAATGAAGGATAAGACTGTATATGTAGCAAATATTGAAGCAGAGAACAAATGGAAAGCTGAAATTCAAAAGGAACTCACGGCTGTTACAAAAAGGTTCAATCAGATGCTCGAGAGATTTCGACAGGAAAAAGGAGCATACGTGTTGCATGGGCAGAGCATCTGTAATACATGTGGAAAAGTAGGACACAATCATAATGAGTGCTCAATGACTCATGAGGAAATAAGTCAAGTGCACGGATATGGTCGATTTCACAATGCACCAAGGCCATTCCGAAGTAATCAGCAACGAGAATCGAGACAACCATATACAAGGCAGCAACAGGCGCAAACTCCGCCTTCATCAGGAAGTACGAACATTGGTTTGCAAGAAATCTTCGGGTTACTAGTGCAACTTCAGGAGGTAGAGAAATCTAATTCAGAAGCAATCCTGAGATTAGGAGAGTCTCTTGGCAAAATAGAGAAACAAAAAGCAAGAGAACAGGAGCAATCACACAAAATGCAAGTCAATGAAGTCATCACACTTAGGAGTGGGAAGAAGGTAGATAACAAGGTTGCAGCCCCGGTTAATGATGATGACAGTGATGTGGAAATAGTCTTTGATGAAAAAGAAGAATTAGAAAAGAGACAGAATAAAGAGGAGCAGGTGCAGAAGAAGAAGACGAGTACCTGGGAAAAAGGAGAGTCAAGTAGAACAGTTCCTTTTCCTACAGCCTTGGAAAAGCCAGAAAAAGGACCATTTGGGAAGAAGGGACCACAAGCTGAAGATATGTGGGAATTGTTTAGCCAAATCAAAGTAAACATTCCTTTAGTCAAACTCATCAAGGAAGTTCCTGCATATGCTAAATTTCTCAAGGACATGTGTATACACAAGAAGCATATTCTGTCTCACCTGCCCAA
Source organism: Cichorium intybus (assembly GCA_023525715.1). Classification (NCBI taxonomy): domain Eukaryota; kingdom Viridiplantae; phylum Streptophyta; class Magnoliopsida; order Asterales; family Asteraceae; genus Cichorium; species Cichorium intybus. The sequence continues at coordinate 127,281,771 of CM042011.1, read as the reverse complement.
GATGATTAGCTTACCCGAGAATGTAAGCTCTATCCTCATGGATGCACTTCCGCCAAAGATGAAAGATCCAGGAGTCCCTCTCATTTCTGTAGATTTGGGCAATGTGCATATCAAAAGGGCTCTTTTAGATTTAGGTGCAAGCGTGAATATACTGCCTGGGCAGTTATTCGACAAGCATGAGTTCGGTACTATGAAATCTACTGATGTGATCTTGCAATTGGCCGACAAGTCCACTAAGGTTCCTAGGGGCATGTTAGTTGATGTAATCATCAGGGTAGGAGAGTTTTACTACCCAGCAGACTTTCTTGTTTTGGACACTCGCCAAGAAACAAATGGTGAGCAACCGACAATTATTCTAGGGCGACCGTTTTTGGCCACGGCTAATGCAAATATTGCGTGTCGTACTGGAGAAATGGGGATATCTTTTGGACATCGACAGGCCAAAATTAACATTTTCAATGCAGATCCCAAAGGAAGTAACATGGAAGAAGAGGAATGCTATCAAGTGGACATCATAGATGAACTGGTGCAGCAATATGCCCCAGAGGTACTTCAAGAAGAAGAAATAGAAACTCAGGAAGAAGCAAGTGTTGGCAGAACAGAAACACAAAATAGGGAAGAGAAAAAAGGATTCAAGGCCGAGGAATGCGCGCATATAGAGAAATTACCAACAGAGATTCCAAAGACATTAAAGCCATCCTTACAAGAACCACCAAAGTTGGATCTGAAACCCTTACCAGAGCATCTGAAGTATGCCTTTCTAGGGGAGAAGGATACTTTACCAGTAATTGTAGCAGCCAACTTGACGGAGAAGCAAGAACTAGAATTGCTTAAAGTATTGTCCAAACATAAGGAGGCTATTGGTTGGACAATTGCGGATTTAAAAGGGATTAGTCCGACTACATGCATGCATCGCATTATCACAGAAGAAGGAGCTAAACCTGCCAGAGATATGCAAAGAAGGTTGAATCCCAACTTAAAAGAAGTTGTCAAAAAGGAGGTTCTTAAATGGTTGGACGCAGGGATCATTTATCCTATTTCCGACAGTGAATGGGTTAGCCCAACGCAGACTGTGCCGAAAAAGTCAGGAATCACTGTAGTAGATACTAAGGATGGCGACAAGATATCAACGAGACCTGTGACTGGATGGCGAGTTTGTATTGACTACCGGAAACTTAATGCTGCCACGTCTAAAGATCATTTTCCATTACCCTTCATCGACCAAATTGTGGAAAAATTAGCAGGGCAAAAGTACTACTGTTTTTTGGATGGATACTCAGGGTATAACCAGATTGCAATTCATCCAGAAGATCAGGCGAAGACAACGTTTACATGTCCTTATGGTACCTTTGCTTTCCGCAGAATGCCATTTGGATTATGTAACGCACCTGCAACATTTCAACGATGTATGATGGCAATTTTTTCTGACATGATTGGGGAGGTATTAGAAATCTTCATGGATGATTTCTCAATTTTCGGACCTACATTTGAGACTTGCTTAGATCAATTGGAAAAAGTGCTGAAAAGATGTGTGGAGACAAACCTGGTTCTTTCCTGGGAGAAAAGCCATTTTATGGTACGAGAAGGAATAGTATTGGGACATGTGGTTTCTGAAAGAGGATTCGAAGTCGATCGCGCTAAAGTTAAGGTCATATACACATTGCCACCTCCAACATCGGTAAAAGGAGTTAGATCATTCTTGGGGCATGCAGGGTTTTATCGCAGATTCATTAAAGATTTTAGTGCTATTTCTAAGCCCCTCTGTGGTCTTCTGTTAAAGGACGCACCATTTATTTTTGACGATGAATGTACAAGAGCATTCAATATCCTTAAAAATAAATTGGTCGAGGCCCCCATCCTGAAGCCACCTGACTGGACACAACCGTTCGAGATAATGTGTGACGCTAGCGATTATGCCGCCGGTGCAGTGTTAGGACAGAAAATTGACAGGAAGCCTATTGTCATCTGCTATGCTAGTAAAACTTTTTCGGAAGCTCAATTGAATTACACAACCACTGAAAAAGAGTTATTAGCTGTAGTTTTTGCATTAGATAAATTCAGATCTTATATCTGGGGATCCAAAGTGGTGGTTTACACTGACCACAGTGCAGTTCGACATTTGCTCACAAAAAAGGAATCCAAACCTCGATTAATCCGGTGGATTCTTCTGCTGCAAGAATTCGATATAGACATCAAAGACAAGAAGGGAGCTGAGAACGTGGTAGCAGATCATCTTTCAAGACTACCAGTTGAAGGACTGGACACAGGAATTCAAGACTCATTTCCCGACGAACAGCTGTTAGAAGTTAATGGAGCTCCATGGTACGCAAATTATGTAAATTTTCTGGCTACAGGAGCAATACCAAAACATTGGACGAAACAACGGCAGAAGCAATTTCGCACGTACGCAAAGAGATTCATTTGGGACGATCCAGACCTTTTCAAAGTAGGTGAAGATCAGATAATTCGTCGATGTGTGCCGGACAATGAAATTGGTAAGGTGTTGGATCTCTGTCATGCATCAGCATGTGGAGGACACTTCAGTGGAAGGAAAACCGGATATAAAGTTCTCGAATCCGGATTGTATTGGCCAACTATCTTTCGTGACACGCATAGGACTGCCAAAGAGTGCATCAATTGCCAGCAATTAGGAAATATATCAAAAAGGGATCAAATGCCTTTGAATCCAATTTTGGTGGTAGACATCTTTGATGTCTGGGGAATCGATTTTATGGGTCCATTCCCTACATCACATGGATACGTCTACATTTTGGTGGCAGTAGATTATGTCTCAAAATGGATTGAGGCCGAAGCAACTCGTACAAATGACCATCACGTGGTGTGCAAATTTGTGAAGAAAAATATCTTCACCAGGCATGGAGTCCCAAGGGTAATCATTAGTGACGGAGGATCGCATTTCAAGAATTTCAAGTTCGGAAGATTGCTGAAACATTATGGGGTAAATCATCGCATTGCAACGCCTTATCACCCACAGACTAGTGGCCAAGTCGAAGTATCCAATAGGCAAATCAAAGAGATCCTTCAGAAGACTGTCAAGATGGATAGAAAAGATTGGTCGTTAAGGTTAGATGACGCATTGTGGGCATACCGGACAGCATACAAGACACCGATCGGAACCACTCCATATCGGTTGGTTTATGGGAAGGGATGTCATCTGCCAGTGGAAATCGCAAATCGTGCCTTATGGGCTGTCAAGAAAGTCAACATGGAATACACTGCTGCCGGAAAAGAAAGAAAATTTCAGCTGTCCGAGCTAGAAGAATTACGAGATGAGGCCTATGAGAATGCAGCCACTTATAAATCAAAAATGAAGCGATATCACGACGCAAGGCTGCGACTGAAAGTCTTTGAAGTTGGGCAAAAAGTTTGGTTGTACAACTCAAGACTGAAGATGTTTCCAGGAAAATTGAGAAGTAAGTGGAATGGTCCTTACAAAGTAATCGGCACTACAGATTATGGTGCAGTCGAAATCCAGGACTTAAAAGGTGGGCAACCATTTAAAGTCAATGGCCATAGACTCAAACCATACATTACTACAGGCACATTCCAGAGCTTAGAAATTGAGACAGTCGAGTTCATAACAGAAATTCCAACATATACTACATAAGCAGGTAAGTGCACGTCTGGCTGAAGACGTTAAACTTAGCGCTTGTCGGGAGGCAACCCGATTATCATTTGTATAATTTTGCATGACATTCTTAATTCTTCACATCCATGTTATCGCGGTATGAAAAAGGCAAGTGTGGGGTCATTTTGGTAATTTTGCAGCACCGCGACGCGGGATCATTGAGTCCGCGGCGCGCGTGTTTAATTTTTACGATTACGCTTGAAATCAGATTTTTACACGACGCGGATAGAAGCTTCCCGCGCCGCGGCCTTATCTTAATTTGAAATTAGAGATAATCCTAAAGACAGAGTTTGAATGCCATTCCAAAACCCCCATACTTGTATATAATCGGAACTTGATAATTCTTGTTTCTTTTCACCGTGGTAAAATCTCTTCGTGCAAGTAATCCATCTGCATTGTCTGTTTCTTTACAGCAAATCAAGTAAGTACCCTCTCTTCATCTCTTTTCTCTTCTTCTTGAACTTAGAATAAACACTTCTGTAATCCGCAATGTTGCAATAATCTGGTGAAATTGACAGTGAAATTAAGATTAAACTACTATGCTCTGCAAAACCCAATATTTAGAACTAGGAAAAATGGCTTAGTAGGGACGTAATCTGCGAATTTTTCACCCTGAACTCATTCGCCGCGCCGCGCCTGTTACAGTCCGCGACGCGTCACATGAATACTCTTATAGCACGTCGCGGGACTATATACGCGCGACGCGCCGAGCGTCTGGACAGAACAGTAACTTTTAAATTTTGATTTTTGCAGAAACAATGTCTTCTTCGGCCAGTTCGGAATCAATCGATTGGAACTCCCTGGCTACGGGAGTGGGTAGAACACGAGCTTATAACTTTTACAACCGTCGAACAATTCAACAACAGAAGCGGATTCTACCCGCACGATCAGTCAACTGGGAGTTGACCACTAAGTCAGGAATTATGGGACATTTGCAGTACTGGCTGGTACAAACGGGTTATGACAAGGATGAGCTTATTTATACGTGCCGGGCTGTCGAAAGCGCGGTTAACATGTCTGAACCAATCTACCGCGAGGTATACTTGCAGTTTCTCGCAAGTTACCACTTTGACCACCAACCGGTAGGGATGGATACAGAAGAGATGGTGCAGTTCCGGTTGGGGAACCACAACCGCAGCTGCAGCTTACGGGAGTTCGGGTTTCGGATCGGGCTTTATACTGAAGAGGAGTCTGAGGCGCCAGGGTTTGATTTATTCCACCGGCGGGCCAACTATGCCGTCGACGACTCGTTTTCCCCTGGTGACTACTGGAGCACCATTTCATCCACACGGTATCATGAGAATACCGTGCGGGAGGGATTGATCCATCTGCCTTCTCACCGGATGCTACACCGGTTGAACACGACCATGATCTGGCCGCATGCTGATGAGGAGCGAGTTACACCGCATGAGCTGTACCTCATGTGGTGTCTGACCCGGATGTTGCAGACATGCAACATGCCATACTTCATTGCAGACTACTTCAGGCGGATCACCGACGCCCCGCTGCACCAGACTGCTCTAGGTGGAGGGCACTATGTTATGAGACTGGCCCAGTCTTATGGGTTGCTGACTGAGCACGCCACTCAGGGGCTGACAGTTATCCCGCCAGTTCCTTTCAGCCCGCCCACTACCTTATCAAGGGATGTGATCTATATTGACGAGGGGGTCACGACATCCGAGCGATCCCCGTTTCCGGCCTTTCGGACCGAGCCATCTTCTTCAGCATCCAGGAAGCGTCAGCGAGTGACCGACAGTCTACCTCGCAGCCTCTCTCCCGCTACCATAGAGTCCCGGTACCTGGCTGACAAGATGCAAGCAATCCAACAGACTCTGCAGACCCACCAGAGAGACCAGCAGGCACAGGCGGTTGTCACTAAGGAGATGAATAGACGGACCGAGAACATGCAGGATCAACTCTTATGGTTGGCCGATTGCATGATCACTTTCATGGCTAAATGCGATGTGCCCCTCCGAGACCACAACCAACAATCCGGGATGAAGACGAGGAGCCTATGGAGGAGGATCCAGAAGAAGACCCAGAGGAAGGAGAAGAGGATGACACTGCACACAACTGAGGGTATACTTATGGGTGTGTTTTTTGTCTTTTTGTTAGTTTTTGTTTTGTTTAGAACATTTTGCATGATTTTTACATGTTTTCTTAAGTAGGTAAGAATTAATTGTTTATAGTTGACAAAAATAAGCCATTGGGCATTAGTATGTTGAATAAAAATAGTAGGTTTTGTGTTGAGTGCTTGTTTATGAGTGTTTGAATGTGGCTGAATTTTCTGCAATTACCGCGCCGCGGATTTCATATATGCGCGACGCGGTCATTTCCATTTCCACAACAGTTTCAACTCTCGTAATTACCGCGACGCGTATATCTTAATTGCGCGCCGCGGTCATCCGCAACACATACATTTAATTTATTTGTTAAGTTGTGTATGATATACCAAATTGAGAAGGAGTTGTCTCAGACAAGTGTGGGGTCATCGTGCCCCCTCCACTTGTCTTGACCACCGGCGTGTCCTACTGTAGCGCTACAACTCCAACATATGAATCGGGGATCTTTTTGTACGCATTATACCTGTGATATTGAGCACCAAGCAGTCCACCGTCCAAAAAGGGTAACTCTTTCTCCCTTGCTTCGAAATAATTTTTTTGTACAACGGGGACGTTGTACGGTTTTAAGTGTGGGGTGTGGACGGTCGAAAGAGTATTTTTGAAATTTTTGCAAAACTGATCAATTTTTCAATTTTTAGCAATATTTTTCAAAATTTTTAATGAATTGCAATTTTGAAATGAATGGTTTGTGATTGTGATAGCATTGGTATTTTTCAAGAAATACTATTTAGTTGTGATCATGCTAGTAGTTTAGTCAAAAAGCTGACTTTTAAGAGTTAGAAGATTGGAGTGTTTTAAGTTTGGAATTTAGGAAGGAAAAGTCAATCTGTGGCCTTTGTTGTTCGAGCCGGTAAGTCTAAAATGGGTGGGCCTTATGCACCTTACCACCTAAGATCGTCTGGTCTGGGATGGTATTTCTGAAAGCTCGCTACACGGACAACATCGAAAGTCATGGACAATTCCTTAATGGCCTTTAGAATCTGAACGAGTAAGTACACTATATTGTGGACAGAAAGTTTGTAATCAAGGGTTCTTTAGAAAGCCATGAATTCCAAAGAACAACTCAATTATGTTTTCACAAACTATTCCATTCTAACTCGAAGAGCAATAAGCTTTGAAACTAAACACATTCAAAAACTGTTCGATTCTCTATTATAATTTATTAAAAACTCTCTTGCTTGGGGACAAGCAAGGCACAAGTGTGGGGTGTTTGACAACGCCTAGTGATATCAAGTATTTTAGGCGTTGTTGAGCCCTGTTCTTGGTAAAATTATATCAAATATGCATGGGTATTCTCACTTTTCGTGTCAGGACTTGCCTGGAGAAAAAGAACAGATACAGGGACTAAAAGTGTACAAAAAGGAAAAAGTATGGAAAGAATGAAAAATCAAGAGAAGACGTACGCGCGCCGCGGAATTATCTTCTGCGCGACGCGGATGTAAGGCGGTGGAACACATTTAAATGACGAAAAAACGGGGAACGGATAAGTACGCGCGCCACGGATTTCACATTTGCGCGGCGCGGTCACGGGAAATTTGCAACTATAAATAGAGGCATTTCCAGCCGAAAACCCTAGCAAAGACCTGGTGAAAACATCGACCTAGAAGCTCTTTGACTCGAGGATTCCATTTCAGAAGCTATAATTTGGTATTTTCATGTTTTAGATTTTATTTCATTTTAGTTAAACGTTTGTAAGCTTTGAGTTGAATCTTTGGGTGTGACAACCATTGATCTCAGGCTTAGGGTTCTGTTTTTAGTAGTTTTGGTTACTGATTTGATATTTGGATATTGGTTTTGGTGAATGCAATCATTCGGTTACGTTTAATCTTGGTTTTTCGGTATTCGAATGCTTGTTGGTGTTTTAATTGTTGGTTTGTGTGTGGATTTTGTTTGTGACTTGGTTGGGACTGTTTTCCTTTGCTGAAAACAGTAGCTAACTTGGTTATTTTGAGCATTAAATCTTGGCTATTAACTGTCTCATAGAACTTGTAGTTAGTAGCTAGTTTATGCTATGCTTGGTTTTGCTAGTTTGAATGCCTTCAATTGCTCCTGATTTAGAGATGTACTTCTGAATTCAGAAAGTAACTAGGTCATTTGGACATAGCTAAGCTTGGTTTGGGTGTTTGAATATTGTTTAAGGTAGAAAGATAGAAATTAGTTCCTCCGACTATAGTCGTGACACTATCAGTTGGTAATCTCTCATCTAGGCTAACCACGTAGCTCCTGTGGATCGACCCTGACTCCACTATACTAGTGAATGTTAGGTTATCTCTTATTTTTGACCGCATGACGACCTCTGCGTGCACGTCACCCCCCAGAAAAATCTAGCCCTTAAAGACTCCAATAACTTAAGGACAGTATTCGGCACTTTAAAAATAGACATGTAATAGATAGCTGTGCTACCTAAAACTGACTTTAAAAGAGTGAGACGCCCACCAAAAGATAAAAGTTTAGCTTTCCAGGTAGAAAGTTTCTGAACAAACTTCTCTACCATAGGATTCCAAGACTCTATCCTATTCATATTACCTCCAACCGGCACTCCAATATAGACAAAAGGAAGCTTAATAGCTTGACATCCCACCAACATCGCCATATCTTTTACTGTTTCGAATTTAACTCCAATCCCAATTAGTTTACTTTTAAGCAAATTAATTTTGAGACCTGAAGCAAGCTGGAAAACAGTTAGAATATGGGTAATACGTCTCACATTATCTTCATTCCACTCACAAAGAAGTATAGCGTCGTCTGCATAGAGAAGATGAGAAATAAAATATGGTACGGTTTAGTTGAAAGTAACACGCACATGCCAAGTTAGGTGGTATATTTACACACAAAAATATCAGATGACGTGGGAAATGAAACTGAAATAAAATAACAATATAACGTAAATGACATAACTTCGTATAGAATAATCAAATATAATTATATATCATTGGATGATCTTAAACTGGTGTAGTAGATGCTAAATGAATTTATACGAAATATTTAGTAGGCAGTCATGCATCGTTATAAATTTCACCTCCTGCGACGTTGATTTATTTTATGATAGTAAGGCTTAAAATCTAGTTAGACTAATAGACTCGATATAGAAGTTAGACGTACAAGTTATATATAGAATAAAACAAAACAACCCCTCTAAAAGACCCATCGAGAATGTATTTAACCACATAAAAATACTTCATTTCAACTAGGGACTTCACAATTGTGATGACATATATTAAGATAAGAGAGGTTAATCCATTGAAAGATGAGTGAGTTATTCGAATGTAGTTGTGTACGATATGAAAAACAGTTAATTTTAAAAATAATTATGATACAAAATAAACTAAATATATATTTTGAAACATAATAATCTGAATATTATTTCATTAACTGGATTCTATTAGTATAACTGCTTTGAAATTATTTATTTTCAACTTTCTAATAAATGTCTTTTTTTATCTTTTGGTTAAAGATAATATCAACAATTTATATTAATCTTTAATTTTAGTATAAGAATAATTATTTCATAGTTAATGACAATAAATTAAATATTTTTTATAATATATCTATTAATATTTTGACTACGTAATGTTTTTCAACGCAACGTGCGGGCATTCACCTAGTTTTAGATATATAAGCAACACTTTCCAAAATAATAATTTGAATCCGAATCCGAAAAGATGATATATGTAAATCCGAATCCGAATTTTCATATAAATTCTAGCCGAATTTTAAATTTTGGATCGAAATTTTGGATTCAAGTATTTTTAAATACTCTTATATATCACAGAAAATATTTATAAAATCGATAATAAAAACTATAAATGATTTTATAAAAGGTTATTTTACACGAACCCTTCATAATAATACATAAGACATATACATGTATGAAGAGGTTCACTAAATACATGCATGTTTCATCATTGAATGTTTATCTTAGCACCATCCTTTTATAAATACCATATAGAGTACTCTACCATATATTTATAAAATCCATAAAAAAGTTGTAATGGTTTTATTCAAAAGTATATTGGGCATATGACAAACTCTGTATAATATCCACTATAGCCAATATAAAAAGTCAAATTATTTGTCTTTTGACTTGTTGCATGGAAGGACTTCAATTTTTTTGCGGTTTCCTTTTCTCGGCCGACAATATTGAAAGATTGAACTATTGAAGAGTTTCACTTAAACCCCTAATGTATTCATCTTTATAGAAGCCCTTCTGCTTCTGTTTCTATTCATATTAAACCTTTTGTAACAATATTTTTTATGGTTATTTATTACTCCAAAATGCAACGCTAAATAAAAACTCGTAATACTTAAAACATCGTTATTAATATCTCTATCTTAATCTTAAGATCTTACGATTTTAAGATCCTACAACCGAAAAACAATCCCGATCACAATAGGATCTATATGAAGCAAGATCTATACTGTGATCTTAGGATCCTATCTAGGATCTTAATATCTTAATCTGATCCAATTCCACCTCTTTTGTGGACTGTAATGATAATCTTGTTTGTTTCTCTTCTCAATATGTTTTCTTTATAATTTTTGCGATTTCTAACTACAAGGACTATAATCCGTGCTTAAGAAGTTCTTTGAGACTATCATCGATGTTTTAATCAGCATTAACTTATAATATGTATAGCACAAAGTATGATCTTGAAAGCAAATTTAGAGACTAATTCATTGGCAGGATTTTCCGAACCCAATCCGGATTTTACGATCACGATATTGCAAAGCATAAAACGATCTTAGGTAAGATCTCGATCTTGGGAACCTTGCTTAAGAATATAAAACCATTTGTTTTGAGACAGACAAAATATAATATTAACATCTATTAGCATAGAATAATATCCTATAACCATAAATCTTCATTGGTTAGTAATAAAGATGAAATTTTCTGTTTTGGAAAAGGTCAAAAAGCTCTCAAAATCTCGCTGTGGAACACAACTTCTTTAAGAGTCAAGCTGTACGGTTCAACTTTTCTATGTTATCCTTTAAGTTTTATGATTCTAGCGGACCAAAAAAGATAAAAAAAATATTAAATAAAAGAGGGTAAACAAATACAGTAGTAACTTTTAACATAAATCTTCTATATCCGCCATAAAAAATAGTAATACCTTGTAGAAAAAATAGTTTGCAACATGAGCTTGTACGTGTGCGATGTGCCATTCAAAATTGATTTACGGAATTTTCAAATAAAAAGGACAAAGAAGACATGTAGGCTATAGAAATGGACCTCAAGCTAATTTCACTTCGCTTGCACTTTACTCCTTCTACTTGGCCAAATGTCATGTGAGAAAAAGAAAAGGAAGTGGCCAAAGTGTTCTTATGGACCAAAGTTAGATAAAAAGATGGCTAACACCAAACTGACCATACGCGATTGCTTCACCTATGTCCATTCGAAGGGCCCTTACATGTTCTTTCATTTTATTATTTAAGAAATATTTGAGAAAATAACATCTTTGATAAATAGAAGAAAAGAATTAATAAAACGAATATGTAGTTCATTCGAATACAAAAAAGTCTAACTTTCAAATTTTTTTATATTATTTTTTATCTTGCAGTTATTAGAAACCATATGTATGATGCTTATTAGATTAAGCCATACCACTGTTAATTCTATAGAATAAAAATACAGTTACTAAAACATAGGTTGGGATTCGGGAAGGTTATGTGACAACCACTCTTTAAAATCTTTTTTTCCCGTTGCACCGTGTGAAGTGACATGCAAATTGTCCAAGGAGTGACAAGCTTTGAGGACTCATGTCTGTCTGTGCTGCGGATTAGTTTGTGTTGGCTTATTTTGTTTACAGTATGGAGGGGACAATATGACCTTGAATATCTTTTGTTCAAAGTACGGAGGTACAACTCTAAATGTGATGTTTTTTTTATTGTTCCCCATACTCCCTCTTCCCCTCTTGTATGTACTATAAATCGTTGCTCGTTTTAACCCATTTAGTAAGCATTGTAAGGGTTTCCACAAACGACATATATGAAAGATGGAGTAATCTCGAAGCCAAGTTCTACTGTTATATTGTTCTTATCAGTTGCCTTACTTCATTGCTTATTTTGTGTTGTTTAATCCTTTTTTTAACTGCTAAATTTTATAAAAGCTGGCTAGGCACTAACAAAAGAAAAGAATACAATTAAGGTTGCAATAGATTTTTGTAACCATGCAATATAGTTTCTATGAGCCCTATGGTTTCTACAGCAAAACCAATTAAAGGAACAAAGAAGAATCGTGTCAATAATAGATCCCTTTCGTCTTCGGCAAAGGCGATCTCACTATTATGTGTGACGGTGACGTTATTTCTGGGACATTCGCCCTTCTTCGACTTGGAGATCTTTGTGTGCCTCTTGGCCGATGAATAGGTTGTTCCACAGATGTTCGATCCTCCTTAATAAAGTTTATCACTTTGGCATCTCTGGGAGGTGATGTTGCATTCTCCGGGTTCTTGCAGGATCCTGCTCCTTATCTTTGGGTTTAGAATTCTTCCTCCTCATGATCTCTTTCAGGTTTCCCTTATTGAGTAGGTAGCTTATCTCCTTCCTTAATGCTATGAAATCCTCCATTTTATGGCCGAAATCTTCATGGAATGCGCACCATTTGGATCGGTCTTTCCAGGTATTCGAATTTTCGCTTCTCTTCGTCCATCTTGCTTTCTATCCTATATCCTACATGGCAAAAATTAGTCCAGTAGTATTGACAGATAAAGAATAGTCGGAAATCCTAGGATATTCTTCGTCGTCTTCCTCGTCCCTTAAAGCATTCACTCGATGATTCTCAGGTTTACTGTAAGGTCTTAACCTATGGGATCTCTCAGACGATGCCTCAGATTTCCGGTTAGGATTTTTGTAAGTGTTGGGAGGGCTAAGTTTTTTCTGCATCATCTTGTCTTTCTCCAGCCTTATGAATCTCAAGGCCTTGTTTCTGACTTTATCCAGCTTCCTACAATGAGTTATGACAATATCTTCGTAGAACGGGGAACCCTTCTTCAGACCCATCTATAAAGCCTTTACAACAATCACTACCTCCAAATTGGGGATGTTTAGTGCTACCCTGTCGAACGTGCTAAGATAATCTCTCAAAGATTCGTCAGAATTTTGGAAAATCCTATAAATATCACTAGTAAGTTTTTCAAAGGATCTGCTGCAAGAAAATTGGTTGTTAAAAAGATTAATAAGATGCGAGAAGGATGTAATGGAATATGGAGGGATATTTAAGAGCCATTTCAAGGTCGGACCAGTGAGCGTCGAACTGAATCCTTTACGCAAGCATTCTTCTTTGAGATCCGTCGGGATGGGTATGATTTACATCCATTCTCGATAGTGTGCAACATGCTCCGCAGGATCCGTTGCCCTCATAGCTGGTAATTTGACAGAATAACTTTTAGAGAGAGAGATTGATTTATTATATGATTAATAAATCAATATAAATAATTTGTTAATATATTATGAGGATAATATATTAATTAGAAATAGTATTATTTAAAATAATTAATCAGAAATTAACTAGAATTAATTTTGGGATTAATTAGATTAATTAAAAGTGCAGGCTGAATTGTAATTATTCAATAGTTGAGTAGTGAACAATTATAGTAGGGTTATAGAAGTTGGCGAAAATTAGGATATGATTATCCATAATTTTCGAAACATATATAGAGATAAATAGGGATTTGAATTAAAGATAAAAGGTTTATCTCGTTTGAATTCAAATAAGGTTTATCTCTAAGGCTTATCTGCTTATCCCTTGGAGGCTATAAATAAGGGGTTCTGGATCCCCATATTCTGCGCCATTTTTCTCCTACTCCTCTCCTCTCTCTGGGTTTTTCTTGTTGCTAGTTTTGGGTGTGAACCATTTGAGGCACGACGCTTGTGGTGCTCGCTTCCAAAAGATCAACAAAGGTTATTAATTCTTGAGTTATCTTTTAGTAAATTTCGAAATTGCCCATAGGGTTCTAGTTATAGATTCAAATAGTGAAAACATAGATCCTTTAGGTTGCATGTGAACTTAAGAGTATAAGTTTATTTGTTTGCCTATTTCCTATCAGATGGCATGCGGGGAAACCTCCAGTATTGGGGGGACCACCCTAAGAACGGTGGAGATTATCTACCTTAGCAACCGGACCTCTCGTTTAACTAGGGGACTCCATACCTGCATTTTGGTTGGCATGCAGAGTAATATCGTTATTAAAGATACCAGTGTTTGAATTGAGGGTCGTAAAGATTCTATCCAAGTGTATTGGATCTTGGATTCTCGTAGTAGGAGTGACTTGATCTGTTGTTATAGCACTCGCCATATGGATCATATCCTCGTTGTGAGCTCACGACGATCCATCTACTTCGAAGTTCAAGTTTCTTGGGCCAGAGGAGTGATCCCTGGAGTTGAGATTGCTGGAGCACTCCTTGCAGCATTCCTTAATTCAGCCCTTAGTCGATCCATCTCTCTTTACATGTTCCAGTTCTTTTCATCTTGTTTCCTCACGTGCTTAGTTATTTGTCCTAGAGTGGTCAAGAACTCCTTATTGGAAATCAGAATAGGGGTTGCTAGAGGAGTTCCTTTATCGAACTGTCCGACAGCATTCCCGGCAGGTGAATGAGGATATTGGGACGGATTCTAAGACCCTGACTTGAGGATCCATGGCTAACGATGCAGGAAAAAGAGGTACTCTTGATACTTGTGAAAGTGTGGAGGTTGAAGATGTGATAGACAAAGTTGACATGGTTTCAGAGATGATTTGAAGCGCTAAAAATCAATAGAAAAACGACACCATGGCCCCATGGTGGGCGTCAAATTGTTCTGGTAAAAAATGTTCCAAACCAAATTAGTCAAGGTCGTGGTAAGGTTAGGATTTTTAGAAGGATCTTGAAATAAAGACACAAAGATTTATGAGGAAAACCCTTGATCCTGATTAGGATCTCCGGCACAAAACCTCAGGAGCCAGCAATGTTTGGCTGCCTTTGTTACTTATATTGATCGAAATGAAATGAATCTAAGTGTTTACAATGTAGTAACTTAGAAAATAGAAATGTGACAGAGAGTGTTCGTGTCCGTGTTTCTGAGTACACTTGCTTATTTATGCACAGTGTTTCTAACTAATTCCCAAAAATCCCGGCATGATCTTCTGATCCGGAATCCTCGATGAGTCAGTCTTCTTATCCATTGAAATACTTGACTGTAACTGTTGCTTCTTGTTTCTAGCCCTTATCCCGATTTGACCGGGTCTTCGTTGACTCGATCTTGACATGAATCAAAGAAATAGCTAAACAAGAAAAAGAATACGACGGTTAGTATGCATGGACATCTTGATAAATATTTTGACCAAGATGTCACTTAGGATCCTACATAAGATGTTAGTGAGGATTTTTACCCATAACACTTGCCATTAGACATCACCTCTGATTTAGACAAAGGAATTTTCACCACTTCACTAGGATGAAGGAAAACTTCTCCACCAAAGCTCTAAACAACCTAAGCTTCACCTCATTATTTGGAGTCTAGGGGTAGGTTTCTTCAAGCTTGAGATATATAGAGAGTCAAGAAATTAGTCTCCTAGTCAATAACTAGATAAGACAAAAACCTAGATAAAAGACAACTCCTACCCTGCACGGTCCATTCCATGGGGAGTTTTTGCCCATTAGGAAGAGTTTCTCTAGATAGAAAAAAAAACCGATTTTCCAGCCAATGTCATATCGGGAAGCCTTGTAGACTAAATGCTGCTTCTCGAGTTTAATCTTGAGTAAAAACGACAAGACCCAAAGGGATACAGATCGTAAACATCGACTATTTTAGGAAGACCTAGATTCATATCTTGGGAAAGATTCAACTGGACTACTCACGACAAAATTCTCCATACTATAGGAATCACCTAGACATAGGCGAGTTTAGTCCACTCGAAAAAACTGTTCAAGTGATCAAATCCGGAAATGAGAAGGGAATCCCTATGGTGAAGGGATATTCTTGGAAGCAAACCCAGGATGGATGGGGAATAGAAGTCTGCCCTAAGTCTAGAATCGTAGACTCGAAAGAACGCTCCCCCGGGAAAGATAGGGCACGCTTCAAGATAGTCGATCCTAAATTGGGTACTTTCCTCATCAGTGAGCAAAATTTCCTAATCGACGAAGTCAATAAACACATTTTTAGTCTCACACCTTCTAACCATCTTCTTCTTCCCCATAATGTAAAGAAACAACGAGATATTAAATTAGGATACAAGGATACTAATCGAAAAATGATTTAGTGAGGGGTTTTCTTTTTTGAGTAACCTGAATGCGCAAGGGGAAAAGAAGAAAGAGGAAGTAGCTGAAATATATAGCCACCTAAGGAAGTGCAAATAGTGGGCAGTTATCGATTCTCGAGGATACGGGATGGCCACGATTGCGATGGTTAGGAAATTTGAATTCCAAATAATACCTTCCTGAACTTATCACAAAAGATATAATTTTTGGGACAACTGTTATGGGTACAATTTTTAACAATTTGACTATCGCTTAAGACTTGAACTTGACTAAAATCTTGGAAATGTATTCTATATTTCTATGAACATGTTATAAGACTCGCCAACAAGCATGACTAAATTAAGATTAATATCACTATTTTAGAGCAGTCAAATATCTTGACATGATTATAATCTTGGCTAAAATCTCACATAATTTTCTTCTTTGATGACAGGATCTTGACAACCTCAACATCTTGGACTGATATCCAAGATCTTGGAATTATCTAATATCTACACATTATCTAACATCTTGAACCTTTTTCTATACAACTGTATTTGGGAATTTGGACTCATTAGAAAAAGGGCCTTAAACGATCACCCAACTTGCCCACCGTCAGAGACGGGAATGCATATATATATATATATATATATATATATATATATATATATATATATATATATATATATATATATATATATATATATATATATATATTCTTGGAATCATTAGAAAGAAGAGCCCTAAACAATTGTCCATCGTCTAAGACGAGAATGTTTTCGTTTTTTGTATGTATGTCATGTTATTCGTTGAACTCAACTGTGAGATGTAAGCTTACCATTGTGAAGTGGCATCCTAGAAATTTAAAACACATAAACAAATCCAATCACCCTAAGAATTTAAAATACATAAACATGTTTCTTTTTCAATATACTTTCATACACCATGAAATGTTTATGTTTCTCGACAAGTCATAACGGGCTTCACATGAGTAGTACTTGTCACGTTTGTTTCTTTTGTCGACAAGGGTCTACAAAGCATGATTTTTTTTTTTTATCAAATTCCCAAATACAATTGTTTTTTTTTTTTTTGGTATGTCCACACTCCAAATTATAGATGAGATTTTGTATCATGTCTACAATTTTCTTTCGTAAATTCATATAGCATAAACATGACTTGTAAAATATAGTTACAAGAGCTGATACTAATATCTTTTAAAGGGTACAACTCATTAATGGACAAGGTACAAGTGATGATAGCATGGTCATGGGAAGATGCTGGAGTCTGGTGAAAGATTTGCCCTAACAAATAAGGGTCCATGAGAAGTTGAGAACTAGGGATAAGGCACCGATTGCAAGTACTTCCTTTAATCAACTTTTTTACTTTATGAAAATGCTTTCATTCTTTTTTCTCATGTATGGCCATCGGCCATGTGACATGAGTGGAATAAAAAACAAGCAGCCCATGAGACAAAAGTTCATGGAAACACAGAGAGGCCAAGGCAAAGCCTACATGTCATGTTACTGATATAAAGAAATTCCAATTTAAGTATTATATGACAAATATTATGTGTGACAATTTCAAGTTATTTATTTCAAAATGAGTAGATCTAGGTTATATTTATTTTCCCATAGATTAACAAGTTAGCTAAAAATGAATACGTCAAATTGGTAAAAGTGACCCATTGTTTATTATTCAAATGTTTATAACTTCTAATTAATTAATTTATAAAATAAAATGTCATTTTACTAAATGTTGTTTTCATGATTATATTTAATGTATTGATTATCTTTAGAATTGAAAATGATTGAACAAGAATTATATGCAATTTAAAATTTTGAATACATTGAGATTCCAAGCTGAATTTTGTTGACTTTGACTGGAAGTTAACAATTTGGACTTCGGTCAGTTGACCAAAAAAGTGAAAAACCACAAAACACGATTTATATCACCATCATAATTTTTGGTCTTTAATTTTTTACTTTAAAAATACAACGAAGTTTATGTATATTATAATTAGGAGATATAATAAAGTTATATAGTTAAAATAATATTAACTATATTTTATTATTTATGTTATTGTCATAAACTATAAAATAATAATTTTTATATATTTAAATTAAAAAGATTCATCCAAACCATTGTTATTATATATAACGTTCCAAATTTCACTACCAAATTTTTTATTTTTAAAGCACAGCTAAAACGTCAAAAACCATCCTATACATGATAAAAATCCATTTGTGCAACCCAATTAACAGTATCTCAAAACCATAACATGAAAATCAGAGTAATAAACAATATCAATGGAAATCTCAAAAACATAGTTAACTAGATGCATATACAATCAGACTGCACTATTCTTTTTATTTGTGGAAGTACCTGAAAAACATTTAATTTGAGAGTAAACATATAGTTTAACGAGTTCCCCAAAATACCACACTTTCTATCACATAACAAACATGCCACATTATGGCTATCGGACTAGCTCCGATCCGTCAGGCTCACGAGCTACCCCTGTTCCGCCAATACTTGAGGACTCTCGGGCCGACCCCGATTCGTCCAGATCGCGAGCTAACCCGTTCCGCCAACACCTAAGGACTCTCTGGCTAACCCCGATCCATCCGGCTCATGGGCTAACCCCGTTTCCGCCAACACCTGACACGGCCATAAGAACAAATCATACGACTAAGCAATCAGCAAGCATGACTACACTAGTCTAAGAACTTAGTCCTACCTTAACGAGTCTTAGGCAACCTACGCATTTAATGTCACACATAGTATAGTAATAATACTCACCTGAATTGTAAAATTGGAAACACACACGCAACCGGGTCCACGAATACTCAGCAATATGAACCTCAGAGGTCCAAAACGTGACTAGGGGTTGGATCTACTGTGAACTTGCTTCCTTGCACCACCACTTTCTTCTACTTCAAGCATTACTACAAAGGAAAGGAATGAGGCTCAAAACACTAATGGAGGTTAGGGTTTCGTTCTAGGTCTCTCTAAGGGTGGAGGCTGGCGAAAGAGACATTGCATGAAAGTTAGTGCCCTTAAATGGGGATCAAGGCCCAAAAAATTAGGGTTTTGCACTCTAACGGCATCGTGCCGCGATCAATCATGTTTCGCGAGCCCCTAAAAAACCCTCTTACCTGCCGCGTACTCCACTTTACGTGCTGCATAAGACCAAAATCCTTATTTTTTCATTAACCATTAGCTTTATAAAATTTAAACTCATACCTGGAAAACGAGCATTACACTATAACTATATGATAGAAAACATAAAATTTGAATTTGAAAAATTATAATACTTATAATGGTTTAAGTTGATGATATTTAATAAAATCTATGTCCTTTTAAACTTATGACATCCTATTATTTTCATATTGAAATTAAATAAAAAATATGTCAATAAGTAAAATATGTCACATTAAATTATGAGCATTAAATAAATAAGTAAATATAAATTAATATAACAAAAATAATTAATAATGTTGAATCACATTACTTGAATGACCTCTTATAAAATAGCAAATATTTAACACCTAGATAAATAGAATACAATACTATGAACGGTATTTGTGTTGACTAATTTCATATATTCATAAATAAAAAATAATAAAATATTAGTATAGTTGTTGAAAATTTTAATTTTAATCTTTTTGTTACCAAAGTATTTGAAGTCATGACATACAATCTCAATGAATGAGAACATAAGTAAAAATTTGTTAATTTATATCAAAATATATAAAAAATAGTAACTTTTTATTATATCATGTGATAAAATAAGAAAAGTATCCCATAGTCTAGTTACTACATTCATTGTGAAAATTTTCTTTTTCACACATGTTGTGTGTGTTTATATATATATATATATATATATATATATATATATATATATATATATATATATATATATATATATATATATATATATATATATATTGATGTAGGTTCAAATACAAATCATAAATATTGTGTGAATGTAAGACCAATTGTAGTTCAATCAATTTTAAAGGGCAACATGGTAAATTAACATACTAACAATTAATTATATTTTAATTCTATCCCCCAATTTAAGAATTTGACTAATTATTCTAAATTTATCTGATTCTCTCCCCCTTTTATCTATCTCTTTCTCTCTCATCCTTTGAAAGGTCGGCAACCCTCATGCACTTGACCACCAACGCCTCTACCATAACACCAATGTTTTCCACCATCGGACTCCACGACATCTTGGTTAAAGGTTGAAATATACATCAAGCTTTCGGTGAAAAGCGCTTTTCAGTATTGAGGATTGAAATCAGACTGAGAAACGTCATCCCCAACTCTTGTTGTCGGGATGCCCTAGCTGCCGCTGGTCGTCGGAAACACCGCCTAAGGTGGCACCGTCGTCGCCATCAACACCAACAGCAACACACCGATCACGATGTATGTGCGTGTTATGTTCTTTCTTACTCTTTCTACGAACATGCAAAACCCCCGAATTCTTCATTTCCGTTTTCTGTTCAATCGATGCACACATACTAGAGATCGAGTGGTGTGTGTGTTTTCCATTATTGGTTCTAGTTTTTTCCTTTTTGTTTTTCACTTTTCCGACCTTACCTGATTTCACATATTTGGGTGAAAATATTTGGGTGTCCAGCACCAAGAATCCATACGTGTGAACAAAGGAAAATGAAAGGAGTACCTGATGCAGTATTCTTAGAGAATGGGTGGGTGTTTGAGACCATGGGACGGCAGGAAAAGGAAAGGAGTACCTGATGCAGTATTCTTAGAGAATGGGTGAAAAGGAAAGGAGTATCTAATGTAGTATTCTTAGAGAATGGGTGGTTGTTTGATCATTTCTTTGTATTCTTACAGAATGATAGATATGTATGAACTCTTACAGTAATCATTTATCTTGTTACGAAGTATGCATTCTTTAAGAATGGTATACATGCATGGTTTTTTCATTGTTGTAATATCATATTCTTTGAGAATGTATCATTTTAATTGACATTCAAAATTTACAGGCTTCTGTATTTAATGCATTTCTTCAGGAATTCCATATGTATCATATTCTCATTCTTTGAGAATATAAGCAATATTAAACAATTAACTATAGAATGGATATCGTCTCCTTAATTATAGTTCTGATATTCAAAATTGACTTGAAAAGAATATTGTTTCCTTATTTGTAGGTATATATGAATGTCTTTTATACCCTTAACTGACCGATTTTAATTATTTTTATTTAATTCTTTCATTTTAATTACACAACTGCCACTATCATCTAAGCCCTTAATTTTTTCAATCTAATAGTCCAAAATTGGTCCTACATTCACACAATAATTGTTGTTTGTATTTAATTCTAACTCCCTCTCCTCTTTCTCTCTCTCTCTCTCTCTCTCTCTCTCTCTCTCGATATATATATATATATATATATATATATATATATATATATATATATATATATATATATATATATATATATACACACACACACATATATATATATATATATATATATATATATATATATATATATATATATATATATATATATATATATATATATATATATATATATATATAAAATTGAGATCCGGTAAGAAGGAAATTTTTGATAGGAAGGTAAGAAATTTTTTATTTACATGTTTTTCGACGAACCAACAAAATGAATCAATAGATGATGCAAAAATAAACATGATTCACAAAAAAACATTCTCAAAAAACAACTTAATGATTCATTTTTACGAGTCGAACCCAAGGGAACTGGGGTGAGTTAATCTCTTGCCAAGTTTTCACACTTCTAGAGATTGAGACAAGGAAATGTAAAGTTCAAGGGGGGGTTTGTCAAGTCGCTTGATAAACAGAAAATAAGTAAGAATGTGATTTATATAATTAAACGGACATTCGGCTTCTAGTCTAATCAATCTTGTCGCATATTCGTACTAGATGAAATTAAGAGTTAAGTAATGGTTCTTGTCAATGGAAAGTGACAATAACACATCAACTTAGAAGAGATCCAAATTAATATGTTCAATACTTCAATGGTCTCTATTTGTGAAAGAAGTATTGTTTTCTCATATATAAATGAATATCTCAATGGTCATCTTGAAGAGATAGATGTATCTCAACCGAGACAAGATACCACTTAAATACGCGAGCTTTAATCCAAATTCAATATTCCGTCCCTTTGGATGATGGAACTAAGAACAAGCATGTAATTTAAGACATAGAAATTAACCGGGACAAAAGAAACGTGCATCACTGATATAGAACAAGGAATAACACTAAAATTCTATAAAAGGTATGCACAACACAATGGTCAACTAGTGATTAATGCTATAATTGACCAAGAGTGATGCTTTACGTTCTTTTGTTGGTTCTTTACTTCTTAAGAACTTGATTGATTCCTCGTGTCAAGCTTTTAAAAAGTGAAATTATTTCTAAGATGTTACCAACAATGATCTTCAAAACAATTGAAAATACATATAACTATAATTGGTTAACTACCGGAATATAGTGATCGACTAAATTCCAAAGTAGGGACCAAATTTGTAATAAAATTTAAATGACAAAACTAAACCAAAACAGTTTTAATAACTTCAAAACTTCATTCCAAGCACAAATATTAATGACAAGAAAGATAAATGACTAAAATCCGAATGTTATGAGACTTAGCCACTCATGTTAGCTAAAATCTGCATAATTGCAAATAAAGACATTCAAACTAGCTAGAAAATGACTAGGAATTCAAGAATAAGAAAGAGTGTTTGAAGTATCTTCAAGTATGTTCAAGTGTGTTGTTAACTCCTCTCAAATGCTCTATTTATAGTCCTCAAATGGCCCTAAAGAGATCTCAGTTCGGATTAATAAAATGGTGAAAACCCCATGCTCTAAAAGTTGATTTGCTGGAAGATTCCTGCTGCACATGGCTTCCAGTAAGAGCACGACTCGTGCATATATGCGCACGACTCATGTTTATCAAAGTAGAGTGTTAAAATTGCTTCCCAGCATGTGCACGACTCGTGCACATGTAGCCTTGGAAAGAGCACGACTCGTGCTCCTTAACAGGGGCCATTCTTTCGTCTAATTCTTCCGTTTCTCGTCTGAATTGTTTGGAACTTGGTGTGAGACTTCCGTTTGATATATGATTGATGGTCCAATTCTCAAAATGCCTGCAAAACATCCCATTTTATACAAACAAATGGTTTTTGCTCCAAAATAAACACATTAGTCCGAAAACATGCATATAGCATGTTTTAAAGGCAAAATACGATGTTGAATGCGGTAAATAAACGTGTCAAAAGGTGTATAATTATACACCTATCAAACATCCATAAGCTTAAACTCTTCTTTGTCCTCAAAGAAAACAAGAAAAAAACTTAGACTAATGGGTGTAAGAAGGAAAATAAAAAGAAATTGTGAAACCTTTTTAAGTCAAATCGTGCCAACATTATCACTAGCAATGATATGGTTAACATATCGTCCCTGTATTCGCCTAATATTTCACATTTGTTAAATAATAGACTGTACTAAGAAACAAATATTCGTTAAACAATAGCATAGCCACGTCATATATTGATTATAACACCACTACCGCGACTTTCACCGCCTTTAGCAAGGACAACACAATACAAAGCCAGTGCTCACAATTTTTTCGCTCTTCTCATATTTGCACACAATTCGACCACCTTTGTTATAACTTGTCAATTGTATGAATGATCTTCCGAAATTTTAAGTAAAAGAAATTACAACTCGATAAATATAATACAAGTATAAAAGAAAATAAACACTCTATTTTTGGATTTTCTTTGAAATGAGTAAAATAATTTGGCAATTATTTGAAAAGCCATTTTTTTGAAAGATACAAACTATCTTTTATTGAAGGGAAATGAGGGATGCTTATTCTATTTTTTTGGAAATTTATTTCTTTAAACACACATGTTTGGTTCTTGGTTTTATTTTTATTTTTATTTTTTTATATTTTAGTTATATTTTTTTTATATAACCAAATTTTTTAGAACCAAACAAAATATTTTGGAATTTCACCATTTATTGGACTCGACATACAAATATAAATATTTTGTTTTTGAAATTAGAATTATTGAATGAATAATAATTTCAAAATTTTTGCTTAAAAAGGACCGACTCGGTCAAGAAAAACGAAATTTCGGAAGATCAGGAAAATTGACATGTTGGAAACAAAGGTGTTGGTCAAAGTGTGATTACGAAGGCAAAACCTGTAACATTAACCAAGCCGATTTGCACACATTGAGATTCTTACGGGGTATCTGCACCTTGTATTGCTGTACTTGCTAAAAATAGATTCAGTTAAAATAGATGTCTTACAAACTGTTCATACGTGTGTATGCTAAGTACATTTAACAAACAAAAGTTCTTTAACACAATCTAAAATTTTGCAAGGTGAGAATATTTTCAACCACAAGGTAGATAGGCAACTATAATATTGAAAATAAAGATGCAACATGTTTTAACAATTAAAAGTTTTCATGAGGGTTAAGAAAAGAAGTGCAAGAAATAACAAATGTTTTAAACAAAATTTTTTTCGTTTTTCAAGTTTTTCGAAAAAAATAAAAAATAACATAGAAGTCATCTAACATCGTAAATACCTCCACAAGCTTAAAAATAAGCGTCGTCCTCGAAGCTTGCGGTAAGTCTACTGTGGACCAGGTGGTGGGGGGTGGCCTAGAGTCCAATGATACACATGCTGCATCATTCGCTCCATCTCTCTGTTGTGTCGCTGCTGTGCGGATACATAATCGTCAAAGTCTACCCGTAGCGCATGAACATTGTCGTCTATTTGGACGACATCTTCTCGCAGGAAATCGATATGTTCCTGCAAGGCCCCATAATCGCCCCATCCCTGCTGCTGCTGCTGTTGTGCTGGCGCTTCCTCATTGGCCTCCTGTTCTTCTTCTTCTCCTCTTACATTGGAGGGTGGTTGCCAGTTTGTGTTGCTGGCTGGATCGGCCAGTGTCAATGTCTGAACATCATCATCATCGATTATTAGGTACGGTGTGTGATGTGGGCCAACTACCCAGGTGTTGCGGCTCGGTTCTCTATAGTACAATTTCATGTACTCCAATATTTCTCCTGTGAGAGTGATTCCCTCCTCCAGTCACTCCATTGCTTGTGTTACGCGTACATGTAGGAGTCTGGCTAAAAGAGTCACCAATCCTTCTCCGTGAATTTCACCCGCGGTCTTCTGGCTCTCCTTTATTAGCCGGTCGCACACGTAAGCTCCGAAGTTTGGTTTTAGTGGACTGTTGGTGACTGCACACCAAAGGAGCTGTAATTCCTTAGAATTGATAGTGCTCGTCTCTCTTCTGGGGAATAGTATGGAAGCGACGATTCTATGCAACACCTTCAGAACCGGGCGTATGATGCACGAGGCTTTTGCGGTCCTCGCTACATATCTGTCAATGCCTGTTATGTTTCTCCAGAAGTCATCATTGTTTAGGTCTGCTTGTCTACCTCTTTTGTCAGGTCCAAAGGTGTTGTCTGTTGGACTGTTGATGAGTTGAAAGATTTGGTCAGTAGTCAGGGACCTCGGCTCGTTGCATAACCTGAAATTTGGTGTACCGTGATCCAAAAAAACAGAAGACATAAATTCCAAAGTTAGTATTTTGTAGGTGGAAGCCGCGGTGTTCATCAATGTTCCCCATCCTAGATTGTTCAATAGTGTTTGTATGCCATCGAACACTCCCACATCTTGCAGAGTGTCCACACAAATGAACTTTTGGGAGACGACCTCCCTTTCTTGCAGAGCCAAAAATCGGTCTCTTTGGCTATAGTCTGCGAATCTGACACCACTAATGCGAGGTGGAGATTGGCTCCTGGGTTATGAACTAGAGGCACCATCCCTGGATCTCTTCCTGAATCTGTCATAGGCCATGGTAATCTAGACAAACAAAAGTTAGCAAAAAAAACACCCAAGTTATGAATCATCAAGGAATTTTTGTATTTAACAGTGTTTGGCTTGGAATTCCCATGATTTAGAAAGCATCAAATGATTCATCATATCAAGATTAAGCTAAAAAGCTTGAAATTTTCATGATTGGGACAAAATTCATCATATTAAATTTTGGTTGAAATGGATGTTTCAAAGCTCAATTCACACCACATTGCACATCCACAAGCTTGTATGTGCAATGGATTAGAACAATTTCATCTAATTCAAATTTTCAAGAAAAATTAGGGTTCATGGTGTTCTTCCCCAATTTGGATGATTTTGCCCTAATCATGTTAATTTCAAGATAATCAAGCAATACAACATCATAGAAACACTAATCCAACATATAAGTTCACAAATTTCAAACAATAATCATCAAAATTGGAATTTCTCAAAAACTAGGTTTTTGGAAGATTTCTTGAATTTTGATGATTTCATGGATGAATGTTGGATTTGATGCATTAAAAGTATTAGAAGGATGAAGTATAGCAAAAATTACATACCTTTGGAGCTGAAATCGACTCAAAAATGAAGATTTGGGGTGGTTTCTTGCGGTTTTGCCGAGAGGAACACGAGTGGGGGTGTCGTGCAAATGAGCGAACAGCAGGAAATAAACCTTTAATCTCTCCAGGGGACGCACGACTCGTGCGTTTTTATTGAAGGAGGAAGCACGACTCGTGCTTGAGAAAAGACAAGGAACTTTGGTTTTGAAGGAGGCACGACTCGTGTGTTTTTAACTCTAAGGGGGAGCACGACTCGTGCAAACCCCCTGTTAAGAAATTTTTTTTCGTTTTTTCATTTTCTCGCTCGGTGACCCCAAAATTTTTCCGACACTTCCAAACACTTTATTATGTATTAAAAACATCAAAAAGTAAAAAAAAAATCAAACAAAAACATGTTTAAACACGCGAAAACGAAGCACACAAATACCGTAAAATGAAAATCGGGTTGCCTCCCGAGAAGCGCACTTGTTTAACGTCGTTGGCTCCACACGGGCCCGTGTTTGAGCTTTAGGACTCATAAGCGGGGGCTTCCAATGTGACAACTTCTTTTGATTTGTCGTTAAAACCCTCGAAGAAAGGTTTTAAACGGTGTCCGTTTACTTTGAAGTTACCGATTTTGTTACTTAGAAGTTCTACAACACCATTCTCGAACACATTAGAGATAACAAACGGTCCCAACCATCAGGAGCGTAATTTTCCAGGGAATAACTTAAGACGGGAGTGATACAATAGAACTTTTTGTCATTTTACGAAAGTTTTGTTAGTTTTGTTCTTATCGTGAAAGGTTTTAGTTCTTTCTTTATAAATTCGGGAACTTTCATACGCGTTGTTACGTATTTCTTCAAGTTCTTGAATTTGTAACTTTCTATGCATCCCGGATTCGTCAACTCCCCAATTGAATTGCTTGATGGCCCAATAAGATTTATGTTGCAATTCAACCGGCAGATGACAAGCTTTCCCGTAAACTAGACGGTAAGGAGACATACCTATTGGTGTTTTGTAGGTGGTTCGATATGCCCACAGTGCATCATCTAGTCGTATGCTCCAGTCCTTTTGGTTTGGACTTACCGTCTTTTCTACTATTGACTTGTTCTCCCGGTTTGATATCTCTGCTTGTCCGTTCGTTTGGGGGTGATAGGCGGTAGAAACCCTGTGAGTTACACCATACTTTTTGAATAATGCATCGATGGTCTTGTTGCAAAAGTGGGTTCCTCTATCACTGATGAAAGCTCTTGGCGTCCCGAACCTGCTGAAAATGTTAGTTTTTATGAAGTCTGAAACTGTCTTGGCATCGTTCGCCCTTGTCGCCTTGGCTTCAACCCATTTAGACACGTAGTCTACTGCTAGGATTATATAGGTGTTTCCAAATAAAATTTGGAAAAGGTCCCATAAAATCAATCCCCCATACATCGAATATCTCACACACTAAGATGGGTGTAAGTGGCATTTGGTCTCTTGGGCGTATATTCCCAGTTTTCTGACATTGTTCACAAGACTTGCAAAAAATGTATGAATCAAAGAATATAGTAGGCCAATAGAAACCAGACTCGAGTACCTTATGTGCTGTTCTTTTGGGACCGAAATGCCCTCCACAAGCTTGTGCGTGGCAAAAGTCCAAAATTGATTGTGCTTCATTGGTATCAACACACCTTCGAATGATTTGGTCGCTGCCATACTTCCATAGATACGGGTCATCCCAAACATATTGTCTTGCTTCCTTACGGATTTTATTCCTTTGAGCATAGGAAAGTTCATCGGGGAATATGTTGGTGACCAAGTAGTTGACTATGTCGGCATACCATGGTGTTGTTGCTTGGATCGAGAAAAGGTGTTCGTCTGGGAAAGTTTCTTGGATGGGTGTTGGATCATCAGGTGCTTGGATCCGGCTTAGATGGTCGTATACAAGGTTTTCGGCTCCGCTTTTGTCCTTGATCTCGAGGTCAAACTCTTGTAACAACAAGATCCATCGTATAAGTCTTGGTTTCGCGTCTTTCTTCGTTAAGAGGTATTTTAAGGCTGCATGATCAGAAAACGCGGTTATTTTAGTACCCAACAAGTATTGTCTAAATTTTTCCAATGCAAAAACTACTGCAAGCAATTCTTTTTCGGTGGTTGAGTAATTGCTTTGGGCAGTATCTAAAGTCTTTGATGCGTAGCAAATAACATGATGGGCCCGGTTGATCTTTTGGCCCAAAACAGCTCCAACCGCGGTGTTACTTGCGTCGCACATGATTTCGAACGGAAGGTCCCAGTTTGGTGGTTGAATGATGGGTGCTGAAGTTAGCAATTCTTTTAATTGGTTGAACGCGTCTTTGCAAGGTTGATCAAAATCAAACCCTGCATCTTTTTGTAGTAGACGGCACATTGGGACAGTTATCTTTGAAAAATTCTTTATGAAGCGTCTATAGAAACCTGCATGGCCAAGAAAAGAATGCACTTCCCGTATGTTTGTTGGGAAGGGTAAGTTTTGATAACGTCAATTTTAGCTTTATCCACTTCCAATCCTTTTTTAGACACGATATGTCCTAGAATTAGTCCTTGTTTTACCATAAAATGGCATTTTTCATAATTTAGGACTAGATCGGTGTCTATGCATCTTTGAAGAATTTCTGTAAGATTTTCTAGACATATATCAAAAGAGTCACCATGCACCGTGAAATCGTCCATGAAGACTTCAATGATATTTTCAAGGTATTCTGAGAAAATACTTATCATGCATCTTTGAAAGGTGGCGGGTGCATTACAAAGACCAAATAGCATACGCCTATATGCAAAAGTCCCAAAAGGACATGTGAATGTGGTCTTCTCTTGGTCTTCGGGGGCCACTGGTATTTGATGGAAACCTGAAAATCCATCCAAACAACAATAGTGAGATTTTCCGGCTAATCTTTCTAACATTTGATCAATAAATGGTAAGGGAAAATGGTCTTTTCTAGTAGAAGCATTTAGTTTGCGATAATCTATACAAACCCTCCACCCATTTTGGATTCGGGTGGGTACCAATTCTCCTTCCGGATTCCGCACCACTGTAACTCCGGCCTTTTTGGGAACCACTTCGATTGGGCTCACACATCTACTATCCGAGATAGGATAGATCATTCCGGCTTTTAACAATTTGATTACTTCTTCTTTTACAACTTCCATCATAGGAGGGTTTAATCTCCTTTGGGCTTCTATTGTTGGTTTGAAGTCTTCTTCCATGAGGATTTTATGCATGCAAAGAGATGGACTTAAACCTTTGATGTCGGCTATGGTCCATCCAATGGCCTTTTTGAATTGTTTTAAGAGTTTTATCAATTTGTCCTCTTCGGTTTTTGTGAGTTCGCTAGAAATGATAACCGGTAACGTTTCGTTTTCTCCAAGGTATGCATATTTGAGATGATTGGGGAGAGTTTTCAGCACTAGTTTTGGTGCCTGCAAAACAGATGGGAGAAGTTTCGTGTCCTAAATTGGAAGGTCTATTTTTGGTGCTTTGTACCTTATTGTCTTATTGTTGTCCATGAAGTTCACAATTTCTGTTATCTCCTCTTCGAGTTTGAACTTTTCGTTAAGTTCTTTCGCTGCGTCTTTCTCGATACTTTTGCTTAACACAATAGCTAACGAGTCATCATTGGTTAGCTCAAAACATTCATCTATCAAAGGTTCGATCACATCAAAGATACATCGGTAGGATAGCGCATCACATCATAGATATTGAAGTTAATTATCTCTCCATCAAATTCCATTGTTAGGGTACCACTGCCAACATCAATTTTAGTTTTTACGGTTTTTAGAAATGGTCGTCCTAACAAAATGGAACTAGAATTTGGAGAGTCATCATCTTCCATATCTAAAACATAGAAATCTGCCGGAAATACAAGTTCATTAACTTGGACCAAAACATCTTCCAATACACCTTTTGGGTGCACGGTAGAACGATCGGCCAATTGAATTATTACACCGGTTCTTTTTAAGGGTCCTACTTTGAGAGTTTTGAAAATCGAGTATGGTAGGACATTTATAGAGGCACCAAGGTCTAACATTGCACGTGGTATTATTAAGTCTCCCACTTTACATGGAATAGTAAAAACACCGGGGTCTTTGCATTTTTGAGGGATTCTTTTTTGAAGGACGGCTGAAATATTTTCTTCTACCTTAACAGTTTCATTTCCTTTTAGCTTCTTTTTAGATGTACATAATTCTTTTAGGAATTTGGCATATCTAGGTACTTGTTTGATAGCATCTAAAAGGGGAATGTTTACCTCTACTTTTCGAAAAGTCTCCATGATTTCTTGCTCTTCCCTTTCCTTCTTTGTGTTCTTTAGTCTTGATGGAAAAGGGGGCGGAGTGATCATGACTTCCGGTCTCGATGTGCTGGCACCTCCCATATTGTCTTTTTGTTTGGTAAGCAATTCAGGTTCTTCTTCCGTTACCTTTGGACTTTCATACTCCTTCCCGTTTCTCAAAGTTATTGCGCTTGCATTATGTTTTGGATTCTTTTCGGTTTGGGCGGGTAATTTAGAGTCCAATCTACTTTCCAACTTGTTAACCGATGTTACAAGTTCTGTCATTTGTTGTTCTAAATTTTGAATGCTGGACCTTGTCTCTTGCTGAAAAGATATTGTGATTAGAGACGATTTCTTCCAAAGACATACCTGGGGGGTTTCTTGGTGCGGCATGATGTGTTTGTAGATACCGAGGTTGGTATTGAGGCCTTGGTTGAGCGTTTCTCCATTGTTGGGTATTGTCAAAATATCTAGAATTTTGTCCCGTGTGGTCACCTAAAGCATTTATATGTTCATTTTCGTCTTGCAAAGATGGACACATATCGGTTGGATGACCGTGTTGGAGGCAAATTCCACAAGCTCTTGCCTTTGGTTCGATCCCTCTCTCTTTGGTTAACAAAATAACTGCTTTTGTTAGTTCATTTAATTGAGTTTCAATGAGAGGAGTACTTACGTGTTTCTCTCCTCGTGGAGGGTCGGGATACCATTCGTCTTCCCCGATTGAGTGTTTCGAGTCTTCTGCCAAAGTGGCAATTAAGGCCCAGATTTGGGACGGGGTCTTGTCTAGTAAGGCTCCACCACTGGAGGCATTGATAATTCGCCTATCAAGATGAGATAAGCCTTCACAGAAATATTGGAGAAGTTGGTGCTCCGACAAACCGTGTTGTGGGCACCGAGAGCAAAGTTTTTTAAATCTCTCCCAATATGTGTGTAAGGACTCTCTTCGTCCTTGATGTAAGGTGAGAATTTCTCTACGGATGCTCGAAGCTTTAGGCTCTGGGAAGTATTTGTCAAGGAATGCTTGAGCAATGTCATTCCATGTTGTTACCATCCCCGGTGGGAGGTAGTACAACCATTCTTTGGCGGCATCGTAAAGAGCAAAGGGGAATGCCTTTAGCTTGATTTGGTCCTCGGTCACATTATGCGGTTTCATACCCGAACATACCACATGAAACTCCTTAAGGAATTTATAGGGGTCTTCATTTTCCAAACCTCTAAAGGTTGGAAGTAAGTGTATGAGCCCGAATTTTAGCTCAAAATTCTCCACATTGGGATAATTTATACACAAAGGTTGTTGTGTATCTTTTCGGGCACCCCATTGTCTTAAGGTCTTTTCTTCGTCACCCATTTTTAATGGATTAGTAGAAAAATCAGAAATAGAAGTAGAAGTAGAAGTAGAAGGTGGGGTAGAAGAGAGTGTTGATGTAGTGTGAGATTTTTGGTAGTCAAGCTTCTTTCGAAGCTTGGTTTGTTTTCTTAATATTTTTGCAGTTTTTTCGATTTCTTTGTTGATCTCTAGAGGTGTACCTGTTCGATCAGATCTGGGCATAAAGAGTTAATCATAAGCCAATTCCCCGGCAACGGCGCCAATTTGTTGGTCGTCGAATTACCAAACAAATAAAAGAGTAATGGAATATGGATGTAGTTTATAATGATGAGACAGAAAATGTGATATGTCAAAAGACCTCTAAATACTCTTCAATTAAGAATAGTATAGTAGTGGTACGAGTCGAACCCAAGGGAATTGGGGTGAGTTAATCTCTTGCCAAGTTTTCACACTTCTAGAGATTGGGACAAGGAAATGTAAAGTTCAAGGGGGGGTTTGTCAAGTCGCTTGATAAACAGAAAATAAGTAAGAATGTGATTTATATAATTAAACGGACATTCGGCTTCTAGTCTAATCAATCTTGTCGCATATTCGTACTAGATGAAATTAAGAGTTAAGTAATGGTTCTTGTCAATGGAAAGTGACAATAACACATCAACTTAGAAGAGATCCAAATTAATATGTTCAATACTTCAATGGTCTCTATTTGTGAAAGAAGTATTGTTTTCTCATATATAAATGAATATCTCAATGGTCATCTTGAAGAGATAGATGTATCTCAACCGAGACAAGATACCACTTAAATACGCGAGCTTTAATCCAAATTCAATATTCCGTCCCTTTGGATGATGGAACTAAGAACAAGCATGTAATTTAAGACATAGAAATTAACCGGGACAAAAGAAACGTGCATCACTGATATAGAACAAGGAATAACACTAAAATTCTATAAAAGGTATGCACAACACAATGGTCAACTAGTGATTAATGCTATAATTGATCAAGAGTGATGCTTTACGTTCTTTTGTTGGTTCTTTACTTCTTAAGAACTTGATTGATTCCTCGTGTCAAGCTTTTAAAAAGTGAAGTTATTTCTAAGATGTTACCAACAATGATCTTCAAAACAATTGAAAATACATATAACTATAATTGGTTAACTACCGGAATATAGTGATCTACTAAATTCCAAAGTAGGGACCAAATTTGTAATAAAATTTAAATGACAAAACTAAACCAAAACAGTTTTACTAACTTCAAAACTTCATTCCAAGCACAAATATTAATGACAAGAAAGATAAATGACTAAAAGCCGAATGTTATGAGACTTAGCCACTCATGTTAGCTAAAATCTGCATAATTGCAAATAAAGACATTCAAACTAGCTAGAAAATGACTAGGAATTCAAGAATAAGAAAGAGTGTTTGAAGTATCTTCAAGTATGTTCAAGTGTGTTGTTAACTCCTCTCAAATGCTCTATTTATAGTCCTCAAATGGCCCTGAAGAGATCTCAGTTCGGATTAATAAAATGGTGAAAACCCCATGCTCTAAAAGTTGATTTGCTGGAAGATTCCTGCTGCACATGGCTTCCAGTAATAGCACGACTCGTGCATATATGCACACGACTCGTGTTTATCAAAGTAGAGTGTTAAAATTGCTTCCCAGCATGTGCACGACTCGTGCACATGTAGCCTTGGAAAGAGCACGACTCGTGCTCCTTAACAAGGGCCATTCTTTCGTCTAATTCTTCCGTTTCTCGTCCGAATTGTTTGGAACTTGGTGTGAGACTTCCGTTTGATATATGATTGATGGTCCAATTCTCAAAATGCCTGCAAAACATACCATTTTATACAAACAAATGGTTTTTCTCCAAAATGAACACATTAGTCCGAAAACATGCATATAGCACGTTTTAAAGGCAAAATACGATGTTGAATGCGGTAAATAAACGTGCCAAAAGGTGTATAATTATATACCTATCAAACATCCACAAGCTTAAACTCTTCTTTATCCTCAAAGAAAACAAGAAAAAAAACTTAGACTAATGGGTGTAAGAAGGAAAATAAAAAGAAAGTGTGAAACATCTAACTATAAGTTAATAAACATTTTAAAATCTAAAATGAATAGAACACGATATAAAGATAAAAATTTCAAAATATGTTTAATCATGAATGAATATAACACCTCTAATTATAATCATAG
Source organism: Cichorium intybus (assembly GCA_023525715.1). Classification (NCBI taxonomy): domain Eukaryota; kingdom Viridiplantae; phylum Streptophyta; class Magnoliopsida; order Asterales; family Asteraceae; genus Cichorium; species Cichorium intybus. The sequence continues at coordinate 127,247,526 of CM042011.1, read as the reverse complement.
ATGACTACACCTCTAACTATAAGTTAATAAACATTAACAAAATACAAGTTTCATCTAGATCCTACATTTCTAGTTATATTTATTAATGAATATAATTGTAACAATAAATGAATTTCACACATCGTTGTGTTTGCTTCGAATTTTCTTGTTACACCATACACGAAAAAAAAAGATGAGACGCCATGATCATTGTTGTTCTTGGATACACACATGTAAAATCAAATTCAATGATATCAAAAAATGATTATAACCATATTAAACATAAATGTTTAATGGTCATATTAAACCTAGCTAAAGTTATAATCAGAAATGATCATAACCGATGTACTAATTATTTGTGCAATTATAATCATCAATAATTCTAGTTATAAGCATAAATGATTATAGTTATAATCATCAATGATTAACACATAAAGAACTTTTAACACAAAAATACATACAGTTACAATGTTAATCACCAATGATTAACATTATTAATTTACTTATCCATGCTTAACACTTAACAAATGTTTCTAGCCCCCCAAATTAACAAAGGTTTCTAACACATTTAATCATCGATGAATATAACTAACAGCTTACAAATACATAAAGATAGACACCAATGATTAATACTGCATAGTTATGGTTTATACGTGTTATTCATACAGTTACAGTGTTAATCACCAATGATTGAAGGGTTTAATCACAACTGATTAAACGATTCCACCATGTTTTCATTTCAGATTTCTCGTAATTTTTGAATTAAAATGGATGAAAACCTCACCGTAAATCGCCACGCCAATATAGTAGATGTCATCAACAAAGTTCCTGTCAACAACAAAAGAAAATATAAACGATCCGATAAAAGGGATGTTTTTTTTAATCTCAAGACACATGATCAAAATATTAAATAATTCAATTCCAAACCAAATGTGTCATGGTCTGATGGTCTACCTTTATATATAAGGAGTAAAGAAATGGCTTCAAATGGTTTATGTCTTCATAATATAAACCGAAAAGAAATTGATTTTGAATATACATGTGTTTTTGCATAACTGTGAAAAGGTGGGAATTTGATAAAAAAGGGGTCAACGGCCTATTGGCTGCACATTGAGAATTAAAGAAAATATGTAAACCCCGTCCGACCCCAAAACATCAAATTAATGTCAATTATGCATACAAAATAACCATGGAATTTAACATGGTAAAAATAATATTAAAAACACATACTCCCCTCCCCTTATGCAAAACTGGAAACAAAACTAAAAGATCATTCAAAAATTCAAGGATTAAACATCATCGTTACCAAATTTAATTATCCGATCAATGATTCATAGCATTAATATCATCATTATCACCTTCCGACACTTCTGTCTCATTATTCCAATTCTCCATCACATCCGAATCAAACTCCCTGACCTCGAAATCATTACTCATCACCCCATCGGAAATGTCGAGCCTCTGCACTGCCGGCGACAAGTTCCTCCACCACCGTTGGAGATGTCGAGAATTGGGAGGTCGTCGAAAAGGGCTTTGGAGGGTTAAAAGTGGCGTTAGGGTTTGACAAGAAATTACGTATCCTTGTGGCATTAGAAGAGAGACGACGAGAGAAAGGAGGAGAAATTTTAGGAACTGATAAAATTAGAATAATATTAATTACTTTAATACCCTTATGTAACATTTAATTTTAATTAAATTATTTTAAATGTTTTAATAATTACAAAATACTCATTTAATAATAGCCCTAGATCTAAAATAATAGATGGTCTAGATTTGGCCTCAAGTTCTCAACATTTTTTTTTGCCTCAATTGATCCTTATTCTATATATATATATATATATATATATATATATATATATATATATATATATATATATATATATATATATATATATATATATATATATATATATATATATATATATATACACACACACGTTTGAATATTTTCACCACTACCAAATATAATCAAATTATTACCTTTTATCTTTTTTCGTAACAAAGAAGGTTACTCGTGTTTCGGTTTTACCTCCCATGTGAAACATTATTACCCCAAGAAAAAGATACATTGCAATAACCATTGATGAGAAAAAAATTATTTCTTTAACTCTTCAAAAACCCCTTTAAACACACAAACGTTTTTATGAGAAAATCTTACTTATATACTATTAATATACATAGAACATGTTTAAACGAGAGGAAAATAAAATTCATTAGTAAATACCATTAATTTTAAGAGCGTGGAACATCATTTATTTAAAAGTTATTCAATTATGCATCATTTGTTACTTATAACTTATATCATATTAATTTGAGTATATAAAAACTATAAGATATAGTTTAAAATGTTTTGAGTGATTGTTATGAGTTGTTTGGAAGTTGAAAGGTTGTAAATGTTTCAAATGAATATGGTGTAAGAATAATGACTTCTCTAGGACCATATTGTGTAAACTTATCTTTATCATAATCCATGAATCCAATGAATGCTTCTTTATAAAAAGTAATTTGGTCCTATCTAATTCAAATGTTAATTAGCATTTATTGATTTGATATTATAACACTTAAAGTATGGTTGTTGAAAAAATCCACTAAATTAAAATAATTATAGTTAGGTGGATTTATGAACGTATAATGTCTTAAGAAGAAAGAACTTGAAAATGCAATTTTTTGATATTGTAGTTTTTCTAAATCATAATGGATTGATATGAAATAAATGAAAGTATAATGATATTGTACATTTTCTAAATCATTGCCTTTACAATTTGATAAACCAAATGTATTAGTACTAGGGATGGTAATCGGTCCGGACCCGGACCGAACCTGACCGAGAACCGAAGAACCGAGAACCGATTTTATAGGAAACGAAGAACCGGGAACCGAATTAAATACCCCGGTTCCGGTTCCTACCGGTTCGGTTCCGGTCTGGTTTCGGTTCCGGTTCGATTATACAAGTAATGTGCTATTAAAAATGTGTTCGGTTCCGGACCCGGCTCGAACCGGACCGAGAACTGAAGAACAGAGAACCGACTTTGTGGGAAATGTAGAACCGAGAACCGAACTGAATACACGGTTCCGGTTCCTATTCGGTTCCGATTCCGGTTCGGTCCCGGTCCGGTCCGGTTCTCCGGGTCAAAAGCTCATCCCTAATTAGTACCATGAGAAAAAGCGAAAAAAAAACTCAAATGAAGACAAGTAAATCTCAATAGGAAGATAATGGTATTACTTCTCTTTAAGGCTGAGGGGTGTGCAGGGACACAGCCCCCCGTATGCTGCCACCACAGCAGGGAAGGCGCGACAAACACTCCCCCCACCCCGCGTTCTACAACTTCGGCGTTCCCCGGGAGTTATGTAGAAGACGCGTGAAAACATTCAAAAACGATCAAAAAAATGACCGTTGTATTTTACAAACATCACGCGTCACATGGTCTACCGGGTATGCTTAGAAGCATAGATTGTACGCATTGGGATTGGGAAAATTGTCCGAACGCGTGGAAAGGACAATACACCGGCAGTCATCACGACAAACCTTTCCTAATATTAGAAGCGGTGGCCTCACAAGATTTATGGATTTGGCATGCATACTTCGGAGTTCCGAGTCGAACAACGACATAAATGTTCTAGATTCATCGCCGTTATTCGACGATATCCTACAAGGCAAGTCGGCCGACGTTCCATTTGTAGTGGACGGCTCCAAATACCCACGTGGGTATTTACTCTCCGAAAGTATATATCCAAATTATTCCACATTTGTAAAGGCGTATCAACATCCGGTTAACGAGAAACGAGTACTATTCACGAAAGCTCAAGAGTCGGCATGGAAAGATGTGGAACGTACATTCGGTGTCCTAAAAAAGAAATGGCATATAGTGCAAAACCCGTCACGAGCATGGCACCTCGAGAACATACGCAAAGTAATGTACCGTTGTATCATATTACACAATATGATAATTGAAGAAAAATGTCGGAATATTTGCATCTATCAACCTCATCATGTGACACAAATGCCGACACACTTTGTTCCCGGTAGCGAACAATACTTCATGCGGTTACTACAAACACACAGTGCGGAAGCGAATGCCAATCTTCGACACGATTTGACCGAGCACATGTACGCTAATCGCTACGACAAAACCGATAACGATAATTATGTTTTTTTTACGTTTTTTAATTAATGTAATGTTTTTTATTTTTAATTAATGTAATGTTTTTTATTTTTATTTTAATATTATGTTTTTTAAATGAATTTGATGTTTGGTTTTAATTAAAAAAAACGTAAATTAAAATGATGACGTGGAAATTAAAAGAGGTGTTATGCTGTCTTGCATTTCCTGGGGTGTGTCCTGGGGTTGTCATGGTAATGTGTCGCTGACGTGGCGACTGTCATGGGATTGTCATGGTGTCTTGCACACCCCATAGCTAAATTAAATTGAGCTGATAACTTGTTTCATTATATATGAGTATTTGTACCAGTGAGATTCTGTGTAGCACCATCTGGATAAATTATATATCTTTTCAATTTTCATGCTCCATATTTAACCCCCTATGAAAAAAGTTGAGTACAACATTTTATTGTTTTTCTAAGACAACTATTATAGAGTTTAAAACGATTTAAAATTGAACACACAAATTATATATCTTCTTTATGTGTATACAATATATAAAGCGCCTCCAATTAAATAAAGGTTGTCCAAGATGACTAAAAAGTACAAGCCCAAACTAATGTATCTATCAGTGACCTGTTTATTGCTATTTAACCCCCTATGAAAAAAGGAGCATTTATTGACCCAAAGTTTGATGGGTCTTAAGTCCACTGTTTTGAACTTTGAGAAACATAATCTCATTCAGACCAAACAAATCTTTGAGCTGGAAGGCTTGACGGTTGTATTGTTTGGGCCGGATAGTTTATTAATTTTTGAATAATGGTTTACACTAGGGGTGAGATCCTGTGCGTTGCAGTAAGAATCGTAAAAATGATTAAATATAAAATATAATATGTTGTAACAAATTTATTGTAAACAATAAAAATTCTTTAACAAAACATGCATAAACATGTAAAAATGATTTAAAAATATAAAATTATATAAACAAATTCATAAAAAATGTATTGTAAAATAACACCTAAATCTAATTGTAAAACATTACAGATAAAAACCTAAGTTTCCAGAAAACAATATTAAAAAAAGTCAATAAAAATTTGTAAAAAATGAAAAAAAAATTGGACAAAAATAAGTTATTTAAAAAGAAGTTGATATCTAATGCAAAAAATGGGTTGGGTCATATTGTAAAAAAGAAGTTGATATCTAATGCAAGTTTACAAAATGCGAGCAAGACCACTAAGCCAACATTTAACATTGGTTTCTTTTTTCTTAAAAAATATATATAATGTAAAAATGAAACACTATTCACTGATATGACCTTAGCTACAGTACAACGTATTGTCAAATGTTATATATAAAATGCAGGTTCAAATGGTTTTTCGTATGATGGCGTTGCCTAATATATTTTAAGCACGCTTGGATCAAAACTATACGCAAATTTGTGGATCACCGTATCAAAATTCTAAAGTATATAACATTATAAAATATAGAAAATATTTTTAGGTACATGGTTTTAGGGGTAATGGAAAATAATAGGAAATAATAGAACATAATACGTCCTTAGCTCTTATAGAGGGGAGAGAGATATCCACACATGATTTACATCTTTAGAAAGGAATACCTAAGGATAATAAGCTAAATGTGGACAATCTAGATAATGACCAACTGTTAGAAAAGGTTGGTAGAATTTTTATTGAAAATCAATTGTTGTTTTGTTTGAAATCAATTTGACATAGCAAGGAAATATAATGTTTAATTGAGTAGTTTAATCATATAGAACTTACATTTCTACTAAATCTTCATATAATCTTGATAATCATGGTAAAATGGATAACACATACAGTTGGGGATGGTCAAATGGTGATTCTGATAGAAAAGAATTCTCCAGCATTTCATCCTGCTAGACCATACGTCTTAATTGAACAACCTTATGTCCTAATGTGTGACACCCTGTTAATAAAATTCATTCCAAATACAACCATTTTCAATCCTAAAGACTCTTTCCAAAACAAATTTCCGGTCTATCTAAATAACAAAACTTAAACAAAAGTTATGTTATTGAATAAGAAATCCCAAAATCTTTTAGGTCTGTTTCTGATAACATAATGACTATAGAAATTGTTGGAACCTTATGGTCAAGATTATGAGATGAAGATGTTAATAAAAAGGTTCTCATGGAAAGCATCCTTGATAGTTCTCTAAAATCCATAATCGAAGATAAAGTAGTTGCATTTACTTTGACCACTGAGAACTTGACATTTAAGAAAATCGTTGTGTCATGTCCTCCACTAAAGAACCAGACTTCCATTATACCAATTCCAGAAGGCACGAAACAAGAACATTCTGAATTTGGTTAATGTTCAAACTAACAAATCTTTTCTTTCTGAAACATCTTCACCAAGGAAATTGACACCAATAAAAGGACAAAAGACTATAAAGGAAAAGACCAAGATTAAACTATTTCGACTTCGTCTCTCGTAAAGTCAAAGAAAAAGTCATGCTTACAATTGAAATCAACTCTAGGATAAAAAGACAGAAACTTGGAAATAGCTCCTCTGTCTTGTAAAAAGAAAAACTTGACAAGACTCCAGGATCAATATACCATGCTAACCTATTGATAAAAATCCAATTGTGGGATCCCATCTTGAAAAATATAGAAACAATTCCAATCTCAGGCATCCTAAGAAAAATGAAACCCTTGTCAACACTGTAACTAAACCTAATGTACCAAGGATCTTTTCTCAAATAACAAATGTCTCTAAATCCAAATCATACCTCCAAAATCTTCTACGACGGATATTCTAGCTCATCATACTAATATCTACAAAGATAAGCTTATGTGGCCTATTACATAAGTTGATTAGATGAAATTCATAACTCTTGACCATAAAAAAGCATCTTATAAAACCATTTATTAACATTTTGTCTGTTAATCAAAAGCCAAAAGCATTCAAAATAGTTACAATGAATGAGACAAAGGTCGATCTTTTCAAGAAGCATAAGAAATAGGTTTCATATGAATGGCGGATTAATGAAGCATCTTTGACCTTTTGCATATATCTTGTTGAAACCAAGCTTGCTAAAAATAAAATTATTCCAGAACCTAAGAGTCCTAAGACAATAAACAAAAATAAGTTTAAGTATAAATCCTAAACCAAAGTAGAAGTAGAATGGAGAAAGGTGACCCTCGCCTCTAAATGTACTACTACAAAAGTCTCGACCAAGAAATTTGTTACAAAACCTTCAAATACCGAAGAAATCATGGGCTCCAAACAAGTTAGGGTGACTAAACTAACCTATTTCTTTTGCATGAATTATGAGAGAATGATCATAAAAAATAATGGTAGGTTGGAATATATGTAACTATAGGATAGTTATAAATCGGGGATATGTATCCTTGTGAAATGTTTGAAATGAGATTATGGCACTAAAAACTTTCTTATCTCACCAATAGTATCTTCACGATTGAGAGAGTTGCCTATGTTTTTGGATTAAAGTCGCAACTGAACTCTTGTCGAAGGCGGTAGGTCAATGCTAAACTTTGCAAATCTTCCATTGTATTTTTGGGCCGAAGCTATTAACACTACATGCTTTGTCCAAAACCATAACATCATAAACAAATGTCTTAACAAAATTCCATATGATCACAAACTAAACATCAAATACTTTCACATATTTGGATGTAGGTGTTTAGTGAAAAACAACAGAGACCACCTCAGCAAATTCGAGCTAAAGATTAATAAAGTCATCTTTTTGGGGTACTCAGCCAACAAGGTTTCTTAATGGGCTTTGAATAGACGCACAAGAGTAATAGAAGAAAGCTTTGATGTGGATTTTGATGATGACTATTTCCAAAAAACCAACCGGAAAAATGAAACCACTTTCATTGCTGAAAGCGACATACCAGCTTCATCTAAACCAATTTAATTGGTAGAAGTTGATTATGACTCATTATTTCATCCTATAAAGACTAAAATCAATATATATTGTAGTTTCTTCTGCTACTCAACATTAGACTGACACCTGTGGACCTCTTCCGGTGGAGACTCATTTGCTTAGCCTCAAATCTCTTTAGATGAGAGGAAGAACGTAGCCATATTTATTCCAATTGTGATTGACCCACAACAGTCAGTGTCACACCCCGATCCTTGGCGGAATCGATCAAGGCGTTATATATTGTTCAAAGTCTCATGACAACTATGTTATAATATGATTAGATTCAATTAAGTACTAAGTATGCAAACAAGATCCACAACATACAAATACAAATCAAAATACAATAACATTTATTACATCAAATTTAAATAGTCTTGTGGGTTTCTAAGGTAAACCCTACTTTTCATCAACTTCATTATTCAAATCTGCATCATGGGTAAAAACAGGTCAAGTACGAGAGTTGGTGAGTAATCTAGATTTATTAAAGAAAATTGTGAGTTTGAAAAATTTGAAATTTGTTTTCTTTTGAAGTTGGCAAGCAAGTGTTATTGAGATAACAGTTTATAAATAAAAAATTGGTTAACAAATGATAACAACAACTATAAGTCTATGTATATATATATATATATATATATATATATATATATATATATATATATATATATATATATATATATATATATATATATATATATATAGGATGGAGCATCTAATCATCATACACACTCAACCACGTGCGATCAATCACCTTAGCATCCTAAGGCGGGGTGGTCAACCCAATAGCGCTATTATTGTCCATAACGTACCTCAAGAATACGGGCATAGTCATGGAGATTAGACTAAAAATTGTAATGCACTACAAGTACATGTAGCATAAACAAACAATAATTATACAAATAATGATTCATGTATAAATGTCCCAACAATGTCTCAATGGTGAAAAAATAATAAAATGAAGTTGGAACATATTAAAACCACATGATACACCGCAAAAGTATTGAAAATTATAAAATATGGGGTAGATTACTCATATTAGTCCAACGGAATACGCGTGTCGCAGAATAGGCGGCTCGGGTCAAAATGACGTAGAACTTAATATAATTAATAGTTTTGGTTTAGGAACTACTAAACGGGAATGAAGTATTAATAAAAATAATTATACACATATTCTTATATTAGATGAATAAACAATAATTCATTTCGATTTGAATATTAAGGTATTCATTTGTTAAATGAATTTAAATTGAATTAATTACTTTGTATAATTAATTTATATTTTCAATTTAGTCAAGATTTTAATAATTTCTTATTAAAATAATAACTTGTCCAATTATAAGTATTTACAGATTTTAACAATTATTTATATGAAATAATCATTAAAAATGCATTTTTACATGCTTAAGTACTTAGGAAAATAGTTTTAAAGAGTAAAATGTATTGAATAATTCTGAAATTATTAGGAAATCATTATTTCACATAATAGTAATTACTGTAAAATATTCATAGTGTTCTGAACTGGTTTAGTATTTCTTTATTATTTTATTGATTAAACAACATCAAAATTCGGGGAAAATAATAAATGATCCCAAATAATTCTGGAAATTTAAGCATGGTTTTCTAACATCATATTGAGCCTACTTTAAATGTTTTGGATACTTGTGACTATGGAAAGTATTTCGTATCTTTTTCATTATTAATTAAGCAATAAAATCATAAATAATAGAAAAAGACTAAGGGAAATTCATTAAACTTTTTTATTTATGATTAACATGTTATATAAGATATTCGGATAAGGTTTTGTAATTTTTAAACATGTGTAGCTATTTATTATCAATTTAAATCATTAAATTATCATTAAATCGGGAAAAATACGAAAACATTCTTAAAAACTCTGTAAATTTGGTCATGAAGTCTTTATAATATTAATACGGTGCGAAAAATATAAAATCCAGTTTTTGACATACATAACTATATTTTGCTATTTATTTATCTACAACAAAATAAAATAAAAAATAAGAATCAAACCGTAATATAAATGCATGAAACTTCATAAATCCACTTTACTCAATATATGGGTCATTCCAAAATTTTCCCAGAATTTATTGACTCTAAAAAGTATTTTATGTGAATTATTGCCCTATTTTATTGCAATAATTATAGTAATTCAATAAAAATAAGTTATTTTCTGAAAATTTCCAGAACTTCTTATTTTATTTATGAGAGTCTGATAAAAATCAGGTTTATGCATAAAATGAGTTTTAGACATTTTGGTGGATTTAATTTGTTTCATTAATGAATTTGAGACTTTTAACAACATACCTTGATGAATGCTTCAAGAGGGATGAAGATTTGAGTATATTGGAGTGTTCTTGGCTGAAATATGAAGATTTCTAGGAGGAATTTCGAGATTGAGAGTGAGAGAAATAATAGATATGGTTTGAGTGGTGATGAGAATAATGTGTTGGGAGAAAAATGAAAAGAAAGATGATAGGAGGTGTGAGTTGGAGACAATGGGAATAATCTTTTACTTTTGGTGGTCTTCATAATTCCCCACTAACACAAGCATCTTAAGAGTTTTATAAAATTTAATGTAGTGTTTATAAAAATAGAGTTTTATAAAAAAATAGGTTATTATTTGATTATAACAATCTACTTTGATTTGAAGTTTAATTATAGCATTCAAGTTTGATTCTTTTAATTTAATTATAGCATCATACTTTGATTTGATTTTAATATGGTATCATAATTTAATTTGATTATAGTTATAACGTTATACTATGCTATATTGCTATTAACGTCAATTTATATCGCAGTGTAAGGGTTTTGATCCTATTAGCATCGAGAAATCTCGAGTAGGGTTTATTAAATTTCCAATTGGGTTGGGTTGACCCGAATCCATTTTAGGCGGATGTCACAGTCTCCCCTACTTTAGGAAATTTCGTCCCGAAATTTAAGAAGAGAGTTCCTTAAGAGAAAAGTTGCGGGTATTTGGTACGCATTTGATCCTCACGCTCCCATGTATACTCAGGTCCACGTGCTGACTGCCACCTGACCTTGACCAGGGGAATGCGACTTCTTTTGAGTTGCTTTTCCTTTCGGTCGGCAATTTCTAAGGGTTTCTCGATAAATTGCATTGTCTCGTCAATTTGGATATCCTCGAGAGGAACATGAAGGTTCTCTTCTGCTAAACACTTCTTGAGGTTGGCTATATGAAATACTGGGTGAACTTTATTAAGCTCTATTGGTAGATCCAACTCGTAGGCTACTGGTACGATCCTTTTCAGGATTTTGAACGGGCCTACATAGCGTGGTGCCAATTTACCCTTGCGTCCAAATCGAACCACACCTTTCCATGGGGACACTTTTAACATGACCATGTCACCCACGGTAAATTCAAGCGGTTTGCGTCGCTTGTCGGCGTAACTCTTTTGTCGGCTACGAGCTGCGAGAAGGTTATTGCGAATCTGAGTGATTTTGTCGGTTGTTTCCTGGATAAGCTCAGGACCAACGATTGGAGAATCCACTGTTGCGCGAATCACGTGGGACTCGCCAATTTCATGCCAGCAAATACGAGATCGGCATTTACGGCCATACAATGCCTCAAATGGTGGCATCTTGATGCTAGAATGATAACTGTTATTATAGGAGAATTCCACCAACGGTAAATGAGAGTCCCAGTTTCCTCTGAAATCTAAGACACACGCCCGCAACATATCTTCGAGTTTTTGAATTGTCCTCTCAGATTGACCATCGGTTTGAGGATGATAGGCGATACTGAGATCGAGGCGGGTTCCCATGGCTGCTTGAAGTGATTGCCAAAACCGAGAGAGAAATCTCCCATCACGATCTGAAATGATGCTGAGAGGGATGCCATGCCGAGTAACTATCTCGTCGATATAAATTCGAGCAAGTTGTTCGACCTTGAAATGTTCACGGATAGGAAGGAAATGAGCGGATTTGGTCAAACGGTCAATGATTACCCAAATGCTATCGTGTCCCTTGGTGGTACGGGGAAGTTTGGTTACGAAATCCATGGCGATCGCTTCCCATTTCCACTCGGGGATTACCGGTTGGACCAATAGTCCAGAGGGTCGTTGATGTTCTGCTTTGACCCTGGAACATGTAAGACATTTGGCCACGAATAAAGCAATATCCTTTTTCATTCCCGACCACCAATAATTGGTTCTCAGGCCATGATACATCTTGTCAGCACCAGGATGAATGGAATATCGAGTTTTATGGATTTCTTCCATCAGGAAGGTACGAAGATTGTCGCGATCTGGGATCCAGATGCGATATTGATAATAGAAAATACCATCAGATTTACTTTCCAACTCCCCATCAATTCTCGGCCGTGGGCATGCCATTTTCGGTAATTGTCGAGTGTTGGGCTCCTCGAATTCGGTCACTGAGATTGGACAAGATAGGAGAACATATTAGATGAAATGCTTTGGCATGTTCTTTTCGACTTAACGCGTCGGCTACCACGTTTGCCTTGCCCGGATGATAGCGTATTTCACACTCGTAATCATTTAGGAGTTCCACCCATTGTATTTGTCTCATATTGAGTTCCTTTTGATTAAGAATATGTTGCAAGCTCTTGTGGTCGGTGAAAATTACGCATTTAGTGCCGTAAAGGTAATGCCTCCAAATTTTAAGAGCGAAAACCACGGCACCGATCTCCAAATCATGAGTCGTATAATTCCTTTCATGGATTTTGAGTTGTCGCGATGCGTAAGCTATAACCTTTCCCCTTTGCATCAAAACACAACCTAGACCGAGATTGGAGGCATCGCAGTATACCACGAAATCTTCGGATCCTTCAGGGAGTGTAAGAATCGGAGCGTCACACAATCTTTGTTTAAGGGTTTGGAAAGCGTCTTCTTGCTTGGGTCCCCAATCAAATGGCGTACCCTTGCAAGTGAGAAAAGTAAGCGGTAAAGCGATCTTTGAGAAATTTGAAATGAAACGCCGGTAATAGCCAGCTAAACCGAGGAATGACCGAATTTCCTTGGAGGTACGTGGGGCTTTCCAATTCTTAACTGCTTCAACTTTTGCAGGATCGACTAAAATACCCTTTTCACTTACAATATGACCGAGGAATTGTACCTCATTTAACCAAAACTCGCATTTCGAAAATTTGGCATAGAGTTGATTTCCTTGCAATGTTTGGAGAGTTAGACGAAGGTGTCTTTCATGGTCTGCCTTTGTCTTGGAGTAAATGAGGATGTCATCAATAAAGACGATAACAAAACGGTCGAGATAAGGTTTAAATACCCGATTCATCAAGTCCATGAATGCGGCAGGGGCATTCGTTAGGCCAAAAGGCATAACGGTGAACTCGTAATGACCATAGCGGGTTCGGAAAGCGGTTTTGGGGATGTCTTCTTCCCGTACTCGAAATTGGTGATAACCCGAGCGGAGGTCGATTTTTGAGAAGCATGAAGCTCCTTGAAGCTGATCAAAAAGGTCGTCAATCCGAGGTAACGGATATCGGTTCTTGATGGTCAATTTATTTAACTCCCGATAATCGATACACATACGAAACGAACCATCTTTCTTTTTGATGAAGAGAACCGGGGCTCCCAGGTGTGAAGTACTAGGGCGGATAAATCCCTTATCGGTTAATTCTTGGAGCTGTCTTGCCAATTCTTGCATCTCGGTTGGAGCCAACCGATATAGAGACTTGGCTATGGGAGCAGCCTCAAGAACGAGATCGATGCGGAACTCTAGCTCACGTACCGGAGGGAGTCCATATACGTCATCGGGAAAGATGTCGGGAAAGTCTCGTACAATCAGAATATCTTCGATCTTCTTTTCTTTGACCTTTGTTTCCACCACATGGGCTAAGAAAGCCATGTATTCTTTACGTAGATATGATCGAGCTTGAGTACATGACATAAGACTAAGCTTTTTTGAACGAGTCTCGCCATAAATACGAAGACTTTGACAGTCGGCAAGAGGAATACGAATAAACTTCTCGTAACATACTATTTCAGCATGGTTTTGGGATAGCCAATCCATTCCCACGATGATGTCGAAGCTACCAAGTTCCATAGGAACTAAATTGACAGAAAATTTATGACCGCAAAAATCGAATGTGCAATCTTGGATGACTGCATTGAGTGAAATGTATTTTACATTGGCGACTTCTACGGTAAAGTTTTCATCAAGAATCGTGCGAGGTGTGTGAAGTATGGGTTCAAATTCCAAAGACACAAAACTTTTATCGGCACCTGAATCAAAAAGTACTGACGCGTAGCAGTCATTTATGTGAAACGTTCTATTTACGACCTTGTTATCGGTCTGTGCTTGGGTTGCGGTAATGACAAATGCTCGGCCTTTGGGAGCTGGAACCTGCATTGTTGGATTTGCCTGGGCTTGAGTGTTAATGATATTGACAAGCCTAGGACACGCGTTTCTGAAATGGGTGGGGTCACCACAGTTGAAGCATGTTCCAGTTGGATACCGGGTTTGTGTTTGCTGATTTGAGGGTAGAGCGAATGGTCGCTGAGTTTTTGGTGTACGGCATGTGTCCGCCAAGTGGCCATAGCGACCACAAGTCGTACAAAGGCGACACGGGCTGGTGGACATATGGTGATAGTTACAATGGTTACAGAGGGGGTCATAATGCCATCTATGAGAAACACGCATATGGACTTGTGAGTTATTTGTAAATTAAGTTTGTAGACATTGTTGGGTAAAATGATTGTAAAACACATGTTGGGCCATGGTTAGGAGTGTTGGGCACATTTTGGGCTTTCCATGGGTACTAAATGTGAAGCATGTAGCAATTGCATGGGCCCCCACAATACTAAGTTTACACATGTTTTTCCCACTTCTAGGCCCATTAGGGAACTTAATAGTCCAATGAGTTGGCCATTTTGGAGTGTATCCTTTCGGATACGTTTGATAAGGTCGGGTATTTTGATGGCTCAAAAGTAATGTGAATACCGTGCTTTGACCTATAGGTTTGGGAACTCTCGCCTTTGGTCCCCAGGTAAGCAAACTGGTCCCTCGGTTGATTGGGATGTATACGAATGCTTACCTAGTCAGGACTTTCAGGCTACCGGCACCTCCCCCTTCCAGTTACTACGCGTCCATTACTTTGATCCTACCCAACTAGAGTGGATGACTTTTAATTTCCTATGAGCTCTAAGGAATATATATGTATATAAATTTTTATTTTGAAACCATTTGAGTATGTGTGTGATTTTAAGAGAAAGAGGAGAAAATTCACAAGTGTATGCACACATATAAGTGTCGGGAATATTACGTAAGCACATAAGGGAGCAATTAGCACACAAAGGTATTCCTAGGATTTTCTAAGTGCGATTTGCATGCAGTTGTGTGTGCATTTTATAAACTAGCATACGAGAGGACCCTAGAGGCTATAGACTAGGTCAAGGCAATTAACCTAATTCCCTATAGTCAAGGGCTCTGATACCAATCTGTCACACCCCGATCCTTGGCAGAATCGATCAAGGCGTGATATATTGTTCAAAGTCTCATGACAACTATGTTATAATATGATTAGATTCAATTAAGTACTAAGTATGCAAACAAGATCCACAACATACAAATACAAATCAAAATACAATAACATTTATTACATCAAATTTAAATAGTCTTGTGGGTTTCTAAGGTAGACCCTACTTTTCATCAACTTCATTCTTCAAATCAGCATCATGGGTAAAAACAGGTCAAGTACGAGAGTTGGTGAGTAATCTAGTTTTATTAAATAAAATTGTGAGTTTGAAAAATTTGAAATTTGTTTTCTTTTGAAGTTGGCAAACAAGTGTTATTGAGATAACAGTTTATAAATAAAAAATTGGTTAACAAATGATAACAACAGCTATAAGTCCTCACCCTATATATACATATATATGTATATATATATATACATATATATATATATATATATATATATATATATATATATATATATATATATATATATATGATGAAGCATCTAATCATCATATACACTCAACCACGTGCGATCAATCACCTTAGCATCCCAAGGCGGGGTGGTCAACCCAATAGCGCTATTATTGTCCATAACGTACCTCAAGAATACGGGCATAGTCATGGAGATTAGACTAAAAATTGTCATGCACTACAAGTACATGTAGCATAAACAAACAATAATTATACAAATAATGATTCATGTATAAATGTCCCAACAATGTCTCAATGGTGAAACAAATAATAAAATGAAGTTGGAACATATTAAAACCACATGATACACCGCAAAAGTATTGAAAATTATAAAATATGGGGTAGATTACTCATATTAGTCCAACGGAATACGCGTGTCGCAGAATAGGCGGCTCGGGTCAAAATGACGTAGAACCTAATATAATTAATAGTTTTGGTTTAGAAACTACTAAACGGGAATGAAGTATTAATAAAAATAATTATACACATATTCTTATATTAGATGAATGAACAATAATTCATTTCGATTTGAATATTAAGGTATTCATTTGTTAAATGAATTTTAAATTGAATTAATTACTTTGTATAATTAATTTATATTTTCAATTTAGTCAAGATTTTAATAATTTCTTATTACAATAATAACTTGTCCAATTATAAGCATTTACAGATTTTAACAATTATTTATATGAAATAATCATTAAAAATGCATTTTTACATGCTTGAGTACTTAGAAAAATAGTTTTAAAGAGTAAAAAGTATTTAATAATTCTGAAATTATTAGGAAATCATTATTTAACATAATAGTAATTACTCTAAAATTTTCATAGTTTTCTGAACTGGTTTAGTATTTATTTATTATTTTATTGATTAAACAACATTAAAATTCGGGAAAAATAATAAATGATCCCAAAAATTTCTGGAAATTTAAGAATAATTTTCTAACATCATATTGAGCCTACTTTAAATGTTTTGGATATTTGTGACTATGGGAAGTATTTCTTATCTTTTTCATTATTAATTAAGCAATAAAATCAAAAATAATAGTAAAAGATTAAGGTAAATTCATTAAACTTTTTTATTTATGATTAACATGTTATATAAGATATTCAGATAAGGTTTTGTAATTTTTGGACATGTGTAGCTATTTATTATTAATTTAAATCATTAAACTATCATTAAATCGGGAAAAATACGAAACAATTCTTAAAAACTCTGTAAATTTGGTCATGGAGTCTTTATAATATTAATAAGGTCCGAAAAATATAAAATCCAGTTTTTGAAATACATAAATATATTTTGTTATTTATTTATATACAACAAAATAAAATACAAAATAAGAATCAAACCGTAATATAAATGCATGAAACTTCATAAATCCACTTTACTCAATATATGGGTCATTCCAAAATTTTCCCAGAATTTATTGATTCTAAAAAGTATTTTATGTGAATTATTGCCCTATTTTATTGCAATAATTATAGTAATTCAATAAAAATAAGTTATTTTCTGAAAATTTCCAGAACTTCTTATTTTATTTATGAGAGTCTGATAAAAATTAGGTTTATTCATAAAATGAGTTTTAGATATTTTGGTGGATTTAATTTGTTTCATTAATGAATTTGAGACTTTTAACAACATACATTGATGAATGCTTCAAGAGGGATGAAGATTTGAGTATATTGGAGTGTTCTTGGCTGAAATATGAAGATTTCTAGGAGGAATTTCGAGATTAAGAGTGAGAGAAATAATAGATATGGTTTGAGTGGTGATGAGAATAATGTGTTGGGAGAAAAATGAAAAGAAAGATGATGAGAGGTGTGAGTGGGAGACAATGGGAATAACCTTTTACTTTTGGTGGTCTTCATAATTCCCCACTAACACAAGCATCTTAAGAGTTTTATAAAATTTAATGTAGTGTTTATAAAAATAGAGTTTTATAAAAAAATAGGTTATTATTTGATTATAACAATCTACTTTGATTTGAAGTTTAATTATAGCATTCAAGTTTGATTCTTTTAATTTAATTAGAGCATCATACTTTGATTTGATTTTAATATGGTATCGTAATTTAATTTGATTACAGTTATAACGTTATACTATGCTATATTGCTATTAACGTCAATTTATATCGTAGTGTAAGGGTTTTGATCCTATTAGCATCGAGAAATCTCGAGTAGGGTTTACTAAATTTCCAATTGGGTTGGGTTGACCCGAATCCATTTTAGGCGGATGTCACAGTCAATTAGGGAGTACCTTAACATATGGAATGGAGCCTTCATTTTTCTTATTGAGCCTTAAACTGTTGAGGGGGAGCCTTTGCCAATTAATAGGGAGCCTTATGATTACATTGAAGAGGTAGCTGCTAAAATAAATATTGATTTCTTATAGATGAAGATCTATCAGCAGGTTACTCACACATCCAATAGGAGCAGCTTGGAGAAACTCATGGGGAACAATCAGAGGTGGTAGACATCCCTTCCAATATAGCTTCAAATCATCAACTTCTACGACTTTACATGTAGAAAATAGATCACCCACCTAATCAAGTGGTAGGAAATCCTTATTCTGGTGTCGAAACTTGATCAACAACTAACATTCAATGTCAATGTTGGTATACTGCCTTTGTTTCTTTTTTTGAACCAAATAGCAGTAATGGAGCATTAGAGCATCAGGATTGGATTATGGCCATGCAAGAAAAAATTTACGAATTCGAATGAAACAAAGTATGGAAACCTTTGCCTCCTCCCAAGGGATACCCCAATGTTTAAACTAGATGATTGCACAAAAACAAGATTGACGACTTTGATGTCGTCATCATAAAGCAAAGCCATAATGGTAAGTTAAGGGTATTGTGAACAAGAAGGTATTAACTATAATGAAACTTTCATTCCAATAGATAGGCTTGAGGCCATACACATTTTCCTGGCATATCCAACATACAAAAATGTCAAAGTATATCAAATAGATGTAGAAAATGCTTTCCTCCCAGGAGAATTAAAGGAAAAGGTATACTTACAGCAACCTCAAAGTTTTGTGAATATCGAATTTCCAAACCATTATTTTAAATTGGAGAAAGTTGATTATAACTTAAAGCAGGTATCGAGAGCTTGGTATGAAACTCTTTCAACTTTTCTTATTGACTATGGGTTTAATTGTAGGGTTATCGACCCCACCCTCTTCTAGAGATCTAATGATAATCATATTATGCTTGTGAAAATTTATGTGGATAACATTTTTTTGGTTCGATTGATCAAACCATGGTAAATGATTTTGCAATACGCATAATGGATAAGTTTCAAATAAGCATGAACCAAGAAATTAGTTTCTTTCTGGGTCTCCAAATCAAACAAGTCTATCAAGGAGTTTTCATCCATTAAGAAAAATAAACTACTGAATTATTGAAGAAGTATTCGATGAAAATTGCTAAGCAGCGAAGATTCCAATGAATTTTAGACACAATATGACTTATGATCAAATTTCTATTTATGAAAAGATGCAAAATGATTGGTTCAATGTTATATCTCACAACTAGTCTACCAGAAATTATGTTCTCTACATGCTAATTTGCTAGGTACCAGCCCGACCCAAATGTATCTCATTTAACCACAGTTAAGCAAATTTTCAAATATCTCAAAGGAACAAAGGCATTGGGTATTTGGTACCATTCTGAGAACATCTTCTGTCTGTATGCTTTCACTGATGTAGACCATATATGATACAAGCTTGATAGAGAAAGTACATCAGAAGGATTTCAATTCCTCAATGGGAGATTGATTAGTTGATCATCAAAGAAGCAGAACTGTGTATCATTATCACTTGACCACTATGACATTTTTTAATTGAATGTTTTTACGATCACTGATTTGGAAGGTGTTTGAGATTGCTTATTTAAAACGACTTATGCGTCTTTGTAAAATGACTTATTAGCTTATCCAATCTAAAAAAGGAGTTCAGAAAAGTGTTTGTATTAGTTTATCACCAAAACGTAATAAGCTAATAAGTTGTTTTTAGTGTTTGACAAATTCTGCTTATCCATTTTAAATGACTGAAAATGACATCTTCCGTATTGTTGTCTTTTTTGTTTTGTTTTAAATTAATCATGTAATTTAGTCTTACCATTAATAGAGAATTTTTAATAATTTAAAACAAAACAACTTTATGGACAAATATTGATTATTGGTACCACACCGAGATAAACATAAGTTTCTTCTTACAATCAAAATAATTACAAATACGTATTACTTGCATCAATCCGAATAAACCGATAATCATTTTAAATAAACAATCACAAGGGCCCATAAGTGTGTTTTAAAACAATTTTTTTTTTTTAAATTATTGATCAAGATTCCCTACAAAACATATACCTTGGTTCTTCTAGATGTACAACTTGTTAGGGAAATTAAAAAGATAGTGAATTCATTAAATGTAGTTTTTGTATTTTTGTGATTAGCCATAAAATAAAACCATAAAAGTCATCTTATAAAATAATATATTTTGGCCAAAACCGGCATCATAAAAGAATGGGTCCTGGCCTGCTGGGGCATATTCTTTCGTGCAGATCTTGAAAAGCGTTGCTAAAAACATACGTACAACCGACACATCTTTATTCTGTATAAACAAATACCATATACCAAATTCCAAATCTCAGATCTTTTCCAAGTCAATAACTCAAAATGCAAGTATTCCTAAATCTATGGTGACGTCAGTGGCAATACAAAAGCCATAGTTACTGAAACCACTCACAAGGTTCACCTAAATTGCACTAACCACCCTTGAAATTGTAAAAATAGGGATATGGTTCACATTTGCCTTTACCTTTGTATAATAGATAAAGGGGTGTTTGGGATTGCTTATTTAAAACAACTCATGTTTATTTTTAAAAAAAATTTATTAGTTTATTCGGTATTAAATAATTATTTTAAAAAAAATATTTGGCTTAGACATATAGTTACAATACAGTTAATATGATAAATTGGTCTAAATAAACCATAACTTATTTTAAATAAGTTGGAAGTTACTACCTTATAAAAACTCATTATTTAAGTCAATAAACACTTTTAATTTAACTATATCTAAATACTGAAAACTGCTTATTTGCCGTGTCAAACCGTAATAAGCAAATAAACATCTTAAATAAGAATTCCCAAACACCCCATAATCCTAACTTGTATAACACGTAAAAAGACATACTTTTTAACAGCATCAAATGAGATGAGTTGAGTTAATTTTTTAATTTTAAAAATAGTTAGGTTGTTAACCTTTTGTTTATTTTTTAATTTCAGAAATTGCTAGGTTGCTAACGTTTTGTTTATTTTTAATACCAAAAATAGTAAATGTATCAAATAGTATAAAAACCACATATGATTTTGGATGTTGTCTGGGGGTGTTCATGGTGTTTATTGGAATAACTAAAACTAAATAATTAGCTATTGCAGAACGTGCAGTATTTATGTTTGCTTATCTCATACTATTTCGATGTTTATAGCACTGGTTAAATTTTGTATCATTAGAAAAAGATATGTTGAACAATGGAACCCATTGTAACACAACCTAATTTGTACCCTTAATTTATGGGGGTGGTTTTGGAATATTTGAAAACTTGAAGGGTGATTCTGGTAACTTCTTGCGTTATTCAGGAGGCTTCCCCTTGAAGTTCATGGACCTCCGATGCAAAGTGTTCCGAGGCGTCGTGGTCTTCGTAGATTCGAAGACGCTGTCGCCAGCGCGACCGCCATCGCCGTAATCTCTTCTGATCACATTCACATCCCGGTGTTGTATGTATCGTTTTCGTATATGCCTCTCGTATAATGGTGATGGAGATTTATAGGAAACATGATGGAGATCTCGTGAGGCTGAAATGTGCGGTTCAAAACTACGATTGGGGAAGATGTGGAGACGATTCACTGGTTGCGAGGCTGTTATTGAGAAACAGTAATGATGAAATCGAGGAAACCAAACATTACGCTGAGTTTTGGATGGGAACTCATGCCTCCGGGCCGTCGTTTGTAATCGACGAGAAGGGGATCGGGAATGTGAGTTTAAAGTCTTGGATTTCGAAGAATCCTGAGGTGTTAGGTGATACTGTTGTTGATAAGTGGGGCGTTGATCTTCCCTTCATGTTCAAGGTGATTGCTTATGGACCTTTATGATCTGTTTATGTTTGAATCTGCCGTTTTTGATAAGTGGATAGTTGATCTTACTTTAGCAGATTTGTATTCAATTTTAAAAGGAACAAGAAATTTTGAGTCATTCCTTTTCGTTTGTTAGGTATGATTTACCTGCAATCACTACGATCAACTGGTATTGATTTCATTTAAGGCTGCTAAAGATCCAAAAATAGGTTTAAATGTAACACTTGAAATTACATCATCAGCAGATTTGTTACTTGCGTTTAATTTTATTTTACCATGAAGAACTATGATCATACATAAACACAAAATTTGCACATTTCGATCCTATGTTTTTCTCTTTATACCATAAATGAAGTTAACATACACGTTCTTCCAAATCAGGTCCTTTCAGTTGCTAGGGCATTGTCAATACAGGCTCATCCTGATAAAGAATTAGCAGGATTCCTTCATATGTTGAAGCCAAATGTGTATAAAGATGCAAATCACAAGCCTGAAATGGTTTTAGCACTAACAGAGTTTGAGGCCTTATGTGGTTTCATTACTTTCGAGGTAAAAATAACCTCTAGCATAACTTCTAATCACTATCCATTTTCTCCTTCAATTGTCTTGTTGAGTGCATGATTTTTACATTATTGCTTATTAACTTGTTTATTCATATTCAATCAGTTCATTCAGTTTCAAAAAGAAACAACCCTTGTGTATACACTAACATTTCATCATTATCCATTCAGATACTTTAACACTTTATCCATACAAGACTTAAAAAAAATAAAACTTTACTCACTTCTCAGACTTGTGTTTATATTTTAGGAACTTGAAGCTGTTCTTGAAAATGTTCCCGAGATCAAAGAAGTAGTTGGTGCTTCATATGCCTACCAAGTTTTACCTCTAAATGAACAAGACAAAGAGGCAAAAGAAATGCAATTTCTTCAATCAATATTTATAAAACTCATGTCAGCAGATAATAAAGTAATTTCTTCATCTGTCTCCAAATTGATCACTCGTCTAAACACGGAAAAAAAGGTACCCAAAAATTGTTCAAGTTTCATTAGCCTATTCATATAATAATTCTGGCACTATTAACTAGTGTGTTTTTTCATCGGTCAACATTGGTCAACAGACAAGACAGTTAACTAGCAAGGAAGAATTAGCATTGAAGCTTGATGAACAACATCCAAAAGATATTGGAGTCATAGCATCATTTCTTTTTAATCACATTACATTAAATCCCGGTGAAGCTTTATATATATCATCAAATGAACCGCATGCATATTTGAGTGGTGATTGTGTGGAATGCATGGCGACTTCAGATAATGTGGTGCGTGCTGGTCTTACTCCAAAGAATCGGGATGTAAAGATTCTTTGCGCGATGCTTACTTATAAGCAGGTGAGTTTAAAATCCAAGAAATAGCAACGTACTTCCATTGATTTGTTTATTATAGCATCTTACTTTCATTTCTTTCTACTTTAGCATTGTACGTTGTAAACCTCATGCATATTTCTCGCATTTAACCTTCGAGTTTTATATTCTTCGAATTTTTCTCGATAATATTTTATTTTCACACTCAGGGGTCCCCACAAATCTTGAAAGGGGTCCCAGTAAACGCATACACCACAAGATACAACCCTCCATTTGAGGAATTCGAGGTTGAATGCTGCATACTTCACCAAGGAACATCGCTCGTTTTTCCCGCAATACCCGGTCCATCTATTTTCTTAATCCTTTCAGGACAAGGTTCAATGTACACATCATCATCCATGTCATCACCATCGTCCTTGCTGTCACCCTCCTCATCACTATCCCCATCATCATCATCGTCGTCATCTTCCACGTCATCATCGCCTTCTTCCACGTCATCATCTGACGATATGGTTTGTAAAGGAGACGTGTTTTTTGCGCCCGCAAACACAGTGGTTCATGTGAGTACAGAATCGGGGTTGCGTGTTTATAGAGCGGGTGTTAACCATGAAATGTTTTCAAAAAAATCGACATGATATTGAGTTTTTTTTTTTTTTTTTTTTTTTTTTTTTGTATGTGTGTATTGTTATTTGTTGTATTTTTTATAGCAATAACGTAAAGTTACCTTACTGGTATAGTTGTTAAAAATGAAAGGATTAGTGAATGAGATATGGTCGTATTTGTTATTTTATTGATGTTTGTCGGTGTATTATTTAATAAACTCGTAATGACAAATACCGTATGTATGTATGTATTTATGTTGTTTTTGGGTTTAGGTTACTTTTATGTACTTTTTGATTTTTAAGTTTAAATTAGTGAAAAGATCTGAAAGTGATTAATATTAATTCTCTTGAAATAAGTTGGAGAAATGTTGAAAGACTGGTATATATATATATATATATATATATATATATATATATATATATATATATATATATATATATATATATACTAGTGGTGTACCCGCGCAATGCGGCGGATGTTAATTTGGGGGGGGGGGGGGGAGGTATTTGCATAATACAGCGAGTGGCAACTGCGATGACGGTGAATAGTTTCTTTTTGTGCTTAGTTTATTTCAATGATTATTTTCCTTGGATGAGCATATAATAGTATTCTTTTATTGAATAGTTTCATTTCGAAAATTATTTTCTTTTTGTCAGACGCTAATATAGGGGGGTGGGGAAGGTTCGACGATTAGTTTTCTTTCCATTGCTACTTTATTTGGTTTTCGAGTACAATTAATTAAAAAATTGTTTATGATACAATAAATACAAATAAATACCAACATCTCTCATCATTTATTAATTTCTAGTATATAAAAGAAACTAATCTAATGTAATCAAAATCTATTACCTATATAAGATCAAAAAGTACTTACGGACTATTAGATATAACTAATCATTTATATATCTACATGTATATCTACTTATTTGTGTGGGGACATGGGCGGCTTTTAGAGGAAGATTTTTTTCTCTCATAAACTTTTAAAGCTAAAAATACAATGAATATATTCCATAAAGAAGAGGTATTAAGAGTAATTATGTTTTTGTACAATGGTGAGTATGATTCCTCCAAGTATGTTGTGATTTCTCCATCATAGGAAGCTTTTAGTTACCTAACGTTGCCAAAGCAACTTATATTTATTATGGTGACACGAACATATCAGGCAAAAACCATAGTGTTAAGCAGTTTGTTGTAGTAGTTCTAAAAGTTAAAAAATAGATTAAACAATAAAATAAACATTAAACAATTGTAAAAATATCAAGTGTACAATTTAAAAAAATACCAAGGGCAACATAAATCAAGCATATACAAATTGAGAGATTTGAGAATAAAAACTGCATCAAATAAAAAACCGCATCAAACACACATCGAGAATCCAAGAAAAATGTAAGTAGAGAATGGAGCGGACCATGATCTTGTGATTTCTATCTTCCCATCTGCTATCAACATCCAAACTTCAATCCAGCTACTGATCATTCGCATAGCTACAACTGCAACAGGTAAAAAAATCATCCAATTCTTTAAACCTAGTTAATTTAAACAAATAGAAAAAGGTTTTGTTCGACAAGGTACTTAGTTCCTTCCATTCATTTATCTTTTGCATGTGTCCTGACAATCTTCGTAGTTACATCTCAAGCGAAAGAGACCCGCGCTAACATCTTCACTTGTCCTCACATACTATCAGTAAATGAAAATAGATACTACCTAACCTTCCTTTGTTCACTTCAACCTTTTAGCATCAGGAGGTGTTGCATATGGTCTCTGCAATGAGAAAGGCTATTGGCGATTCTGCAAAGAAAGAGAAATGCAGATGCATATTTTGGTGTTAAAACAACAAAAGGGTCTTTTGATTTCAGACCAACATCCACAAACAATAATGTTTTAAACAATTCAATATCTTCTACAAAAAAACCTCTTTTGACATTGAAAACATTAAGAACCACAAATAATGTTTTGACAATTGATACAAAAACTTTTAAGAGATTATGCCGAAAAAATTATCAGATTCCAAGATCCCCCTGTTTTGTCATACTATGGTCGATAAATTCATCTGTTTACCACAAAATTTATCTGTTTTATGTGACTATGGTTACAATAACAGAATGTATCATTTCCTAACATAAACCCACTTCAACACATACATAGACAACACAGACACACACACATACACAGATATAAACACGCAAACAGACAGAATCACATACACATACAAATAGGAGATAAGGAGCTGTGTCAAGATAAGGGACACTTGTATTGTGGATCTACAACAATGAATACTGACCAAGAAGTGTTTACTAACCACGTCTTTCCACACCATTGCTGCTTCCTGGCATCTGCAAATCAGCTACAAAACCAACATAGGACCGTGATTCTGATCGAAATATGTATTGCTTTGCTTGATCATTATTTGGTCCTGATCTTGTAAAATCCATTAACTAAAAAGGTATGACAATGATTACACTGAGTCTCACACAATATTCAAACCTCACAACATATACAAAAACCTTACAAAGGACACACCAAAAGTCTTCATGCAAAATCATAATAAATTAACAACAATTTTTGTAGTTTCAGCACATATAAAGCAACGATTGGATGCAAACTCATGCCAGATTCAAACTTTACCCAAATGTAAATCTCACATTTCTTTTTTCAATAAGAAAAAAATAATATAACAAAAAAATTATACTTAAAAAATCACCACATAAGACTCAAACCTTCGTTTCGTTTGTCGATAGAAAAAAAAAGAAAACTAAAATTCGTACTGTAGAATAAAAACACAAACGATAAAACCCAAAAATGATAGCTTTAGCGATCGATATTTCAAAACTAAATGGTGGAATGTGTTTTAGTAGATCCAACGAAATAAACATACCATCAATTCTCAAGATGAACTCAAATCCCAGATCGAGCTCCTACACACAACACAAAACAAAACGACAGCCATTGGGTTCCATGGTCAACCAATATTGACCAAAAGAAACATTTTGATAATTAAGTTTTTGAAGAAAGATAAAGAGGGTAATTGGAAATACCGTTAATATCACTGTGGTGAGTAGCGCAATAGTGATGATGACCGGTTCTGAGATGGTTATTGGTTAGTGACATTGGTAGTGAGCAGAGGTGGTTCTAGGGGTTTCAGAGGTGCGGTGACCGGTGTGAGATATGTGTGGTGGTGATGAGTGGTTCGACGGAGGTGACAGGTTAGTGACTGCGACATCGAGCGGCGATGGTTCTATAGTTTTCAGAGGTGGGGCGAGCGGAGTGAATCATGTGCGGTGATGATATGACGGAAGATGTGGCTCTCCGATGGCTCGACCTGGGTGTTCTATCGTCAAAACAAAGTGGTGATGGCTTATTTTTTTTAGAATAAACAACTAATTGAGGAGACGCCTATTTGGCTCCTGACCAGCACCATTTGAAGCACTCATAGAAAGATGGAGATAATTTATTGGATTTACACCCAAAATCGAGGAGAGAACCACGGGAATTCGATATTCAAAATTTTGAAGTTTGAAATTTATGTTGCAAACATTTGAAGAGAAAGATGTGGCCGAACTTTGGGGGTTTTCAAAATTGATTTCTCTCAAAGTTTAGTCAAAGCATAACTGAAAGGTGGAGAAAAATCAGGAATAGAATAAAAGCTATGCTTTACTGATTGTATTGTATGCACAATAGTTTGGACGTCTTAAAAATTAAGAACACATGTAGCATTAAAGGTTTGTAAATTGTGCAGAAAAAATTGTAAATATGTGCTTTATATATGTATTCTGTGCATAAAATGTTGTACGACTTAAAAATTCAACAAGTTTGCTTTATAAGTAGTAATAGATATATATATATATATATATATATATATATATATATATATATATATATATATATATATATATATATATATATATTCTCTAAAATACAACTTGTTAAGAGTTTAAGAGTTACAACTACTTATGCATTAGAAATTATCGGTTACCTAATATCACGATGTTGGTCCATTTATTCTGCGTTTTCATCCCTCACACAATCTCACCATCGCCGGTTTCATTCTCCATTTCTTCATCGACCATATAGAAATTGCCAAATCCACCCCCACGATCTTCCATCTTCATCACATTGTTGCTTCCTTTTCACTCCTTCAAACACCCAAATACACCACACATAGTCTCACAACTGCTTATCGTCACCTCTCCTCTATGGAGAAATTGATCAATAAAAGGTATGTGGATGCTGATTGAAACAACCATGGGAACCCTATATCCCTATTTGTTCATCCCTTTCTATGTACGATTCAACCACCACCCAAGATTAGTTTATATTTTTATCCCGTCAAAAAAACTCTTTCATTTTTCATTTATACGGCAGTTCATCTGATTTTGGGAGGCTCAATCTCATTTGAAGAAGGCATTCACCCCTCCCCTTCCACATTAGCGCCCGCCGCATTGCGCGGGTACACTGCTAGTATATATATATATATATATATATATATATATATATATATATATATATATATATATATATATATATATATATATATATATATATATATATATTAGTTTTGTTTGTTTTTGATTTTAAATACTTTTAAAATGATATCAAATAAGATAAAATCGTAATTGCGAATAAACTTATTCTTGATAAATAAATAATATATGATGGACCATGGTTAATTTTATTACCAATATAGGGCGTGTTCGACAAAAACTAGTTGGTAACCGGAAGCTGAAAGCTGGTAGCGGTTAACGGTTAGCGGGAAGCTAGTAGCTGTAATTTTTATTAATGCATAAGTGTTCGGTAAAAGTATCTATTAGCTTTTAGAAGTATAAAAATAATTAAAAAATTAAAAGCTAAACGTTAAACATTCCAAAAGTTATTTGAAATAACTTTAAGATTAAGAACGTTTTGTTAAAATAAAAGATAAACGCTCATGTTGGCAAAAAAAACCTTTTTTTTTTCGAGCTTTTAACTAAAAACTAAAAGATAAACGTTCCCAAAACCTCACAAACGGTCCGAAAACGACGATAAACGTTAACTTCTTAAATCAATAAACGATTTAGATTATATGCAAAATGAAAGGTAGAAAACCAATCCCGACTTATCCACTATCATATCCTGTTGAAATGGTATCCACAAATTCACCCATCGGGGTCCCATTTCATGAAATATAATATCTTCAGCATACATCATATGATATCATCATTCCAAAAGATGTTTTGATCATTCACCATCAATAATACTCAAAATTGTGTTAACTTGTTTCATGAAAGTGTTATTCCTGACGATCTTGTATATTAACTCACACATATCATACACTCAGAGCACATTTTATATTTAAACAACCCACGAATGAAACATAACTAGCCAACAGACATATATTTTACGACAAATAATATTTTATACGGTTTCCTTTATCCAACTCATACAAATTCAGGAATGAACAATGCAAAAACAGAAAATAAGTCGAATATAATTAAAAACAAATTGATGAAGAACCCTAAAGGTTCAAATAAACCCGACCCATTGGAACCGGATTAAATTGCTTAGAAGCCTGGTGGCTTGGCAACGATGAAACTGATACATTGCACTTGACGAACGTTGTCGAATCCGATAATACGGACGAAGGCGTTGGGGTACTCCTTCTTGACCTCCTCAACCTCCTTCAGCACCTGGGCTGAGTCAGTGCACCCGAACATAGGCAACTTCCACATTGTCCAGTAGCGTCCATCATAGTATCCGGGGGAGTGGTGGTGCTCACGGTAGACGAAACCGTGCTATATAAATACAAGTATACCATACAAAACCATTAGGGTTACTCTACAATTATAGTTTGCAATTAATCAAATAATTAAAATTTCTAAAGGTGAACCGATGTAATTGCTCCTAAATTAAAGTTGGTGATTTCAAGTGTCATATACTTGAAGTTGTTGCAGAAATGGCAAGAAAGATAAGAAATTTGCAATTTGGTGACGGTACTTTAAATCTTATCTGTAACTATAAGTTAAAACCAATATTAATTAATAAATAATTTGATGAAAATCCTTTGATTATTAATCAAATATTTAAACACCATTAATACTCAATTAATCAAAAGTTTGTATTTAAGATGAGGTCGTGAAATTATAACAATTCGGATCATATATAAAAGATGAGAAATCGACCTCCAACTCGAATTCCAAGCAAGGAACCCATTTGTTGCGGAGAAGGTAGTCGACTTCCTTAGCCAAGGAAGCTTCAGATAGTGGGGGCAAGTATGAAAGAGTTTCGTACTTCTTCAATCCAAGTGGTGGCCACACCTAAACACAAAACAAAAACTTCAAATTTCTTGAAAAGTGATCAAATCCTTTTCTTTCTATGTAGAATAGAACGTTTGTAAACAATTTTGTTATGTTTTAATTCTAAAAAGAATAGTATTCTATATACAAATGTAAATATCTACCTTCATGCATTGAACTCTTCCACCGTTGCTGGGAAGGGAGGAAAAGTCGTTAGACTTCTTTGTAATGGGGAAGGCAGCGTTGGACTTGAGGCCAGTGAATGGAGCCACCAAGCTGGCTTGAGCGGGGGCAGCCCGGCTGACGGTGGCTACGGCGGAGGAGATCGAGGCCATTTGATAAATTTGCTTTAAGGGTAGCCTTTGCAAATCCAATGATCGAATATAGTTTTCATAGCTCTATATATAATAGTCGTACAAGAGCAATCCCTTTGCTAGTTGCCATCCAATGGATACAAACAAATCAGTCTAAGCCTCTAGTGACGGTAGCCGTTGGATCATGTGGCTCAAGAAAATTCATTCACAGCGTCCACAAAATTGTAGGATGTACTGCCTTATCATTAAACTGCCAGAAACGGAGTGCCACTTGTCAAGTGCACATTGCTCAATAAATCTTATCTCATCTTTTGAAGGAGAGGTAGGCATGGACGGAGAGTGATTGTAATAATGTTTCTCATTTCACTTTTATTAAAAAAAATTTTGAAACATCTTAAAATTTTTAATCCATATTTTTTATGCATAAGTCAAAGCTTAAGTGAGTTTCACTCGATAATAACTCAACTTGAAATTTTAGTTTTTTATTAGAATCATAGTTTCTAATAAATAACGATGTATCCTATCCTAATAAATAAGTAACTCAAAGCCACATGTCATCACCACATTCATTTTGCCACATGTCATTTTCTCATAATTTTAAATTTCTTAAAAAAACTAATTGGTTTGAAACGTTTCTAACTCTTTAATGATCGGTTTAATTATCATTCAATTTCAAAATTAATTGTTTTTTAATATCATATTATTTTTTAATGTGTAGAATGATTTAGGAGACAATAGAGGGACAATTGACGTCATAATATTTTGAAGAACGATTCCAATCATAATAGTGAATTTGATTTTAGTACCGGTTACATTCTCATAATCAATTATATTTATCAAAATATAAAGTCGTAATAGTAAAAATAAAAAGCAAGATGTCACGATACACAAACAAATTTCTTATGTAAATTTATTAATGTTTAGATATTCTTAATTAATAATTTTTTTGTATCATTCCGTGTAATACACGGGTTTTACAACTAGTAATATTATATACACAGACATACACACACTAAACGATTAATACATACATTTTAATTCACTCCTAAATCTACATATTGTGTTAAGCGAAGAAAAACAGAAAATTTGGTGACAATTCTTTGTGTATTGGGTTAGAAGACAAGAATAAAAGTTATCACCTATTAAGCTTACAAAATGTAACAATGATTGGTGTCAATCTTACGAGGAATACCAAGAATGGTAACAAATTGGCTTAAACATGTATTGCTTATGCAATATCAACTATCATAATGGTGAGATATAATAGACAACCAATTAATATTCTAAATGGAGCTTGATCATCCATAAGTTGTCTATCGAAATTTAAAGACTTGGCTTTCTGATCCTTAGGATAATGAACTAGTTTAGCAGCTAGCATGCATGTACCTTCAAAAAGATCTAAAACATATTGATGTTGAGAAATGAATATACCTTCTTTTGACCATGCAATTTCAAGTCCACAAAATGCTTTAATCTTCTTAAATCTTTTAGATTAAACTGATGACTTGAATGCCACTTGAAGTTATTAATTATTGTATTGAGGCTCCTCTAAGGACTATATCATCTATATATACAAGCAAAGCTAATATAAGAATTTCATTGTCTTTTATAAATCAAGGACCAATCCAGTTTTAATTGAGTTAATCCTTCTAAAATTAGAAATGAGGAGAACTTACATACCATTATATTGAAGCTTGATGTATCCCATATAAATATTTATGAAGTTTGCAAACCATTTGAGTCTTGGATGAATTTTCTCTTAGGAACTTCTATCCCTTAGGCATGTACATATACATATCTTCATTGATCTTCGATTAAAAATGCATTGTTGACATCTAATTGTAACAAAGTCTAAGAAATCTAAGTAGCTAAAGTCAATAAGAATAACAACTTTACGATGATGACTTTAGCCACATGGGAACATGTATCTGAAAAATCAACATCTTCACGTTGGCGGAATCTTTTAACAACTGACATTGTTTTGTAATGTTCAATAGAATCATTCACTTTTTGTTTGATACTGCAAAGCCATTTGTAACCAATTTCTTCATGATCATTTGGAAATATAACTAATTTGCCATGTGTTTTTTGGATTCCAAAGCTTTTAATTCCTTATTGATTGCATCCTACCATTCCTTAGACTTAATGTAAGAACCCGCGAAAAAGTCAAAAAGGGTAAAACCGTCTTTTGACACGTTATAAAACTATTATGTAAAATATTATGTATTTGTAACATAATGATATAAGAAATAAGAAATTATGTGAAATTTGGAGTTTTTACCGCGTGAATAGTGAAATTTGACCAAAAAGGGTAAAATGGTCATTTGACATGGAAATGACCAAAATGTTAAGAAATTGTAAAGTTAGAAATTAATGGAACTTTGGTTGCAAGTTATGGTCTTAGGATCATCTTTGTATAAAAATTAGAAACCAAAGGACCAAAAATGTAAATACTTTATAAGTTAATTATATAACTCTAAAATAGAGTTATTTCTTTCATTAAGTGAGAAACTCTCCAGAGAATTCCAGAGAGCACGAGAGGCAGCGGGAAGGAGCAAAGAAGAAGAAGAAAATCAAGGAATTGGCAAGGAACAAGGTTGGAATTAGTGATTCCATAGTTGAAAGAGGTAAGAATTCCTTAGTTTTAACCTAGGTTTTGTGTGTGTTCTTGATTTGAGTTTTTTTTGGGTTGAGTGGAAACTGCAATTTCAGTAATAAATCATGTGGGTTAAGTAGCTAATGCTTCCAATAAGCCATTAGTTAAGAACTTAACTCAAAAACATGGAAGTAGGTTGCTATATGTTAGAAATCAAGAAATGGGAATTTGTGCTCAAGAACCCTAAAAACGGGTTTGTAAGATCAAAGCTGGTTTTTATGGTTTTGTTGGGTCCAAATGATCACTTAGGATGTATTAAGACACTCCTAAGTGACTAATTTCAAAAAGATGGATTTTTGGTGCAAAATATCAAAAACGGGATTTTGAAGAAATGGAATTGGAATTTGTGATTCCATGGCTTAAAACCTGATGTAAAACAAGGGTTTTAGTCATGGAATGATAGTAAAATGATTAAGAACTGAAATAAGTGCTTAATGGGTGAACTGCGTGCTACAGTGCTCCAGTCAGGGACCAAAAATGTTAGAATTTTTAAATAACTCAAACGCTAGAAACTATAGCTAGACACGTCCGATTGACCTGAAATTTCAGACATAACCCTAACATGGTATAAGATTATGTCGGGAATGGTCAAATCCGTAATTCGACCTTGCGGAAAAGTCACTGTAGCAGCAGTGGCGAAAATCACTATTCACGTTAAAACTTAATTTTTGGAATTTGAGCTAGACTTGTCCAATGAACTCCAAATTTGAAACACAAGTCTAATATGGTCTAAGATTTCATGGAAAAGAGTCGGAACTGAAATTCGACCCCTCGGGGGTACTGTAGCAGTATACGTGTATTTCGGAGAAAACCGTAAAATGAGTTATAAATGGTTATACATTTATTATAACCTATAGCTATGTTATATGAGACCTTAGCATTATAGAGTTAATTATATTGAGTATTTATATATATAATACATGTATAGGTGGTGCTTCAAACGTGGTTGAGCACGGAAAAGGAAAAGGAATACGAGAAGCGTAGAGACTCGTAGCAACGTCAAGGTGAGTTCTATGAGGATTTTCTAGTACGTAGCAAAATGTTATTTTTAGAAAAAAATATGATTTCCAATGTTTATAAATACTAAAGTTTGGAAAATGGTTTTTGAATGAAGCTCTATACAAGGGCTTAGTATTTTAAGTAGATTTTTAAAGTATGATTTGCAAAGTATTTTGAAAGAAGTTCCTTTTGGGAACTAAGATGTTAAAAGTAGTTTTGATAATATTTTTGATAAAGAGTTACAAAGTTTATGAGTTTTAGTTTATTACAAATTGTGTCCCATTTTGACCAATTTGAGATGAAATGAAGTAAGAATTAAAGAAAGAAAGAAATATGAGTCAGTTGTCCGGACTAGGATCACCCACATAATTGGGGGATCAGAAGACACTACTGGGATGGTACCTCCCGTCGCGAAGTAGTTGTCTAGCTTAGTATACCCTTGTGCTTGAATTCGTTCCAAGTCACAAAGGGGAGACAGAATGAGCAAACCGAGTGGGCAGATCTGTTCTGTCCCGTGAGGGGAGCTAGTTGAATGAATTAATTAACTTAATTCATAAGTTTCAGTTGGTCATGAGGAAATGAGAAAGGAAGCAGTTTTATAAAAGAAAGTCTTTTTAAAGTTTGATAGTAAAGAAGAAAAAGCTATTTTGAGATTTATGAAATAAATCAGTTTTAGCAATGTACTTTTGATACTTCAAGTTTTGAATGGAAAAGTTTTGGGTCTAAACCCATATTACTCACAAGACATTATGTCTCACGTCTACTATGTTTTCTTTGAAATGCTATGTACTTAGGTGAAGGGAGCGAGGGCTGCAGTTGGGACCGTTATTGTACACTGTAAGTTTAAATTATGGTTATCTGTATTGAGTCTGTAATACCCCTCAAGTTTAAGTTTGTAAAATAAAACAAAAATTTAAGTGACTATTTTATAGTCACGAGTTGTAAATTATGTTTGAAAACTGTATTTGTATTTTAAATATGGTTTGAGAAAAGGGGTGTTACAGTTTTGGTATCAGAGCCATAGTTTAAGCGAATTAGGTTAGAATACCATCCTAGTCTTAAACTAGCAAGAGTAGTAGTAGGTTGCCTTAGTAATATAGAAGGCATAGATTGAGTATGACTGTTATAAAGTGCAGTCAACATAAGGAGATAACATGCTACCGCTTATGAAATACTATATAGAATTGCGTATTAAACCGATAATTTGTTCATCTATATAGTAATGGGAGACAGAAGACAAGCTGACAGGGGTGAGGGTAGTCACACTTCTTCAAGAGGAAGTGAACCACATGTTCTGCGAAACGATGAGGCTGAGCCAAACCCACCACCACCACAACCTGTCACTATGGAGGCAATTCAGTTCCTAATTAATAATCTACGAACTGAACTGAGGCAAGATGTGCACAACATAATAGATAGCAGAATGGGTGAACCTAGTGCCCAATCATCACAAGAAGTTTCCAAGAAGACGACTGAGGAAGCAACTACTGGAGGAAACAAGACGGAAGAAAAGGGCTGTTCTTTTAAGTCCTTTATGGCTTTCAAACCGCCCGAATACCATGGCAGTTTTGAGCCCAAAGTGACAATGCGATGGGTTCGAGAGATTGAACAAGTGATACAAGCGAGCAAATGTGCAGAAAAAGACCAAGTCACTTTTGCTTCTCGGCAACTGAAGGATGATGCTTTGGTGTGGTGGAACACCAAATATGAAAGCTTGGGAAAGGATGTGGTATATGGTTGGTCATGGGCAGAGTTTGTCACGTGCATCAAAGATAAATTCTGTCCCACGCGAGATTTGGAGAAGTTGAATGAAGATTTCTTAACGATAAAGAAAGGAGAAATGACGGTTGACGAGTATACAAAGAAGTTTTGTGACATGTTACCTTTTGTGGGGGAGTCTTACCCCAGTGAGCGGTCCCGAATTAACCGCTATGTCCGGGGTTTGCCATGGAACTATGAACTAGAAGTAAAGAAAGCCGAGACGTTAGATGGGGCGATCATTGCTGCCCGAACTGTGGAAGATGTTGGAAAAAGAAGGAAGGAAGAAGGACCTGGTTTTGGTGACAAAAGGAAGACAGTTAGTAGTATCAGTGGGAACATAAAGAAGAAAGGGAAAATGAGTACAAGTCAGAGCCGACAGGGAAGTGTGAAAAAGTGCGAGAAATGTGGGAAAGAACACGGTGGCGAATGTCGAGCGGGATCAAATGCCTGCTTTAATTGTGGCGGATTCGGTCACAAAGCGAAAGATTGTAAAGCCAAGAAAGCCAGCGAAGTGGAGTGTTTCTCATGCCATCAGATGGGACACTACAGTTTCAACTGCCCAAACAAGGGAGGAGAAACTATGGTGTCAACAGCCCAGAAGAAGACCGAACCCCAGAAGGTGAAGACTCGAGATTTTCAGATCACCAGGGAGGAAGCAAAGGAGACTCACGATGTGGTCTCAGGTATTCTACTAATCAACTCGACACCTGCATATGTCCTGTTTGATTCCGGGTCTA
The DNA here is from genome assembly GCA_023525715.1 of Cichorium intybus. Lineage (NCBI taxonomy): Eukaryota > Viridiplantae > Streptophyta > Magnoliopsida > Asterales > Asteraceae > Cichorium > Cichorium intybus. The sequence goes on along the minus strand of CM042011.1, from coordinate 127,210,740 downwards.
CATATTCATTTGTGTCCCATGGGTTTGGAGCTAGATTAAATGTCCCATTAGAATTGTTAGATCTAGTTTTTGAAGTATAAGTGGCGGATGGGAAATTCGTTGAAGTTCAGCATATGTATCGAGACTGTGAACTTGACATCAACGGCAAGAAGTTTCGACTTAATCTCCTTCCTATTGGAATTAAGTCCTTTGATATAATAATTGGGATGGATTGGCTTGGTGCAAATGATGCGAAGATAGCTTGTGGACAGAAGAGGGTGTCTGTTAAAACCCTTGGAGCAAAAGTGTACGTATATGGGGAAAGAAGAACGCACGTGTCAAGTATCATCAGTGTAGCTAAAGCTCGAAGATGTATCAGGAAAGGATGTGTATCTTTCCTGGCCTATGTGATGACTGAAGACAAAGTTAAACAGACATACAAAGACATAGAAGTAGTAAATGAATTCCCAGAAGTTTTCCCGGATGAATTGCCAGGCTTGCCACCAGAAAGGCAAGTTGAGTTCCGAATAGATCTTGTTCCAGGAGCTTCCCCAATAGCCCGAGCACCGTACCGGTTAGCACCAACAGAGATGAGGGAATTAATGTCCCAGTTGCAGGAATTACTAGATAAAGGCTTCATCAGGCCTAGCTCTTCTCCGTGGGGTGCTCCAGTTTTATTTGTAAAGAAGAAAGATGGGTCAATGCGAATGTGCATTGATTACAGAGAATTGAACAAAATTACCATCAAGAACCGTTACCCGTTGCCCAGAATAGAAGATTTGTTTGACCAGTTGCAAGGAGCAGATTATTTCTCGAAAATTGATTTAAGATCTGGGTATCATCAAGTCAGGGTAAAAGAAAGTGATGTAGAGAAGACGACGTTTCGTACACGATACGGGCATTACGAGTTTCTAGTAATGCCATTTGGTCTTACGAATGCACCAGCGATCTTTATGGACTTAATGAATCGGGTCTGTAAACCATTCTTAGACCGGTTTGTTATAGTGTTCATAGATGACATTTTGATCTACTCAAAGAATAAAGAAGAGCATGCGAGTCATCTGCGGTTAGTACTTGAGACTTTGAAGAGAGAACAGCTTTATGCAAAGTTCTCCAAGTGCGAGTTTTGGATGAGAGAGGTTCAGTTCCTTGGACACGTTGTTTCTATCCAAGGTATAAAAGTTGATCCAGCGAAAGTTGAAGCAGTGATGAAATGGGAGCCACCTAAGACACCAACAGAAGTTAGAAGTTTTCTCGGTCTTGCCGGGTACTACCGGAGATTTATTCAAGATTTCTCCCGTATCGCAGTGCCACTTACACGATTAACCAGGAAAGAAGAGCAGTTTAGATGGCAAGAGGAACAAGAAAGAGCCTTCGCTACATTGAAAGAAAAGTTGTGTAACGCGCCTGTCCTTACATTGCCAGATGGGACAGAAGATTTTGAAGTGTACAGCGATGCCTCGCATCGAGGGCTTGGCTGTGTATTGATGCAAAGAGGGAAGGTTATAGCATACGCTTCTAGACAGCTGAAAGATCCAGAGAAAAAGTACACAACCCACGATCAAGAACTTGCAGCGGTCGTATTTGCCTTGAAGATTTGGAGACATTACTTGTATGGTACAAAGTGCAAGCTATTCACCGATCACAAGAGTTTGCAGTATGTGTTCACTCAGAAAGAGTTGAACATGAGACAGAGCAGATGGTTAGAGCTGATCAGTGACTATGATTGCGACATTATATACCATCCGGGTAAAGCAAATGTAGTAGCAGATGCATTAAGTAGAAAAGCTCCTGAGAAAAGAATCAAGGCAAGGTCGATGCGCATAGAACTGGTGTCCAATATTATAGAGCAAATTAAAGCAGCTCAACAGAAAGTTGAAGAAAGTGGAGACTTAAAAGATGAAAAGCTAGGAAAAGATATACAGTTTGAAACCAACAGCCAAGGATTGAAGACTTTCAGAAACCGTATTTGGGTACCAAAGACAGGAGGATTGAGAAAGCTAATTCTAGACGAGTCGCATAAGTCAAAGTATTCCATTCATCCTGGGAGTACCAAGACTTATCAAGATTTGAAAAGACAGTATTGGTGGCCTGGAATGAAGAAGAGGATAGCTAAGTACATCTCCAAGTGTGTTATATGTGCACAAGTCAAGGCGGAACATCAAGTCCCGCATGGGGATGCCCAGTCATTGCATATTCCAGCCGGAAAGTGGGAAGATGTAACCATGGACTTGGTTGTCGGGTTACAAAGAACGAGAAGAGGTCATGATAGTATATGGGTCATAGTGGACCGGTTGACCAAGAGTGCACTATTTCTAGCCATAAAAGGAACTACTCCATTGGAGCAGTTAGCCCAGTTGTATTCAGATGAAGTGTTAAGAAGATATGGTGCACCATTGTCTATCGTGTCAGACAGAGACCCTAGATTTACCTCTAACTTTTGGAGAGCTTTACAAGATAAAATGGGGACAAGAATTCAGCTAAGTACAGCGTATCATCCACAAACAGATGGTCAGAGTGAACGAACGATCCACACATTAGAAGACATGCTACGATCCTGCGTGATGGAATTTGGAGGCAGTTGGGATGAACATCTGCCATTAGTGGAGTTTGCATACAACAACAGCTACCATTCTAGCATTAAAATGCCACCTTTTGAGGCATTATATGGTAGAAAGTGTAGAACTCCTTTATGTTGGTTGGAAGCGGGTGAGACTAAGCTTACGGGGCCAGAGATTGTTAGAGTAACTAATGAGAAGATTGGAGTAATTCAAGCCAACATGAAAGCAGCACAAGATCGGCAAAAGAGTTACTCAAATTTAAAGAAGAGACCGTATGACTTGCAAGAAGGAGATTTGGTGATGATAAAAGTGTCGCCATGGAAAGGAGTGGTCAGATTTGGCAAAAGAGGAAAGCTGAGTCCAAGGTACATTGGACCTTTTAGAATCCTAAAGAGAGTTGGGTTACAAGCATTTAAGATAGAGTTACCACCCGAACTCAGTGGAATACATGATACCTTTCATGTATGCTACTTGAAGAAGTATTTTGGTAAAGAAGAATTAGTAATACCGTATACTGACTTAAGGGTGGAGACTCCTAGCAAAATGATTGAGGAACCCGAAGCCATCCAAGAAATGCAGACTAAAAAGCTAAGGAATAAGGAGATCGACCTTGTTCTAGTCAAGTGGAAGCATCCATTAGGGTCAAACCTAACTTGGGAGACGTTAGCAGAAATGAAGAGAAGATATCCGAATTTCACCGATTACGAAAAGATTCCGAGGACGGAATCCGCTTAAGGAGAGGTGACTGTAAGAACCCGCGAAAAAGTCAAAAAGGGTAAAACCGTCTTTTGACACGTTATAAAACTATTATGTAAAATATTATGTATTTGTAACATAATGATATAAGAAATAAGAAATTATGTGAAATTTGGAGTTTTTACCGCGTGAATAGTGAAATTTGACCAAAAAGGGTAAAATGGTCATTTGACATGGAAATGACCAAAATGTTAAGAAATTGTAAAGTTAGAAATTAATGGAACTTTGGTTGCAAGTTATGGTCTTAGGATCATCTTTGTATAAAAATTAGAAACCAAAGGACCAAAAATGTAAATACTTTATAAGTTAATTATATAACTCTAAAATAGAGTTATTTCTTTCATTAAGTGAGAAACTCTCCAGAGAATTCCAGAGAGCACGAGAGGCAGCGGGAAGGAGCAAAGAAGAAGAAGAAATCAAGGAATTGGCAAGGAACAAGGTTGGAATTAGTGATTCCATAGTTGAAAGAGGTAAGAATTCCTTAGTTTTAACCTAGGTTTTGTGTGTGTTCTTGATTTGGGTTTTTTTTGGGTTGAGTGGAAACTGCAATTTCAGTAATAAATCATGTGGGTTAAGTAGCTAATGCTTCCAATAAGCCATTAGTTAAGAACTTAACTCAAAAACATGGAAGTAGGTTGCTATATGTTAGAAATCAAGAAATGGGAATTTGTGCTCAAGAACCCTAAAAACGGGTTTGTAAGATCAAAGCTGGTTTTTATGGTTTTGTTGGGTCCAAATGATCACTTAGGATGTATTAAGACACTCCTAAGTGACTAATTTCAAAAAGATGGATTTTTGGTGCAAAATATCAAAAACGGGATTTTGAAGAAATGGAATTGGAATTTGTGATTCCATGGCTTAAAACCTGATGTAAAACAAGTGTTTTAGTCATGGAATGATAGTAAAATGATTAAGAACTGAAATAAGTGCTTAATGGGTGAACTACGTGCTACAGTGCTCCAGTCAGGGACCAAAAATGTTAGAATTTTTAAATAACTCAAACGCTAGAAACTATAGCTAGACACGTCCGATTGACCTGAAATTTCAGACATAACCCTAACATGGTATAAGATTATGTCGGGAATGGTCAAATCCGTAATTCGACCTTGCGGAAAAGTCACTGTAGCGGCAGTGGCGAAAATCACTATTCACGTTAAAACTTAATTTTTGGAATTTGAGCTAGACTTGTCCAATGAACTCCAAATTTGAAACACAAGTCTAATATGGTCTAAGATTTCATGGAAAAGAGTCGGAACTGAAATTCGACCCCTCGGGGGTACTGTAGCAGTATACGTGTATTTCGGAGAAAACCGTAAAATGAGTTATAAATGGTTATACATTTATTATAACCTATAGCTATGTTATATGAGACCTTAGCATTATAGAGTTAATTATATTGAGTATTTATATATATATATATATATATAATACATGTATAGGTGGTGCTTCAAACGTGGTTGAGCACGGAAAAGGGAAAGGAATACGAGAAGCGTAGAGACTCGTAGCAACGTCAAGGTGAGTTCTATGAGGATTTTCTAGTACGTAGCAAAATGTTATTTTTAGAAAAAAATATGATTTCCAATGTTTATAAATACTAAAGTTTGGAAAATGGTTTTTTAATGAAGCTCTATACAAGGGCTTAGTATTTTAAGTAGATTTTTAAAGTATGATTTGCAAAGTATTTTGAAAGAAGTTCCTTTTGGGAACTAAGATGTTAAAAGTAGTTTTGATAATATTTTTGATAAAGAGTTACAAAGTTTATGAGTTTTAGTTTATTACAAATTGTGTCCCATTTTGACCAATTTGAGATGAAATGAAGTAAGAATTAAAGAAAGAAAGAAATATGAGTCAGTTGTCCGGACTAGGATCACCCACATAATTGGGGGATCAGAAGACACTACTGGGATGGTACCTCCCGTCGCGAAGTAGTTGTCTAGCTTAGTATACCCTTGTGCTTGAATTCGTTCCAAGTCACAAAGGGGAGACAGAATGAGCAAACCGAGTGGGCAGATCTGTTCTGTCCCGCGAGGGGAGCTAGTTGAATGAATTAATTAACTTAATTCATAAGTTTCAGTTGGTCATGAGGAAATGAGAAAGGAAGCAGTTTTATAAAAGAAAGTCTTTTTAAAGTTTGATAGTAAAGAAGAAAAAGCTATTTTGAGATTTATGAAATAAATCAGTTTTAGCAATGTACTTTTGATACTTCAAGTTTTGAATGGAAAAGTTTTGGGTCTAAACCCATATTACTCACGAGACATTATGTCTCACGTCTACTATGTTTTCTTTGAAATGCTATGTACTTAGGTGAAGGGAGCGAGGGCTGCAGTTGGGACCGTTATTGTACACTGTAAGTTTAAATTATGGTTATCTGTATTGAGTCTGTAATACCCCTCAAGTTTAAGTTTGTAAAATAAAACAAAAATTTAAGTGGCTATTTTATAGTCACGAGTTGTAAGTTATGTTTGAAAACTGTATTTGTATTTTAAATATGGTTTGAGAAAAGGGGTGTTACACTTAACAACTTCATTATAAGATTTGGGTTCACTTTGCATATACAAAGATAAAGTATAAATTTGATAAGTAAGACATAAGTTGCATATGAAATAACACTTGATAAAGGATATTGATAATTAAAGGAAACATTAATATCTGTATTTCGAACTACTTGCAATGGAAATATTTGATGTATGAAGGACAATTATGTGTTCTTGAGTGCCCTCTATGAATAGGTTGTGGCAAAGGTTATTCATTTAAATTTGTCATAGAAATCATTTATGGTAGATAGTTTAACAAGAATGAGTCACCTCACATTCAAGGTGGTTATGATAATCATGAATAACAGGAAGAACATGCAATAAAAATGGATTTAGTTGATATTTTATGTTGAGAATGTTGAAAGGAGAAAGTGCCTTCATGATATATAACGTCCTTATAGATAAGAACTTTTATGGTTCCAAGATCCAAGAGTTTATATGATTCTATTCTAGTTAGGTACCCAGTAACTGCACAACTTTGTGATCATGGTTGAAACTTTCTATGATGAGCTTGTAGTGTAGAATTAAATGCAAGACATCTAATAGAACAAAATCTTGAATAATCAAGTCAAATATTATAAAATCACAAGAACCTTTGATTGAGTCTGATTTATTAAAAACATAGTTTATAAAATGCATTCTGGCCTTTAAAGAATCGGTATATTTGATTGAAAGAACAATATGCATGAAACATTTAATAAACGTTGATGTTTTCATTCTTCAAATGAGTTTTATCGGCTTCTTTCAACTCAATAATGCTGATGTAAAACACATCTTTAATGAAAAAATAATTGTTACAATTTTAAATTTCATTGTGTTGCTTGATTTGAAACATTTGTTGTGGAATCAAATGAGGGATATTTTTCGAACACCTGACTAGTTTTTGACCAAATACATCTATGTAAAATCAGTGTAATTTCTACTATGGTGACAAAATCATGATATTGTTGATAAGAATCAAAGTGACATGGTTCCAAAATGTCAGATGAACCAATAAAAAAGCTTATTTTCGAATTTATTCAAGGAAAAATGATTAAAAAGTTTATTTAGCTAAATATCAAACATTTCAAATGTGTTTATTAGCATCTTTGTTAACAAAAAACACATCTATGATCTTGTTTTCTTATTTTACAAATGAACAAACTATTGATACCATTTTTAATAGATCTAGTGTTGGGATGAACATAATTGACTAATTATTCCAAAAAATAAAGTCCTTCTTGAAGGTTAGTCCATCAAATTGTTTTCTTGGTATTGATTTGTTGTATTAAAGTAAAGTTATGATGTAATTTTATGTCTTCCTTGTTAAAAATATAATAGAGATAAATTTTAGCTCGAATTAAGGCAGAAACATAATATGATTTTTAGGAAACAACTCATTATTAAGTTTAATGTTTCCTATAAGATGAACTTAAATAAGCATTTGATCATGTAGTCTTACCTTGGTGCTTGGAACTTTCTTTATATCAGTAAATAAAATTAAATTGTTTCAAATGTATTGTGTTGCTTCATGGTAAAAAATCCAAGCATTAGACTTACCAAGGTTTCACCCTAATGGAACCTCATTAACTAAATTTCTTAACCACTTTGCCTGCGTATCGATATACGCTAAGACATAAAGTTCAGATTCCATTGTTAATATAATTTTGCTTATTAGATGCCTCAAAAACAGCACATCCCCTAAGCAAGAATACCTAACCGCCCATAGACGAATGATCCTTCATGTTGGGTTTCCAACTTGCATCCGAACAACCTTCTACAACCAAAGGATATCACAAATAGCTGAACCAAAATTCATGGTTGCTTTGAGATACTTAAATACTCTTTGAAACACTTGTCAATGTTGAGTAATATGATTATTAGTATACATACTCAACATTTATGTGGCATAATAAATATCGAGCATAATGTTTTTCATATTATACATCACGAAACTATAGCGTTTGAGGATTCTAAATGTGATATAGAATCACATGTATTTGGTGTTAGTTTCACCCCAAGATCCATAGGACTGTTCACTGGAAAACAATCACCATAATTAAACTTATTTAGAATTTTCTCAATATAATGTGATTGTTTGATAACAGTCCCTTTGTTTACCCATTCAATCCTTTTCTTAAAGATTACATTAGCCCCCCCCCCCCCCATGTCTTTCATGTAAAATTTAGATGACAACTACTTCATCGTCTATTTTATTTTGGTCGATAAAAAAATTACCATGTCATTAAATACATAAAATGATCACACCTACATTAATATCATTAAATCTTATATAAATACACTTATTGAATTTGTTTAAAGAAAAAACAATTGAGAAATAACTTCATCAAACTTTTGATGCCACTAGTTAGGAGCTTGTTTTAGCCTAGTCACTGATTTTCACATGTGTATACACCTTTAGCCTAGTCACTGATTTTCACATGTGTATATCCCCATTAACCCATGAATTTTGTCATGTCTAGGATCCAACTCACCCTATATACAATTATATATTTTGTACTACCTAACTTGTATCTAGTCATACTTTAAATCATCAATTAGCACTTGTGTTGATTTTAATTACACTAAATGGTCGGTGTGGCCTTTATACTAGTGTGAGAGGATTAGAACATACTAGTTTATAGTTGTTTAACGCTTTTAACTCAATAGATGAGGATAGGAACCTATATGTATTCTTTCATCATGTTTTCGAATGGGTTGGAAAATTCAATGAGTAGGTTACCTCAATTCTAAAATATGTGGAATGTGTAAGCTACTAACAAGAAAATTCAGTCGATTTGATATTTTGTTTTTCGTACAAGTTTTGTTTTCTTTAAATTACCGTGTGCGTTCATGATTACACTAACATGGGGAAGAATAGTGGGTGATTTTAGTGTCATTGATCATTTAGTGTACTCAGAATTAACACAATTGCAAATACGGGATTTATACTACTTTCCAATACAAGTTAGGTAGTGTAGAGTACACACTTATATATACAACAAGTTTGAACACAAACATGAAAAATGAATGGGTCTAGGGGAACCCACCCCCATGCAGGGTCAAGGAGCAGAACCCCTGGTGGGAGACCAATAAAATTGATGAAAATGTGATGCCTTTAAAAAAATACAATAAATATTGTGTAAATTTTCACAAAATACAATGGCGTGGAAGAAAAAAGTTAAAAGTCACCATAAACTAGAAAAGAACATGCAAAGTTCTCCATTCAAATTTTAGTCAAAAAATGCAAACAAATTGGGAAACTGGAAGCAAAAACGCCACTGGAAATATGAAAGTTAAATGTTATAAAAGAAAAAAAAATATGCAAGTAATATTTATTATATGTATGTTTAGGCCGGAATAAGTTTAATGAAAATACAACGATGCAAAAAAATAAATTTCAAAAGAAAATGACATAGGGATGATAATGAATAAATTTTAACACACAAACTACATTATTTAGTGACTTGCATTCATCTTTATAAGATTGACGTTATAAATTCACAATTACACCATTTAAACTAAAACTTATAGGGATATATGCATTAATTTTTTTTCTTATGTACAACTAACACTATTAAATCTTTACACCAAAATATGATACTTATAAAATAATTACAAAAACAAAGTTCAATGTCGGTGAGTTTTATTATTAAGTTTTTAATATTCTTAATTATCTTTCAAATTTACCGCCATGGTTACCCTCTAATTTTTGTCTATACATCCTAAACTTAAAAAAATACAAATGTAGGAAACCAAAAATTCTATAAAAATCACAAATAAATTAATAAATCAAACCGTAAAAGAAATATCTCTATCATATGGTGTTTTCTTTGGGTTGGGTCTAAAATTGAAACTCTTTTGCGGTAAACATCCTTATAACAAAGTTTTATGCAGGTTTGGTCCTTAGACCATTAGAGTTCATGATTCACAAGTTACTTTACATAAGAATCTCATGATACCCTCACAATTTCATCTTTTTCCTCAACAAACCCAAAGATCAAACTAAACTCAACCATCTTCACCACTATTAGCTTAAAGAGAAAATTACAAGGATGGTCCCTGTGGTTTGAGGTAACTTGCACGCTTGGTCCCTAACTTTTTTTTAACTCGGACGGTCCCTATCATTTTGTTTTGTTACGCGCTTGGTCCCTGATTGACTTAAAATGACTATATTGCCCTTTCTATTTGTTTTTTAATTAATTTATTAAATTTCTTTATATTATTATTGTTTTTTAATTAAAAAAAAAACTTTAACCTAAACCTAACCCACCCTTTCCTTCCCCCGCTTCCATCTTTCTCTTCTTCCCCTTCTAGGTTGCAATCTTCTTTCTACTCCTCCCGTCTTCTCCGATCTGTGATTGATACAGAAAGCCATGGGAGGCGGAGTGGATGTGAGCTTTGATTGTACAGGTTTTAACAACACGATGACAACGGAGGTTTTAGGAGGCGGGGTGGTTAATTTGGTGTGACCTTCGATAGAGAAAGCCATGGGAGGTGGAGAAGTTACTTCAATGTTGCAGGAGCTGAATCGCTCAATACGTTCGTAAACTTCTCTTAATCTCAAAAACATTTCAGATGCGGTTTTCAGTGGGAAGGAAGTGGTGTCGGGATGGTATTCTTTTGATAATCTCCGGTAAGCCGCCTTGATCTCCTCCAAATCGGCCTTCGCAGGTAACCCTAAGAACCTGCAATTGTAGAGTTGATTGAAGGGCTCGTTTAATTTCATGTGATTTGTTTTAAAGAAAATAATAGAACGATTGACTATTTGTGGTGTGAGTCTATGAGAGAGTTGTAACACCCGACTTTTAAAACAAAAACACCCCTGAAAATTTTCCATTAAAACAAGGTTTCAATACGTAAAACCATAACTAAAGGGGTATATTTTATTAAAAACGGGTACAAGTGTATCAAGGAGTGTATAAAATACCATAACCTCCTTTTTAAAGCTGGGCTGCTACTGACAGCATCTATAAGTCCCACTTCTTTAGTCACGGACTTTATCTTTTCCCTTAACAGGGTTAAGCTAACCTGCAGGGACATTTAACAAATAACGTGAGCTATAAATCTCAGTGAGTAATCATACCTGCAAATAACATGTATAAGAAATACATTCATATATAATTCTCTATATATGATAAATATCTTATTACTCATCTTTTCAATACCAAGTTCCACTTTATAGCCACTTCCGGCTAACTGTATATATCTATCTGGATATCGGATCCAAACTCCTAGCCTTACTGGCTGACCATATATCTCTTAGGATTTCACATCCTACTTCATAGCCTTACAGGCTTAACCGTAATATCATATGATTATCAAATCACATCAGTTATTTGAACATTTTATCATATCTAACCTGTTATTTGCATATTGATCAAATCAAATCTGTTAGCCACAAAAGCCATATGTATACAAGAGAAATTAAACATATAAATTCTCAATTACCATTTCTGTCCCATATTTCTTAGTCACAATTGACTGCACCGTATTTCCTGGCCGCATAAGCCGCACCAAACAGTTTCAACATTCATATCATAGCCCTAAGGCTGCACCAACTAGTTTCAATAACCCGTTATCATAGCCATAAGGCCGCACCATTTTGATTCAAGTTCAATATCATAGCCATAAGGCCGCACCATTTCGATATAACAATATCATAGCCATAAGGCCGCACCATTTCCATATAACAATATCATAGCCATAAGGCCGCACCATTTGGATTCAAAGTCCAATATCATAGCCAAAAAGGCCGCACCAATCAAGCGAAATCATCAATTATCATAGCCACATTGGCGGTACCAATGTACAAAATAAAATATCATAGCCATATAGGTCGCACCAGTTGGATATAACATCAAATATCATAGCCACAAGTGGCCGTACCATTCAATAACATTTTATGTCATAGCGGCAGAGGCCGTACCTTTAGACATCATTCTATAGTCTCACGACTTACCTGGTCTTATCATTTCAAACTACCATGTTCAACTCTAAAACTACTACAAGTTATAAGAGTTCAACCATCAAATATCACATTTGATATAAGTGAGATTACTCACCTGAATACTTGCTGCAATTGTATCCCGTTAGCCTTTGCATTCTTGCACCTCTATCAATGCACTTGTCCAGTACCTATTCATTTATTTATATAACAAATGATTATAGGTTAATCACCATTTCAGTTGACTCTACTACACAAGAGTCCAATATTATACAACTACAAACCATCTCTAGATGATAAACTTTCCATTTACCATCTTTCTATAAATTATACATTTTCCCAAAATACGTGTATTTTACTACAGTACCTTCGGAAGGTCGTATACGTATTCCGACAATTTTCCATGAAGTTTCATACCATATTGGACCTATGTTTAAAATTTGAGGTCAAACGGACAAGTCTAGCATCAAATTCCAAAATTGAAATTTCAAAGCTTCTCTTAACAGAGAGCTGAATTTTTTTTTGCTGTTGGGCGGAGATCGCGACCCGATCTCTTTAGAGATCGCGACCCGATCTAGATCGCTGCCCGATCTTTAAGATATCGCGACCCGATCTCCTGGGAACAGACCAGAAATCCGATTTTTATGCTACAAATCCCCCATTTTTTTCTCATTTTAAGCCCTTAATACACGAATTAATCACTAAGGTATGTTCCAAGACCAAAACCATTCATTTATTTCAGTTTCTAAACAATGGAATTGGTAATTCCAATCCATTTCTAGAAATTCCCGTTTTCCACATTTTTGGTCCAAAACCGAAATTGTTCAAAATTAATCACTTCTACTGATTATCTTCATCAAATATAACATTTGGAATTTGTTATAACCCATTAGAGTCAAGTTGATCATAAAAACTTGTAATCTAGGGTTCTTAATCAAAATTCCAAATTTCAACAATAGCAACATACTTTCATGTTCTTGAGATATGTTCTTAACACATAACATATTTGAGGTTTAGAATCATTAAACCTCTTAGTTCATGAGATATGTTCTTAACACATAACATATTTGAGGTTTAGAATCATTAAACCTCTTAGTTCATGACTGAAATTTCAGTCATCAAAGTCTTTTCATGAAGAACACACAAAACTTAGGTTAGAATTTCAAAGTACTAACCTTAATTGCTTGAAAACTTCAAGCTCCAAGCTATAAATTCGATTCTACGCTTCAATCCTCATGAATTCTGCAGAAATCGTACCCAAGGGATCTTCCCGATCCTTCTCCATGTTCAGCCATAATGATGAGAGATATTTCTCTCTTTTATATTATCCAGTTTTTCAAATTTAGTCCCTAAGTTCCATTTCTTGAACTTATGGCACTTTTCTCACATTTTGTTACAATAAAACTTTCATTCCTTATACTTTTGCCACAAGCAAACAATATTTTTACATAATTGGTCCTTTACATGGTCAAATAACCAAATTACCCTTTTATGGTAAAATGACCAATTTACCCCTTTTTGCTAGAATTAACTTTCAAATACTTATCACAAGTATTTGGTGTCACAAGAGTGAATCGAGAAAATTTACTGGTAATGAGAATCAGTGGAATTGTTGAGTAATTCGGAGAATTTTTCACCCAGCAAGTTGTTTGTCTGGTCTTCTTGTGCAGATTCGGTGGTTCCAGTGGTGGTGCTGCCGCAAAACCATCCGTCATCGTCGTTTTCCCAATAAATTCTGGTATTGATTCCTGGTGGTGCCTTCTGCCTCCCTCCTCCTCCGCCTCCTTCTCCCTCTGCTGTCAGAATCAAATATTTCGTTGACCTAAGACCGCCCCTCTTGCAGCCCTCCCCTTCCATCACGTCAGACATAGAAACGGTGGGTGTTTCAAATCCACCTGATACCCATCTGAGTGGAACGATGGAAGAGGTGGGGTTGGTTTCCGTCGATGAGAATGATGATGATGACGGGAAAGAGGGGATGCCAAGGTGGGTCTGCAATTCTTGAATTCGACTGAAAACGAGAAGTATGTGGAGAACAACACTCAAAACTTGAATTTCGACTGAAATTCTTGGAAGAAAAAGGGGATTTGGTGTCTGTAGGAAGATATTTGAAGGAAAGGGTCAACATGAAGATGAATTCGTGTTGCTGTTTATTTTCTTTCGATCAAGAGAGAGAGAGTTTGTGTGTGTGTGTATGTGAGTGGGGATAGATGAGATATTTTCATTTATTTTGAATTCAATGATTAATAATAATAAAATTATAATGAATAATATTCTGAAAAAAATATTAAGGGTATATTAGTCTTTTTATGTCTGGCGGGACCAAGCGCGCAACAAAACTTGACATTAGGGACTGTCCAAGTTAAAAAAAAGTTAGGGACCAAGCGCGCAAGTTACCCCAAACCACAAGGACAATCCGTGTAATTTTCTCTAGCTTAAATACCAAAAAAAAAAAAAACAAAAAAAACAAAAAAAAACAAAATCCAGAACAGAACATAAATGTAGAAAACAAATCTTCTTAAAATCTTTCAAGAATTAAAGAGAAAATAGAGGTTAGTAGGAAGATTGTACAGATAGGAATCGGACAGGGTACACGCAGCGGAAACACTATCACACACACACACGAAAGCAGAAAATAAAGCAAAAAGAACACAAGGATTTTTACATGGTTCGGATTCGGTGCAAATCCTACGTCCACGGGCTACAACTAGAGAACTCTTATTAATACTCACAAGATTACAATTTATAACTCTTGTTTTGAGCTCAAGTGGTGCATCTTAACTTGCTACACCACACCTCTATATATAAGAGAAAAAAACTTGTCAAATAATATGAAGGAATAATATTTTCTTGCAAAATGATTGTTGCCACCACTAGCACCCTTTTGCTTTTGATTCATCAACTCCACCATGAAGTTGCCAACAAAAAAGAACCCACTTTTGATAAAGCCTCCATCATACCTAACAATCTCCCACTTGGAGGCTTGAGCAACATTTATTAATCTTCAAACATGACTAGTCTTCCAAACTTCTAGTTCCCAAGAAAAAGCTAAAAAACCCAGAAGGGCCAGTTGAAACTCCCACTAGCTCCAACTCAGCCGTGGCTAATCCCACCACCGACTCATCCTCTGTCTCAACCGGTTTGGACACTCCACCAGCTCTAGAGATACACCGAGGACCACTAACACTCTCAAAACTTTGCAAACTTCCAACATGAGAGAATTTTTCAGTCTTAGTCTTCAAAACCTAACGGCTCTTTGTAACTGTACCCGGAACACACCCCGTGCTCCCACTGTCACAAAATCCCCTGAATGGTTTAGACTTTCCGACTCGTTCAGCGAACATCCCCTTGGCTCCAGAATTCATGTTTGCAAAATGAACTCTCTTAGCACTAGATTTAGCGAACCAGATTTTGTCATGCTTAACGGGGACGGTCATACTTCCCTTAGCAGGTACCTCAACCATATATAATGACCCACGCTTCATACCTTGAGCAATCACCGAATTACCATTGACCACCCTCCATTTACCACCACCAAACCTTACTTCCAGTCCTTGTTTATCCAGCTGACCAACAGAAATCAATTTCTTCTTCAGCTCCGGAATCACCTTGACATTTTTCAGGTTCCATGTAGTTCCCAATGAAGTAACCAGATGAATATCTCCTATGCCCGTTACTTGAAGCATCTCATCATTTGCTAATCATACCTTCCCAAAATCTTCTTCTTTTAGATTCACCATCGTTTCTCCGTTGTCCATGGCGTGAAACGAAGCCCCTGAATCCATGACCCAAGAGTCTACAGTCTACAGAACTTTCCATACTTAGTATCAGTGCATCATCCTCAGACACACCCTCAGCACCAGCAATGTTCAATTCTTTCTTTGGACATTGACTCTTAACATGTCCCACCTCCTGGCAGTTCCAGCACTTCACATTCTTCCAAGTTCTAGATGAACTTCTTCCCCGACTCCCTCTGCTCCCATTATTCCTGTTATTCCCTCTACCTCTTCCGATATTTAATAACTCAGAAGAAGACGAGCCACCTTGATTCTTACGTCTGGTATCCTCGCCTAGAACCAAATCTCGAACCCCTTCAAACGTCATACCACTGGTCCCCACGGAACTCGTAACAGTAGTAACTGTTCCTGACCAGCTATCAGGTAGTGAAGCTAGTAGCAGTGAAGCTTGAGTCTCATTATCAAATTTAATTCCCACAGATGATAATATGGACATAATTGAATTTAGATTGTTAATGTGAACCGTAACTGAGCTGTCTTCATTCATCCTTGTCGTGAACAACTCCTTCATCAAGAACACCTTGTTAGCCGCCGACGGTTTCTCATACATGTTCATCAAAGCATCCATCATACCACGCGCCGTGGTTTCCTTCATGATGTTGAAAGCAACGCTCCTTTCCAACGACAACGTAATAACCGCCTTAGCTTTCTTGTCCTTTGAGTTCTACGCATCTTCAGCAACTTTTTCCATTTTCTCCGGTTTGTCTCCAAGTACCACGTCAATTGCATTTTCCACCAGCTAAAGTCAGAACCGTTGAACTTCTCGATTACTACCTTGTCTTCAGCCATTACGACAAACAAGAGACAAATATTTTATAGTACTTTTGTGTGACAGAACAGTACCCTTCAAAGTACCGAGATACCTTTAAAACGATTAATGGAAATTAGTTTCTGATGTGGAAGATCAGACAAAACTGCAACCACAGAGCATACTCTAATTTCTAAAACCGAGACCTCCTCCGAAACCGAAGCTCTGATACCAGTTGATAGGAATCGGACAGGGTACACGCAGCGGAAACACTATCACACACACACACGAAAGCAGAAAATAAAACAAAAAAAACACAAGGATTTTTACGTGGTTCGGATTCGGTGTAAATCCTACGTCCACAGGCTGCAACTAGAGAACTCTTATTAATACTCACAAGATTACAATTTATAACTATTTTTTTGAGCTCAAGTGGTGCATCTTAACTTGCTACACTACACCTCTATATATAAGAGAAAAAAACTTGTCAAATAATATGAAGGAATAATATTTTCTTGCAAAATGATTGTTGCCACCACTAGCACCCTTTTGCTTTTGATTCACCAACTCCACCATGAAGTTGCCAACAAAAAAGAACCCACTTTTGATAAAGCCTCCATCATACCTAACATGTACACATATATTTTCTTTTCATGCATCAACTTTGGTTTTATGCTCTTTTCCACTCCACTTGATCCATCAAAACTATTATTTATTCCAATTTTAATGAATCACTACCACACTTTCTTTTTTCTACAATATCAAATATGCAAAAAGCCAAACCCAAACATCCAAAAATCTAACTGAACTAACGTTCAGCTCCACATGTAATGATGTTCAACCAGCATAACCTTTGCCATTAAACCATGATATTCAAATTAAATAATTCTCATGAAATGTCATCTAGATAAATGATGTTAAAAAATAATCGAGAAAATGACAACATAGACATAAAAGAAAAAATAATAATAATAAAGGGATGCTGCATTATAGTTGTTCTTTCGGTATGAAATCAAACTGAAACAGCCATACTTCATAGTTCTCTAACCACAGCTAAAATATATATTATATACTTCAAGTTTACAATTTCAAGAGTCGTAAATTATGTAGGAGCTTGAGCTCTTTTTACTAACTTGTATTAACCAAAATTTTCTTGTAAATAAACTACCCCAAAATCCTTTAATACAATTAGTTCAACCAAAGATCAAGAAAAAAATTATGCAACAATTTAAGGAAAATATGTACCTTGAACTTTTTTTCTCCATAATTTATATTGTAAATATATGTGGAGTCCAAGAGTGTCTCTCCAAAAGAGCCCTTGTGGAGAGAGGGGAGACTCAAACATATATACAAACTTATAGGACCGCGTCACACCAATGTGGGATACATTAACACTCCCCCTCAGAGACGTAGGCTCGATGAGGTTACAGGGATGCAGGACACCGGCTCTGATACCATGTAAATATATGTGGAGTCCAAGAGTGTCTCTCCAAAAGAGCCCTTGTGGAGAGAGGGGAGACTCAAACATATATACAAACTTATAGGACCGTGTCGCACCAATGTAGGATACACTAACATATATATCGATAAAGTCATGAGAGCAATATAGAGGTTAGCCCAAGAAAAAGGTACGGGAGTAGGATGCTATAACAAGATAGTACAATGAAAATGTATTGCAAATTTGCTATATTTAAAGATTGTTTGTTTACTCTATATTTAAAAATTTTAAAATTTAACCCTATGTATTTAATTTTAAATTTTAAATCCAAATAGATCATTATACTTCAAAGATTTTAACCTTATATTTAAATATTGCTTGTTACCCTGACATTGCAACCAAATAAAGCATCCACTTTTGCAACCAAAATCATTTGAAAGAAAGAATATGCAATAACCATATTGTCAATATAAACATTAATTTTCTTAAATTCTTTAATCATTTAAACAAATAAAAAATTGGTTTAAAAGTGCAAAGCCCAAATAGGTCATGATCATTAAAATTTTAGACAAAAGGGAGCGTATTTTTATTCATTCATCCCTCATTATCATTATTAGCATAACAACATAATCACAATGATAAATTCGAATTACTTACTTTCAATTTGAAAGGAAATACAATTAAAGGATTCTTAGCCATTCCACCATAAGTTATCGTTGGCGTCAACTTTAAATGAATTTGGTAAGTTTGTATACAATTATTGGATTCATCTCTCTATTTCATACATTTTATCCCACACAACATCCTTTAAGCATAGTGAGCCTAAGAGAATACAAATTTGTGGATAAAGATGTAATGTATTTGGTAAGTTTATATAAATTAGGTGTACCTTTATTTGGTCAGGACAATCTATATCCAACCTATGCTTATCATGTAGTGCACATTCAACCAACATATCCATTAAACTACGTACAAAGAAAGTTATTAACAACTCTTGAATGAAGTCAAAATGAAAACATTTTCAGGATTTTCAATAAACATTCGAAAACCTAAAATACAATTCACTCTCGAATTATATATAGCACCTGGTGGACAAAACTTGCAAGCCGATTTCTTTGAACAAATAACCAAAACATCGATCGAAAAAAACTAAGAAACAAACTAAAGAAGATATTGTGTTTCCTTTGGCAAAATATAAAATTAAAAAAGAAACCAAAAAGAATACCTGGAGTTACTTGACGTATCTTGTAGCAATTCAAAGAGAAGACAAAGAGCTAATTTCAATTGAAATCTTGCAAATAAAGAGCACTTTCTGAAAGACAAGATCATCAAGAAACGATGCGTATATACAAACATCCACTTCTAGCAAAAACAAAGATTTTAACTCCACGATTTTTGGAAGTGGATTAGCGTTTAGAGAATAGGAGCGTATCTTGTGGAGATAGAGAGGGAGATTGCTAAATTTATTGTTGATTTTATCGGAGTTTATTCAACTAAGCATCAATCGATGCCAACTTCTCACCGAGTTCAGATTAGCCATTACACGCAATCAAATAACCTTGTTTTATCACTAAAACATTAGAGCAACCTGCACAAATTGGTTCATACAAAAATACAATAATAAACAAAAATCATAGCTTGAAAAAGATGAAAACTAAATGGAGCTGTCAATTTGCAGAAAAATACTGAATCAGTTCCTGAGTTTCAGGGGGGAAATAGGTAATAAAAGGCATATAGTCATTGAGCGGGAAAACAAGGAGAAGTCTTGCTATTGGAAGGACACGTGGCAAAATGGATGCAGAAAAGATGACACATAATAATAAAATGTTTGTTTTATTAGATAGTATAGAAGTATAGATATATATATATATATATATATATATATATATATATATATATATATATATATATATATATATATATATATATATATATATATATATATATATATATATATATATATATATATATATATAGACTTAGGATCTTTTGAGAACTAACTTCACCCCGAGAACCCGAGAACTCCCAACTCCTTTTAAATCAATACTATATCTCCCAAATCGATATTTTTTTCAAAAAACCGACCCCATAGGCCTCTTAGACGCTCAAAATGGGGCCGGGTCGCTGAAAAAAATTTCCGAAAAAACGACTTTTTTTTTTTGAAAAACTTTGTACATGTGCAAAAAAAAAACTTTGCACATGTGCAAAGTTTTTTATACGTACATTTTTTTTCAAGTTGTTTTTTATGGATGTCTTTCTAACATATATTTAAGGCGTTCTGTAAAAAAAATTTCAAAAAAAGTGTACGTATAAAAAAGTTTGCACATGTGCAAAGTTTTTTTTTTTGCACATGTACAAAATTTTTTCAAAAAAAAAAAAAAGTCGTTTTTTTCGGAAATTTTTTTCAGCGATCCGACACCTATTTGAGCGTTTTAGAGACCTATGTGGTCGGTTTTTTGAAAAAAATATCGGTTTGGGAGTTCTCGGGGGACTTGTGGTTCTCAAAATATCCTAACTCTATATATATATATATATATATATATATATATATATATATATATATATATATATATATATATATATATATATATATATATATATATATATATATATATATATATATATATATATATATATATATATATATATATATATATATATATATATATATATATATATATATATATATATCATTACTATATAAAGAAAGACGTTTTTTCTTGTTTGAGCATTCAGTTTGGAAATAGGGTTTTCGTGTGCCACGTATTTACCCTTTAAGCGACGCCTTGCTCCAAATGCGTCATGTCTCTTCAAAATGGATCACACCGTTTCACATGTCTTGCTCCTTCATCTAGCCTTACAGATACGCGCATTCATCTACCCATTCTCTCTATTCAGCCGCATCTCCGGCTTTCTCTCCGGCAACAACCGTTGACCTTCCTTTTAATCTTGTTTCACGAAGGGTTGAACCTTTGGATGAAGAAAGAAAATAACGAGGGCAATGACGTCATATCCCGTCCAATCGGATGCACACTGCTTCGATTCCACAAGGCCTCTAGACCCCGAGGATTTTCCTCCACTTCTTAAACACAGGTGAATTTTTTTCTTCCTCAGACACTTCTTACTCATAAAAATGTCTGATTCGGTATGTACCACCATCACTTCCTATTCTTTCTCTCTCTAAACCCTAACTGCATACGAGTTATTTTTTTAATGGAAAGGGATCGACAGAAGACGATCGTGCGATCGATGGCTGGAATCAGATTCACGCGATTCGACTTCAGCCTATACCTTCGTTTCTTCATGTACGGCTTCCTCCGTGCAATTTGTTTGTGAATTTCATGGTAAAAGGCTGAAGGCCGTGACTCATCTCCACCGCTTTCTCTTCCACTCAGATGCTCGGACGGCTTCTCCAACACACCCCCACCGACTGTTGTCTTCTTTCAAGAAAGCATTTTTCGTTTCCAACCATCATTTCCTCTACAGTTGGGTTTTTTCTTGAGTCATGTGTTCTCGTTGGGCTTCTTCTCTGTGGACCGATTGAAGAAGGTATTTGTTTTCCCTATCTTAAGTTGGATCATCGATGGTGGTCGTTCTATTGAATTTGGCATAGGTAGATACTCCATGTGAGGATTTGCCGATTTCAAGAACCTAGGTCATTTGCGTCAAGGTTTACGGGATTTAAATCATGATGATTATATCTAGGGTTTCAATTCATTCTAATTTCTTGCATCTGGGTTCATTCATGATTAGTGTGTTGTCGGGTCAAGAATTTGGTAACAATGGGTTTTCATCGTGAAGCCAATTTGAAATCATCACGCTTCCTCTAAATACTCTTTTCTTTCTCGTTCATAACTTTGAGTATTTCCTCACCGATCTGAAGAAGTTCAGAAGTTCATCAGGTCACATGTATCTATATCTTTAATTCCTATCCTCTAAACTTTTCTTAAAATTGGCAATTTTTTTGTAGTTTTTTCAGATATCAAGCCTTGTGTCTCAAAATCATGATATAAGGAAGGATAAAATTGGTATACGTGGAAATGGTTGGAAAAAATATGTCGTCATATTATAATGGAATTTAAAATTATTTAATTGTGATTGCAGGTACAAGGAAAGTGATTTGATAAAGCTTTATGTTTACATGGCTATTTCTTTTGTCTTAATTTATATAGTAAGGATCTCCTTTGAATCGACTTAATGTTTACAGGATGCCACGTATTGTAGGGGAACGTCGTGTATCATATCAAAGAGGTGTCACAACGGTTGATTCCACACCTATTTCGATCCCTTCACCCCGATCTATTGATGCCATATCACTAACGTTGAACGCGCCTTGTAAATCACAATGGAACTTCCCCGCCCATTTATAAGTGCTGTCTATCTTCTTCATAGATTTTACTCGAGGAACATGCCCACTACTCCGCTTCTTCGCAATACCACCCTTATTCCTTCTTAGCCTTAACGAAATTTATAGTACTCCGTTCTCAAGTAATTTCATGGGTTTCTTGCCTTTTATTTCTTTCATGAATTTGAATAAAAACTTTCTGCGTCGCCAAGTTTCTAATGGGTGGAAATCTTTTAACATAGATCATCATCTATTATGTAAACGAATCCTGATTTTTTGAATCTGAACATGAACAATGCGTAACCGTCATCGATTTCTTCTTTTAAAGGCCAGTTGTGAAACATCCTATGAAATTTGAATGTTGACGCCTTCGATTTAGAACATTTCGTTTCCTCTGAATTTCCATTGTAAATGATTCACTACCATTGCCCTTTTGCCGTCCACGGAGAAGCATAATCTAGAATCTTTGTCGCCGGCCACTTAGCCTCAGGTGCTGTCGATGGTTATCTCTTGGGTTTTTGCCCCGGAAAGTGGCTTTCTTGTTGTATTTCTTGTTAGCTATCCCATAAACGTGTCCTGATCTGAACTTGGCCTGGTACATTTGTCGGTTTTTATAACCTTATTTAATCCTTTTGCTTTTTAACTCTTTAATTTTAATTATGATTTTTTAATTTCTATGTTTCCATATCGTCAACTCAAGAAAAATACACCACCACTATTGCCGTTACACACCACCAAAACTTATTTCTGAATAAAACAAACAACATACCCTCAACCAATCACCTAATTTGAAATTAAATAGCCTTTTTCCTCACTCAAATTAAATTTATAAACCAAAAACAAATATTAAACACAAAACCTAAAATCAAAATAAAGAATGTCGTTATTGGTAAACCCTTGGAGATTATACTGGTACTATTTGAATGAGATATCGTATTCCTTAATCGCTGGTTAAACTAATTTTCTCTTTGATTTCTTTCTGGTCTCTTTTTGAAATAAGTACACATAGAAGACAAACTGGTAACAAATGAAGATGTAAAAAGCATGTAAGATAATATTAGACCATGCTGTTCAGGGCAGTTAAGGAGTTCAAAAGATAGACCTCATGATCTTTATAGTTTGTTTGCCATTTTCTGCTGGTCTTTTTCATTTACATAATGTTTGTCGTTAAAAAACCTGAAGTAATATCAAAGGATAGTATAAGTAAATAATAGTCTATAGAATTTTGTAAAAAAGAAATATTAATTTAACTTTTAAACATTTTAAAAAGAAGACAATAATCATTGATCCCTGTAACATTTTCAGCACCCAAATGGTTTTACACTTAAATTGAAGTGTATGAAGTCAAAACATGAGTATGCACATTTAAGTGTATGAAGTCAAAACACGAGTATGCAAAGTCAGTAAGTAAACTTGTGATTCTAGGCCCTAGACTCATTTCCTAAAACAAAAGAAGTCATTTCCACGTAGTCTAAATCATTATTTAGTTCTGAATACCAACTTATTCGTCGAGATTTTATCTTTAGCTTTTTAGTCAATGTTACAATTAAGCTCATCTATTGATCTTTATTAGGGGACTATAATTTCGTGTCATATGTAATGGATATGAAGTATTTGAGAAAAAATGTTAGAGCTTGACCAAAGTATAGGGTTGCAATAGAAATAAATTGAAGTACATGGCTATTTCTTTTGTCTTGCAGCATTAAGGCGCAACAAGAAAAGGGTTCGAGATGTAATGCGAACATAACTCCCTTTCTTGGTATCATGAGAGCAATATAGAGTAATCTTTTCGATCAGATGTATAATCCTCCTTGGGTTAAAAAGAGACACCTGGGAAAATCAAAAGTTGACTTATAGCACAAAAGTAATAAGATTTATATAAACATGTTTACATGCTATAAAAGCAACCAAAATACAAACGTTAGCACCAACGCATCAAATCAAATTTATGTTTTTCTTATTATGACAATGCACATTAAAAAATCCATCAAATTAGAGCATTCTAAATTTGTTTTTGTACAATCAAGTAACCCGTCATGGGCCGTGCTGAGCACGGCCCTTAAATGTACCTAGTATATATATATATATATATATATATATATATATATATATATATATATATATATATATATATATATATATATATATATATATATATATATATATATATATATATATATGTTAACTTGAATAAGAGAGAATTGAGAATGAGAGAGTTCTTTCATTCATTAGAGAACAACGAATACAACGACTGAATATATACAAAAGACTAAGCTAAGAACTAATAGCTACGCAACTAACTTAACAGAAAAGACACGTGGCATAACTAACTAACTAACTATAATTACAACATCCCCCCTCAAGATGGAGAGTGAGAAACTCCCATCTTGCTTAACAGTTGATGATGAGTCTTGCTCGGTAGATTCTTAGTGAAAAGGTCAGCTAGTTGCAATTGTGTTGGAACATGATGTAAAGAGATTAATCCTTCTTGTAGCTTTTCTCTTACGAAATGACAGTCAATTTCCACATGTTTAGTACGCTCATGAAATACAGGATTCTTTGCTAGATATATTGCTGCTTGACTGTCACATTTTAAAGGGATTGGAGTGACATCTGGAACAGAAAACTCATGTAACAGTCGTGAAAGCCATGCTAATTCAGCAGTTATTCGTCTCATACTTCGGTATTCAGCCTCAGCTGATGACAATGATATGGTAACTTGTTTCTTGGACTTCCAAGAAATGGGACTGCCCCCTAGAAGTACAAAGAAACCACTAATACTACGTCTTGATTGTGGGCAAGACGCCCAATCCGAATCGCAATAAGCATGCAAAGCAAAATCATCACGATTGTTGAACATAAGACCTTGGCTAGAATCAGCATTGATATACCGTAATGTGTGTATAGCAGCTTCATAATGTGGTAAACGAGTATTAGACATGAACTGACTTAAGTGTTGAACTGCAAACGATATATCTGGTCTTGTATGAGTTAAGAAATTCAATTTACCAACAAGTTTTTGATAATCTTCAGGATTTGGTAATGGTTGTCCTTCATGTAGCAATAGCTTGGAATTGAATAGCAAAGGACAAACAGCTTTGCCTGTACAACGAAACTCTTTGAGCATATCATTAGCGAATTTTCGTTGTGTAAGAATGACTCCTGAAGATGAATATAGGACTTCAATCCCAAGAAAAAAATTCAATAAGCCCAAGTCTTTAATTTTGAAAGTTTGATCAAGAAAACTCTTCAATAATTCGATTTCATCGGTGTTATTTCCAGTGATCATGAGATCATCAACATAAACAGCAACCAATGTAATATTCCCTCCCATTGTCTTGTAAAATAACGAATAATCGTCTTTTAAATGTTGATAGCCTTTTTCTTTAAGAGCAGACGACAATTTCGCATACCATTGTCGGGATGCTTGTTTAAGCCCATATAGAGATTTTTGCAATTTACAAACTTTATTTGGATCATTCAGAACAAGGCCAGGAGGAGGTTTCATATATATTTCTTCGTCTAAGTTGCCATGGAGGTAGGCGTTGTTAACGTCTAATTGGTACATGGACCATCTCTTTTTGACTGCAGTAGCAATGAGAGCTTGAATGGTTGTCATCTTGACAACTGGTGAAAATGTTTCCGTGTAATCAATGCCTTCTTTCTGAGTGTACCCTTTGACAACAAGTCGACCTTTATATCGTTCAACATCTCCATTTGCTTTGTACTTTACTTTATAAACCCATCTACAACTTATTGGCTTTTTACCTTTAGGAAGATCAACAATGGTCCTGGTGTTGTTTGAAGTTAAAGCATCGAATTCTTTGGACATTGCTTCTCTCCATTCAGGGAACTGAATAACATCCTCATAACAAGATGGTTCAGCAATTGTTTCCATATTTTGTAAAAGAGTTTGACTATGGGAAGCAAGGGCATTAAAACATATATGTTGTAATGGTGATACTGATGTAACGGTATGATTACATGCAGAAGTAACATTGTTGCAGATAAAGTCCTTAAGATGACTTGGAGGAATATGATTTCTGGTAGACCTTCTCAACGGAGGTTCAGGTAAAGGATTAGGAGGAATAACAGGATTAGGAAGGATAGGTAAAGGATTAGGAAGAATAGGTAATAAAGATGAAGTGGAAGGTGATGAAGATGGTTGAGGAGGAGAAGATTGAGTAGGAATTTCAGAATCAGAATAAGAGTCGTGAGTAGGAAACAATGGAACATGTGAAATAGAATTAGAATTTTGAAAGGGAAAGGTATTTTCATGAAAGAAAACATCTCTAGAAATGATGATTCGTTTAAAGTTGATATCATATAGTTTGTATGCCTTTTTACCAAAGGGATAACAAACAAACACACATGGAGTAGCTCTAGGTTGAAATTTGTCACGATTTTCTTTTAATGTACTAGCAAAACATAGACAGCCAAAGGCTTTAAGATGATCATATGAAGGTTCAGTTCCATGTAACACAGCAAAAGGAGACTTGTTTTTAAGAAGCTTTGTGGGAAAACGATTAATGAGATAAGTAGCAGTTAAGACACAGTCTCCCCAGAAACGAATAGGGATATTTGACTGGAACATTAAAGCTCTTGCTGTCTCAAGAAGATGTCTATGTTTACGCTCTACGACCCCGTTCTGTTGGGGGGTACTTCTGCAAGACGTTTGATGTGATATGCCATTTTCTTGAAGAAATAGTGAAGATTCTTTACTAGATCCTAGTTCTAGAGCATTGTCGGATCTAACAACTTTAACTGAAACACCAAATTGAGTTTGTACCATTTTAACAAAGCCTTTAAAGACTTGAAAGGCATTACTCTTGGTACTGAGTAAATGAGTCCATGTAGATCGAGTAAAATCATCTACAATTGTGAGAAAATATGAATATCCATCATAGGTTTTATTACGATAAGGACCCCATGTATCGATGTGAACCAAATCAAATGGAGATTATGTATGAATATGACTGTGTTTAAATGGTAGTTTAGGTTGTCTAGCTTTTGGGCATATAACACATGGCATTTCAGGTTCAATGCTTCCTTTATTCACAAAGTCAAATTGTTTCAGCTTATACAAAGGCAAATGCCCTAGCCGTTTATGCCACAAGGAAGCTAAAGTGTCATTAGACACTTTGTTACACATGGAATTTGTAAAACTAACAAAAGAGCAAGAAGGAAATTCAGTAGTAACAGACATAACGGTACTATTGTTTGTGGCTTGTTTTGAATGGGCGAAATAGAGACCAGTACGATGCTCACCAAGAACCAAAGGCCTCTTCTGAGAAAGGCCCTGCAACAAGAAGCAATGCGTTTCAGAAAAAAGAACGAATGCCTTTAACTGTGAACACAATTTACCGATTGACATCAAATTGTACCAAAATGATGGCACAAATAAGACATTATGAAGAACAACGCCGCCTGTAAGGATAGTACTACCTATTTCATATGCCATGGTATGTTCTCCATTTGGAAAAGTAATGTAATGAGGATATTCAAGTTTACGAATCTTAATCAAAATAGATCGATTAAAGCACATATGGTCACTTGCTCCGGAATCGATTATCCAATACGTTGATCCATTGATTAAGAAATGATACTTATCTCTTTTCTTATTAGAATTGTTTAAGGAAGAAGAATTACCGGCAAAATTGACAGTGGAGGTGATTGGATCGGCATGATCAGATGAGGAAGATGACTATTGAGACTTAGTGGGATTAATATACGTATTGATCAAAGAGATTAACTGTTGATACTGAGAATTTGTTGCATCAAGGTTGGGGACTGATGTGTTGTCTTCTTCACTTGATTGAGAGGTTGCATTTGATACAACACTCTTTCTTTTTGTGAACTTGAAGTCTTTCGGAAAGCCAATTATGCGATAACATTTGCTTGCTACATGTCCAGGTTTTTTACAGTGATTGCAAACTATATTTTTCTTGAATTGATTTCCTCCAGTCTTAACATTCATCAAAACAGATTCAGGAACGAATATGGATGAGGAATGTACCTCTCGTTGCTTTTCGTCTTGAATCAAGAGTGAATAGGCTTGAGCTATTGATGGAAGAGGCTTCATCATCAAGATATTGCCTCTAACTGATCCATAGTCACTGTTGAGTCCCATAAGGAACTTGATTAGGCGTTGATTTTGCTCGATTTCTCTGAATTTGTGAGCTGCTCCACATGTACAATCGGGAATTGATGATAGCGCACCTAATTTATCCCAATTCTTCTTAAGCTTGGTGAAGTAAGTTGCAAGATCGTTAGATCCTTGAGACAAATCAGAAATTTCTCGTTGAAGTTGATACAATTTTGCACCATTTGTTTGTCCAAATCGATCATGTAATTCGTTCCATATCTCGTAGGCTGATGAAGCGTAGATCACTGATTCGGCAATATCGCTATTAAGAACATTAAGAATCCATGAAGTTACCATGTCATTACATCTTTGCCACGAATCGAGTTTTGGATCATCTTCATGAGGTTTCATGATTTTTCCATTCACGAAACCAATTTTGTTTTTCGCTGATAGAGAAATCATCATCGCCTTCTTCCACGAACCGAAATTTGATCCATCGAGTTGTTTTGATACTAAGAGCATTCCTGGATGATCTGATGGATGTAAGTATAAAGGATCCGATGAATTGTTATTATTTGAAGAATTTTGAGCTGGAGAAGAATTCATGGTTGAATTTGCCATGGATGAAACATATCAAGGAAGAAGATATCGAACTGAAACAAAGATCGAGAAAGAAAAGAAGAAAGAATGAGATTTAGAGTTCGACAACGAAGATAGAGCCTGATTGTTGCTCTGATACCATGTTAACTTGAATAAGAGAGAATTGAGAATGAGAGAGTTCTTTCATTCATTAGAGAACAACGTATACAACGACTGAATATATACAGAAGACTAAGCTAAGAACTAACAGCTACGCAACTAACTTAACAGAAAAGACACGTGGCATAACTAACTAACTAACTATAATTACAAATATATATATATATATATATATATATATATATATATATATATATATATATATATATATATATATATATATATATATATATATATATATATATATATATATCTTTCTATTCTAATAAAAGAGTAAAAAAACTGCCACTTGGCCTTTTCTTATGGCTTCTCCTATTTGTTCATTGCTCTATAAAGTGCCACGTGGCTACGCTTCCCTTTTTGGCTGAAAGTTTTACTTGTCAATATTCATTAATTTTGGTCATCAAATCAATATGCCTTAAATAATGGATATACGTTAGAATAGAGACATGCCAATTCCTTATTTTTTTTCTTGATTTCAATTAGAATCGGCTATTTTAAGCAACAGTGCACTCATCCATTTATTCTACAATAAAGGGTAATTAAACCCAAGAAATCAGTTACACTTTCATCTTTTCAAACTCGGATTGTAAGATATGAGGTCCATATCCCTTTCACCTTTTCACCTTTTAAAGAGACACAATCGAGAGAGAGATATCAGATTTTGCCAAATTCATTTTCTCTAATCGTGTTTGCTTTCTCTTTTACGACCTTCTATATTCGTTTCCTCAGGTTTAACAAATGGATGCTGCGTTGCTGTCTCTGATTTGCTACTGGAAAGATTTTGAAACTACATTTATGGAAAATTTTTGTTATTTTCTTCCTCTTGCATGTGAGGTTCATACCGATGATTCAGAACTTTCTCGAGTGTTTTGATCCTCCGGTCGACAATGCTTCGATCTTTGATTGATTAGTTTGTGTACTCAAATGCGATTTGGTTTGATTTTATCCATTTTTCATGAAAATTTCGGTAGGTTCTGTTAGAACTCATAAATGACATCCAATGTCTTCTTATTAATATTATCTGCACATAACGTGTTTGTTAAAATGTCTAAACCAAAATCTGAATTCCGCAGTGACTCCTTAGGAATGGTTGGTCAAGCACTAAGAATTTAGGCAAGAGCTAACTTGGTGGTGTAACTAAAGAGCTGATTATGGTTGCACCAATGCGTTTTTGGTTTGGAGACATAACCCGGTAATGTTACATTTGATTCTGTTTCTTTGATAAAAGAACTTTTCAAAATTGGAAATCCGGATGCATATGATGTTTTTTTGCTTAAAATGTTTCTTTCCCTTTTCTTAATTTAAACCCACAACACAGGTTCATGGATTGGAGAGTGCCGCAAGAAAAAAAGAGAAAAAAGCAATTGGTAATTATGTAAGAAAAACGCGTTCCATTACACGTGATTTTAGGAAACCATGATATTGACTATGCAGCATATCGTTCTATTAATTGGGTATTGTTATAAAATAAAATAAAAATGTAACCAAATTTTGTTTTATTTTGCAGGGTGTTTAATGAGGTAGATATCTCCGACATTGTTTCTGTTTTTCTAAATAAGGCACCAACACAAGCTTAATATGCAAGCCCATGGTAAAAGTGTCGGTTAAAGTATATTATGCAATTGTATTACCTGGTCCACATGCTGGCTTATAGTTTGTTATTTATATATACTATTTATCGATTTTGTCGGGATGCTTGTTTAAGCCCATATAGAGATTTTTGCAATTTACAAACTTTATTTGGATCATTCAGAACAAGGCCAGGAGGAGGTTTCATATATATTTCTTCGTCTAAGTTGCCATGGAGGTAGGCGTTGTTAACGTCTAATTGGTACATGGACCATCTCTTTTTGACTGCAGTAGCAATGAGAGCTTGAATGGTTGTCATCTTGACAACTGGTGAAAATGTTTCCGTGTAATCAATGCCTTCTTTCTGAGTGTACCCTTTGACAACAAGTCGACCTTTATATCGTTCAACATCTCCATTTGCTTTGTACTTTACTTTATAAACCCATCTACAACTTATTGGCTTTTTACCTTTAGGAAGATCAACAATGGTCCAGGTGTTGTTTGAAGTTAAAGCATCGAATTCTTTGGACATTGCTTCTCTCCATTCAGGGAACTGAATAACATCCTCATAACAAGATGGTTCAGCAATTGTTTCCATATTTTGTAAAAGAGTTTGACTATGGGAAGCAAGGGCATTAAAACATATATGTTGTAATGGTGATACTGATGTAACGGTATGATTACATGCAGAAGTAACATTGTTGCAGATAAAGTCCTTAAGATGACTTGGAGGAATATGATTTCTGGTAGACCTTCTCAACGGAGGTTCAGGTAAAGGATTAGGAGGAATAACAGGATTAGGAAGGATAGGTAAAGGATTAGGAAGAATAGGTAATAAAGATGAAGTGGAAGGTGATGAAGATGGTTGAGGAGGAGAAGATTGAGTAGGAATTTCAGAATCAGAATAAGAGTCGTGAGTAGGAAACAATGGAACATGTGAAATAGAATTAGAATTTTGAAAGGGAAAGGTATTTTCATGAAAGAAAACATCTCTAGAAATGATGATTCGTTTAAAGTTGATATCATATAGTTTGTATGCCTTTTTACCAAAGGGATAACAAACAAACACACATGGAGTAGCTTTAGGTTGAAATTTGTCACGATTTTCTTTTAATGTACTAGCAAAACATAGACAGCCAAAGGCTTTAAGATGATCATATGAAGGTTCAGTTCCATGTAACACAGCAAAAGGAGACTTGTTTTTAAGAAGCTTTGTGGGAAAACGATTAATGAGATAAGTAGCAGTTAAGACACAGTCTCCCCAGAAACGAATAGGGATATTTGACTGGAACATTAAAGCTCTTGCTGTCTCAAGAAGATGTCTATGTTTACGCTCTACGACCCCGTTCTGTTGGGGGGTACTTCTGCAAGACGTTTGATGTGATATGCCATTTTCTTGAAGAAATAGTGAAGATTCTTTACTAGATCCTAGTTCTAGAGCATTGTCGGATCTAACAACTTTAACTGAAACACCAAATTGAGTTTGTACCATTTTAACAAAGCCTTTAAAGACTTGAAAGGCATTACTCTTGGTACTGAGTAAATGAGTCCATGTAGATCGAGTAAAATCATCTACAATTGTGAGAAAATATGAATATCCATCATAGGTTTTATTACGATAAGGACCCCATGTATCGATGTGAACCAAATCAAATGGAGATTATGTATGAATATGACTGTGTTTAAATGGTAGTTTAGGTTGTCTAGCTTTTGGGCATATAACACATGGCATTTCAGGTTCAATGCTTCCTTTATTCACAAAGTCAAATTGTTTCAGCTTATACAAAGGCAAATGCCCTAGCCGTTTATGCCACAAGGAAGCTAAAGTGTCATTAGACACTTTGTTACACATGGAATTTGTAAAACTAACAAAAGAGCAAGAAGGAAATTCAGTAGTAACAGACATAACGGTACTATTGTTTGTGGCTTGTTTTGAATGGGCGAAATAGAGACCAGTACGATGCTCACCAAGAACCAAAGGCCTCTTCTGAGAAAGGCCCTGCAACAAGAAGCAATGCGTTTCAGAAAAAAGAACGAATGCCTTTAACTGTGAACACAATTTACCGATTGACATCAAATTGTACCAAAATGATGGCACAAATAAGACATTATGAAGAACAACGCCGCCTGTAAGGATAGTACTACCTATTTCATATGCCTTGGTATGTTCTCCATTTGGAAAAGTAATGTAATGAGGATATTCAAGTTTACGAATCTTAATCAAAATAGATCGATTAAAGCACATATGGTCACTTGCTCCGGAATCGATTATCCAATACGTTGATCCATTGATTAAGAAATGATACTTATCTCTTTTCTTATTAGAATTGTTTAAGGAAGAAGAATTACCGGCAAAATTGACAGTGGAGGTGATTGGATCGGCATGATCAGATGAGGAAGATGACTATTGAGACTTAGTGGGATTAATATACGTATTGATCAAAGAGATTAACTGTTGATACTGAGAATTTGTTGCATCAAGGTTGGGGACTGATGTGTTGTCTTCTTCACTTGATTGAGAGGTTGCATTTGATACAACACTCTTTCTTTTTGTGAACTTGAAGTCTTTCGGAAAGCCAATTATGCGATAACATTTGCTTGCTACATGTCCAGGTTTTTTACAGTGATTGCAAACTATATTTTTCTTGAATTGATTTCCTCCAGTCTTAACATTCATCAAAACAGATTCAGGAACGAATATGGATGAGGAATGTACCTCTCGTTGCTTTTCGTCTTGAATCAAGAGTGAATAGGCTTGAGCTATTGATGGAAGAGGCTTCATCATCAAGATATTGCCTCTAACTGATCCATAGTCACTGTTGAGTCCCATAAGGAACTTGATTAGGCGTTGATTTTGCTCGATTTCTCTGAATTTGTGAGCTGCTCCACATGTACAATCGGGAATTGATGATAGCGCACCTAATTTATCCCAATTCTTCTTAAGCTTGGTGAAGTAAGTTGCAAGATCGTTAGATCCTTGAGACAAATCAGAAATTTCTCGTTGAAGTTGATACAATTTTGCACCATTTGTTTGTCCAAATCGATCATGTAATTCGTTCCATATCTCGTAGGCTGATGAAGCGTAGATCACTGATTCGGCAATATCGCTATTAAGAACATTAAGAATCCATGAAGTTACCATGTCATTACATCTTTGCCACGAATCGAGTTTTGGATCATCTTCATGAGGTTTCATGATTTTTCCATTCACGAAACCAATTTTGTTTTTCGCTGATAGAGAAATCATCATCGCCTTCTTCCACGAACCGAAATTTGATCCATCGAGTTGTTTTGATACTAAGAGCATTCCTGGATGATCTGATGGATGTAAGTATAAAGGATCCGATGAATTGTTATTATTTGAAGAATTTTGAGCTGGAGAAGAATTCATGGTTGAATTTGCCATGGATGAAACATATCAAGGAAGAAGATATCGAATTGAAACAAAGATCGAGAAAGAAAAGAAGAAAGAATGAGATTTAGAGTTCGACAACGAAGATAGAGCCTGATTGTTGCTCTGATACCATGTTAACTTGAATAAGAGAGAATTGAGAATGAGAGAGTTCTTTCATTCATTAGAGAACAGCGTATACAACGACTGAATATATACAGAAGACTAAGCTAAGAACTAACAGCTACGCAACTAACTTAACAGAAAAGACACGTGGCATAACTAACTAACTAACTATAATTAAATATATATATATATATATATATATATATATATATATATATATATATATATATATATATATATATATATATATATATATATATATATATATATATATATATATATCTTTCTATTCTAATAAAAGAGTAAAAAAACTGCCACTTGGCCTTTTCTTATGGCTTCTCCTATTTGTTCATTGCTCTATAAAGTGCCACGTGGCTACGCTTCCCTTTTTGGCTGAAAGTTTTACTTGTCAATATTCATTAATTTTGGTCATCAAATCAATATGCCTTAAATAATGGATATACGTTAGAATAGAGACATGCCAATTCCTTATTTTTTTTTTCTTGATTTCAATTAGAATCGGCTATTTTAAGCAACAGTGCACTCATCCATTTATTCTACAATAAAGGGTAATTAAACCCAAGAAATCAGTTACACTTTCATCTTTTCAAACTCGGATTGTAAGATATGAGGTCCATATCCCTTTCACCTTTTCACCTTTTAAAGAGACACAATCGAGAGAGAGATATCAGATTTTGCCAAATTCATTTTCTCTAATCGTGTTTGCTTTCTCTTTTACGACCTTCTATATTCGTTTCCTCAGGTTTAACAAATGGATGCTGCGTTGCTGTCTCTGATTTGCTACTGGAAAGATTTTGAAACTACATTTATGGAAAATTTTTGTTATTTTCTTCCTCTTGCATGTGAGGTTCATACCGATGATTCAGAACTTTCTCGAGTGTTTTGATCCTCCGGTCGACAATGCTTCGATCTTTGATTGATTAGTTTGTGTACTCAAATGCGATTTGGTTTGATTTTATCCATTTTTCATAAAAATTTCGGTAGGTTCTGTTAGAACTCATAAATGACATCCAATGTCTTCTTATTAATATTATCTGCACATAACGTGTTTGTTAAAATGTCTAAACCAAAATCTGAATTCCGCAGTGACTCCTTAGGAATGGTTGGTCAAGCACTAAGAATTTAGGCAAGAGCTAACTTGGTGGTGTAACTAAAGAGCTGATTATGGTTGCACCAATGCGTTTTTGGTTTGGAGACATAACCCGGTAATGTTACATTTGATTCTGTTTCTTTGATAAAAGAACTTTTCAAAATTGGAAATCCGGATGCATATGATGTTTTTTTGCTTAAAATGTTTCTTTCCCTTTTCTTAATTTAAACCCACAACACAGGTTCATGGATTGGAGAGTGCCGCAAGAAAAAAAGAGAAAAAAGCAATTGGTAATTATGTAAGAAAAACGCGTTCCATTACACGTGATTTTAGGAAACCATGATATTGACTATGCAGCATATCGTTCTATTAATTGGGTATTGTTATAAAATAAAATAAAAATGTATCCAAATTTTGTTTTATTTTGCAGGGTGTTTAATGAGGTAGATATCTCCGACATTGTTTCTGTTTTTCTAAATAAGGCACCAACACAAGCTTAATATGCAAGCCCATGGTAAAAGTGTCGGTTAAAGTATATTATGCAATTGTATTACCTGGTCCACATGCTGGCTTATAGTTTGTTATTTATATATACACTACACTTGAGTGGAGTGGTCAGAAAGTGTGGGTTACATGGAAATTTTGGTTTCAGCAATTGAATCTTACTAACATAAACTTTCAGTTACTTGGTGATAATGGTTAAATCATATTATCTTCTTATCTTACGATGAATTTTTGATGTCATGACTCATGATGAGCATTATGGAATATGAATCACTTAAATGGAACTATGGAAGCTTCCTCATACCCTTGTCAGCTTATAGTTAACATAGTTAATATAGTCATCAATTTTTTCTCAATTTAGTGAGCTTCAGGTTTTTAATTGCTTATGCTGCATTTATTTTATTGTCTACATTTTGTTGAATCTTCATGGTTCGTTGTTGTTCTATGCTATTGAAGATCTATTCTCTGTAAATATCCAAATTCAAAAGATTGTTCGTATTAGTTGTAAAACCTGGTGTTGTATTCCTTTACACATTCAATGATTGTATCTTTGTGTATTCTTTCTATTTTTGTACTATTGCCAGTTACCTATTAGCTTTTCATTTTAATAAAATTGAAGTTTTTTATTTTCTTCATACGTAGATTTGAATTTTTTATTTATTTATGTATTTATGTATTTTTGCATATATGTAATTAATTCGGATTAGTATCTAAAGCACATCAACATTAATAACAATATGTTTACCTATTTCTCCTGTTAATGTACAAAAATGCTAAAACCGAATATAAAACTAAATAACATCGAAAACCGAAATCAAACAACCGAGCTAGTTTAGAAGCCAAGTTTTAAATATTAAAATATAAATTAATTAAATGCAATGTTTATGGAGCATATCATCGTTCGGTTGATGCTTCTTACTAACTACAAATCATTGATCTATTTTAAAAGTGTTACAGATATATATATACTAGGTACATTTAAGGGCCATGCTCAGCACGGCCCATGACGGGTTACTTGATTGTACAAAAACAAATTTAGAATGCTCTAATTTGATGGATTTTTTAATGTGCATTGTCATAATAAGAAAAACATAAATTTGATTTGATGCGTTGGTGCTAACGTTTGTATTTTGGTTGCTTTTATAGCATGTAAACATGTTTATATAAATCTTATTACTTTTGTGCTATAAGTCAACTTTTGATTTTCCCAGGTGTCTCTTTTTAACCCAAGGAGGATTATACATCTGATCGAAAAGATTACTCTATATTGCTCTCATGATACCAAGAAAGGGAGTTATGTTCGCATTACATCTCGAACCCTTTTCTTGTTGCGCCTTAATGCTGCAAGACAAAAGAAATAGCCATGTACTTCAATTTATTTCTATTGCAACCCTATACTTTGGTCAAGCTCTAACATTTTTTCTCAAATACTTCATATCCATTACATATGACACGAAATTATAGTCCCCTAATAAAGATCAATAGATGAGCTTAATTGTAACATTGACTAAAAAGCTAAAGATAAAATCTCGACGAATAAGTTGGTATTCAGAACTAAATAATGATTTAGACTACGTGGAAATGACTTCTTTTGTTTTAGGAAATGAGTCTAGGGCCTAGAATCACAAGTTTACTTACTGACTTTGCATACTCGTGTTTTGACTTCATACACTTAAATGTGCATACTCATGTTTTGACTTCATACACTTCAATTTAAGTGTAAAACCATTTGGGTGCTGAAAATGTTACAGGGATCAATGATTATTGTCTTCTTTTTAAAATGTTTAAAAGTTAAATTAATATTTCTTTTTTACAAAATTCTATAGACTATTATTTACTTATACTATCCTTTGATATTACTTCAGGTTTTTTAACGACAAACATTATGTAAATGAAAAAGACCAGCAGAAAATGGCAAACAAACTATAAAGATCATGAGGTCTATCTTTTGAACTCCTTAACTGCCCTGAACAGCATGGTCTAATATTATCTTACATGCTTTTTACATCTTCATTTGTTACCAGTTTGTCTTCTATGTGTACTTATTTCAAAAAGAGACCAGAAAGAAATCAAAGAGAAAATTAGTTTAACCAGCGATTAAGGAATACGATATCTCATTCAAATAGTACCAGTATAATCTCCAAGGGTTTACCAATAACGACATTCTTTATTTTGATTTTAGGTTTTGTGTTTAATATTTGTTTTTGGTTTATAAATTTAATTTGAGTGAGGAAAAAGGCTATTTAATTTCAAATTAGGTGATTGGTTGAGGGTATGTTGTTTGTTTTATTCAGAAATAAGTTTTGGTGGTGTGTAACGGCAATAGTGGTGGTGTATTTTTCTTGAGTTGACGATATGGAAACATAGAAATTAAAAAATCATAATTAAAATTAAAGAGTTAAAAAGCAAAAGGATTAAATAAGGTTATAAAAACCGACAAATGTACCAGGCCAAGTTCAGATCAGGACACGTTTATGGGATAGCTAACAAGAAATACAACAAGAAAGCCACTTTCCGGGGCAAAAACCCAAGAGATAACCATCGACAGCACCTGAGGCTAAGTGGCCGGCGACAAAGATTCTAGATTATGCTTCTCCGTGGACGGCAAAAGGGCAATGGTAGTGAATCATTTACAATGGAAATTCAGAGGAAACGAAATGTTCTAAATCGAAGGCGTCAACATTCAAATTTCATAGGATGTTTCACAACTGGCCTTTAAAAGAAGAAATCGATGACGGTTACGCATTGTTCATGTTCAGATTCAAAAAATCAGGATTCGTTTACATAATAGATGATGATCTATGTTAAAAGATTTCCACCCATTAGAAACTTGGCGACGCAGAAAGTTTTTATTCAAATTCATGAAAGAAATAAAAGGCAAGAAACCCATGAAATTACTTGAGAACGGAGTACTATAAATTTCGTTAAGGCTAAGAAGGAATAAGGGTGGTATTGGGAAGAAGCGGAGTAGTGGGCATGTTCCTCGAGTAAAATCTATGAAGAAGATAGACAGCACTTATAAATGGGCGGGGAAGTTCCATTGTGATTTACAAGGCGCGTTCAACGTTAGTGATATGGCATCAATAGATCGGGGTGAAGGGATCGAAATAGGTGTGGAATCAACCGTTGTGAAACCTCTTCGATATGATACACGACGTTCCCCTACAATACGTGGCATCCTGTAAACATTAAGTCGATTCAAAGGAGATCCTTACTATATAAATTAAGACAAAAGAAATAGCCATGTAAACATAAAGCTTTATCAAATCACTTTCCTTGTACCTGCAATCACAATTAAATAATTTTAAATTCCATTATAATATGACGACATATTTTTTCCAACCATTTCCACGTATACCAATTTTATCCTTCCTTATATCATGATTTTGAGACACAAGGCTTGATATCTGAAAAAACTACAAAAAAATTGCCAATTTTAAGAAAAGTTTAGAGGATAGGAATTAAAGAAATAGATACATGTGACCTGATGAACTTCTGAACTTCTTCAGATCGGTGAGGAAATACTCAAAGTTATGAACGAGAAAGAAAAGAGTATTTAGAGGAAGCGTGATGATTTCAAATTGGCTTCACGATGAAAACCCATTGTTACCAAATTCTTGACCCGACAACACACTAATCATGAATGAACCCAGATGCAAGAAATTAGAATGAATTGAAACCCTAGATATAATCATCATGATTTAAAACCCGTAAACCTTGACGCAAATGACCTAGGTTCTTGAAATCGGCAAATCCTCACATGGAGTATCTACCTATGCCAAATTCAATAGAACGACCACCATCGATGATCCAACTTAAGATAGGGAAAACAAATACCTTCTTCAATCGGTCCACAGAGAAGAAGCCCAACGAGAACACATGACTCAAGAAAAAACCCAACTGTAGAGGAAATGATGGTTGGAAACGAAAAATGCTTTCTTGAAAGAAGACAACAGTCGGTGGGGGTGTGTTGGAGAAGCCGTCCGAGCATCTGAGTGGAAGAGAAAGCGGTGGAGATGAGTCACGGCCTTCAGCCTTTTACCATGAAATTCACAAACAAATTGCACGGAGGAAGCCGTACATGAAGAAACGAAGGTATAGGCTGAAGTCGAATCGCGTGAATCTGATTCCAGCCATCGATCGCACGATCGTCTTCTGTCGATCCCTTTCCATTAAAAAAATAACTCGTATGCAGTTAGGGTTTAGAGAGAGAAAGAATAGGAAGTGATGGTGGTACATACCGAATCAGACATTTTTATGAGTAAGAAGTGTCTGAGGAAGAAAAAAATTCACCTGTGTTTAAGAAGTGGAGGAAAATCCTCGGGGTCTAGAGGCCTTGTGGAATCGAAGCAGTGTGCATCCGATTGGACGGGATATGACGTCATTGCACTCGTTATTTTCTTTCTTCATCCAAAGGTTCAACCCTTCGTGAAACAAGATTAAAAGGAAGGTCAACGGTTGTTGCCGGAGAGAAAGCCGGAGATGCGGCTGAATAGAGAGAATGGGTAGATGAATGCGCGTATCTGTAAGGCTAGATGAAGGAGCAAGACATGTGAAACGGTGTGATCCATTTTGAAGAGACATGACGCATTTGGAGCAAGGCGTCGCTTAAAGGGTAAATACGTGGCACACGAAAACCCTATTTCCAAACTGAATGCTCAAACAAGAAAAAACGTCTTTCTTTATATAGTAATGATATATATATATATACTAGGTACATTTAAGGGCCGTGCTCAGCACGGCCCATGACGGGTTACTTGATTGTACAAAAACAAATTTAGAATGCTCTAATTTGATGGATTTTTTAATGTGCATTGTCATAATAAGAAAAACATAAATTTGATTTGATGCGTTGGTGCTAACGTTTGTATTTTGGTTGCTTTTATAGCATGTAAACATGTTTATATAAATCTTATTACTTTTGTGCTATAAGTCAACTTTTGATTTTCCCAGGTGTCTCTTTTTAACCCAAGGAGGATTATACATCTGATCGAAAAGATTACTCTATATTGCTCTCATGATACCAAGAAAGGGAGTTATGTTCGCATTACATCTCGAACCCTTTTCTTGTTGCGCCTTAATGCTGCAAGACAAAAGAAATAGCCATGTACTTCAATTTATTTCTATTGCAACCCTATACTTTGGTCAAGCTCTAACATTTTTTCTCAAATACTTCATATCCATTACATATGACACGAAATTATAGTCCCCTAATAAAGATCAATAGATGAGCTTAATTGTAACATTGACTAAAAAGCTAAAGATAAAATCTCGACGAATAAGTTGGTATTCAGAACTAAATAATGATTTAGACTACGTGGAAATGACTTCTTTTGTTTTAGGAAATGAGTCTAGGGCCTAGAATCACAAGTTTACTTACTGACTTTGCATACTCGTGTTTTGACTTCATACACTTAAATGTGCATACTCATGTTTTGACTTCATA
The DNA here is from genome assembly GCA_023525715.1 of Cichorium intybus. Classification (NCBI taxonomy): domain Eukaryota; kingdom Viridiplantae; phylum Streptophyta; class Magnoliopsida; order Asterales; family Asteraceae; genus Cichorium; species Cichorium intybus. Next base: position 127,169,662 of record CM042011.1, on the reverse strand, counting down.
CACTTCAATTTAAGTGTAAAACCATTTGGGTGCTGAAAATGTTACAGGGATCAATGATTATTGTCTTCTTTTTAAAATGTTTAAAAGTTAAATTAATATTTCTTTTTTACAAAATTCTATAGACTATTATTTACTTATACTATCCTTTGATATTACTTCAGGTTTTTTAACGACAAACATTATGTAAATGAAAAAGACCAGCAGAAAATGGCAAACAAACTATAAAGATCATGAGGTCTATCTTTTGAACTCCTTAACTGCCCTGAACAGCATGGTCTAATATTATCTTACATGCTTTTTACATCTTCATTTGTTACCAGTTTGTCTTCTATGTGTACTTATTTCAAAAAGAGACCAGAAAGAAATCAAAGAGAAAATTAGTTTAACCAGCGATTGAGGAATACGATATCTCATTCAAATAGTACCAGTATAATCTCCAAGGGTTTACCAATAACGACATTCTTTATTTTGATTTTAGGTTTTGTGTTTAATATTTGTTTTTGGTTTATAAATTTAATTTGAGTGAGGAAAAAGGCTATTTAATTTCAAATTAGGTGATTGGTTGAGGGTATGTTGTTTGTTTTATTCAGAAATAAGTTTTGGTGGTGTGTAACGGCAATAGTGGTGGTGTATTTTTCTTGAGTTGACGATATGGAAACATAGAAATTAAAAAATCATAATTAAAATTAAAGAGTTAAAAAGCAAAAGGATTAAATAAGGTTATAAAAACCGACAAATGTACCAGGCCAAGTTCAGATCAGGACACGTTTATGGGATAGCTAACAAGAAATACAACAAGAAAGCCACTTTCCGGGGCAAAAACCCAAGAGATAACCATCGACAGCACCTGAGGCTAAGTGGCCGGCGACAAAGATTCTAGATTATGCTTCTCCGTGGACGGCAAAAGGGCAATGGTAGTGAATCATTTACAATGGAAATTCAGAGGAAACGAAATGTTCTAAATCGAAGGCGTCAACATTCAAATTTCATAGGATGTTTCACAACTGGCCTTTAAAAGAAGAAATCGATGACGGTTACGCATTGTTCATGTTCAGATTCAAAAAATCAGGATGCGTTTACATAATAGATGATGATCTATGTTAAAAGATTTCCACCCATTAGAAACTTGGCGACGCAGAAAGTTTTTATTCAAATTCATGAAAGAAATAAAAGGCAAGAAACCCATGAAATTACTTGAGAACGGAGTACTATAAATTTCGTTAAGGCTAAGAAGGAATAAGGGTGGTATTGGGAAGAAGCGGAGTAGTGGGCATGTTCCTCGAGTAAAATCTATGAAGAAGATAGACAGCACTTATAAATGGGCGGGGAAGTTCCATTGTGATTTACAAGGCGCGTTCAACGTTAGTGATATGGCATCAATAGATCGGGGTGAAGGGATCGAAATAGGTGTGGAATCAACCGTTGTGACACCTCTTCGATATGATACACGACGTTCCCCTACAATACGTGGCATCCTGTAAACATTAAGTCGATTCAAAGGAGATCCTTACTATATAAATTAAGACAAAAGAAATAGCCATGTAAACATAAAGCTTTATCAAATCACTTTCCTTGTACCTGCAATCACAATTAAATAATTTTAAATTCCATTATAATATGACGACATATTTTTTCCAACCATTTCCACGTATACCAATTTTATCCTTCCTTATATCATGATTTTGAGACACAAGGCTTGATATCTGAAAAAACTACAAAAAAATTGCCAATTTTAAGAAAAGTTTAGAGGATAGGAATTAAAGAAATAGATACATGTGACCTGATGAACTTCTGAACTTCTTCAGATCGGTGAGGAAATACTCAAAGTTATGAACGAGAAAGAAAAGAGTATTTAGAGGAAGCGTGATGATTTCAAATTGGCTTCACGATGAAAACCCATTGTTACCAAATTCTTGACCCGACAACACACTAATCATGAATGAACCCAGATGCAAGAAATTAGAATGAATTGAAACCCTAGATATAATCATCATGATTTAAAACCCGTAAACCTTGACGCAAATGACCTAGGTTCTTGAAATCGGCAAATCCTCACATGGAGTATCTACCTATGCCAAATTCAATAGAACGACCACCATCGATGATCCAACTTAAGATAGGGAAAACAAATACCTTCTTCAATCGGTCCACAGAGAAGAAGCCCAACGAGAACACATGACTCAAGAAAAAACCCAACTGTAGAGGAAATGATGGTTGGAAACGAAAAATGCTTTCTTGAAAGAAGACAACAGTCGGTGGGGGTGTGTTGGAGAAGCCGTCCGAGCATCTGAGTGGAAGAGAAAGCGGTGGAGATGAGTCACGGCCTTCAGCCTTTTACCATGAAATTCACAAACAAATTGCACGGAGGAAGCCGTACATGAAGAAACGAAGGTATAGGCTGAAGTCGAATCGCGTGAATCTGATTCCAGCCATCGATCGCACGATCGTCTTCTGTCGATCCCTTTCCATTAAAAAAATAACTCGTATGCAGTTAGGGTTTAGAGAGAGAAAGAATAGGAAGTGATGGTGGTACATACCGAATCAGACATTTTTATGAGTAAGAAGTGTCTGAGGAAGAAAAAAATTCACCTGTGTTTAAGAAGTGGAGGAAAATCCTCGGGGTCTAGAGGCCTTGTGGAATCGAAGCAGTGTGCATCCGATTGGACGGGATATGACGTCATTGCACTCGTTATTTTCTTTCTTCATCCAAAGGTTCAACCCTTCGTGAAACAAGATTAAAAGGAAGGTCAACGGTTGTTGCCGGAGAGAAAGCCGGAGATGCGGCTGAATAGAGAGAATGGGTAGATGAATGCGCGTATCTGTAAGGCTAGATGAAGGAGCAAGACATGTGAAACGGTGTGATCCATTTTGAAGAGACATGACGCATTTGGAGCAAGGCGTCGCTTAAAGGGTAAATACGTGGCACACGAAAACCCTATTTCCAAACTGAATGCTCAAACAAGAAAAAACGTCTTTCTTTATATAGTAATGATATATATATATATACTAGGTACATTTAAGGGCCGTGCTCAGCACGGCCCATGACGGGTTACTTGATTGTACAAAAACAAATTTAGAATGCTCTAATTTGATGGATTTTTTAATGTGCATTGTCATAATAAGAAAAACATAAATTTGATTTGATGCGTTGGTGCTAACGTTTGTATTTTGGTTGCTTTTATAGCATGTAAACATGTTTATATAAATCTTATTACTTTTGTGCTATAAGTCAACTTTTGATTTTCCCAGGTGTCTCTTTTTAACCCAAGGAGGATTATACATCTGATCGAAAAGATTACTCTATATTGCTCTCATGATACCAAGAAAGGGAGTTATGTTCGCATTACATCTCGAACCCTTTTCTTGTTGCGCCTTAATGCTGCAAGACAAAAGAAATAGCCATGTACTTCAATTTATTTCTATTGCAACCCTATACTTTGGTCAAGCTCTAACATTTTTTCTCAAATACTTCATATCCATTACATATGACACGAAATTATAGTCCCCTAATAAAGATCAATAGATGAGCTTAATTGTAACATTGACTAAAAAGCTAAAGATAAAATCTCGACGAATAAGTTGGTATTCAGAACTAAATAATGATTTAGACTACGTGGAAATGACTTCTTTTGTTTTAGGAAATGAGTCTAGGGCCTAGAATCACAAGTTTACTTACTGACTTTGCATACTCGTGTTTTGACTTCATACACTTAAATGTGCATACTCATGTTTTGACTTCATACACTTCAATTTAAGTGTAAAACCATTTGGGTGCTGAAAATGTTACAGGGATCAATGATTATTGTCTTCTTTTTAAAATGTTTAAAAGTTAAATTAATATTTCTTTTTTACAAAATTCTATAGACTATTATTTACTTATACTATCCTTTGATATTACTTCAGGTTTTTTAACGACAAACATTATGTAAATGAAAAAGACCAGCAGAAAATGGCAAACAAACTATAAAGATCATGAGGTCTATCTTTTGAACTCCTTAACTGCCCTGAACAGCATGGTCTAATATTATCTTACATGCTTTTTACATCTTCATTTGTTACCAGTTTGTCTTCTATGTGTACTTATTTCAAAAAGAGACCAGAAAGAAATCAAAGAGAAAATTAGTTTAACCAGCGATTGAGGAATACGATATCTCATTCAAATAGTACCAGTATAATCTCCAAGGGTTTACCAATAACGACATTCTTTATTTTGATTTTAGGTTTTGTGTTTAATATTTGTTTTTGGTTTATAAATTTAATTTGAGTGAGGAAAAAGGCTATTTAATTTCAAATTAGGTGATTGGTTGAGGGTATGTTGTTTGTTTTATTCAGAAATAAGTTTTGGTGGTGTGTAACGGCAATAGTGGTGGTGTATTTTTCTTGAGTTGACGATATGGAAACATAGAAATTAAAAAATCATAATTAAAATTAAAGAGTTAAAAAGCAAAAGGATTAAATAAGGTTATAAAAACCGACAAATGTACCAGGCCAAGTTCAGATCAGGACACGTTTATGGGATAGCTAACAAGAAATACAACAAGAAAGCCACTTTCCGGGGCAAAAACCCAAGAGATAACCATCGACAGCACCTGAGGCTAAGTGGCCGGCGACAAAGATTCTAGATTATGCTTCTCCGTGGACGGCAAAAGGGCAATGGTAGTGAATCATTTACAATGGAAATTCAGAGGAAACGAAATGTTCTAAATCGAAGGCGTCAACATTCAAATTTCATAGGATGTTTCACAACTGGCCTTTAAAAGAAGAAATCGATGACGGTTACGCATTGTTCATGTTCAGATTCAAAAAATCAGGATGCGTTTACATAATAGATGATGATCTATGTTAAAAGATTTCCACCCATTAGAAACTTGGCGACGCAGAAAGTTTTTATTCAAATTCATGAAAGAAATAAAAGGCAAGAAACCCATGAAATTACTTGAGAACGGAGTACTATAAATTTCGTTAAGGCTAAGAAGGAATAAGGGTGGTATTGGGAAGAAGCGGAGTAGTGGGCATGTTCCTCGAGTAAAATCTATGAAGAAGATAGACAGCACTTATAAATGGGCGGGGAAGTTCCATTGTGATTTACAAGGCGCGTTCAACGTTAGTGATATGGCATCAATAGATCGGGGTGAAGGGATCGAAATAGGTGTGGAATCAACCGTTGTGACACCTCTTCGATATGATACACGACGTTCCCCTACAATACGTGGCATCCTGTAAACATTAAGTCGATTCAAAGGAGATCCTTACTATATAAATTAAGACAAAAGAAATAGCCATGTAAACATAAAGCTTTATCAAATCACTTTCCTTGTACCTGCAATCACAATTAAATAATTTTAAATTCCATTATAATATGACGACATATTTTTTCCAACCATTTCCACGTATACCAATTTTATCCTTCCTTATATCATGATTTTGAGACACAAGGCTTGATATCTGAAAAAACTACAAAAAAATTGCCAATTTTAAGAAAAGTTTAGAGGATAGGAATTAAAGAAATAGATACATGTGACCTGATGAACTTCTGAACTTCTTCAGATCGGTGAGGAAATACTCAAAGTTATGAACGAGAAAGAAAAGAGTATTTAGAGGAAGCGTGATGATTTCAAATTGGCTTCACGATGAAAACCCATTGTTACCAAATTCTTGACCCGACAACACACTAATCATGAATGAACCCAGATGCAAGAAATTAGAATGAATTGAAACCCTAGATATAATCATCATGATTTAAAACCCGTAAACCTTGACGCAAATGACCTAGGTTCTTGAAATCGGCAAATCCTCACATGGAGTATCTACCTATGCCAAATTCAATAGAACGACCACCATCGATGATCCAACTTAAGATAGGGAAAACAAATACCTTCTTCAATCGGTCCACAGAGAAGAAGCCCAACGAGAACACATGACTCAAGAAAAAACCCAACTGTAGAGGAAATGATGGTTGGAAATGAAAAATGCTTTCTTGAAAGAAGACAACAGTCGGTGGGGGTGTGTTGGAGAAGCCGTCCGAGCATCTGAGTGGAAGAGAAAGCGGTGGAGATGAGTCACGGCCTTCAGCCTTTTACCATGAAATTCACAAACAAATTGCACGGAGGAAGCCGTACATGAAGAAACGAAGGTATAGGCTGAAGTCGAATCGCGTGAATCTGATTCCAGCCATCGATCGCACGATCGTCTTCTGTCGATCCCTTTCCATTAAAAAAATAACTCGTATGCAGTTAGGGTTTAGAGAGAGAAAGAATAGGAAGTGATGGTGGTACATACCGAATCAGACATTTTTATGAGTAAGAAGTGTCTGAGGAAGAAAAAAATTCACCTGTGTTTAAGAAGTGGAGGAAAATCCTCGGGGTCTAGAGGCCTTGTGGAATCGAAGCAGTGTGCATCCGATTGGACGGGATATGACGTCATTGCACTCGTTATTTTCTTTCTTCATCCAAAGGTTCAACCCTTCGTGAAACAAGATTAAAAGGAAGGTCAACGGTTGTTGCCGGAGAGAAAGCCGGAGATGCGGCTGAATAGAGAGAATGGGTAGATGAATGCGCGTATCTGTAAGGCTAGATGAAGGAGCAAGACATGTGAAATGGTGTGATCCATTTTGAAGAGACATGACGCATTTGGAGCAAGGCGTCGCTTAAAGGGTAAATACGTGGCACACGAAAACCCTATTTCCAAACTGAATGCTCAAACAAGAAAAAACGTCTTTCTTTATATAGTAATGATATATATATATATATATATATATATATATATATATATATATATATATATATATATATATATATATATATATATATATATATATATATATATATATATATATATATAGGGTTAGGTTCAATGGAAAACCAAAATTAAACAAGGAACCAAGGAACCAATCCTACGGCCAGAATGCAAAATATCGACGGCCAGAGAGAAGGATGTAAAATTGTTAATTGGACGCACATGTAGCGGATCATAGCAAAAAACCCACTTCGTTTTTTTATGTTTTTTAATTTTTAAGCTTATTCTTTTTTCGAAAAAAAAATCTAATTATACCAAAATTCATAATTTTTCATCCTCTATAAATAGAGATCCATATTGATATACAAAATTTTTTGTTTTTTTTTACTTCATGTTCGTCCAGATTCATCTTGTGAACCTGAAGTGAACTATATTGTTTTAGATATATTCATTCACATGTAAATGACAAATCTATCCAATTTTTTCAATAATTCTTTACAAATCACATGTGAATCTTAAGTAAATCATTTATTACTCTCAGTTAATTCAATTGTATATGATATTAAAACATTGAAATAGTAAAACATTAGTGATTTTTCTTGAATTCACATCTAAATTTAAAAATATTTTTAAATTACATAAGTTGTTATTGAATGATTAACAATTATTGAAAAAATGGAATTCATTGACCATTTACATGTGAAATATCTTCCATACAAATTTAATACAGTTTATATTCACATTGTGAATTTTAACTGCTTCTTGTTTTAGACATGTAAATTCACATATAAATGATAACTGTATCCTGGTTTTTCAACAACTTTTTATCATTCATATGTGAATTTTAAGCAAATTCGTATATGGATCTGAATTAATTCATTTGTGTACCATCAAAAGGTTCAAAATAGTATGCTTATAGTTTAATACATATTAATTCACATATAAATGATCATTGAACCTGATTTTTTCAACAATTTTTTATCATTCATGTGTAACTTTAAGTAAATTAATTTGTGAATCTTAGTTAACTCAATTATACATTATCAAAATGTTGAAATTGTAAAGAATATAAATGAAATTACATAAATTCAATATGAAGTTAGTCAAATTCACAATACAAATCAAAAAGTTTATTTAAATTCACATGAGTTGTTATTAAATGATCAATTATTGTTGAAAAATATAATTTCAATGATCATTCACATGTGAATAATCTTCTATAAAAACTTATTATGGTTCAGATTCACATTAATTAACTGTTGTGAATCTGAACAAAAATTTTGAATATTTTTTTTTCGTTTTTAGTATATTGATATAGGTGTCTATTAAAGAGAATAAAATATTATGAATTTTGATATATTCGGTTTTTTATTTCGATAAAAAATAAGCTCTAAAAATAAAAAAATAAAAAAAACGAAGTGGGTTTTTTGTTATGATCCGCTACATGCGCGTCCAAGTTAGAAGTTTACAACCTTATCTCCGGCCGTCGATAAAATGCATTTCGACGCTCACGATTGGTTCCTTGGTTCCTTGTTTTATTTTGGTTCTCTATTGAACTTTTATCTATATATATATATATATATATATATATATATATATATATATATATATATATATATATATATATATATATATATATATATATATATATATATATATATTATCGAAGTCGAGCTTTTTTCTTTTTCACCGAGAGAATGTGTTCCAAGTTAAGTCCGGTTTATATAAATTGCGATTATTTATTAAATTAGGAAATTATCGGAGTCGAACACATTTTTTTATAAATTGCTATTATTCAAAAGTTGGAGGGACTTTTGAGAATTAGATTTGGATTTAATGTTTTTTTAGGTTAAAAACGTGTTTTTCCTTGAAAACATTTACGAGAAATGTTTACCCGTCTGTAGACCTTGGTTCATGTCTGGAAAATAGAATGCGTAGACGTTTTGACGTCTGCAGTTTTCTAAAAAACAAACAGTTTGCGAAACAAATGTCTTCCCGCCCGCATACATAAATGCTCAAAAACTTTTCCAAAAAAACAAACAATACCTAACAAGATTCATAGATTTCAATTTTCTTATTCTCACAACCATTTTCTAACAGGGTATTATATTCTTAGCAAATAAATAAATGAGCAAACAAGTTTAGTAATTAATTATAATCAATAAAATACATTGTAACTCACTAACTCGTAATAAAATTAGTCGTCATAAATCAATAATATATGGACCATGGTTGATTTTATATATAACCAATTTAAACGTTAACTTTCCAACTTCAGTAACGATTTACATTTTATGAAAAACGAAAGGCAGAAACCCATACTTAGCTTATCCACTATCATATCCCGCTGAAATTGTATCCACAAATTCACCCATCGCAGGTCCCATTTCATTAGTTATTTTGACAATTGACCATATTTCATACATATCTTATTTCAAAAAAGAATACCTTACTCAAGATTGTATTAATTTATTTCGAAGTTATATTAATTTATTTTATGAAGGTGTATATTTAACTTACAAATATCATACATTTAAAACACGTTTATATATTAAAACAACCCACAAATAAAACTGACAAAAGCATAGATTTAACGAAAACTAAATATTTTATATAGATTCTTTTATCCACCTCATACAAATGCGGGAATGGACAACGAAATAAACAGAAAATCAGGAAATCGACAAATTCGAATATTATTAAAAAGAAATTGACAAATAACCCAAAAAGTTGAGAGAGGCTTGACCCATCATTATGAGCTTAAATAGCTTAGAAGCCTGGTGGCTTGGCAACGATGAAACTGATACATTGCACTTGACGAACGTTGTCGAATCCGATAATACGGACGAAGGCGTTGGGGTACTCCTTCTTGACCTCCTCAACCTCCTTCAACACCTGAGCTGAGTCAGTGCACCCGAACATAGGCAACTTCCACATTGTCCAGTATCGGCCATCATAGTATCCGGGGGAGTGGTGGTGCTCACGGTAGACGAAACCGTGCTATATAAATACAATTATACCACCCAAAAGGATTAGTCTACAATTATAGTTTGCAATTAATCAAATAATTAAAAAATTTAAATGTATAACGATATAACTAAAACATTTTAATGTCCGTATGAAATCCAATATGTGAGTTTTGAAACCGTGAATCATAAACTAAAGATAATTGAAGGAATGTACTTTTTTCTATGCAATTTTCTTTATGCAAACTATAATCTAGATTTCAACCTTGCCAAAAATATCAAAATCAAGCATTTTATTCGGGACATCTTAGAAATTATTATGAATGATATATATTTTTCAGATGAGATAGTGAAGTCATAACAATTGGAAATTATATAAAAGATGAAAAAAGGACCTCCAACTCGAATTCCAAGCAAGGAACCCATTTGTTGCGGAGAAGGTAGTCGACTTCCTTGGCCAAGGAAGCTTCAGATAGTGGGGGCAAGTATGAAAGAGTCTCGTACTTCTTCAATCCAAGTGGTGGCCACACCTAAACACAAAACAAAAACATCAAATTTCTTGAAAAGTGATCAAATCCTCTTCTTTCTATGTAGAATAAAACTTTTGTATAGAATCTTGTTATGTTTCAATTTTTAAAAAGAATAGTATTCTATATATAAATGTATATATACCTTCATGCATTGAACTCTTCCACCGTTGCTTGGAAGTGAGGAAAAGTCGTTAGACTTCTTGGTAATGGGGAAGGCAGCGTTGGACTTGAGGCCAGTGAATGGAGCCACCAAGCTGGCTTGAGCGGGGGCAGCCCGGCTAACGGTGGCGACGGCGGAGGAGATCGAGGCCATTTTTGTTAATTTGCTTTAAGGGTCGCCTTTGCAAATCCAATGATGGAATAAAGTTTCCATTGCTCTATATATAATAATTGTACATAGGCAGTCCCTTAGCTACTTGCCATCCAACGGATACAAACAAATCAGTCTAAACCTCTAGTGAGGGTAGCCGTTGGATTATGTGGCTGATGACAATTCATACATATTGTCCACAGGATGCACTGCCTTATCATTAAACTATCAGAAATGGAGTGCCACGTGTCAAATGCACATTGTTCAACAAATCTTATCTCATCTTTTGAAGGAGAGGTAGGCATGGACGGAAGGTGAGTAAAATAATGTTTATTTTTCATTTTTATTCAAAAATTTGAACAACTTTAAATTTTTAATCCACTTTTGTTCATACATCAAAAGGCTCCTAATTGGATTCTAGTTACGTATGATTGTAATTTCGAATCTCATCAACGATGATATAAGTTTTATTTTCCATGGCAGTCACATAACGAGCAAATGTGTACGTAGTTCTTAGTGCCACTATTTAGATTTGACGATGTCAAATATTTAGATATGGTCGTTGGTTTATAAAGACTCTTAACTTAGTTTGGATTGACGGTGTGACGCCCACATTTTAATACTAGATGTTGTTTATCTTAAGGTAGTAGATGAGATCAAAAGAAGAATCTTGAGACATTAAACTTATTGAAAGGAGTGTCAAAATAATCGCTTTGACGAAAAATTCAGAGCAATGTTGTCTAAGGTGAAATTTAGGATAAAGTATGATCCGAAGTAAATTGCTATATTTCAACATTTAGCTTTAGATGGTGAATTATTAGGAATTTGGGTTAAGTAAGATGTTAAGTAAGATGACTAAGACCATTTAGTATTAAGTTTATTTTTCAAAGATTAAAAAATATGGTATTCACTAAAATGACTATATTGGGAGCTTGTATATCACTATATAACCATGCATTTTCGAACTTTAAGAAATTAATCGTTAAGCCTATGAATATATAATTGTGAATTCAAGGAAATACCAATCATGACATAAAGGGATTTTTGCGGTCTTACTTTGCTTTTTGAGGTGAATATTTAATGCTCCCAGCCTAAGAAGGCTCGATAACTGTTCGTGAGAATCTAGTTTTCTTGCATAGTAATGTTATGACACTAGTAGAAAAATGACTTTTCTTGAGAGACACAATGACAGACATTGTTTTATGACAGACAAAAACGTCTGTCATAAAAATTACGTCATCTATTAGTAAAAGTTTATAGATTTACGATAGACATAAATATCTGTCATAGAAAAATGTCATCTTTTATTAAAATTCGTCACATACATATTTATATGTCATTTTTTCGTGTCATAAAATCAACTTTCACAAAAACACGGGGTACATTTTATATTTGTCTGTCTATCATAAAAAATTTTGGGTCGTTTTATTTTTGCCCATTTCCCTCTAATATTTTGCCCCTTTCCCTCTGTCGATACATTCACGCACTTTCGTATCGACGATTATCTAGGTTACCACCGGCGATTAGGTCTACTACTTCATCACCGGCGATTTACGACTACTACCCCCCCCCCCCAAATCCACCCGATGGTTTAGGGCTACTACTCCACGTTGTGCTGATAGGGCTTCACAAACTGGTTCAACACTCCCGCCTCGCCATTGATACCACTCGTCACACCCTGACGAAATCGAAGACATTTAGGGCTTCTAAGTAAGGTACATATCCCATATTTAACTTCTTAATGTGCGTATCTCTTACATTGAGCACTGGCTGCCTTGTTCTTCTTCTCTCTATGTTCCTTCACTTTTCTCTCAATACCCCATGTGACCTAGCTACTCACTACACGAGAGCCACTGGTTGCCACCACCTTCACCATATAACGTCACGTTACAAGTCTGGCACCATCTCGCTGCTCTCCTCTACCATCGACCAACTTTTGTTCCTCCCGTAGAACGATCGGAAAGATGTTGAATTTGCATATAAAGGTGGCGATCTTAATTGAGGTCAGTTATCTAACTTTTTTTGTGTCAGGGAGAATATGTTGCTAATATCCGATGTTGTTGAGGTCGTTATCAGGTTTAATTTAGCCCTAATTTTCTCGCTTATCACAAGTATATGGAGAATCGACTATCAGGTTAATTTAGTCATTATTTTCTTGCTTGTTACAAGTATTTGAAACTTGTCTCCTGGCATACGATGTTGTTAATATTGTTATTAGGTTTACTTTAGCCCCAATTTGATTGGTATGTATATTCTACTATTTTTCCTGTAATAAATGTTATCATGGGACCATGAAAAAGAATTGCATCATGTCAAGAAATTAAATTATTTACCTTATAATGTATCAACTATTATGCATTTGGTGATTTTGGTCTTGTATCTTGTGAGGTGAAACAAACTAATTAACCCCTGTACCAATCAAATTTTTAGTGCGTATTCTCATTAGAAAACCAAAGTTATGAGAGCTGAGATGAAAAATTATAACCCCTGTACTAATCATATTGTTATAGACTTTGTATTTTTTACTAGTTATCATTAAAATGGAATCTAACTCCATTTATTTTGGTCTAATCTGGTTGAAACTTTCTTTAACACAATCAAAGCTTACTTCATTCTTCAAACTTTCTTAGTTCCTCCTTCAAAACTTTGTTGAACAAAAACAAGAATGATTATACATGCAAGAAGAATGGAAGCCAGAAAGAAAAGTTTCACAAATGAGTTAAATTATTTGGTTGATTATTCTGGATTCATGATGATAAATCCTCAAAGATTTGGACAAAAGTATATGGGCAAGGTACTTTCTTTTATTATCTATAGAGTAAATCGTTCTTCATAATTATTTAACGGAATTACAATTTTATCAAAAGTGTAGGTGGCAAATCCCTAAGATTTCCTTATATTTTCAAAGCTTCAAAGAGAGCACAGGGTGAAAGTTAGTAAAGATTATCTCAAAAAGATTCAGTTTATTAAAAAAAAACTTTTGGTGATATTCTATACTTTATATTAATGTCTAAACTCTAAAAATTTTATTGGCTTTAGCAAAAATCAAGGACAGTAAACGACTTTGACGAGAAGAACTTAATCAACAAAACATTGAAACTTTAATTTCTGAGAGCCAACTGGTACATTGTCAAATCCCTTGGTCTTATTATATATAAATAGCAATGTTCATTTCACTTTTAACAATATTTTATCATGGTATTTTAATTTTTATAGAAAATGGAAAATCTTCCCGTGAACGATTTAGACGAAGCAATACATAGTTTTATCAACAAAAATTTGACAAAATGCCTTTTTATTCTTCTTTGCAATACAATATTGAAGAAACACGTATAAGTATCTTCTTTTTCTTATTCAATTTTCCTTTAAAATCATATATTTTATGCTGATTATCTTGATCATATTTTCTGCTGTAAACAGAAAAATATTTCCTGGGATCTAGATAATATGAATGCTGAAGTTGAGGATATGATTGTCAAAGTGGAAAACTGTTTAGAGGCGAGAAAAGGTTAAAATTTGATTTACTACTTTTTTATTTGTGGTTACATGCTATATTTCATTAATAATATGATATGTACAGGCACATGTGAAGGAATGATCCAAGTGTATAGAAGATCAATCATTTTCATCTAGCGCTCAATCCACAGAGGTAGTATTTTCTAACTTCTAGGGCGAGCGGAATTGGAATATTCTATTCCATTTATGGCGTGTTTGGTTTCCAAATGTTTCCAAGGCCTCCCCATCATAAAATACTTTGTTCGGAAAAACAGCAACTATTTGGGCTTGGGAGCATATCATATGTTTCTGAATTTGATCAAGTGTGGGATTGTGGACACCAACAAATCGGCTGTGACAATAATCAACACAAGAAATCAAAAAATTTTGAGCATCTCATCTTGGTTTGAAAATGCGCGAGGCGATCCGATGCGCTAAGGGCCCAAAAGTCGAGGCGTGATGCGTGATGCATGATGCGCTTGCATCACGCACCTGATGCGTCCAATATTGAAAAAAATACATGTATATGCCTATAACATATTTTATCTTATAAATACTTAACAATAAAGATACTATTACTCTAAGTTAACCAAAAGAAGTTCCAAACATGACTTTAAAACCATAAAGTGTTCTTGAAACATGAAATAGAATGTTAAATAACAAAACATGAAGTTGTTAACCAACTAATCCTCCCCAAAATCATCATCATCAAACCCGAACACCGGTGCATCTTCTTCATCACCATCAATCCCTTCAAAGTCTTCTTCCACGTCATCTTCGTCCACAAGAATCACCAAGATAGAATCATAGAATACGAAATCAAAAAAAATTCAGGGAAGAACAGGAGGAAAACGATCACAGGTTTTGATTTTGAAGCTAAATCACGAAGTAATTGATGGAACTGAAAGTATGATTTTGAATCTTAGTATACATCACGAAGTAATTGAAGCTAAATCACGAAGTAAACAGGAGGAATTTCAGAAAAAAGAAATCCGAAAAAAAGAAATCTGAAAAGGAATACGTAAACAAGAGGAATACCTTGGAATCGTCATTGTGGGTTGAGGCCTTGAGGGTGTCGATTGTCGAGTGTTCTCCACTCTCGAGAAGTGAAGTCGAGTTCCAGAAGTGAAGTCGATTTCCAGAAGTTCACCCCGATTCAACAAGAGGCAAGAGTAGAGAGTACAGAGAGGAGAGAAAAAGCGGCGATCTCTTAGCGGGAATGACTTAGAAGAGACCGTATTGGGAAAATTAGGAAAGAATTGGGTTAGGTTTTCTTTTAAATAAGCCCAGTCCACTTCAATTTAAAGCCCAATTTAAAAAATTCAGTCCAATTCGCGTCCAATTCGCATCAGGTGCAGGAAGCGAACGCATCACGCATCAGAACGCATCAGTTGAGGCGTACGCATCGGCTCGCATCAATGAAATCGCATCGCTTCACATACGGGATGTGTTTTTTGAAACGCATCAGGTCGCCTCACGCCTCACAGCGCCTCAGGCGCGCTTTTTTAAACCAAGCATCTCATATGTTTCTGAATTTTCTTTCTTTGTATGCATCATATTTTTTGTATTACGAGACACTAAATGTGGTTTAGTTTGAATATTAGTATATATATATATATATATATATATATATATATATATATATATATATATATATATATATATATAATTGTATTCTATGTGGTAATTGTATGTCGTAAAATAACTGTCAATAATTTAAAAAAATGTCAAAATTTATGACGTACAAATAGACTGCCGTAAATGTGTGTCATAAATGGTTGTCGTAATTGTATGTCATAAATGTCTGTCGTAAATTTACGACAGATAAATGTCTGTCATCTTGCATTTATGACATGGCTTTCAATGACAGACATTTGTCTGTCATCTATGGTCATTTACGACAGGCATTGTCTGTCATGAAAAGCCTTTTTTCTAGTAGTGTGATGTTCCCGATGTAGCTGGAGTCATTATTTCTACTCACTAAATGCTCGAAGGAACTTCTATTTACATCTATTTAAGGGTTTCGAGATAATAACTTTAGGATTTTGTATTAGTATTGCAATGTTGTTGTTGGGGTCCTTTGAGTTGTTGGTCAATCCTATGATATCAATGTGATTGATTTTCCATAGCACATGAGCTTGTCGTTCCCAAGTCAATACATATTGTTGATTTTGTATTAGTATTGCAATGTCGTTGTTGGGGTCCTTCGAGTTGTTGGTCAATCCTTATGATATCAATGTGATTGATTTTTCATAGCACATGAGCTTGTCGTTCCCAAATCGATACATATTGTTGATGTTGTGTCGCCTTTGTCATCAATACTCTATGTGTTTAAGATGAATGGCATCGTAGAAAAATGCCAAAGGTGCAACTTAAAACGATCTCCAAGTGTGAAAGAGGCCCTCAGAAAAACTATAATGTTGCAAAGAATGCCTACCAAGCATCATTAAGGTTTAATACGATGAAATGAACATGAATCTCCTCTGGTGCGATGTATTTGGAACATGTATGAGTTTTTTATATTTTTAGAACTAATATGATGTTCTATATTAGGTACATTGTTGGTTTGTTATTTGATATATAACAACCATCTTGCTAGTATATTGTTCTTATTTCCTTGTATGTGCATTGTTAGTGCGTTATTTAGCAATAAAAAATTGTCTTAGTTAACTTATAATTAATATATGATAGATTACTAGATAAAAAACCATTCATAAAACTTTCCACATCTAACTAACTACTATATCAATATAAAAATGACAAGCCATCAATATTGTTGGGGGATTCAACATCTTATTAGGGAACACAGAATACATAAGACACTTAGTGACATCATAAATGAGCGTTGTGATAATATTGTTATAGACGATCTAATTTGAGACTGTGTATAGGATTATTGGACACTTCATATCCCATTTCATTTTCATTATAGCTTATTTTGGGGTTTTAAGATGATTGTTTGCTTTCTCAATGTCAGTAAATTAAAGACAATGTGTAAGACCTGGTTCCCAAAATGACCAAGTTTAGATTTAAGGAAAATGGATTTGGTATGATCTGGAGATAACGCTGCTATCTAGTGCTTAAATGGTACGTGGGGTCGCTGTAGTTAGTGAAGCTAACTGCCGCCAAGACACAAAATCCTAGATATCGGGCCTTAGGCCATATTTAAGGATTCTAAACCCTAGGGAGCCGTCATTTCACTTTCTATGACCTCTAGAACTCTCTCTTTCTCTCTCTCTCTCTCTCTCTCTCTCTTTCTCTGTCTCTCTCAACCCTAGCATCTTTTTGGTGATTTTAGCTCCATAGATCATCTTGGAAGGTTGCTTGAGGAAGAGGGAGCGTGGTGATGGAAGGAAGCTTTCTTCAAGTGGGAATCAGCAAGATCTACACTCTCTGGACCTGTGTAAGCATAAAGTCTCCACCTTTTTGTGTTTTGAAGCCTTATCTTGCTGAATTATTGACTATTTATGGATTTTTGGTCTCTTGGTGATGTTATCCTTGGAGTTATGTGGAAAAGCTCATATCTTTATGTCCCTAGAACCATTTCTGGAGCTTTGAACCTGTTTTGAAAGTGAGCCAAACTCTCTTGAGTGATTTGCATGGTGGTTTTGGTTAGTTTCAAGCTTTTGGACTTAGGTTTTAAGATTTGGACATGCATTGGACATACATGACCATAAAGGTAGCAACTTTGTGGATCTATGGTCGTTTTGGGTAACTCTTAGAAGGGCTTAACCCCTGGCTGAAAGGATTAAGGGCTTAATGGAGATTTTGAGAAATTCAAGTTAGCCCTACTATCTTGAGGAGATAGCGACGTTATCCTAACTTTGACCATTGACTTTTGAACTTGACATTTGACTTTGGACAGTTGACTTTTAGGTAAACTTGGGTGGATTAGGGATTTGGACCGTAGGATTGATTATGAGTCTTTCGGATTGCTGATTTGCGACTTTATGATAAGTTAGGAGTTCGTGCTACTTAGCGTGTGAGGATATTGGAGGCGTGAGTCTTAAGGTTTCTAATTCAGGTGAGTCGCAACCAACCTAGCCTTGAATGTGTGTACATTCCCATCCATGTCGGTCTTCTTCTTGAAGATCGACTTACACCCAATGGTTTGTAGGCCTGGTGTAGGATCAACCAAGTTCCCAACTTGGTTATCGTACATGGACTGAATTTCGCTCTCTATGGCCTCTTTCCATTTGGCAACCTCAGGGCCTGCCATCGCTTCCTTGTGGATGGATGGCTCATCCTCACTAACCAGTGTGTTATCATTGATCAGTGTGTCACCTTGTGTAGTTATATGGAAACCATAAAACTCAGGAGGATAACTAACTCTACTGGATCTACGAAGACGTGGTGGAGATTTGTCAGTTCTCTCAACAGGAGTCTCATCCTTAAGGTTGAGTGCTAGTGTCAACTATAGGTTCTTTGTTGATGACTCTTGAATCTCTTCAAGATCAATTTTACTCCCACTAGCCTCTTTGGATATGAGATCTCTTTCCAGAAATACTCCTCTTCGAGCAACAAACACTTTGTTCTCAGAAGGCTTGTAGAACAAGTATCCAAATGACTTTCGTGGATAACCAACGAAATAACACTTCTCCGTTCTGGATTCAATCTTGTCATGAGCTTCGCGTCGAACGAAGACTTAACAACCCCAGACCTTAATATATGCTAGCGAGGGACGTTCCTCACTCCACATTTCAGAGGGTGTCTTAGCAACCTTCTTAGTTGAGACGAGGTTTAAGATGTAAGCTGCAGTTTCTAAGGCATAAACCGATAAACTTATTGGAAGTGTAGCATGATTCATCATAGATCGAACCATGTCCAATAACGTTTGATTTCTCCTTTCAGACTCACCGTTGTGCTGCAGTGTTCTTGGAGAATAGAATTGTGAAACTATTCCACAATTCCTAAGATGATCGTAGAATTCCTGACTAAGATACTCTCTGCCCCTATCGGATCGGAGCATCTTAATCTTTTGCCCAGTTGATTCTCTACTTCGTGCTGAAAACTCTTTGAACACTTCAAAAGTTTTCGACTTATGTTTAATAAGATAAACATAACTGTATCTACTAAAATCATCAGTAAATGCCACAAAGTAGCGTTCACCTTGTCTGGTGGCGGATCTAAACTGTCTACAGACATCTGTGTGGATTAGTTCCAACAGATCCTTGCCTCTTTCACAGCCTCCTGTGAATGGCGATTTGGTCATCTTACCAAGTAAGCAAGACTCACATACATCATCTGATTTTAAGTCGAATGATTCCAATATTCCTTCTGACTAGATATTGGCGATGCGATTCTTATTTATATGGCCAAGACGAAAGTGCCATAGACGTGGCTTATCGAAAACATTCTCGTCAGAATCAAACATTTAAGGTTATATTACTATTCCTACCAACGCAAACAATACTTTCATATATGCCATTACAATGACTAGCTTTAAAACAAATATATCCATTTTATAAACCAAAATATTGCCATTTTCATTGGCAAAAGAAAACTTAAAACCATCCTCAAACAAAGCATAAAATGAAATAATGTTTCGTGCCATTTCTGGCTAGTAGCAACAATTTAATAACCTAATTGAACTACAATTATCTAGCATAAGCTCATAGCTCCCGATTCTTGTAACAGCAGCAGTCTGTCTGGTTCCCATGATCGGGTTGGGCTCCCCATGCTGCAGCTTCCTACTTTCCCTTAGTCCCAGCATATCAGCACAAATGTGAGTACCACATCCTAAATCAAGGACCCAAGAATTGGAAGTCATAGTACGGTGTAATTCAATAATAAATATTCCTGAGGTTCCACACTCTTTGACCTTGTTGTTCTTCAGGTCCTCTAGGTACTTTGGGCAGCTACGTTTCCAGTGTCCCTTCTTCTGACAGTAAAAGCAGACAGCCTCATTCGGATTACTAGTAGGGGCAATGTCGGAATCAGCTTTTCTCTTGAAGCCTTGGTTGCCCTTGGCTTTTTCCTTTCCTTTGGGATGAGAATCTTTCTTCCTTTTGCCACCACCATTATGAATGGCTAGGACGGGAGCAGGGGAGATAGTGCCACGAGCCTGCCTCTTGTTGGCTTCAGCATCCCGTGCAACTGCATCAAGGTCTTGTCCAGGTTGTTAATATTATAGTTCATGATGAACTGTTGATATGAACTGGAAAGCGAGTTAAGAACCACATTAATGGCCACCTCCTTAGGCAACTAGATACCAAGATCTTCCAGCCTATCAATGTACGACTTCATTTTCTGAACGTATGTACACATAGACACTCTGTCTTGTTGTTTACAAGCAATCCAAGACTTGACGATCTCAAATTGTTCCTGCCTAACCTACTCTTGGAACATTTCCTTGAGCTGTAGATTCATGTCGTACGCCCCCGCGTTCTCGAAGTCTTTTTGGAGCTCCGATGACATGGTCGCTAACATCAAGCAAGCAACCTTAGTTGAGTCATCATAGTGCTTATCATAGTGCTTGTCATAAGCAGGTATATCTTCATCAATAGCATCATCAGCTAGTTATGGGATTTCAACATTAAGGACATACTCTTTGCCCTCGAATCTTAAAGCAATCCTCAAGGCCCGGATCCAGTCAAGATAGTTCGGACCCGTAAGCTTGTCCTCGAGAGGAAGGATAACAGTGAGATTTTTGTTGGTGCAGGATGACGAGGAGGAGTAGGTGGAAGAGGAGGAGTAGTACCCAAGTTGTTGTTTTTGTTATTGGCATATATCTATAAAACAAAGTTTTAGTTTAGTTAGTTTGACTTTTAATCCTTTAAATAATTACCCAATTTATTTACTAAGTCTAGGATCCAAATCTCCCACTTGTGATGTGAAGATGGATGTCATAATCACACCACAATGGTCATTAAGGTAGACAAAGCTCTTTGTCGGTTTCATTTCACTATGAAACTCCTAGATCTGTGAGATTCATTGACTACTATCAATGGCATGTTAATCTCGTTTATGCTCATCTCATATTCATGACAAGGATGCCGAAGATCATGAATCAAATTATGAATTGACCATGCAGAACCCGCGTGATGCCCGACTCAAGATACGCTTGAGAATCGCGAGTGTCACATCACCCTCAACTACAACCTTATCTGGCGTGCTAGTTAACCACATAGCTCCACCAACATGTCATAAAAAATATGTGTTTCTCATGGGTAGCATATGGTTCACACTGTATATAATTAAAAGGGGTTTTTGTCTTAATATTTTAAGTTAATACTTTTAACTTAGAGAGAGAAACCTTGCCCTATCAAACCCTTTCGGTAACTCCACATAGCAAAAGGTGTTGGGCGGTGAAGGTAGTAGGAATGAATGCCTTTTAAAAACCAACCTCATTCAGGTTCATAAGAACATTCCTTCAAACCCCATACACGATTTTGTGGGTGAGCCTAGTCATGGTTTGACCAATGTTTTTGCTTTAGTTTTTTCTTTTATATATATACATATTCTTCTAATATTATATATATATATATATATATATATATATATATATATATATATATATATATATATATATATATATATATATATATATATATTAAACAATTTAAAATATTTTATTTAATTAATTCAATTAAAACTATTTAACAATTAATTAAACAAACAATTATATCCTATTGGAATAATCAAATTAATGCAACAGGCAATGGGCAACAGCTAAGCAAGTTAGGAAACTTGCAAGGCAAGCTAGGGCAGTAACCCTAGCCGCCAAAAACACAAGAAGGCACAGAAAACCCTCCCTAACCCTAGCAGAATTCGACAAGCACAAGGAGGCACAGAAACCCTTCCTAACGCTAACATGCATCATCTCTACAGACATTGTAGGTGTAGTTCTTCATACTATTTTCAAAATATTTTGACTTCACAATATAGTTTATCTTGAAAATATTCTTCAAACTCCATATAACTTCGAGTTACAGGTAAGTTGGGCATGAAATCTAGTTTTCAGCCTTATAAATGTTTCGTGACCATCCTTTCCCAATTTGACTTTGAATGTGTGAAGGAAAAGGTTTCCGGATTATAAGGGAGGTCGATTTGGCCATCATTGGTATTTATTTTGGCGAAGCTCCTGAGTGGGATTCGGTTGAAGATGTCTAAGTCATCAAACCCAAGTGATTCTATCATTTTAATATTCTAAGTATTTGTAGTAGGACCTAAGTCTTGTGTATTACCAATTCTCCCTTGGGAAATTGAGTTTGTTTGTCTAGCACATAGAAAATCTGGGGTTATGAAGTCTTCGTTCATCACGAAAAGCTTGAACCCAGATCAGAGAAGTGTCATTTCATTGGCTTATTCCATAGGTCCTTTAGATACTTTTTTTTACAAGTCATTCGAGAACATAGTATTTGTGTATCATAAAAGAGTATTTCTTTGGAAAGAGCTCACATCCAAAGATACCAGTGGGAGTAAGAATGATCTTGAATAAGTTTTATGGTTTCATAATACTGAAAGTGACACACTAATATGTGGTAACACCTTGATTAGTGAGGATAAGTTATCCAACTACATAGAAGCATTGGTGAGCCCAGTTTCTACCAAATGATAGAGGATATAGGTCACGAGATTCGGTCCATGTTTTAATCTGATGGATCTTACACCTGGCCTGAAAACTAGTAGGAGTAATTGGATCTTCAAAAAAAAGAACAACATGGATAGGAATGTGCACACATTCGAAGAAAGACTGTTCGATTAGGGCCATACTCAGATTCAAGAAATTCATTAAGAGGAAAGGCACTCTCATCAGCAGTTGAGAAAGAATATGTTAGAATATTATTTGCCACATGTACATTCTATGTGATATGGCAAAGTGGATGTTTTAAGACCTCTTTCCTTAAATGCAAAACAAAGGGGTTGTGTGTATGACACAACCAAGAGGTTTTGAACATACCGAATATCCAAATAGAGTGTACAAAGCTTGAAAAAATCGTCTGTAGAATCAAACAAGCATCTCACAACTGGAATCTTTGCAGTCATAAAATGCCAAAGAGTTTGGAATTTTATGAAGCATAGATAAGTCCTGTAATTATGTCAAAGATAGTGGGAGTACTATTGTAGTCTGCCTAATGATGTATGTTAATAACATGTTGTTTATAGGAAACGATTTCCCAATGTTTCAAAGGGTAATGACTTGGCTTAGGAAAAAGTTTCACTATTAGGAATCTAGGAGATACAGTTTACATACATGGAATAAGTATCTATAGAGATCGGTAAAAACGTCTGAAAATTACTTAGCCAAAGTACATTTTGAGTATGATCTTGAAGAAATTCGATATGCATGACTCTAAGGAAATATTTTCTGCCCATGGCATAAAGAATTAAGTCGAATCTCATATGCTTCTGATATAGGATCAATTATGTATGACATGACATGTATTTGACCTGATATCCTGTATGCTTGGAGCATAGTGAGTTGATTTCAGGACAACTTTGGCAAAAGTCATTTGACAGCAGTGGATGACACTTTTAGAGTATTTTAAGAGAACAAGAAATGTGTTCTTGGTTCATGGAGGAAAACAAAAGAGCTAAGAGTAACTAGTCATAGCAATACCAGATATGACTGTAGCTTACAGTCAGGATAGATGTTCCTATTAAAAGAGGAGTAATAACATGGAAATGTTCCAAGTTGAAATCAATACAAGTCCGAGTGTATAAAAGACTACACGGTTGAAAGATTTCATTGTCATCTACACCCCCTTCCCCAATAGTATCAACAACTTCAACAATTTCGGGAGTCGTTAGGCTGGGGTCTGTACTGTCACATACAGCCTCCTCTACAACATCCTCCTCAATTAAATTTTCTGGTGATGGTACTGATTCACATATCACCAGATCAACATTATTAACATTTTCAAAAACATCAAAAACTTCAAAGGTTGTTGAGTCAGAGGTAGCATTGTCACCTACAACCTCTTCCTCAACAACCGTTTCGACCATCTCAGTGGTCTCTTGACTTTCCCAAGGCGTATGCCCTTCCATCACATATCCAGGTGATGCAGGTTCACACACCATATCATTGGTATAAAAATTACTCGCCTCAGGTTCTGGCGAAGGTGGTGAACATTTCCAACTTTCCTCTAACTGATCTAAAGAAGCTTGCAATCTTACAAGAGCATCAGCCTGGTCCTTCTGCAATTGGTGGGTGTTATACATGAGTACCCAAAGTCGGGCCCAAATTGCAGGATTTTCAGGCTGAGATGACTCCTCGGTCCGCCATCCATTGTCATCGAATGATCCATTATAGCAATCATCCTCGTAATAGGTGTCGGCCGGATTTTCATAATACTCATAATATTGATCCGGGTACATGTAATCGCCCATTATGAAGACGTACACATATCAAAAACAAAAAAACTAAAATCAAACATCAAAAATCAGAAACTAAGTCCTACAGATCACCTACTCTCAAGCTCACAACTCCCCGGCAACAGCGCCAAAATTTGACATCGCAGCGGTCGTCGTGCGATCAAAAATAAGAAAATACCTAACACACACTAGTATAGTGGTAGTCAGGGTCGATCCACATGAGTTACGTGGTCGAGACAGGTGACAGATTACTAACTGCAGTGTCACGCTACAGTCAGAGGATCTAGTTCCTAACTTTTTCCAATAATTCCAAACAAGCATTAACTAACTAAAACTAATAACCAAACCTTGTTACCTACTAAAATCAGAAGTATGTCTCCAAATCAGAAGCAATCAAGGTCAAACCAAACATCAAACACAATCCAAACATCCAAGAACTCATTCAAAAGCATAAATACCGAAAAACTGAGCAATTAACATAAACTGAATGATTACTATTAACAAACTCAGATTCCAAAGGTCCAAAACAGCGACCCAAATATCCAAAATAGAAACTAAAACTAAGTATCAATGGTTGTCACTCCCAAAGACACTAGCCAAATACTACTAACTATTTACTAATTGAAAATTAAAGACAAAAACATAAAAATACCAAATGGTGGTTGCTGAAGCTAAAACTCGGAGTCAAAGAGTCTTGGGAGTCGATTTTATGCCAAGCCTTTGCTGAATTTTTCGACCTAAGACCCTCTATTTATAGTTGCAAAAATCACAAGGCCGTGTCACGCATAAGTGAATCCCGTGTCGCGCGTAGAGGTTTATCGGCATTTGAATTTTCTCCACCGTCACAAGGCCGTGTCACGCATAAGTGAATCCCGCGTCACAAGGCCGTGTCACGCATAAGCTAAAACTAAGTATCAATGATTTCCGCGGCGCGCGTGCGAATCCGCCTGATATTGCCTTGATCTTCAAACTTCTTCCAAATTGTACGCTTTTGGTCCCTGTTTTCATCTTTTTCTTGCACAAAAGTGAGTAATACCAGTAGATATCTGACATAAATTCACTAAGAATAGGGCTCAACAATGACTAAAATATTTGATATTACTAGGCGTTGTCAGTCATTCTAGGGTCCATAGGCGTTAAGTTGTAAGCAATATAACATAAGTATTTTAGTTATTAGTTTGATAACCGAAACATATAGCAATAGTTAACTGTATTTGACTTGGTGTATTATTAATGGAGAATTAATAAAAAGTTGGGCTGCCATTTTCATTTACATTAATACTCTGTTTCACTTTAGCATGTTTAGAACCCGCTTCCCAAGTATTAATTTACTCAAACCTCCACAGTCGGTCGTACACTTAGAAGCAAGTAGTGATTTCAGACTGTCATGGAGCGTTAGTAGATTGTCTATAGAGATTAGACATAGAATGGTGATTGCGACTAGCCTTCATGAGTACCTAATAGAGATTCAAGTATTGGAACAACCCGCACCTAGAGATTACTTCATGGATTAAGTCACAAGTAATATAGGATGATAATATCTTTTATTCTTCAAACCGAGATGCATAAGTATTTGCGCTATGATTCTATTGTGCATCGGTCTACTCAAACGCTATTCCTAACTGGTAGTTATAAAGGGTATGCCCGTCTATGACATGATGAAATAGACAGAGACAATGTAGTCAGAGTTTATTTGTTCCTTGTGCCCTAACAAGGAGAAGTGATATATGTGGGCCCCTCGATGATTTGATGCTGACGTTAAGTGTTTGGCCAAACCCAGACTAGATTGATGTGTTCGATCAGTAGTCTGACAGAGTAATCATAAATCACTATCGGGAAACAAAATTTTAAACTTTTGGGCTTTATCTTATCCATAGTCCAGGTTCATTACGATATCTTGTAGAACATTGATCACTTATCTAGGTGTCGTCTCTTTTCTTGGATCAGAGTTCAGCAGTTGCATATGATGATATGTTATGCTAATTATCAGATAATATTGAGACCACACAAGTTGACAACTTGTCCAAGTGGGAGACTGTTGGAATAATGTCCAAGGTCATCAACTTGTGGTAATATTTCTGATAATGGTAGAGTCCTTCTGGGTTGCCCTCATGACCCAGAAAAACATTCAGAGTTAGAATAAAGGAAAGGAGAAATTAGTTTATTAATTTATTGAGAAATAAATTAATCAGAAACTAAATCAGAAATTAGTTTATTAATTTATCAAGAACATGATAAATTAATTAGAAATTAATTGGCAATTGATTAACAAGTTAATTTGAAATTAATTTGGAGAAATTAAATTGCAAGGGATTGGATTGTAATTAATTAAAGAGTTATTTAATAGTTACAAGTCCAGGGGGTGTGGCCGCCAAAAAGCTCCTCAAGTTTGGAACCCTAGGATCCCTCTAGTATAAATAGAGGCCTTGGGGTTCAACCCTAATCATCCCATTCAATACATGGAGCCGTCAACTCCTCCCTTCCTCCCTTTTTTGCGAAATTCCTCATCCTCTCTAGAGGGATTTATTAGAGGGATTTACTCTTTGGATCCTATTCATCCTTTGCAAGATCTTGTTCATCATATTCAAGGAAGGAGATAATCCTGAGGTACATTCTGTTTATGTTTTGTTGCAATAACTGATATGAACTGCATGATGTGAACTCTGTTCATGGAGAATTATGTGATTTGATCTTGTTAGTCTTCTGATGCATGTTGTTATCTGTTTATGTGATTGAATCCTAGCATAATGTTGCAGACAAACCACAAGCATCCTCGAATCGGATGAATAAGCCTTTAGATCCTAGTTTGCAAGCAGATTTGCATATTGTTGCTTTTAGTTAGGAATGGAATTGACTTCCTCAGCAGCGAAAGAGACAACATCTAGTGAATACATTTTTAAATCAAGAGAGTTTGATGATGAACACAAGAAATTAGGGTTTGTTGTGAGATAACTGGAAAGAAAAAGGTTGAAGATGAAGAGGTGGTGTGATATATATAGGGTTGGGAAAGGATGCAATTGACTAGAGAGAGAATGAGCATTTATAAATCATATGTGTCTCACATCCAATGAGGTTCGTACATCTCACGGTGTAGTGGCAAAGAACATTCTTGTAGAACATCGTCACCTGTCACATCAAACCCCATTTTCCTGACATAAAATGCTTTTGTACCATGCCTGATCCGAAAAAATTGAAATGTCATCATGAGAGACTTTTGGATGACAATAGTAACAGAATATTCCTTCGGTAGAAATTCATATTGCATATTATCCTTCGGATGAAGAACATTGAACATTAAAACAATGAAACTATAACACTTGATGAAGATGTTCCAAAATAAGATGTTAGAAATGTTTTGTTACAATTCAGAATGTTCAAATTTGGAAAGATGAAGGAAAATTTCCAAAGTATTCAAAGAAAGAAACAAACAAAAATAGAAAATGTTTTTTGGATTTAAAATTTTTAAATATAGTACAACTATTCATAAAGAAATCACAATTGTATGCAAGAAATGATGTTAATCATGATGACGATAATAAAATTTTGTATTAAGCATCTCGAAAATTTACAATCACTTTGAAAGAGCATGACATTATTTCATTATTTATCGGTTGACTAAAATTTTAAGAATACGTGTTTCCGAATCAAGGTCTTAGATTTGTTTTCACAGGAAAGTCAGCTATGTGTCTCTAAAAACCCCTTGAAGAGTTATAACCAAGTTCGAAAGACGACCAGAGGTTAATGTGAACTTGTTCATATGGACTCTCATGGATATGTCTTACATTGGCTCATTCGGTAAATTGGTCTAATAATACTAAAGTGGAGTATTATCTCTCACGTTCCTCTCATCCTCAAGAGACATCTAAGGTTAGCTTAATATGAACTTATACTCATATACATTAGTTACCGAAGTTTCATATTAAATGATAAATCACAAAGGATTTAAGGATGCTCATTACTCTAAATGGTTTATTCATTCATGTCATTAATCTCATTACTAATTTCCCCTTCGGTAAATACTTTAGAGAGGTTTAATTGCATAGTTGTTAAACATAACTGCAGGTCTTTAAGATATTGGATACAATATGTCGAGATTGATCCACCTTGCCTTTGTTGTATAATGTCTTTAAAGAGTGATTGCAAATTGCCAAAATTGGTATCGATGGATGATAGCATCGATACAGATACTTACAGAACATGTACTTCTGGAACATTTATATCATGAGTGTTGTTCAGAAAAATATTGAATTGGTTTGGATCATATGCATCTTGATTTTGATCTTGTTTGCATTTTTTGATGTAATTTGTTTATAGATCTGGAATTAAATCAGTTTTTATTTATTGATTTATTTATTTTATTTATTTATTATTATTATTTAATTATTAATTCCAATATATGATAAGAAGAAGTCACAATGTATGGCTTTGCCATATTGCCAGAGTAGTGTAACTACGAAATGTCATATCTTCATAATGCCTTCGCTTCAAAATGTCTTGACTTCAAAATGCCTTCGTTAATGTTGTAGGGGTTTAATCTTCAAAATGTAGCTAGGGATAAAGTGACATGTATACATGTTGAAAAAGAATCATCCTTGATCATTTTGACATTTGTTCAATGAAACTTAACCAGCACGGTATACAAATGTAAAGACTACCCTTAAATGCCTAAGCCCACCATATATGAAACCCATTTCATGATGATGAATAGGCACAAAGATAGTCTCACATAGGTTATGTTTTCATCTGAATCGTCTAACCTAATGTGTCAAATTAAAATCTTGATTTAATGAAATAGATATACAAGGAATTAAATTTAACACGTACTGAAGATTATGAAAGGAGAATCAACAACCCAATTGATAAACAACATGGACCAAGATTTTCTTCTAGCATAAGGATTTGAAAAACATGTCATGAATATGTTAATCCATGATTTTTAAAAAGGTTCATAATATTTGAGAGCATTATCAACATACAATCAACAATAGTTAGGCATATGCTATTTTTTATGGTTTTTTAGAGTACAGAATGCATCCATAGCTTCGGAAGTGAAAAGTAACTTAAGAAACTTCAAAATTGTTTACAGAAGTTATAAAATTTATTAGTGAGGCTTCGTCATAATGATTCGAAAATGTGATGAATGGTTTTCCAGAAGGGTACCGAAGCTTCTATAATAAATAGTAAAAGCTTTGACAGAGAAGATATTTGTGTTCAGTTATGAAAGTAAGATTACTGAAGCTTCTGTAATGAACAATAAACATTTATTAGAAATAAAATTTCTTTATTTATAATAAAATTTTATTTAGAATGATTAAAAAACAAGTTCCAAAATATGATTTTTCTCATTATGGAACACAACATGCATCAATCATCCCAAGTCCATGCAAAATCTGGGTGAAATATTTTAATCAAGGGTCTTTGTGAAGATGTATGCAAATTGATTAGTAGTTTGAACAAAATATATTTTAATCTTGGCTTCTTCAACATGGCTTTGGATGAAATGATAAAGAAGTGAAATGTGCTTCGTTTGGAGTGTTACACAAGATTATGAAAAATATGAATAACACTCTTAGCATCGCAGAAGAGAGAAATTATTTCCATGTTTATAGCATAGTCACGAAGTTGACTCTGGATCCATATGATTTTTGATACAATGAATTATTTTTTTTAGACTACCAGCTGATGAGTTTGCCATCAAGAAATTGACATCGACTAGAAGTACACTTTCTATCAATATGACATCCCTCAAGATCTACATATGAATATGTTTGAATGAAGAAGCCAGAGTTGGCTGGATACCATAGATTGAGTGACGAACTACGATGCAAATAACAAAAAATATTATTGACTGCCACTAGATGGGGTTCTCTTGGATTCTCTTGATAGCGTGTACAATTTCTCACATAGAATATGATATATAGACGACTGGCAGTAAGATATAGAAGTAATCATATTATACTTCAGTAGTTCTTCAAAGTAGTAATGGACTGAGTCATGTGTTGAATGGCATAGGAACTTTAGCATCAGTGCAATTTTCCATGTCGAAGTGAGCCAGAAAGTTCTTCATGTATTTTTCTTCATTGATAAAAATCCCTTCTTTGCTTTTTTTGATTTGCAATCCAAGAATGAAATTGATCTTTCCCATCATGCTCATTTGAAATTTGCTTTTCATGATATTCTCAAATTCTTTTGTTAGAGAAGAATTAGTTGAACTAAAGATGATATTATCTACATAAATTTGAATGAGCACGAGATGGTTACCAACTTTCCTTCGGAAGAAGGTGGGATCAACTAAGCATTGTTTAAAGTTTGATTGTTTAAGTAAATGGGTTAAAGTTTTGTATCCTGTTCATGGTGCTTATTTTAATCAATAGAATGCTTTGTCATGGACATAACAATGATGTGGAAAATAATCATTTACAGCATTAGGATGTTGTTCCACATACATTATTTCCTCGATTTCTCAATTTAAGAAAGCACATTTGACATCCATCTGATAGACATCAAAGTTTTTATGTGCAGCATAGGGTAGGAACATGCGAACAACTTTGAGTCTGGAAACAAGAGCAAATGTTTCTTCGTAATCAATACCCTTCTGTTGACAATAGCCCTTAACAACCAATCTCCTTTTGTTTCTTACAATGTTTCCTTCAGTATCATGTTTAATTCTGAAAACTCATTTGAGGCCCAACTACAAAAGCATTAATAGGTGTGGGTATTAGTATCCAGCATTTGTTTCTTTCAAATTCTACTAATTCACTCTACACGGCCTCTACCCAATCAGGGTGTTCTAAAGCATCTTTTATTGTTTTTGGTTCAACTTTAGAAATAAAAACATTGAACATACAAAATTTAGAATGTTTGTTTAAAGCGTTTGATTTTTCTTTAATTTGTGCATGTTTGCTAACCCATTCGTTAATATTTCCAATGACCTGCTCCTTCGGATGATTACGAGTTTGTTTCTCCAATAAAGGATACTTTGAATCGTATTCAGGCAGAGTTGCATAAACTTCTTCGGCATCAAAAGGGTATCTTGAAATGGAAGCATCATCATTCGTAGTAATAAGAGGTAATTCAAAAGGAGAAGGAAAAGAGTTATTTGTAAGATTTTTCTCCCCCTCAAAATGAACATTAGGACTTCTTGAATAATCATTATGGGCAGAAGATCATTTCTCCCCTTACACAAGTGGTTCACTAGAAGTAGGTTCAAACACGCTTTTGTTAATAACAAAGTTTTCATGAAATGTGTGTTCCTCTCAACCGACGATCCAGGTACTAAAACTAGATTCACCCCTTCAACAGTTGGCACAAAAGTGTCAGAGGTTGATACCAAAGTGGCTTGAGGTTCATCATTTAGCTTCAACAACTTGACAACCTTATTTTCTAGAGCATTTGTTTCCGAATCAAGCGCAATAATGGGTTTATAAAAAATGAGATCAAAATCTAAATCAAAGGTAAGTAGTAGTTGAAGTTCGATCGGTGGTTCTTGAAAGATTTGAGTTCCAGGAAATGAGGTTAGAGATTTCTTGATGTAGAAGTCATCAAATGTAAGGTTGAATGCTTATTCAATTTTCTGTGTTTGCTTATTCAACACACATTAGGATTTGGAAGTTTAGGAGTAACCTAAAAAAAATCCCCTTGTCTGATTTGGTGTTGAACTTCATAAGGTGCTCCTGAGGTTCATGATGAAACATCGACAACCAAAAATATGGAAAATTTTGACGTTTGACTTCTTGTGGTTGATGACTTCATAAGGAGTGATGTTGTACCTTTTATGAAGAAATGAACGGTTTTGTGTGAAGCAAGCAGTTGATAAGCTAGTTGTGACGTTCCATACATTGCCTAAAACAACATTAATAAAATTAAACTAAAACTTTATAAAAAAAATAAAACGGCCGAAAATATATTTTGAGTATTTAAGAAAATTGTATTCAAAATGGTGTATTTTTTACTTTAACATCAACTATATCTACAAAAACTTATCCTATTTTTAAGTTATCAAATAGTAAATAACTAATCAAAGTTATTAATAAGTTTAAAAATTGATAGTCCACTGAATCGTCTAACCATTATCATAATTACTGTTATCTATTACTAACAATTACTAATGTATGTGTGAACAATTACTGTTATCATAATTACTGTTATCTATTAAAACCACAAGGGTGGTGCCTAGTTGGTTAGAGCTTGGTCTCCAAAGGTCAAAATGACCAGGAGGTGCCAGGTTCTAATCCAAGGAGGAACAAAAACCACCTAGTGGCCACAGAGGTTCACCCGCGATGACTCTGGGCTACTCGCGAAGCGGGTAGTCGCCCGGGGATTTGTCGGTTCGCGAAAGCGTGCCGGAACCTCGGCTCCATAGGAGGCCCAAAAAAAATGTATGTGTGAACAGTAACACGTTGGTAATTGTTTATAATAGAGATGTTCCAAGTTTTAACACAAAAATTTGATTGTTTTAGCGGTAGTAAGAGGCATACGTGAACTAGATTGGGCAGCGTTCAAACATCCGCTTCTTCATTTCTATTGCTTTCCTTTGTAATCATTTCTTTTAATTCTCTTTTTATTTCTCTCTATTTTTTTACTCTATTTTCTTTTTTCTATTTGTCATATTAAGCATGCAACCAAATGGTTCAGCTAACTCATATCATTACATGAGATCCATGATCCAAATTCATGTCTAACTCACCCAACTTTTATACTATGATAGTTGTACCTTAATTTTTATTTTTTTTATAAATTAATTAAAAAAATATAATTTTTTCCATTTTTTTTCACTAAAAGTTAGTGTTGTTAAGTAATTTGATTTATAATTTTATGATATTATCTTATTTTTACAACTTAATTTTTAAATTATTTTTTATATTTTTTTTATTTATGATTTTTCTAAAAATTTTCCATTTTTACATCTTTGTTTTTATACGTATTTATTACGATTTTTCTGATTTATAGATTACCTTTTTCTTTTAAAATCGTTTTTTATTTTTTACATATTTGCTTTCTTGTACGTAGGTTTGTAAAAACATTAATATTTTGAAACATATTCGTCTTCGCAACCAAAAATACATTGTTTATACAAGTTTTCCACATGAACATGTAAGGTGTGTATCTTCTATTTGATAACAAAAACCAAATACTTATATAAGTTTATCCATTTCGTGTATTTTCTCCAAAGGTTGGCCAAATATATACTAGGGCCACAAATGGGCTTTTGATCATCATTGTACAGATGTACTTGGCAATCGGTATCTAGAAATGGGAGTAATATTTAAAGCTATTGTTGCGCGCCTTATTATGGGCTTATACACCTAGGGATGACAAAAAAAAAACTCGAATCCAACGGGTAACCCGAAACCCGAAAATTTAGGGTATATGGTCGAGTTTGGGTCTTCTTACCCCCATCCGATAAGAATATATATATATATATATATATATATATATATATATATATATATATATATATATATATATATATATATATATTCAATGACCCAAAACCCGACCCGAAAAACCGAAACTCGATAGGGCATCGTCCCGAAACAGACCCGAAACTTTTCAGACAGGGTATGGGCCTCCCCGCCCCAACCCGAACCCGACTGTTGTCATTCCTATATACACCAAACAGATTTCAGAAATAGTAATTTCTAAATATCCAAGGACAACGGTGGATATTTCTTAAAGATAATGCAAGTATATAAATTTAGAAAAAGGTTTTGGAAATTTTGAATCATATTTTATGAAAAAAGTCTTCTAGAAAATAAATTTAATAAAATAACAATGCGACAGTGTTAAATTCAATAATGCTCAAAATTACTTTTAATATCACTATCTTAAAAAGATATCACAACACCAATTGCAGGACATGAATATGTATTGCGAATATGACCAAAATATCATTAAAGATGATATGAGCTTTAAGTATGTCAAAAAGGGATCACTGTCTTTCTTGGACATCTCAAAAATGAACCGGTTGCATAACTAAAATGCAGAAGCTAAAGCAAAATAACAAATATGACTCTTCAGTATAAATATTAATATACAACCACTTAGCACTTTAACACAGTAAACAAACATGGATGCAGAATTTGGGTTGTGGTTGTGCTATAGCCATCCCCCATTTCATATTGGGTCATTCTATACATATCCCCTATAGTCTAGTTATACCCCTGATTTGATTTTTTGTTTTTTTTTCTTGTTTTTTTTTTTTTGTCTTTTATCTATTTTGTTTTTTATTGTCTTTTCATTTTCTATTTTATTTTCTTTTATTAATACTATTTGGTATTTGATTTATTATTATTATTATTATTGTTATTGTTATTATTATTATTATTATTATGAATTTACCTTTTATAATTTTACGTTTGAGTAATAATAAAAATTAGTTTTTTTTAAATAATTACGACATAACGAACGACGTTTATAATTTATAAAATTATGTCAAATTATATCAAAACGGTTATTTCAAATTCGAACGAATGTATAAAAATAACAATATAAATAATAATAACAATGCAAAGTTTGGTCCAATATTACAATTACATGATTCATATCTGGATAGCGAAGATAAACATTTAGTCGAACACTATACAATGTTTCTCATTCAGCAGAATGTTCTGATCTATACGCATGCACAAGCCTGGACAAACAAAGATGGTGTACAAATTGCTCGACGGATAAAAATGACGGTTTTTGGCTAATAATAACGTGAATTTCGATTACCTACAAAATGTATAAACCGAAGGATTTTATAAAAAATAAATTATACATACAACCACTTGATTTATACACGACTGAATAAATTTGAACGACAAAAAAGGAGGCATTAGATTATCAATAAACACGAACGGTTATAATTTTATAAAAACTATTAATAATAAATATATAATAATAATAATAATAATAAACAAAATAATAATAATAATAATAAAAGAAAAGACAACAAAAGACAAAAAAGAAATAAAACAAATCAATTAGTCAAATCAATTAGGGTTTTAGATTAAAAAACTAATATAATTAAAACTCATTTTGATTTGATAGGTGTTTAGGGGGATACGAAATGTAATTGGGGGGTATTAATAGCACAACCCTTCATATTATACCCCCGTGATTTGATTAACTGATTTGTTTTATCTCAATTTCGTCTTTTATTGTATTTTTCTTTATTATTATTATTATTATTATTATTATTATTATTAGTTTTATAAAATAAAATTATAACCGTTCATGTTTATTGATAATCTAATGCATCTTTTTTATTCGTTCGAATTTATTCAGTCGTTTATCAAGTGGTTGAATTAGAATTTATTTTTTATAAAATCCTTCGGGTTATACCATTTGTAAGTAATCGAAATTCATGTTATTATTAGCCGGAAACCGTCATTCTTGGTCCGTCGACCCAGTCGTAATATTGGATTAAATTTGCATTATATTATTATTTATATTGTTATTTTTATACATTCATTCGAATTTGACATAACCGTTTTGATATAATTTGTCATAATTTTATAAAATTATAAACGTTGTTCATTGTGTCGTAATTACTTTCAAAAAAACTATTGTTTATTGTTACTAAAACGTAAAAATTATAAAAGCTAAATTTATTAATTTGACATTCGTTCAAAATTGACATAACCATTTTGGTAGAATTTGATATAATTTTATAAAGTTATAAACGTGTTCGATTTGCCGTAATTACTTTTAAAAAAACTATTATTTATTGTTATTAAAACGTAAAAATTATAAAATGTAAATTCATTGTTATTGTTTTTCTAATAATAATAAAAAATAATAATAATAATAACAATAAATCAAATACTATTAATAAAATAAAAAAAAGACAACAAACAAACAAAATAAACAAAAAACAAAAAAAACAAAAAGACAAAAAATCAAATCAGGGAGGGTATAATTAAATAATAGTAAGGTATGTATAGAATCACCATTTGCTAATTCCAAATAACTTACTGAACATATGTCCTATTTTTAATTGCAAGGTTTATTATTGTTATTATTATTACTAACTATTATTATTATTATGAAGTCAAAGGATAAGGCCATCAATTTTTTTCCAATACCATGGTAATAGTTTCGGTTGTAATATATATATATATATATATATATATATATATATATATATATATATATATATATATATATATATATATATATATATATATATATATATATATTACATATATATATATATATATATATATATATATATATATATATATATATATATAGGTAATATATATATATATATATATATATATATATATATATATATATATATATATATATATATATATATATAGGTAATAGTTTCGGTTGTAATATATATATATATATATATATATATATATATATATATATATATATATATATATATATATATATATATATATATATATATATATATATATTACCATGGTAATAGTTTCGGTTGTAATTTATATATATATATATATATATATATATATATATATATATATATATATATATATATATATATATATATATATATATATATATATATAAACTTAGGATCTTTTGAGAACCAACTTCACCTGGAGAACCCGAGAACTCCCAACTCCTTTTGGATCAATCCTATATCTCCCAAACCGATATTGTTTTCAAAAAACTAACCCCATATGCCTCTTAGACGCTCAAAATAGGCCCGGGGCGCTGAAATTTTTTTTTCGAAAAAACGACTTTTTTTTTTTAAATTTGCACATGGTCAAAAAAAAAGTTTGCACTACGTACACTTTTTTTCACGTTTTTTATTGATGTATTTCTAACATATATTTAAGATGTTCTCTAAAAAAAATTGAAAAAAAGTGTACGTATAAAAAAGGTTGCACATGTGCAAAAAAATTTTTTGCCCATGTGCAAATTCTTTCAAAAAAAAAGTCGTCTTTTTCGGATTTTTTTTCGAAAATGCTTAAATATGTGCGCTTTAGGCCCTTATATTTTTGGTTTTTTCGAAAATTTTGACCATTTTGGGAGTTATCGGGTTCTCGGGGCATAGTTGGTTCTCAAAAAATCTCAACTATATATATATATATATATATATATATATATATATATATATATATATATATATATATATATATATATATATATATATATATATATATATATATATATATATATATATATATATATGTTTGTGTGTGTGCGTGTGTGTGTCTATATATATATATATATATATATATATATATATATATATATATATATATATATATATATATATATATATATATATATATATATATATATATATATATATATATATATATATATATATATATATATATATATATATATATAAATGTTGTAAAAATCGCTTGACGGTAATTTGGCGGTCGAGTGGGTTAAGGGATTAATCGGAGACCGTAAATTATAAATGAATTCATTTAAAAATATATAAATATAACAAAATAGCAATGTTTGGTTCATTTTATTCCGAGATACACATCATATATTATACATTTGTTTATTTTTATTCTTTAATATTGATTTTTTTCAGTTTTCTTGAGTTTAGAGAGTGTTTGTGTCGTCATTTAAAAAATAAATAATATAAAATAAAATAAATTGAAAGAATGTCTGCCAAGACCGAATAATCGGTTGCCAATGCCGATATTTGACCGATTTTTGTAACAAACCATCAAGTTGACCAATTAGTTGAAGACTACCAAACGATTAATCGGCCGCCAATACCGATTTCTGCAACACTGTTATATATATAATAATTATAAGCAACAACCACATATTTCAAAAATATATAATAAAAATGAATAACTGCATTGCTCAAGGCTGGTCTTTAATAGTTTTTCTTTAGCCATGAAGAAATAATTAAATAATAAAAAATAGAGAACAATTTCACCAAATAAAAAGCTTGAAAAAAAATAAATTTCACAAATCAAGTCGGACAGGAAAACTAAATTTGCCACTGATGTTGGAAGTGAACACCACCGCCATGAGAGGGTTGTCGTTACGAAAGAACATCATCACCCACCATTACAGCCTACTTGCTTAGGGCGGGCTAAGGGTGGTTGGCCTCGCTGAAGCTGGTTCGCCTTTAAGAAGAACTAGGTCACCATCCAAAGCGGTGAGCCGAATCCCACTTGTTGTTGAGATGCTTTAGCAGCGGGACAATAAAGGGTCTAACCAAGGTGCTAGGTCAATGGCGATCTCGGCTTAGAAGGTGGACCTAAAGTGTCCATCAGCATGGTCAAAAGTTGTAAGGGTTCTAGGTTGTTGTCTAAAGCATTTGTTTTACTATTTGCAATAATAAATAAAAAAATTTACAACAAGCATGTACTACAAACAAAAAAACTACTAACAATTTTGTCAATTACATGAATCAAACTATTACAACATTTATAGCAAGGGTTATTGCTACTGTAGCCCTATAAACTATCGATTTTGAC
Organism: Cichorium intybus; assembly: GCA_023525715.1. Classification (NCBI taxonomy): domain Eukaryota; kingdom Viridiplantae; phylum Streptophyta; class Magnoliopsida; order Asterales; family Asteraceae; genus Cichorium; species Cichorium intybus. The sequence goes on along the minus strand of CM042011.1, from coordinate 127,130,880 downwards.
CCAATTTAGTCCTTGATCTTTTTTTTTTGCGCAATAGATCCTTAAAGTGTAAAAAACGTGTCAAATTAGAGAATATCCCTCTTTTAAAACAAGTTATCCGGTTATGGCTTACGTGGCTTATACACATGGACTATATTTCCATTAATAAGGATATTACTTATTGCCAGGTAAGAAATTTGTATATTATAAGGGTCAATATCACAGTCGTATACTAGTGAACCCACGAGAAGAAAAAGAAAGCAAGAACTGAAACTAGGGTTTTCTATGAGATAAAACGGTGAGAAGCAGACAAGTTGAAGAAATGACGACTACAGACATTGATCCTGAGGGAGTATATGCTGTTGTGGAGCTCAACTATCAAGGTGTATTTCGTCGATGTCCTTTCTCATACGAAGACGGTATGAAATTTACTTTTACGGAACATGATTGGGCTAGTATGAACTATGCTGAGTGTGTAACTTTCTTGGAAAAATTCATGCATGAAGATTGTAAGAAACTTTATTACTGTGAGCCAGACGAACCCATGTATAAAGGCCTTCGGCCTATTTCAAATGATCTCGAATACGCGAGTTTTATTTTCATTGCTTTTGGTACACTTGGGAAAATATCGCTATTCGTAGACCATATTGGGGATGAATTAGAGGATTGGGTTGATTCTGATAAAGAAGGTGAGGAACATGATTCATGTATTGAGGGTGGGGAAAACGGAGATGATACAGGAACCCTTAAGGATGTTGCCTTGGATTTTACGGACGAACCAATCAAAATGAACAGAACCTCAGGTGATGTGTTCCTTAGTAAACTATGTGGACAGGAGGAAGATGAGGAGGAGGACCAAAATATTTGTCCAGATGATGAGGGGGAAAGTGAAGAAACTATACAAGAGCATTCAATTTTTAATGAGAATTTAGCCTGGAAAAAGCAAAAACCAATACTTGGTATGAGGTTTAAGAACCCTGCCCAAGTAAAACACATGTTGTGCAACTATGCAGTGGCAAATGGGTACCAACTTTGCTTTGAAAAAAACGATAGTAAAAGGTTGTTGGTCAAGTGTTGTAAGGGTCAATGTTCATTCAGGTTATGGGCCTCTTGGATGAGTGAAGAGGAAAGTTTCCAGATTAAGTCTTGGAAGATTGATCACAATTGTGCAAGAAATTTTAAGTTGGGGTCACTAGTAACATATGCATGGATAGGGAGTCACTATACCAAGGAGATTATAGATAGGCAGAAGATGAGTGTAACGAAATTAAGACTTGAAGTTTTGAAGAAATTTGGTATTCAGGTCAGTCTTGGGCAATTCAGAAGAGCAAAAAGTTATGCACTTGCTCTTATAGAAGGCAATCTAGTTGATCACTATGCCAAGCTATGGTCATATGGTGAGGAGATAAGGAGATCCAATCCTGGCTCTAGTGTGAAGATTAATGTGAATTGCATGCCAGATGGGAAGAACTACTTCAGCAAGTTCTATGTTTGTTTTGATGCACTGAAAAGGGGATGGCTACAAGGGTGTAGAAGGGTCATAGGTCTTGATGGATGTTTTTTAAAGGGGATTTGTAAAGGAGAATTGCTAAGTGCTGTGGGCAGGGATGCTAATAACCAGTTATTCCCTATAGCATGGGCAGTTGTATGTGTGGAGAACAAAGAAAATTGGAAATGGTTTTTGGACAACCTAATTGATGACCTTGATTTAAGATTAGGAACTAGCATTACCTTCATTTCAGATCAACACAAGGTATTCACATAAAGTTAATAAATGTTTTTTTTAAGTTATATTCACAAATGTTATTGTTATACATCATTGATAATAATGTGTCTTATCAGGGTCTGATTGAAGCAGTGAAAGAAATGTTGCCATATGCAGAGCATAGGCAATGTGCTAAGCATATTTGTCAGAACTTGAAGAAAAGGTATAGTGGAGCCCAGTATGAAACCTTGTTTTGGAGAGCTACCAATTCTTCCACTGAAGCAGCCTTTAAGGCTACCATGAAGGAGCTTAATGTGTTGAACCCAAATGCTCATAAGTATGTTATGGATAGAGACCCAAAAACTTGGTGTAAAGCTTACTTCCACCCGGGTAAATGTTGTGATTCTATTGAGAATGGGATGTCTGAAAGCTTCAATGCTTTAATTGTGGAAGCTAGGAAGAAAACAATAATCTGAAGGGTTTTCTAGCAAACAATGAACACAAAAATTCCTTATGGTTCACATGCAACCCTAGAAAGATCTATGTTTTCTTCTATGAAGATAATAAACTAAAAACTAAAGGCCAACAATTATTTCTAAAGTTTAAATCAGAAGAGCCAACCTTTGAATCTTGTTCTTGAAGCTAGCAGCAAAAGTATCCTGCCTCAAATGAAAGTCATACCCACAGCAATGGAGAAGACAGTTCAGCAGAGTTTGTCTGGTGAAAGTGACGCAGGTTTTAGGGTGGCCAGGTGCCTCATTTTATAGCCTCCAAGGGTTACAGCTGAAACCCTAAGGAGCCTCCAAGTGGGCAAGCCTGCAAACCAATTGGACCAAGCCTTTTTCTAAACCCTAATTAGGGTTTCGCCATTTTGAGGAACCCTCCTCAATTGGCGCCATTTATGGCCCCTGTCCACTAGCCAGCCTTTTATTCAACTATTGAATAATTACAAAACCAGTCCCTGCACTTTTAATTAAATAATTTAATCACTGAATTAAATCCAATTAATTCTAGATTAAATCTTAATTAATTATTATAGTTTCTAATTAATATATTAACACTTAAATATATTAATAAACCATCTAATTAATTCTATTGATTTATTACACAATTAATAAATCAACCTTTAACTCTACTGAACTCTATCCTGACCTCCAGCTATGAGGGCAACCTAAATGGACTTTGCTTCAATTAACAAGATAAATATAAATATAAAGTCATGGCTTAGACACCTAATCCAACAGTCTCCCACTTGGATAAGTCTATGACTTTAATTTATCTTCTGATTAATAAACAACCTGCAGCTTCCTAGAAACTGCTGCCGAACTCTGACCCAGTCAGTTCTGTCCATAGATAAGTGATCATATGATCCTTCATCCAACAAGATATTTCCAGACACGAGACATGGATTGAGATCAATCTCTCTCCGATACTCTGTTTCCCGATTTCCGATTCTGCTTATGACTTTCGGACTTCTAATTGAACACATCAATTTAGTTCAGGCTGGCCAGCACTTTAGTCAACTTCAAAATCATCGAGCGGCCTACAGATATCTGTTTCCCATCAGGGTCAAGGAACGAATAAGCTTTAACTCATATGGTTGTGTCTTTTACTTATCAAATCGTACACAACATGCGTTTTGTAACATCGAGTTACCGATGCGTTTTCGCATTATCAATGCACAACCGACTCGTAAATTTCAACTCATATGTCTCCGCTTCAAGATCATACGATATTATCGTCTCAACATTGCTCGTGATGTAATCCATGAAGCAATCTGTTGAGCGCCGGTTTATCCAATACTCAAATCTCTATTTCTAAGTACTCATGAACGTTGTAGCAGTCTTACTGCAATGTCTAACTCCTTAGACAATCTACAACCAATTCACGACAGTCTTTGTTCATACTTACTCCCGAAAAGTATGAGCGACTGTGGACTTTTGAATAATTAAATTATTCGGGAAGTGAAACATGCAAAATTGAAACTTAAAATCTGACTGGTGGCTACTATTGCCTAATTACCAAGTCTCCACGAGGTAATCACCAAGTCGGATTTTGCATAAACTATTATCGGTTTCTAGATTCCTTTTAAACTATTTAATTCGTGTTATGTATCTATGTCTATTTGACCTTTCACTCTTTCTATGTATTCAAATGTTATACATTTATACACTTTATCCGATCGGATATCCTTCCGATGATATTTCAATTTTGGTCATACCGTCAATCTCACTAACAACTCCATTCTATGTACTGTGACTTTCCATGGTTCTCGGGATCTTTAGTCCACATGACTGCACCCTAATACTATTTCGAGGTGTTACGATGTGCCGGCGAGCCACACGCGCTCCATCGGAATGCCAACTAAATTCTTTAACCATTAAGTCCTTATTTGAAAAACTCTTTTCAAATTGTTATCAACATTCACCCCTAATCATTTTCCAATGATTTCTCATGTATGTACAAAATCCATTAAGTGTTCCCAGCCAGGTCATATCCTGAATCTGACTCAGTATGCTCTAAGCATTAAGTCATCAAGACATATTCATGACACTTCTGATCGATCCAAGAAAACTTGTTAGATACGATCCAGTCCTATTCCAAACCCTTTTGGAATCTTAGGATTACTTATAATCCTTGTGTCATGATTTTCAATAAACTATTTCCTTTCGGAGACTCTTTCTCATGCATCTTGAATCTTATCAAGATCATGCTTGCTATGGCCGGTTCTATACTGATGACAACATCTATCTGATACATGTCAATGGATTATGTGAGTACGTTGCACCTTTCATACCTCTCATGCCAAATCATCACACTTTGCAATGACAGGAAACTCTTTTCCTGAGCTATGCATCTTGAGTCTCATCAAGATCATCTTGGCAGAGTTTCGATCTATCTCATACACGTTTATAACCACCCGAGCATGCCGTATCTTTATTAAGTCTTTCATAGCGATCCGTCTCTTAACACCAAGTCATTACACTTTGTAATGAAAAGAGACGTTTCCTAGAAACATTATGTAACACACATATTGAGATAGATAACAGCAATACTCCCACTGGTTTTGACACGGTTATGGACTATTCACAAAATCCAGAGCTTTTGGTATATTTTGAGAATCCAAACCTTTCTGACATCTTAATGGATATCTTTCAGCTCATTCTCCAAATCCAATCCTTTGGCATATTTCGAGAATTTGAATATCCTTTCTTGGAGATGCCCGCGGGGAAATCCCGGGCCCATGTACCGTTATACTGGCATATTCTTTGTGAGTCCTCATTAGTGTGCCGGTGATCCACACGCGCTCCACTAACGACTTACATTATGCTGTATCCTTTCGGATTTCATCTTCTATTGAGAGCGCTTCTCTCGAAGTCAATTACATGACTCTGAGTATCGTCTCACTCAACCAGATGTTCTGAAGGTACGTTTCTGTCCATGTTGGATTCTTTTGATGATTACTCCCACTGGTTCTAAGACTAGTTGTAAAATCAATCAAGCTGTCACATGGACTGTATCTCGTCCTAAAGTTCTCTTAATTGGCAGCAACCGGGGTCACCAATGCTTCCAAGTAGTCGGATTGAAAATCCGTACCAACTATAGTGTTTTAACACTATTCGGTATGTCACCCTGATCATAACCACTTATGACGGTGATTAATACTACTGGTCAAGAGAAGGTAATGTCAGAATTTAAAAAAAAAAACAAAAATATGATTTCTGTCCTAAGCCTAGTGATGACTAAAGGTTGTTTCACTTGGCTAATCCTGAACTTATTCAGGACTGTCCCAAACTCCCACTGTTTCCTTAGAAACTGAGTTCTTTCTAAAAGAGCTATTTCTCTTCCAGGTACAGCGGGATAGCCTGTGAAATGACATTTCTGATTAGGTTTCGGACGAACACTACAAGACCCTGGACCTTTAATGTACAAGTGGGACAATCCCAGCTTTACATTTCAGACAGTGTTTGCAAAACCTACTAAGTCGAAGATGTGGTTGGAATATGGTCTGACTGGTTTAATATTCAATGTATCGGAACCTAATTTGCAATGTATCTCATACATTGAGGATCGAACTGTTTTGACCAACGCTCCATCATCTTCCCTAAGACACATTATAACTATAAATGTTCTTGGAAGGAAATAAACTGTGAAACGTTTTCCCAGTTTATGTTGTCACTCAGGTTCTGTAGGTCTTGTACTTCCTTTGAAGTCCTTGAACTGTTCAAAGATTCAATCCAATCGCTTATTCTGATAAGCGAGGTCATATTCGTCATACCGACTGACAAATATTGTGAAGTACAAACAATTGTGTTCTATTCGGAGATTCGAGCAATACACAGCAACTGATATGTTCGTTGCTTCTAATCTCAATCTCTTTTACATCTCTATGTAAACTTATGATTTTGTTAATTCTGATCAAGACTTGCAATCTTCAGTTGACTCTAAGTCAACTGATTCCAAAATCCTATCCTTTGGATCTTTGGGTGATTCATTTCTTGCCACATGTGCCTTATAAAGAACTTAATCATCATCTAACTCTAAGTCAAATGATTCCAAAGTCCTGTCCAACTGGATCTTTGGTTGATTCATTTCTTAACACATTAAGAACTCAATTCATCATGTGACTCTAAGTCAAATGATTCCAAAGTCCTGTCCAACTGGACTTTTGGTTGAATTGATTCTTATAATATTCATCTTAACAATCATAAGGGACACAATTCCTAAGATCCAAACACTTTGGATGTATTCAATATTCAGGTTATCATCAATCATGCATTCAACAGAATCATACAACATTTCAAGGATAATTTCAAACAACAGATGTTAAAATAAATTAAACGACAATTTTATTAAAAAAACAAAATCCTTGAACAATGTACTGTATGATAGACAATGTCATACGCATCTGAGAAGCTAATAACAATATTTCAATATCTAACTAAACTTCAAAACTGCATGAGCCGGAAATCCAATCCAAATGTGCTACTATGCGCAAATGTCCCGTACTCTACTAATTCCCTGCATACAAACCAAAATGTGACTATCACATTATGCATCAAGGAATCATGGAACATGAGTTTTGAGGTTTTAGATATACCTGAGCTTTCAAAAGATCTTGACTTTGGAGCGTCTTCCAATCTTCCCGCGACTGTATCTGATTCTGTGGATTTCCAGCTCAAGACATATCCAGACGATCTGGATCATTTCTTGCTGTGTCTTTCTACTGGACTTAATCAAGAAGTAGCTGAACCATTGGAGCTATGCCTGTCCAAGAATGACTCGTATAAAGTCAACAGCGGACGCATTTCAATTAAGGTCTTTTTCTGGTCTTCCCTTCTATACGTCTGAATGAACAGATCGTACTTACCAGTCAGTGAAGCGAGTAGAGTGTTAACACTCGACTCCTAACTCATGGAATAACCAAGTTTGTACAATTCGCCTATGTACGCTTCAATCTGAAGAACATGCGAATCGATGCTACTTCCTTCTTTTAACTTACACTCTGCAAGTCTTTTGAAGATCCTAGCTCGTTCCTCTTCGACCGGTTTTCGGAACATTTCCTCAACCGATTGCATTAACTCATATGGCCCCAAGGATTCAAAATCCTTGCGGAACTCGAGGTCAATGGTCAATAGCATGAGGTCACGAATCTTTTCGGATTCATCAACTAATAAGTCATGCTTATCATAAAGGCTCTTTATGATGACTTGTTTCGGTGGAACCGGGATCGGATACTCGGTGAGATGAAGCTTGCACGCAATGCCGAGAGCCAGTCTCCAACTGCGAAGCCATTCCTTACAGTTAAGGCCAGTCAGCCTTTCTATATTTAGCAGGTGCTTTCTGATGCTCTCAGAAATGGGTGAAGGAGGAGAGGGAGGAGAATAGACACTTGATTCAGACATCTACAATAAACAGAATCTTATTAGTTTAATTAATCCTTTTAAATAATTACCCAATATATTATTTATTAATGCTAGGACCCAAAATACCCCAACTATGGTGTGAAGAGGGATGCCGTAATCACAACATAAAGGTCATTAAGATAGATAATACACTTATCAATTTCATCTTATGAAATTCCTAGATCTGTTGAGACACATTGAACTGTTCAATGACATGTTTAGTCTCGGATGTGCCCCACTGTTTGTGACTGGGATGCCGAGGATCACAAACCGGGTGTGAATAACCATGCAAATTAGCTTAGTACTCTCGAAGTCAATTGCCATCTCTAATTAACGTGTCGGTTAACCACACACGCTCCGTTAATAATGACAAAATCGAGAAACCCATTGCAACTCTTTGCGGACCCCTGTTGGCGTGCCGGTAAACCACACACGCTCCACCAACGTTCCACAAAGTGCAATGTGCAATTTCATGGATTAGCACCAATTCACATTTTTATCCTAAAGTAACTAGATTGGGTTTTGTTCAAGGTTCTAGTACTTTCAATTATAGCATTATACTTTTAAGAGGCTTAGCGGTTCTATCAAACCTGTTCGGCTAACGACACTCGACTGACCAGGAGAGCGGTGGGTAAGAGTAGATACCCATTAGACTGTCATTTTATAGGCAGTCGCCTTATACCCTCTTTACAGGACAGTTTTGTGAATGAGGCCTACTTGCGGTAAGACTAACCAATTTTTCTTATATATAAATAATTAACTTTTAATCATAAATATATAAGATATATTTTAATCTCATTAAAATATTTTAGAATTAAATTTCTAGGAATTTTCGCAAATTTATTTCTATTTTTAGAAAATTTAAATTAATTCTTTAAGCTGATTTAATTGATCTTTTAATTAACAATTAATTAAACTAATTAAATCAAATATAGGCATCACAAAATTAATCAAATTAATTACCTATATTTATCCCTAGATTTCGAGATTTACAATATATGGATAAAGGATTCTAGTTATTTAATTAATCAGCAATTACCAAAAATAACAATCCTAATCTGGGCAGCAAATCAAGCAAATCAAGGGGGAAATAAAGGGGTGATGGATAGGGTTAGGAAACCCTAGCCTAGGCCACGAAATTAAGGCCATTCCAAGAGGGTTTTTCGCAAAAACACTCAAGGCAAAAATCATTCAAGCAGTTTATATCAATTCACAAGAAAACAGCCTATGCTCTGATACCACTAAAGGGTTTTCTAGCAAACAATGAACACAAAAATTCCTTATGGTTCACATGCAACCCTATAAAGATCTATTTTTTCTTCTATGAAGATAATAAACTAAAAACTAAAGGCCAACAATTATTTCTAAAGTTTAAATCAGAAGAGCCAACCTTTGAATCTTGTTCTTGAAGCTAGCAGCAAAAGTATCCTGCCTCAAATGAAAGTCATACCCACAGCAATGGAGAAGACAGTTCAGCAGAGTTTGTCTGGTGAAAGTGGCGCAGGTTTTAGGGTGGCCAGGTGCCTCTTTTTATAGCCTCCAAGGGTTACAGCTGAAACCCTAAGGAGCCTCCAAGTGGGCAAGCCTGCAAACCAATTGGACCAAGCCTTTTTCTAAACCCTAATTAGGGTTTCGCCATTTTGAGGAACCCTCCTCAATTGGCGCCATTTATGGCCCCTGTCCACTGGCCAGCCTTTTATTCAACTATTGAATAATTACAAAACCAGTCCCTGCACTTTTAATTAAATAATTTAATCACTGAATTAAATCCAATTAATTCTAGATTAAATCTTAATTAATTATTATAGTTTCTAATTAATATATTGACACTTAAATATATTAATAAACCATTTAATTAATTCTATTGATTTATTACACAATTAATAAATCAACCTTTAACTCTACTGAACTCTATCATGACCTCCAGCTATGAGGGCAACCCAAATGGACTTTGCTTCAATTAACAAGATAAATATAAATATAAAGTCATGGCTTAGACACCTAATCCAACATAATCACCATGCTGGAAGAGATAAGGTTGTACATGATGGATCGACTCTACAACATGAAGCTAAAAGGACAGACTTGGGGCAATCAGGTATGCCCAGCCATAAGGGACAAACTCAATAAACTTAAAGTTCATTAGAGGCATTGGCATGTTCTTCTCAGTAGATTAAACCAATTTGAGGTTAGAGGTACATCTTATGCCTTTGAGGTTGATCTTGAAAGGAAAACATGTTCTTGTAGAATTTGGCAACTTAATAGATATGGGTGTGTCTATTCTGTAGCATGTATATGTTATCTGAATAGGGATGTGGAAAGGTATGTGGACAAGATGTTTACAAGCATGACATACATGAAATCATATAGGTTTAGGATTAGAGGTATGAATGGAAGTAATATGTGGCCTGAGACAACATATATTCCACCTTTACCACCTGTGGCAAGGAGGATGCCTGGAAGACCAACTACAAAACGAAAGAGAGATGCTACAGAAGACCAAAGTGGGAATAGGGTGTCTAAAGTGGGTAAAAAGGTCAAATGTAGTATTTGTAGGGAGGTAGGCCACAACAAATCCAGATGTGGCAAGGGGGGAGACCACAAAAACTAAACATCAAAAAAGGTAAGAATCAACTCCATACTGAACAGAATGAAACAGTTAATGGTGCAAATAATGGTGCAAATCAGGAAGGGCATGCTGATGTTGAGGATGGGAATGGTGATGAAAATGTTGAAGGGCATGTTAATGGTGGAGGGCATGTTAATGTTGGGATTGAAGAGGGGGTTGTTGATGTTGAGGATGGGAATGGTGATGAAAATGGTGAAGGGCATGTTAATGGTGGAGGGCATGTTAACGTTGGGATTGAAGAGGGGGTTGTTGATGTAAGTTTAAATAATTTAATTTTTTTGTTACTGATAAAGTGTGAATAATTGACAACGCCTAGTGATATCAAGTATTTTAGGCGTTGTTGAGCCCTGTTCTTGATGAAATTATATCAGATATGTCTGGGTATTCTCACTTTTTGTGCCAGGACTTGTTTGGAAGAAAAGAATGGAAACAGGGACTAAAAGCGTGCAAAAGGAAGAAGTTTGGAAAAGAATGAAAAATCAAGGAAATACGCATGCGCGCCGCGGGAATTAACAACGCGTGACGCGGGCTTAAGGCGGTGTAAAACATTCAAATGACGAAAAAAAGGGGAAAAGATAAGTATGCGTGCCGCGGAATCCATAAAAGCGCGGCGCGGCTGCGAGAAATTTGAAAATATAAATAGAGGCAATTCCAGCCGAAAACCCTAGCAAAGACCGGGTGTAAAATCGACCTTGAAGCTCTTTGACTCCAAGATTTCATTCCAGCAACTTCTCAATTGGTATTTTCATGTTTTGGATTTTATTTTCAATTAGTTAGATAGTTGTAAGCTTTGGTTTGTATCTTTGGGAGTGACAACCATTGATACCAAGCTTAGGTTTATGTTTTACTAGTATTTAGTTACTGTTTTGATGTTTGGATCTGAATTTGATGAATGAGAATCATTTGGTTATGAGTATTATTGGTATTTCGGTATTTTGGATGTTTGTTTGTGTTTTGATTATTTGAATTGTGTTTGGATCTTGTTTTGGCCTTGTTTGGAACTGCTTTCCTTTGCTGAAATCAGTAGCCAATTAGGTTAGTTTTGGGCATTGAACTTTAGCTAGTAGTTGTTCAGTCAGAACCTTAGTTATTAGTTAGGTTATGCCTTGTTTGGTTTGGATGCCTTTGTTTGCTTCTGATTCAGAGATGCACTTCTGATTTCAGACAGTGACTAGGTTAGTTTGGGTTGAGTTTAGCTTATGCTTGGCTTGACTTTGTTGGGTTATTACTTTTGGGTAGTTGAGCACTTAGAAACTAGATCCTCCGACTGTAGCGTGACACTACTAGTTGGTAATCTGTCATTTAGTCTAACCACGAAGCTCCTGCGGATTAACCCTGACTACCACTGTACTAGTGTGTGTGTTAGGTTTTCTTTATTTTTGACCGCACGACGACCTAGGCGTGTCAAATTTTGGCGCCGTTGCCGGGGAGCTGTGAGCTTAGATTAGGTGATTTGTAGGACTTAGCTTCTGATTTTTGATGTTTGATTTTAGTTCGCTGATTTTTGGTATGTGTACATCCTTATAATGGGTGATTACATGTACCCGGATCAGTATTATGAGTATTATGAAAATCCGGCCGACACCTATTACGAGGATGATTACAACAATGGATCATTCGATGACAATGGATGGCGGACCGAGGAGTCATCTCAACCTGACATTTCTGCAACTTGGGCCCGACTTTGGGTACTCTGGTATAACACCCACCAAGAGCAGAAGGATCAGGCTGATGCTCTTGAAAGATTGCAAGCTTCTTTAGATAGGTTAGAGGAAAGTTGGAAATGTTCACCACCTTCGCCAGAACCGGAGGCGAGTGATTTTATTACCAATGATATGATGTGTGAACTTGCATCACCTGAATATGTGATGGAAGGGCATACATCTTGGGAAAGTCAAGAGACCACTGAGAGGGTCGAAAATGTTGTTGAGGAAGAGGTTGTATGTGACAATGCTACCTCTGACTCAACAGCTTTTGATGTTTTTGATGTTTTTGAAAATGTTGATAATGTCGAGCTAGTGATGAGTGAATCCATACCATCACCAGACGATTTGATTGATGAGGATGTTGTGGAGGAGGCTGTACGTGACAGTACAAACCCCAGCCCAACGATCCCCAAAATTGTTGATACTATTGGGGAAGGGGGTGTAGATGACAATACTACCCCCGAACCTAGAATTTTTGAAAATTTTGAGTATTTTGAAAGTAAGGATCTGGTGATGGGTGACTTTGTACCACCACCAGATCAAACCAGTCACTCCCTCTTGGTCCCGATCCACCTGTTAGACGATGATCAAGAAGATGATGCTGGTGAGTTGGTTTTTGAAAATAAGAAACATGATTTTATAGCCACTCATGATCCATTCATGAATGGAAAATTAGATGTGATCAATACTATCGATGAGGACATATGGAAGCATCCTGATATGTTGCCTTCCGATTCCATTCGATTGGAAAATTCTTACTGGCATTGCAAGCCAAAATTGCAAACTGAAGATGGCACGTGGTACACTGGCAAAATGAAATCTACAAAACAACTACTGGGAGCAGCACTAGGCGCGCTTCATGTCAAGCCAGTGATTTTGAAGAGATATAGAAGGAAGGATCGAGCTTGGAGGTTCAAAACTACGTCCAAGCATTCACGGGAGTTAATCAGAAGGCAGCGACCGGGCATCAGCAGAAGGACCGGCAAGCCATTCGACCCAGGAAAGTTTGAGGAGCAGTGGATCAACAAAGGGACGGTGGTGACTGAAAATCAGTGAAGGAAGAAGGCATACGATCCACCATAGCTGTAGAGGAGTACTACGTCTGGCTGAAGACGTTAAACTTAGCGCTTGTTGGGAGGCAACCCATCGTGTCATAGGTTAGGTTTTATATGTCTTAGAAGTTAATTAGGAAAATACATCAATCTTCTTGCAGGTATTAGTGGTCTAAAACAAGTGTGGGGTCGTGTGAGAAGTTTTTAAATTTTTGAAGACCGCGCCGCTGGTTTTTGAATTACGCGACGCGGGGTCGTAAACCAACCCGATTCGCAGGGGTTGATTTGGTGACACGCGCGACGCGCAAAGCGTAATTGCGCGACGCAGGAAACGAACAGACGGTTTTCTCCTATATTAAGGTAAGCCGCGACTCAACACACACCTCACACGACTCGGAGCTCTGATCAACGAAATTCTCTCGCGTCTTTTCTTGATCATTTTGTTTCTACTACCAAGGTACGCTATTCTAACTATCTATTAGGTGTTAAAACTAGCAATTAGGTAGTTAATTTTAGTGATTTGTCCAGAAAAGTTCAAAACTTAGAATCGCCAATGCTAACTCATAGGGTGTTTGTTTTGCCAAATGGAGACCTTAGATGAGTTAGTCGGCACTTAGGCTACCTTGTGGTATGATTGGATCAAGTTTTAGCAGGTTAAATTGTGAGTTTGATTTGGGGTTTTACAAACAGCCGCTCGCCGCGACGCGCCTGGCTCTTGGGCCATGCCGCGGTGCGGTGGGGCAGAAGAGGACTAATTTTGCAAAAAAATTTGTCTTTTGTGGCTATGTATCTTTTTGCAGATGATGTTCAGGTTAGATCACCCTTTCCTCCAGTTCCCAGAGGGACTGGCTAGCTCAACGGAGTATGTTTCGCGGAGAGATGCCTTGACTGGTCGCCGGGTTCTCGAGGCGACAGTCATTGACAGGGACATTCTGAGGGACGCCGGACTCTGGGGTGCGATCGAGCCATTCTTATATCGCACCTGGACTCATGAGGAGGCGTCATTCACATGCCGGGGCTGGGACAGGATTATGGCCACCGAGGAGGACGTCGTCTACACCGAGCTGCTATTGGAGTTTCTATCCACCATCCACTTCGCACCTCGGGCGTCAGACCCACGTTCCAGGATTATACGATTTCGATTGGGAGGTGCACAGAGGGAGTGCAACCTCCGGGAGTTCGGGAGGAGAGTCGGGTTATACACTCCAGCGGACCTCCAGCATCGCCATTTCACGCAGTTCTTCGGGGCGTGTATCCAGGGGCAGCCGGAGAGGTCCGGCAACATGGAGATTTGGACACCACTGTGCAACGTTATCTACGAGGCGGGGACCTCGAGGGAGAGCCACCTCCGCGACCCACTCCACCGCCTCATGCACCGTATCGTCTCCACCTCCATCATGCAGCGGGAGGGGGGCGAGAAGGTGTCCAGGGAGGACATGACATTTTTCTGGGCTCTCCTCGATCCGTCCCGATTCCTCCACCTCCCCTACGCCCTCGCAGTTGCTCTCTCCACTCACTCGACGGGAGCCTCCACTAGCAGTCCATTGGCCCGGGGGTATTCCATTACCCGCCTGGCCCGTTCATATGGGATTCTTACTGCCTCCGTGGCCGCTTCTTTGACCACGTTGCCTCCATCTCGCACGACAACACGCACTCTGGAGAGGATGCGGCTCATTGAGCAGCAACGCCCGGGGCAGTTCATCCGGGCACCTACAGAGCCTCCCCAGGCACCCCAGCCCGCATATGCCCAGCCAGGCTGGAGACGACAGAGGCGGGAGGTACCCGCCGAGCCAGCACCTCAGCCTCAGCTATCCGAGGTCATGGCAGCCATTCAGGACCTCAGTCAGAGGATGTCTGCCCGGGAGGCACATGATCGCTGGATGGCGGAGACGCAGAGGATGATCATGCTGCGGATGCATTTTGATGACATTCCACCTCACCCCTCTGGCGATGATGGGGCAGGTCCATCCGGGACCCACCATGATGATGATTGATGTACTTTTTTCTTTCTTTCTTTCTTTCTTTATATATATATATATATATATATATATATATATATATATATATATATATATATATATATATATATATATATATATATATATATATATATATATATATATATAGGGATATATGTACAAAACTTATGACACCACTATCTCTACATTTTTATATTTTATTTGTCACGTTTGCTTTTAATTTGTTTGTTGAGTTATGCATGATATACCAAATGGGAAGGAGTTGTCTCAGACAAGTGTGGGGTCACCGTGCCCCCTCCACTTGTCTCGACCACCGGCGTATTCACTGTAGCGCTACAACTCCAGCATACGAAATCAGGGATCCGTTTGTTGGCAATTATACATGTGATATTGAGCACCAAGCAATCTATCGTCCAAAAGGGGTAACTCTTTCTCCCTTGTTTTGAAATAATTTTTGTACAACGGGGACGTTGTACGGTTTTAAGTGTGGGGTGTGGACGGTCGAAAGAGAATTTTTTTGAAATTTTTGCAGGAAATGATTGACTTTCAAAATTTTAGCAACTTTTTCAAAATTTTTAATAAATTGCAATTTTGAAATGAATGGTGTGATTGTGATAGCATTAGTATTTTTCAAGAGATACTGTTTATTTGTGATCATGCTATTAGTTTTTTTTTTTTTTTTTGAACGGCAAATCTATCCTACTCCTAAATTACTCCTTGTTATGTTAGTGCCAGGATTTGAACCCTGGACCTCCTTGAGTTTTTACGAGTTTAGAAGGTTGAGCTGTTTCAAGTTTGGAGTTTAGGAAGGAAATGTCAATCTGTGGCCTTTGTTGTTCGAGCCGGTAAGTCTAAAATGGGTAGGACTTATGCACCTTACCACCTAAGATCGTCTAGTCTGGGATGGTATTTCTGAAAGCTCATTACACGGACAACATCGAAAGTCATGGACAATTCCTTAATGGCCTTTAGAATCTGAATGAGTAAGTACACTTCATTGTGAACAGAAAGTTTGTAATCAAGGGTTCTCTAGAAAGCCACGAATTCCAAAGAACAATTCAATTATGTTTTCGCGAACTATTCCACTCTAACTCATAGAGCAATAAACTTTGAAACTGAACACAGTCAAAAATTGTTTGAGTCTTTATTATAATTTGTTAAAAACTCTCTTGGTTGGGGACAAGCAAGGCACAACTGTGGGGTGTTTGACAACGCCTAGTGATATCAAGTATTTTAGGCGTTGTTGAGCCCTGTTCTTGATGAAATTATATCAGATATGTCTGGGTATTGTCACTTTTTGTACCAGGACTTGTTTGGAAGAAAAGAATGGAAACAGGGACTAAAAGCGTGCAAAAGGAAGAAGTTTGGAAAAGAATGAAAAATCAAGGAAATACGCATGCGCGCCGCGGGAATTAACAACGCGTGACGCGGGCTTAAGGCGGTGTAAAACATTCAAATGACGAAAAAAAAGGGAAAAAGATAAGTATGCGCGCCGCGGAATCCATAAAAGCGCGGCGCGGCTGCGAGAAATTTGAAAATATAAATAGAGGCAATTCCAGCCGAAAACCCTAGCAAAGACCGGGTGTAAAATCGACCTTGAAGCTCTTTGACTCCAAGATTTCGTTCCAGCAACTTCTCAATTGGTATTTTCATGTTTTGGTTTTTATTTTCAATTAGTTAGATAGTTGTAAGCTTTGGTTTGTATCTTTGGGAGTGACAACTATTGATACCAAGCTTAGGTTTATGTTTTACTAGTATTTAGTTACTGTTTTGATGTTTGGATCTGAATTTGATGAATGAGAATCATTTGGTTATGAGTATTATTGGTATTTCGGTATTTTGGATGTTTGTTTGTGTTTTGATTGTTTGAATTGTGTTTGGATCTTGTTTTGGCCTTGTTTGGAACTGCTTTCCTTTGCTGAAATCAGTAGCCAATTAGGTTAGTTTTGGGCATTGAACTTTAGCTAGTAGTTGTTCAGTCAGAACCTTAGTTATTAGTTAGGTTATGCCTTGTTTGGTTTGGATGCCTTTGTTTGCTTCTGATTCAGAGATGCACTTCTGATTTCAGACAGTGACTAGGTTAGTTTGGGTTGAGTTTAGCTTATGTTTGGCTTGACTTTGTTGGGTTATTACTTTTGGGTAGTTGAGCACTTAGAAACTAGATCCTCCGACTGTAGCGTGACACTACTAGTTGGTAATCTGTCATTTAGTCTAACCACGAAGCTCCATCACTTTCACTTTATCAACATAAAAAACGTACCACCACCAACACGGTCAAACAAGCAAGTACTTTCTTCAACCTCCAAATGTAGGCCTTCAGCTCTAAAACTTCTCGATCATGTTGTGCTCTCTCCAGTGCTGTTGCCTCGTCTCTTTTGGTCAGCTCTAGATTATATTCTTCCTTTTGCTGTATAACAACCCCCTCTAGCTCACCAATCCTCCTTCTGTAATTACCGATCACCATCGCATCCTCCCGACCATCGGCCATTCGCTTTGTCGACAAAAACAACTGCTTATAGTGTCCTTCTTCTTGAGCATCATCTTTCCATTTGAAATACCTACAGTTCTTCTTGGATGTCTGATGAAAGTTAAAAAAAAATCACTTTTCAAAATTAGGGTTTTGTTACGACTAAATCGCAACTTCTTTCTACGAACCTTGATAATGTAAACATCTTTTATAAAAACGAACATGGAATAAAGATTTACCAGTGAGTTTTGACAGTTCCAAAAGCGACGTCCCGGATTGCCGTCACTCCAGGAGGTCCTTTCGACCGGTTTCATGGGTGGCTTACAGAAGCAGTCCAGTGGCTCACCTTCTGCGTTGTATCGCTGTCGAAACCCACGAGGTCGACCCTGGATTTGAGAACTTTCAGACGACGAAGACATGGAGCTGAAGATATCGATCGCTTCGTTTTAGGGTTTTCGATGGGAGCAAAAAAGGGTAACGAAAATATCGGAAGTGATTCAATTAAGGGACTCGTTGTCCCTGTTGGCAAACCTACGTGGAGCTGACTCGGCAAAACATGGTTAAGAATTTTCACATCACCAAGCCACGTCGACACAACCGGCTATAACCTATAACAATTGAAGACATTCCCCAATTTGACACGTATTTTTAAACTTTAAGGGGCTATTGCGCAAAAAAAAAGATCAATGACTAAATTGGGTCAAAATCGATAGTTTATAGGGCTACAGTAGCAATAACCCTTATAGCAAAATAATGAAAAACCAGGAACACAAACAAATATAATTGGTCAAAAGCAATTGGTTCATCCTAATAGGCACTTTAATTATTATTTTTAATTAAATTGTGCATGTAATTTGATAGCACAAATATAAAAGAACAACAGTTAATGTACAACAACAATGTGATAAAATTGTCTAAAAATGGTTTTAATACCACTGTTGGAGTTTGATGTCATATATATCATTGTAGAAAATAGAGTTGCAGTGCAAACAGTGAATTCGAAAGTTTAACTTTGAAGTTATGGGTCTAATTAAACAAATATGATCAGCATAAAAACAACCATATGATGTGTAGAAAATTCACCATTGATCCGTAGAAGATTACAACCAAAATTATGTATTTATGGTGTATCTAAACAAACCAATTCAAACAACTAAAAAATCATCAACTATCAAAGCAAGATACCATGATCACAATCAACACATGAAAAGTTGACAACCCACACAATCAACACATGAGATTTTTTAAACCCAAGTCGTTTTATCGATTTTTGCTCCACAAGGACGTTATTAAGAGAGAGGGAGCAGTTGAAGGGGACTAGGATTTCCAAAATTCCAAATTTATGTTAATTATCTCCTTTTATTTAATAAACAATTTTTTATTGAATTTGCTTTGATTAGAGAATAATAATTAATTAATTTTTTTAATAATTAATAAAATTTATCTAATAGATATGTATGATTTATTCTAGATATTTTATGCTTTATAATATATGACCTCATAATTTCATATATAATACGGTAGTTGCTTTATTTCTTGTATACTATTGCTAACACAAATAATGTAAATAATATAAATGACCATGAAATGGGAAAAAAGTAAAAATTACACCAAGTAATATAACAAATAACATACTACAAAAATTAATAATTAATAATTTATATTAAACGCCCTAGATAACCTATATGTAATAACACATTATTAAGGAATATGATATAATAACACGTCTTTATCATAAATATTCAATTGAAGAGATGGTCCATTTGATCAATATGCGGACGATAGAAGCAAAAAAAGCTACTGCAACATTAGTATCATATTTTTGGCTTTTGTTTGGATAATCTGGTAAAGCAAGAACATGGTATTCGATGGCAACAATAGAATCCGTAAACTTAAATAAATAAAATGACAAAATAGTTGGATTTAAAGAAAATATATAGAATAATAGAACAAAATAGTATATATATTATAGATTTGATATATTTAAAGTGATTTGAAAAATGATGTTTTAAGTTTTTTTTTCTAATTTTTAAAAGGTTATAAAAAACTATTCTCTTTATTATGTGGGCTTTTTAACAAAACTTGTTAATCTATAAGTTATTGTTACGAGCCTTTTCAATACTAGCGGCAGATCCGCTCAATTTTAAATAGTTGTGAAAAACTCTTGCGCTCTGAAATTTTATAAAGGTATTTTAAATTTATGGTTAATGCTTAACTGTATGTTTGATAAAACTAGTTGGAAATTGGAAGCTAATAGCTTATAGCTGAAAGTTGTTAGCTTGTAACTGGTAACGGGTAATTGTTAGTTTATATATGAATGTTCGATAAAAGTAGCTGGAAGCTTTTAAAATATTTAAAATTACATGAAATGACATTTATGTAAAAGCTAAAATTAAAACATAATTATGAATAAATGATTGTCTAAACTATGGTTTTTTAAAAGGGGTATGCCAAAAACACCCTCAATGATGTCGCATATGTGTGTGTAAGTCAACTCACACAAGACACACACAACTCACACAATACCCACACTTACGTGGTTATTTAAGATTACTTTTTTTAAAAGGGTAATCTTAAATCCCCTTAGGTGTGTGGGTATGTGTTGTGTGAGTTGACATTCACACATACAAGTCACATCATAGGGGGGTTTTTTTGAACACCCATTTTTAAATTCTCAAATTTCCAATAGTATGTTCCATTAAAAAAATCAATAGTCACATGGCAACATAATAAGTCTTAGTGAAATCATTGTTGTTGAGTATTCTATATCAAGACATCAATATCATTATGTATGGGTGTTCATTGGACGAAATCTAATCGTTTTTTATAGAACCGATCTAATCCAATAATACATTGGATTTTCGATTCTGTCAACTAATCCAATCAAATTCGTTTTATAAACTGATCCGATCCAATCCAATTGAATGTTAGATTGGATTGCTTTTTTCCATTCGATATATATATATATATATATATATATATATATATATATATATATATATATATATATATATATATATATATATATATATATATATATATATAAAACCAATTTTTGCAGTTCTAACAATTAAACAACTCAATATAATTATATTAAAGTTTGAAATGAAAATAATAAATATGAAAAGTATATTATATAAGTTAGATGGTTAGAAATGAAAAGTAAAAGGCTATATTTGAAAGTTTCGAAATCAAATTTTGTGTTTGTAGACCAAATTTCTTAAACAGTTATACTGTTACAATACAATTTAAAACTATTCTATTTTTACAAAACTCTTTGTAAACAGTCCTAGTTTTGTCTACCAATTATAATACATATTTTTTTAGTTTAATATATTAAATTATTAATTATTAATTGATAAATAGGTTGGATATTAATTTGATATCCAATTGGATTTACATTTGTTTGGTTTGGTTGGATATCTAATGAATTTTCATTATCATCCAAAAACCGATTCAATTCAATTAGATTCTGAAACTTTCAAACCAATCCAATCCAACTGAAGTTGGATATCCAATATAATTGGTGGATTTTTAATTGGATTGGTTGGTTTTTTTTTATCGGTTTTTTTTTTTTTTTTTTTGCACACCCCTATCATGACGGGCACAGTTCATATTGTGTCACTGTGTGAGAGAATTCGTGAGTTGTGAGGATTTTGTGAGAGGTGATGAATGAAACCAACGTGATTATGGTGATATAAAATCAATCGTGATAAAAAAAGATGCATGTGTTAATAATTCTAGGAGCATTGACGTAATTTTATTATAGTTGGTATGAGCTTTTTGTTAAATGCTACTTCAAATTGTTTTTAGATGATAGCGTTTTGTTTAAAATAAAAAAACTTTAAAATCGCGTTGCCGAACAAAGTTTTTTGTTTTTATCGGAGTTTTTTTTAAAAGCTATAAACTATAAGATGTCAAAAGCTTTGAAACACTTTCCACCAAACGCATCCTAAATGTCATGAAAATTTTACTATGAATGTTCTAACTATATAAAAAAGTATTCCTAGTAAAACCGGGATAAAAAAACATAATTACATAATTAGTTAAAAGACTAACTAAAAACATAATTTATCGAATGTCAAGCTTGTGGGATAAGCATGAGAGCAAGGTGGTGGCATTTTCGTCATGTAATATTTGCCCATAGAATCTTGCCCACAGAGAAACCCTAGTTCTCAAAACCGGACTGTGGTTTTTCTCGTGCTGACTCGGATCCAAAGTAGCGATGTCAACAAGAATTCCACAAAACCAGGAGCAACCCAGGTGGGCCACGTATTAAAGTAATCCTCCTCAGATGCTGCACATCTGCAATAGAAGATGGTTTGTGGCGATTCGACCACACTCTGACACGCCACATGCCTTCACGCGCTGCTACACTCCCTCCACGCCTCTCACCTTCTCCAATGCTCACCATCTGTCCTGCCGATCTCCTCACCTTTATGACAAATGCATGCCTCATACTCTCATAGTTACCATCTTACTCTTTTTCTTTGTTATTTTTAGACTGTAACGTAAACAAAGTCGTGCTTTCTGTTTTGCGATTCAACTCAAACACGTTTGTGAAGATTGTTAGTTTTGCAAAAAGTAAAACGAGAATGATGTTTTTGTTGATGGATTTGAAATCTCGAATTTGTTATAGTTTAAGGAAGCGTCTATGTATCTTTGAAAAGTTCAAGAGATTGTTTATTTTTATATTAATAAGAGTAAAATAAGCTGAGTACTTGTATATGCTTGATGCATCTCCAGCTAGTTTCTAGATAATTTGCTTAATAAATTTTTTGGGTTTCTGGAAAAATATCATTTTTAATGGCTAAATTTTAATATTACGATTGTTTTTTATTCAATATTTGTATCATGACTGAATCCGCTAAGTCAATCAAAACTATTCTCATGTTAGGATTAATAAGTATCATAATTATTGATGAACAATATAAAATGTTATTTATTAAATGTTAGGGAATATGATGATTTGACTTATTCAAATAGTTTATTTCTTGTATATATAATATAAACATTACTTATCTATATATGCATTATTGTGGTATTTTAGTTTAACGGTATATGACTGTATTATTAAAAAAACAGCCCCAAATAAATAAGGTTCATTCTATTCATATTTTCCTAAAAAGTAAAATTCACTCACACAATTACTATATATACCCTTTCATGGTTATATGTGTTGGTATACATATAGCATCACCCATAAATAATCATCATAAGTTATATCTATTATAAATTACTTTATTAGATTTTAACCAAAGAGATGATATTTTTATTTTTATTTTAGATCTATCTATTTAAATTTTATTTTATTTTTATACCTCTCATTTTTGATGAAACGAGAGAATTATGATCATGGTATGAAAGTCAAAACATTTTTTTAGTCGATGGATCCAAATATAATAAAAAATATCAACTGAGTTTAACAAAACTTTATTCTAAATCTAATAATCTAAAGTTTATAGACTCCAATAGAAGCCCATAAACTTAATTTTACGCTTAGAAATGAACTTGTGTTTTTAGATTTAGAATATAATCATGAAATTCTAATAAAATCTTCGATCTAAACCACATAAGTTTTAAATAATCCATTTGTACCATAAGAATTTATACTCATATATTTTTATGTAGTCGACATGTTTATCATACATTTCCTTGTTGGTCACGTAAAATGAGAGTTTTGCACTTTTTGATCAATTTGTCCTTTTCACTAAGCTTTACAAATCTTATGGTTATTTCTTTATAACTTTTCGTTTCAATTCCAAATAAATTGATTATTTTTTTTGTACTTCTTAATCTTTATCTTAAATTTACCATTATGTATATATTGGGAACTGAAATTAACAACTAGCCGGTCTTTCATTTGGATTCTTCTTACTAGTTTATACTTTGTAGACAAAACTGTAAAAATGGTCCCTGTGTTTTGTCAAAATCGCAAGCTGGGTCCAAAAAGTTTCCCACTTGCAGGGGAAGTCCAAAATGAGAAACTTCCCGTGATTTTGGTCCCTGACAAACTTGAAAAGACTGAATTACCCTTTTAATTTCTTTTTTAATTTTTTAATGACTATTTTCATCTTTTTTTTAATTAAAAAGTAAAAAGAAATCTACCCAACCACCCCCCCCCCCCCTCCCCTTCTTCTACACCCACCGGTTCTCTCTCTTTCTCTCTTATCAAACCATGAAAACCCCCATTTTTAAACAACCCCCCGGTACTTCCCTTCCCTTCGTCTTCCTCACTCTCGCCACCACTATTTTTAAACAACCCAAACCTTCAAAAATCATTGCTCACTCGATTAATCAGTTTCTGAACGCCTTTGCCGATCTCACCCACAATGAGTTCAAGCTTGCTCGATTGCGCAGCCTCTCTGTGTCTGCTGCTTCCTGTGATACGATCACATTCTTCGTCACAACACTATTTTCATCTATTGTGATTTAGGGTTCAATAATATCCAGTACCTCTAAGTCAGTGAAACGTACATCCCATTTTTCTCGAATTTGATGAAGATAGAACTAGATGTGAATGAAACGTACCCCCTAAACATAATCCCATTTTTCTCGGCCCCATCTGTGGCTCCACAAGTCTCTCTATCTCTTCTTCGATAAAATCCCCAAATCGCCAAAATCTCTCTGTCTCTTCTCCGACCAGTAGCGAGGCAGAGGGATTCGAGTGACAGAGTGGCTCCATGGATGCGACGGGAAGCAGCAATGCTGCAACTCCGGTAGCAGCGGTGGCCGGCTGTTACGTCATCCCGGACAAACTCCCCTTTACAGGATCGAAGGAGGGCTTTTTCATATCTGCAAAGTCGGCACAAAATTAGTCACCATCGATTTTGTATTTACGGAGGGAGGAGATTCAAGATTCATCAGTGATGTAGTTTGATGGTGTCGAAAAGTGGAATCATGAAGGTGGGAGAAAACTGACGAGTCGGAGTATCAAGAGAGAGAGAGAGATGAAAGGTGGGAGGGTGGTTTCATTTATATTTAATAAAAAAAATTAAAATAGATAATGAAAAAAAGAAAAACAAATAAATACTAAAATAGATATTAAAAAAATGAAAAAAGAAATTAAAAGGGGCAAAATAGTCTTTTCAAGTGAGTCGGGGACCAAAAACACGGGAAGTTTCCCATTTTGGACTTGCCATGCAATTGGAAAACTTTTTGGACCCAAAGTGCGATTTTGACAAAGCACAGGGAAACTTCTTGGTGGTTTCGTGTATTAAACTCTATTCCCAAAAATGTCTCATACACATTCTTATTTATTCAACTATTTTACAAAATAGCATTCCACTTTTCCCTCTTTTTAAAATATAGCAACTTACTTTGCTATTTTCTTGTATCCATGTTCACGTACAAAATGTTTTGCACCTTTTTACTTATAATAAGTATTATAGCATGCAAAAATACAATTTATACAATAAAATAATGTATAGAGAATATTTAACGCAATTTCTCATATTTTGTCATGTTTACATACAGAAAGTTACTTGAATCTTATATCACTTGTTCCCTTTCTGCTATTATTATGATAAGAGTTTCCCATTTTGTCCCATTTTAAACATAAAAAGAAGTATAATTCAAATTGTTGTCAATTCTTTGAGTTATCACATGTATTCTTGTACTTTTTTGCATCCAAGCATATATTAAGATATGCATACACAACATTCTCATGTTTTCCACCTCACTTAGCATGATAAATGTCAATACCTTGACTTTTTGCATTTTTATACCACTTTAGGGAATAATATAATGTATTTTTTTCGTTTTCACTATTTCTTGCTATAACATCATCTTAAACATATAACCCTCATACTTGAGCATATTATGACTTGTCAAAAAATGAGTCTCACCAAGTTTAGTCATTGGAACATATTTTAAAATGATTCACGAATTGTCCTTATTCACAAGATTTAAGAACCTAGTTATTCCCTCATATCCCATAAGCTTTAGCTATTATCCTTAATGCATTAACATTGTGAATTTGAAATTTTTGGAATGTTATAGAATAGCTAAAAGAAGATATCAAACTTTTAGTGAAGCTTGAATAACAATGTTGGTTGAAGTTAACCTATCATTATAATTCTAAAGTGATGTTGTTAACATACTTTGCTACCCTCAATATTAATCCATCATTGTAAAAGGCAGTATAAAAAATCCTATGAAGTCCTAATATGGAGGAAGCCAAACATCTCTTACTTTTGTGTCTTTGGATGTCCTTTCGATATCGTAAATTAGAGAGACCATGTCACTAAGTTCAAACTTATGTTCGATTAAATCAATATTTACAAGGTACTCTCTATGTACAAAGATTCTAGAGTCTTTAGCAATAGCCAAAAGATCATCGAAGAATCTATAGGTCTCAATTTTTATGTCAATTACATCAACAATAGCACCTTACGCCATATGAGCAAATTTTCTAGAGGAACTCATCCAATCATCTCATATAGCTGAAAACCTTACTTCATCCTCTGATAAATTATCCATCGCTTCCACTCCATTACTTTCAAATGGTGTACCATTGAAAATTGGTACTCAATTATGCAATCAAACTTCTACAATCAAAACTACACAAGATCATCCACTCAGTCACGTTATAAGAAAATAGATATCGAGAGTGCACTCTTGGAATCAAGTCAACATTAATTTATATAGGTATGTGAATTTTGTCTCAATGACGAAACCAAAGAAAATCATTAAAGGGTTTACTGACACGCACTATATTATAGTTATGAAAGATAAGTTAAGTGAGTTAAATGACACAAGGTATGAACTTTTATACCAATGCCTCTAAACAACAATTGTTGATACATTATGGATATAAAGAAATAAATTGGATGAACTTAGAATGGTCATTGTTAGGACCCATGGTGGTTAGCAAAATACGGAATAACAAAACATCTCAAAGATAATCGATAATAAATGAAGAACATATAGGAGTAATCTTGATTTCTTTAGATAACAAAGAGTAAAATCATATTTGAAGAACATGTGGCTAGGGAAAGTGTTTTCCAGCCACAGAGAACTCTCTGAAATCTAAAAGACTACATTGTAGGTGCATACATACAATGACTACTTCTCATCCTATTTATAAGGAAAACAGAATATTCTATCCTAGCTATCACTCATCATTGTAGAGCATTTCCAGCTCCAACAATCTCCTCCTAAATGCTAGAAAATGATGAAGGATACAATGAGTGATAAATACATTATGCAAATACAAGGCTAAAATACATAATATCCGGAAGCAGGAATGGTGCGGCTGTGAAAAACAAATGTTGAGATGACTCGAATACTCTGAAGTGCCTATGATATTTGATGCTAGGTAATAAAATCTCTAATCATCAAAGGTCTTTGGATTCAGAGGCTTAGGCTCTCCAAGGCAGAAAAGCGAAATCTTATTCTACAACTGATCAGGCCAACCACTAATCAAGTCTGGAGGACTGTGTCTACTCCGCAACTGAAGATCCCAATGATCAGATCACATGTTGTCATGAAAAGTATGAATCATCTCTTGTTCCTCGAATAACTAAAGAACGCCATAGAGCACCAATAACAATAAGAATAACCTGCTGAAAAGAATAACAAACATCTTGTAATAAAGTCTAAACAATAAATAATCATGATCTGGAGATAGTCTAGCAACGCCATGAATTTCATCTCTGAATACCAAAAATAAGTGCCACGTCACATCACTAAATAAGTTTTCATCATCGGGTGTCTTCGGAAATCAAAAATCTAACAATAATAAGAAGTGTTTTGAATCATTATAATAAGCAATTTGCGTCTGAGGAGAATCCAAGCGATGCCATAAATTTGATCAGTGATGACCAAAAATCAGTGCCACATCGCATCGTAGCGCTAAAAATCTCTTCGTCTGCGGACGACTCAAGAAACAAAACACTCGGTCCGGATGCTCATCATGAATTCTCCCCCTATTTTTATCATAAGTGCTAGATCAAAAAATAAATAATTCGAGTCGAAGAATCTTGGATACTAGGAGCTTTGGATGCTCCCCTTATATGTATGAAGGATCTCGATAAAACACAACACATAAAGTAAAATAAATACTTCCTGGTCATCTGTAGTTGGTCAACTTTGTTGTGATATGTTGAACAAACAAGGACCGATAAAATGATAATAAACATTTGCTGAAATAATCTATGTTATGTGCTGAAGAGTGGTTGAATGACCAACATAGGATCCTCGGTTGCGAATAGAACGCAGAAGGTGCGAAGGGAAGTAAGCAATCAATCCTTCGGTCGCAAACCATAGGATGTCAATGAGCTGCAGTTCCGGAATATCTTGTCGGAACATGTCGGTCGAAGACGTCGAATAAAAATAATATCTTCAGTTAACAGGGCCTTTGATTCGTCAATCGCTGATATGAAGTATTGGTTTGTCGACCCAATGAAGAACGTCAGTAGCAACAAGTGGAATAAAAATCCACATTATTCTACACAGCCATAGAAGCGGACAATCTGAAACGAAGTTTTTCGAAAAAATATATCATGAAGCAATCTCATACGAAGCGTGAAAATCCAATTTTTGAGGAAAACATAATGTAACGATTAATTTCCTTAAAAATTCGCTTCGGACAATATCGGAAAAAAAATTGGTGTTAAAAAACTTGGATAAAAATAAAAAGAATAAATTGGTGTTGGAAAAAATTGTGTAAGAAAATTTTGGTAAGGAAAAGGAGAAGGTTTTGGGGTGAGGATGATAGGTTTGTGTGAGGAGGAGAAGCTTCTGTTAGGAGGCAAGGAGTTCTGAGAGAAGCAAAGTCTCCTGACGAGTAAAAAGGAGAAACTTCGATTCAGACAGCAGCGAGAAAAAAATACATGTAAGAAGCGGACGCTGCTGTTGTGTAAGAAGCGAAAAAGAATTGGTTTAAAAAGTTTCATCCGATGTAAAAAAAATTACTTCACAAGAAGCTTAAAAATGGGTGATAAAAAATTTAACGAGTGTTAAAAAATAAGTCAAAAAATATTATTCTTTGCACAAAAAAATATTTCACACAAAGTATGGTTCTTGCACTTGGCTGAAAAAAAGAGAGACAATGGTAGGATGTGTTAGAAAGTAAAAAAGGAGAGGTTTATAGACTGCTTTCGGGTGGCAGGTGGGTGGATGGAAAGTATGGGGGTTTTGTGTCAGAGAAGGGAAAACAGAGGGTGTAAGGAAAAAGAGGAATTGACAAAAAATGGTGATTATATGCTTCCTTTTTCTAGCAAAATACAAAGAGAAAGAGAGAGATATAGGACATGCAATAAATGTTAAAGAGAGATAGAGAGAGTGTGAGAGATAGAGTGTGTGTGTGTGTGTGTATGAGAAATCATCTTTCTGTCAACTACATCCGCCGACCATGCGCCTGACTGAAGGCGTAGCCTTCACGCGCTGCGCACAAGGCAGCAACAATAGCATGTGTGCTACACTCACCGATCATGCGAGTGGGTGTGATCTCGACCGAAGGAAAAGCAATCAGGCTTTAATATCTTATACATTCAGCCTGTATATTTATACATTGCTTTAATTCACCACTTTCGTCTCTCAGATCAATGTATATTACGCACAAGCACCCCAAAATATTTTTCCAAACCAAATATGTAACGTCCCATTTCTCGGAACGTTTATTTTTCATATTAATTAATTTTTAGTAATAATAATAATAATGAGAAATAATCCTAGAAACCAAAATATTTAGTAAAGGGGGTTGCCATTTAGTAATACTTAACTTGTTAGATAATATGGTTAAGGGTTAATCAAAAATATAAGCCATAGTTGGGGGGCCTACCCTGCCAATGGGTGAAAGTTGCATGTTGGGTTCATGTTTTACCTCCTGTTGTGTGACGAGTTTGAGGCTGGATCAAGGGCTTTCGGGTGGGTCTTGGGCTAAGGAAATCCATTCACATTTAAGCAATATGAAGTGAAGTCGTATTCCACTCCAACCCTAGTAGCCGTGTTCCCTTCTCGTTCTTGTTTTTCTCTTCTCTCATGTTCTCCTCTTTGTTTGTTGCTGTTGTCGAGGGTTTTAGGAGGGAAGAAAGAAGGTGCTTGTGTGTGTGTTAGTGAAGAACATGTGCTAGGGATCAAGCAAAAGGTAGTCGTGGGTCTTGTTTTATCTTAAGGTAAGCTTTCGGGTTCTCCTTCGTTCAAGCCTGGTTGTGGTATACCACCACCACCTCAACCCCACCGTGGGCTGGTGTGTGTGTGTGTGTGTATGTGTGTGTATTTAGTGGCTTGAGTTTGCAAGTGGTTCTTGTAGTTCTTTCTATTCTTGATCCATGCATGTTGTTTGGTGTCGTACGCTTGGGTTCTAGCCGTTTCCACACATCACACACCATTGTGTGTCTTGATGTGTGAGTATGGTTGTTATTTATTAATGTTTAGTCTAAAGAAGTGCTTGTGATCCCCTAATTTTTAAGTTTTCCTTGTTGTCATTTCAGACCTTGAAATGTCTTAATAAAGTTCTTAATGGGTTTAGGGTTGAAAACCCTAACCCTAGCACCATTGTTGTGATGTTGAGCATTTTCACTGATTTTGGGTTTCTTTAGAAACATCACATAAAATCGTAGGTATGTCCATTTGGGTCAAGGATTTTGTCCTTGAAATGTTCTTTGAGTCTAGTTTGTTTCCTCAAAAGGATTTGATCTTATTCAGACCCTAGGTCAAGTGGAATTAGCAATTTCCACTGACTGGTCTAGGATTCTGACAGATTAGGTCTTCTGTCTTTGGAAAATCACTAAAAATTGTATAAAACTCATTTAGGGATGAGGTCAGTCGCCTTAGTTCAGGTTTGTGCCTAGTTTTCCCACACCAAATTTGAGAACCCGATTGTCTAAACTGTGGAGTCTACTTGTTGATTTTGCTCTGACCTTTTAGGGTTTGGTCCAGCTCATTGTCCAAAATGTTGAGTCTACTTGTTGATTTTGCTCTGACCCTTTGGAGAATGAAAATGACTTGAGGTCAGGGTATGTGGTCTTATATTACGGTCTAGTTTACTCTTTATTTTTCCCTGAATTTATGGATGACCCTTACTAGGTTCAAAGTAACAAGCTTTACAACTTGGTCTGAATATGGAATGTTTAGATACTTGATTTGGTAAATTCAAAATCGAAGAAAAATAGTTAGGGTTAGTGCCTTATATCCTTCGAATCCTAAAACGATGAAAGAGAGAACTATGCAAAAATATCCTAGATTGGATAGGTTTAGGATGGGGTAAATGAGGTATCATCACATTCCTTGGTTTGGGTTAAAAGTTGAAATATGAGTTTAATAATTAAAGTAATACTACAAGTATCTATTTATAGTAAGGTTGAACTAGTATACTTAGTAGTAACTTTATATTCCTTATAAGAGTATAAGGTGCTCGGGTGGAGCTTGGTGGGCTCCTTTGATTTGCTGCACAGATTTCTTCAGCTGGTGCTTTGAGGTAAGTTCATCATTACGTTGTATTGAAGTTATACATCATTTATTATAGCTTGTGTGTGTTGTTTAGGATGTAGGTGGGTTGTACTAGGCTATGGGAAGTCCTAGTAGGTGTGTAAGTGTTAGGAGTGGGTACAAAGCAAGCCATGATTGAGTTGGGTGCCACGATCAAGTTATATGTCGTAGTTGTGTTGTGCACCATGATTGAGCTGGGTGCCATGATCATGTTGTGTGTTGTAGTTGTGCTGTGTACCATGATTGAGCTGGGTGCCATGATCATGTTGTGTGTTGCAGTTGTGTTGTGTACCATGATTGAGTTGGGTGCCATGATCATGTTGTGCGTTGTTGTTGTGTTGTGTGCCTTGTTTGTGATGTGTACCTATGATAGGGGTAGAGCATGTGTGATGCATATGTCGTGTTGTGTTGAATTCACTAAGCTTTTTGCTTACTCTTTCCCTTCCAAACCACTGCTTACACATACTTCGGGTATGAAGGATGGCAAGGCGTGACGCATATACACTGATGCTGCTTCTTTTGGATATTTATTTTGAGTTGACTTCATCTAGTTTGACTTTCGTTGTTGGATTTATTTGATATTAAATGTTCTTGATTAAATACAGATGTTGAGCTTCAAATATTTATATTAATTTGAGGTATATTTAATGGAAATTTTTTCTTAAAAATTTTAAATTTACTGTAAAATATGGGATGTTACAAAATATTAGTGTCTTTTTCAAGAACAGGAGCAAAAACTTCAAGAACAATTTCAACTTTTTCAAGAAAATTTTGTCCAAATAAAATTTTCAACTACTATTATTGAAATATATTCTCTCCTACTCATATGTTATTGATCTTTTCCAAAATATTCAGCAAAAATATGGATTAAAATAGATCTTTAAGAGAATAAGAGACAAGAACATCACATTCTTCATCTTCAACAGCTGAAAATAAGAACTTGAGAAATATTGATTACAGCAGCAGAAAAACGTGAACGGCAACAACAACAACTTATTCTGGATAGTGGAGTCAACCCGAAAATCATAGATAAAATCATCACAAAAAATTATATAGCGAATCTGAGAAATTTTTATAAAAACCAAAAATCTTCAAGAACAAAGATGCTAGTCTGGATCCTCACTATATAGTCACGAAGGTGGCCCTGATACCAATTGTCAGAACAAGATTAAGGTTAAATGACAAGTAAGTGCGGAATATAAAGAATAACTCCAACTTTTTTTATTTTGTTTTTATGGGTAATCTTGATTTCATTAGATAACAAATAGTAAAATCATACATGAAGAACATGTGGCTAGGGAAAGTGTTTCCCAGCTACAAAGAACTCTCTAAAATATAAAAGACTACATTGTAGGTGCACACATACAATGACCACTTCCCAACCTATTTATAGGAAAATTTGAATATTCCTAAGTACAAAGGGAATATTCTAGCGTAGCTATCACTCATCATTGTAGAGCATTTCCAGCT
Organism: Cichorium intybus; assembly: GCA_023525715.1. Taxonomy (NCBI): domain Eukaryota; kingdom Viridiplantae; phylum Streptophyta; class Magnoliopsida; order Asterales; family Asteraceae; genus Cichorium; species Cichorium intybus. Next base: position 127,098,553 of record CM042011.1, on the reverse strand, counting down.
CCAAAAGTCATAAGAAACAATGTTAGGGTGGTAGCTCAAGGTTTTAGTTTACATGAAGGACTGGATTATGATGAAACATTTTCACCTGTTGCAAGAATTAAGGTAACCGACTGTTCTTAGCATATGCCTCTTACAAAAAGTTTAAAGTGCATAAAATGGATGTGAATTTTTTTTTACATGGTATCTTCAAAAAGAACTCTTTCTCAAGAAGCCCCTGACATTGAAGACCTTGAACATCAAGGTCATTTGTATTGAGTGGACAAAGTTGTATATGGGTTGAATCATGCTCCAGGATCATGATATAATACATTATCATCCAACTTTCAAGAAAAAAATCTATAAGATACGAAGCATAACAACATATTATTTCTATAAGAAAAATAAATCACATTTCCTCCTAGCATAAGTCTAAATGGATGAAATTATATTTATATCTACAAAGGATAATATTTTTCAAAATTTAGTGTTGTCATGATAGACACATTAGATATGAGCGTAATTGGTGAAATCAATTTCTTCCTTGGTTCTCACGTAAAACAAACCTCCAAATGTATTTTCATCAACCAAAGTAAGTGTTGGATTTTGATGACGGCAACAACGAACATAAAATCAATGGAAAAACAAAATCTTAAAACACAAGAGCAAAATCACAAGTTCAACAAATCACGTAACAAAACTTAACCTAATAAGAAGGTTAGAGTGTATACCTTTGATCTTCAAGTAGTGCATGGTCTAGGGTCCAAAGTAGCACCCATCTAATGTAGTTGTACCCCAAGAACGATGATAAAAAAAAGACTCCAATAAATCACCACCAAAATCATGGGCACCTCCAATAAACCTCCAACCATGGCCTCCAAGCACTTAGTATTTGCAACCCAAGAAGAAAGAGTAAGCACAATAAAAGGGAGAGGGATTGAGGCTAGGAGGGTGGAGCATGGTGGCTATAGTTTCCCTTAGGTTTTGTATGCTCAATTCATGAGCAAGGGAGAAGGGAGGGATAATGGCCATCGACCCCCTTAAGTTTACGGCTAGGGTTTGAAAACGTGTGTTCGAAGTTGCATCTGTTGTTCCTCCTTTTATAGATGACACGTCCCTAGGGTTTCTTCTAGCCCACTTCATTATGGGATGTATTATCTCCTTAAGTAATAACCCTTATCACTTATCATATTTGGCTTTATTACTCCTTACCCCTTCCCTAGTTTCTAGTTAATTCATAAAACGATAAAATAACAAACTAGTCCTTTTAATTCCACCTTTAATCACTTTGTCCTTTTAATCATGCCTTGTGTGTAACCAAATAGGATCATACTATTTATGGAAATATCTTGTACTTGTTAAGATAATGGGATTTTTCCAATAATATCCCACTTACACATGGTTCGACAATGGTACAAACTTCTTTCATAAACTTAGTATGGCATATGTCATCCAAGACTACTAATGTATTCACATCTGAATGTGTGAAACAGTCCTATAGGTAAGTGATCAGAATCCCTTTGTTCTATGATACTATGCAATTCTCATCACTTTGGACAATCTACTAACATCTCATATCAGTCTTAAGTCATTATATGCTTTCATAAAGTAGATCGGATGTGGAGGTTTTGAATATTTTAATATTTTGGAAGTTAAGTAAACATGCAAAGTTGGAACACAATAATGAACTAATTAAAATGACTACTCATAGCAAATATTATGATCTCTACATAATAACCATCATTTCAAATAAAGTACCATATTATATGTTCCTAAAATGGAAAAACAACTAAACTAAATACACTCAAGCCAATTAATCTAATCCTTATAGACTTTTCATGTAAACCAAGCTTGATTTGTGACAATGGCTTAGTGAATATAGTCTAAATGCTCTATCTGACGTAACTCTATTACATGTGATGTCTCTGTTTGATAAGAGTCCATACCCTAACTGCAAACAGGAGTCATCTCTTTTAACTTGGAAGTTTGCTCCAGTTTAACTCATTATACTAAGCTCTTCCTTATTTTAATAGATCAGTAACTCTATTGACTCTAAGAAGTAGACTTTGCCAGCATCATGTTGATATCGCCTCATCATGTGAAAGGAATAAGACATAATATGGCATATATGATAGATCACATAATTAAAGGATATGATACTTGACTAATTTTATAGATTCATCATAGTGCCAAAACATTCACATCTGCTTAGTGTTACACCATGCTACATAAACATGAACTCTTTCTTGAGTTCTGCATCTTGAATTTTTTTCAAGACTTTATCTACACATGTACTCTGGCTTAATCCAATGATATGCATTGATCTATCTTAATAGATCTTTATTTTTCTCATGTATTTTATAGAAAAACAATTCCCAAGCCAAGTTATCATAGTTTCCAAAGTTGGGACATTGTTTTTCATAAGTAGTATATCATTAACATACAGTATGAGGAGGATTATGCCACTCCCACTAGTTCTAACATATATACAAGTTTCATCTTTGTTTCTTATAAAATCAAACCCTTGAGTTTCTCATTAAAACAAAGATTCCAACTGTGATATGCTCGCTTAAGGTCCATACATTGACCTTACCTTTTGAAACTTATAGACTTTATAATGATATTTGGATTGTACAAAACCATATGGTTGTGTCATATATACATCATCTATTAATTTCCACTAAGGAAAGCAATTTTTACATCCACTTCCCAAATTTCATAGCTATGAAATGCTTCAATGTCCTAATAGACTTAATTGTTGTCACTGGTGAAAGCGTTTCCTCATAATCAATTGATTGATCATGAGTATAACCTTTCAAACAGTCATGCTTTATATGTATGTAGGGAAAAATATAAGGAAAAGATGGACTATGCCACATGGCCGCAATAAGATAGAAAAGAAAGGGCTTTTTCATCAGGGTGCGAACGTTTGGAACTGTACTAGTGAATAGGAAAAGAGAATTGATGTTAGTATTCGGCCTCAAGACTCATTTGCATCCAATTGGTTTAAGGCCCGGTGTTTGATCAACTAAGATTCACACTTAGTTATCATACATGGATTTCATATCATTTTTCCATAACCTCCTTCCATCTGTCAAACTCTGGTTCTAACATAACCTCCTAATAAATGGCAGACTCATATTGGTCCAATAGTGACTCACTCGGGTTGATGATGTACTCGTTTGGACCTATAGACAGGTGGTGGGAAATATGTTAGATTCCTAAGGAAACTCTTGTTGAGGCTCAACAGGTTTTCCAACCTCTGTTTGAGTATTAGTTCCAACATCAGGTTCTTATTGGTTGACTATTGAAGAAAAAAATTTCAAGATAAATCTAGCTCACATCGGTTTCTTTCAATATCAGCTTCCTTTCATGGAAGACCGACCTTTGAGTGAGAAAGACTGTTATCTAAAGGTTTATTATATATAATTAATCAATTTAAATAACTCTTCTTTAACATGTTTTCTTTGAGCTTCAAGATGAACAAAATTCCTAAAACCCAGACTTCAAAATATGCTAGTGAAGAAACATCTACACTCCATATTTCAAGCAGTGTTCAGAAAACCTTCTATGTTGGTGTAAGGTTTTAGGACTCTTGTAGTATTCTTTAATGTATAACTTTAAATAATAATTGGGAGCATAGTACAACTAATCATAGACCCAACCACAAGGCTCAATTTCCCTTTTAGGCACACAATGTAATTTTGTGGTGTTCTAGGTGGAGAAAACTGCTGAAACAATTTTAACAGTTCTTTAGATTATAATTAGATTTTTTTACTAACAATCTCATTTTCTCATATTGGATTTGGGAATTCTATCCTCTCGGCCAGTTGATTCTTTACTTCATTTTTGAACACCATAAAGGTTTCAGACTTATGTACTCAACTTATACCTTACAAAAGGTAACAAAGTATCTTTCATTGTTTTGTGGTTAACCTGAAGAATCCACATATACTATAAGTACAAGGTTGAATAAATATTTGCCCCTACCCACAGCTACTTGTGAGTAGTGCATCATTATCTCTCTTGATAAAGAGACTTGAATTTATTGTTGTCAGTATTGACATGTAGAACGGGACTATATCTTTATTCTCGTCCGATTCTAAATATAGGTTAATCGAATCGCCCGCTCCAGGGATTATTTCTCGACGTTCTGTATATGAGCCTTTTATAATATTTTCAGCCAAAAGACTTCAATATTCCTATCAACATAGACTTTTGATAACGCTTTTCTAGTTTCATGATTAAGAACCTAACTTCTACAAACACGTCTCATCCAAACATTTGGACACTTTTGAATCATTTTGAACTACTATTATTGTAATTTCTTCATAGATGTAATTACATTGTTTTTTTAAATAACTTTTATTCGAAATAGCTTTATTCACAACAACTATCATTCAAAACCAAATCAAAAACATCTCATGAAATAATGATTACATCAACAATTTCAATCATAAACCATAGACAAAAATACTAGACAAAGTAAGGTGGTTCCTAATCCTATGGATGGAAGCAATCTGCTCATCGTCCATAATTAGATCCAGCTTTTCACTTCCTTTTAGTCCCTATACATTAATAAATGTTAGTACTGTCACCTGTATCTATCGCATATATGTTCAAGCAAAGTACTATCGAGTTATAGATATACCTGAATTGCTATCCTCTTTGGATTTTAGCTTCTTGAGCTTCATCGGATACTTTAGGCATCTATGCTTTCCATGTCCTATTTCCTCGCAGTGGAAACAATATAGCTCCTTAGGATTTTTGTACTGAGGAATCTTAAAGAAAATCATTCCCATGATAGAGCTTGCTTTTTTCTTCTTGATACCTCATTTGGAAACAGTATTAATGTTGGATTCTTTGGCCATGTCAAATTCTGCTTTCTGCAACATGCTTTAAATTACAGGAAGGATACCTTCATGTTCTTCATATTGAATTCCAAAATGAACCGATCATAAGAAATGGTCAGTAAGTTAAGGATGAGGTATGTGACAACCTCCCAACTTACTAGAAATCCCAATTCCCATAATTGTCAATAAATCCCTTCATCTCGATCATGTGTGCTATGGATATCAAAAACCCTTATGGGACCTCGATCATGTATGGGGTACTTTTTTTAAAGAATTTGGGGGCAGGGGAGAAATTAACCCCTATTTCAATTTCATGGGTAGGGGCGGGGGTCGGTAGCCCCTTCCCAAACCCACATGGGGCCCTTGTTAATTGAGCTAGGTTGGACAAAAATTAAATATGGAAAAAATCATTACCCAAAATTAGACTTCTCAGTTCTACTTCACGCTCGAGTTCTCGGCTAGTTGACCTACGGTCCTTCCCGTACGTCTTCATTCATTGTCATCAGGGGTGGTGGTCTGGTCAGGTACACCTCAGGCAACAAACACCATAGATGCCTATTTCTTCATGCATCATGCCATCAGTCTTCTTCTAATCTTCTTCTCGACTTCCCGTCAACGCAAAAAACAAACAAGAGTACAGAACAGGTTAGTTATTAGCGTTAATTTCAGTTTCCTTCTCTCTCTTTCTAACCAACATCTATCATATACTTCTTTTTCCCACTATCACAACAATAATGTTAACATTGATTTTAGTTTAGTGTTCACATTAGGTACTCCAATAGGCATTTAGTTGTAAAACATGTTTATATACTCTAATTTCAGTTCAATGTTCACGATAAAAGCTGTTAGCTACTCTAATTTTCCCTAGGATCGATGCTCTAATTTTTCTGTATGTTACCCTGATTTAGGCATTCAGCTATTCTAATTTTCTGATGTTGGTTACTTTTAACCCAAAATCATTAGGGGACGGGGAAACGGAAGTGAGGCATGGGGCAATCCAAGAATTTGGGGTGGGGGATGAATTCGTGGTCCCATTTGACCCCTTTGACGTCCCTAATTTGGGTATTGACAATTTGTCCCTCATCTAGCCTGCATCCCAATGGAGCTTTCATGATTTCAAATCGTTCCTATTTAACCGCCCTTGAAAAATGTCCTTAAGTTGGTTAATCATGTCATATGCACCAAGACTTCACAAGCTTCTTTGAAGCTCAAGAATTATGGTGCCTAACATATGACATGCTACCTTATTTTCATCATTTAGACCTCTCTGATGATCGCCTATTTTAGCATTAGTGGATCTGGCTAGAGAAACTATAAGAGCTGGTTCCTCAATGGTATAAAGATTTCCAGCAAAATCGAGAACATATTTCAAGTTCTGAAACCAACGCACATAATATATGTCATTGAGCTTACTTTGATTGAGGAGACCACGCAGTGCAAAACTTGTGATAGATGAACTGTCATTTGTTGATCTCTCTATATAAAATTAGAGTTTTATTTAGTCGTTTAAAAGTCCCTTAAAAAAATAATTACCCAAAATTACTTTAACAATGCTAGGATCTACATTTCACGTCTAGTTACAAAGATGTTTTCCCATAATTGCAACTAGAAGATATTTAGGCAATATTCTTTGCCAATTTCAATCACTAATGAAATTTCAAGATCTATTGGGATTTAATGACTTTAAGTCAATTGACATTTTAATCCCTTCCATGCTCATCTTTGATTGTGATGGGTTTTCTGCGGATCACTAGCTCGGATGGTAAATCAACCATGAAAAGACCATGCAATATTCGGCCCAATATTCTCAAGTTATCGCGCACGTCACATCATTTTGACTAACAATATAATTGGTGCATTCATTTTAGCACTTCCCACACCAAAAAACAATTAGCTAAATGTGTGTCTTTCATGAGTAGCATGTGATTTACATTTCATAATTGGGGTTTTGTTTTATTTAAGTTAAAACGTTTGTGGCAAACCATCATTTTAAAACCTTTTAAATTTGTAAAACACTTTTATTTTGCCAATTATAATCGTTTGTTAACTTTTAACAATTTTAAAACATTTTAACCTCTTTTGGCAAAGCGGTCATTTGAAAACACTTTAAAATTTGACTTATAAAACTCTTTATATTTGTTAATCTTACTTTCAAAATCTATTGTTAACTTTTAACAATCTTAGTTAAGTTAAAACAATTTAACTTAACGTTTAGGATAAAGATCAATTTTAAACATTTTAATATTCGTTTATAAACACGTTTATAATGGCCAACTTTATTTGAAATACGTCTGTTGTTAAACTTCTAACTAAAACTTGTTGTGTTTCATTTTTTTTCAAGTTTAAACATTTGTAAACCAAAAACAACACAAGCACAAGTAACGGAAACATTTGCCCCATCCTATGCATTTTTCTGGTGAGCCATCACAGGGAAAAGATGGTCATTTCTAATGGAAAACAACTACAATGATGCACGATGTAACATCTGTATTTTTGGGCTTAGAAATTTTGGGCTAATTTGATAAAAGAAAATTCTTGAAAACTTAGAATAAGTTCAAAATCCATTAAACTTAAATAAATAAATAAATTTTATAATAATAACAAACGTTTCATAAGTCATTTGCTGCCATATGCAAGAAATTATACCCTTATTTCTCATATTTTCATCTGATTATTTATATTGCAATAGAGGGGCGAATTAGTAATTCTATAAATACGACATTTTATTTAATAACAAGTTTAATTATAGTAATAATGATATAAGTATATGTGATCTTATATGCTTTTGATAATTATAACCAACTTCAATGACTCGGATTAGTATATGGGTACTTTGGTGAAGATCATATTTGATATGTATCTAAGTTTTGCAAGAAAAGACAAAAAGGGATTAAAGGGAAGGGCATTTTAGTAAATTCAGGGCTAGTGGCCCATGTAATTCCTATTTTCGTGTGTATGCAAATTCTGGTTTGTAGAGATTCTGTTCCATGATATTTTAGGAGAGCATGATCAAGAGAGAAGGGACGCAACAGTAGGAATGTCGAGTTAGAGAGAGTGGGAGAAGGTTCTCCTCGGTGGAACCGTGAGCAAGAGGGTATGAGGTGTGAGTGTGAGAATTTCGTCACCATCTTTGGTGAGTCCCCTTCAAGTATTAGAGATAAAGAGTCGAGATGAGAGAGGAGTGGTAGAGCTTGAACAATCCATGGTGGTTCTCCACTACAGGAAATGCTGAAGAAAGATTAAAGGCAGAAAGAGTGATTGAGAATAGGGAACAACGTGTGCTAGCGGGTGCTCCGTGACCGGCTCTGGAGGTCCGAGTGACTAGGTGCATTGGCGGAAGAGATGGTGGTGCTGGGGAAGAGTGATTCGGCAGGATGTGGGGGTGTACCGGTAAGTTACCAGTGGGTTTCATGGGGTGCGGTCGCCGGTGAAATATGCAGTTGTCGGGGAAGTGAGCTTCTCTGAGGATCGGAAACCATCGGTGAAGGAGATGGAGTCGGATTGGGTCACCACCGCTAGTGGAATCGATGGTGGTCCCAGTGACTGGGAAACCGGTTGGAGGATGGCATGGTTTTGTGGAAATACATCTGTCGCCGGAGACGAGTAGGATATCGGAGAAGATCAAAGCCGGAGAAGGAGTTAGGTTCGCAGGATGGATGACCGGAACTAGGGACCGATGGATTGTGGAGCTAGTTTTATTCCGTCGAAGACCGGTTGGTTGAGCCACTATTGCCGGAGATGTATAGTGTGGGCAGGATGGCTTTCGTCGGAGTAAAAGAATCCACCGGAGAAGATGGTGGCGCCGGCCACCACTGGATCAAGCTGCAGGTGGGAATGAACCGATGAGGTAAGTCTCGTCTCTCAGACTCTCACGTGTTGCTAGGTTAGGATTTGTTGGGCTCGTTGGGGAGTTTGGGCCAGCTTAATTGAACTAGGTTTAATGGACTCAAGTTTTGGATTACTTATCATACGTAACTGCTTGTCTAGACCTTTCCTTTGGGCTTTTAGCTAGAATAACAATATCTAAAATTATATTAACTGCAATTTAATGAAAATAGATTTAAAGTATGATTATTATTACTTAACTCTTTATTTAAAATATAAGTTATTCATTTAAATGCCATTTAAACCTATTATTAGAAATAATAGGAATATTACTAACATTTTGAGCCATAAATTATATTTTAACGACATTAGACTTTTTGAGAAAATAAACCTTTCTACATGAAAGATGTGGCATTTAAAATGACAATCCTAGCATGGTAAATTAAGTAAGATGATTTATAGACAAGACAATTAGACCTAATCCTCGTATAGACATAGGTTCTATTATTGGCTGAAACCATAGTTTAGGTTTGGTAAAGGTGATATATTTTGTGCACGTATTTATTTCTATACGATTTGATCATAGGAAATTAGAGGTCGAGCAGATGAGGTCTAGGAATTGACAAATTCAGACTCGAGGATGTTTCAAGGCAAGTGTTGACTTTTCAGTCGACCTTCAGGTGAGTTTACCGGGAGTACACATCCCAACTATTATATTTTTTGTGTGTTATCAACTATTTTCATGCATGCTTTTATGTGCTAATTGTTATATGAGTACTATGTGTGCATTGCATGAAATGAGTCCTTTTAAATATGTTTTCAAACAAAGAGGATGATGTTGTTTTTGAAAGACGTTTTGAGCATCCTATTGTGCATTACATTTCATATAGGATGTGATTGACCGTGCGAGCCTTTGAGAACGAGTTTTGCCCTTTTCTCAATTAAAGAGGGTGAGGAGATGTTATGAGTTTTGCTCTTTTCTCAATTAAAGAGGGTGATGAGACGTTCCCGACAATAGGGAATTGCATGAGGGAGTTGCTAACCCTCAGGGGGCTAGTGTAATGGCCACTAGTCCTAGTTTTGCCTACACGAGGATCAAGTGACATGCTTTGTGCGTGTCATATGTGAACTTAGGTAAGTGCCATTGAGGGTGAGATGGACTTTTATGAGATGGACATGGGTTGGGATAGTTGCATCATGCATTGCATTGCATTTCATAACTATACATTTTATTTAAACCTTTTATGGCATACTGAAGTATTATACAACTTTTGAAATGATGAACTTTACAAACTAAAGTGTGTGTCAAACCTATTTTTGGAGGCTTGTCCCGAGTGTGGTAGTTCACTGCCTGCTCTGAATGGGTCAACCTCGGGTAAACTCACTAGGCATTTCAATTGCCTAACTTATTTTGATGTGTACTCAGGTTGAGGAGTTTAGATGACTTTAGAAGAGCTGGATGTTTAGAAGGCCACGGTTTATGTGGTTCCATTTAAACTGTGTAATGGTAATTGGATTGTAACAACCTCGCTATTTTATGAACTAAGACGTTTTATTAAAAGTGGGACCGAATGGTTTTTCCGCAACTTAAACCCCGAATTATTTCTCAATAAATCCCATGTGTTTTAAACCGGTTTTGAACCAAAAATGACTTATTTTGAAGATGTTGAAACTAAAGTTTTCACTTAAGGATGATTTTTGAATAATGTTGATAAACAAGGTGTTAAAATGATGTTTTTATGAAAAGCCTTAAGCAAGGGTGTTTCACACGACTTGAAGGGATTTGATCATAATAACAAAATCATATTGCGCAGCAAAGACTTAACAATATCACATCACAAGTTCATACAAAATTCAAGCAAGGATCATCATGTTCATGACTAGGATTATACAGTTCATAGCAATTCTTGTAACTTAAAGGAAGAGTCAGAAATTCATACATTTCTTTGGATGTAAGGACCCAAAGTAGAATCCCTCTAATGATTCACACCCAAGAACACCAGAAAACCAGACTGACAGAGGTTCCACCGGGGAGGAGGCAAGAGGCACAAACCCTAAAAGGGTCTTGCCAAAATACCCAAAGGGAGGAGGGGAGAAATTGGTGGCTCTTTAGAGTGGGAATTGGGATGCTTAGGGTTTGATCCCTAAGCCTCTATTTATAATGGAAGCTCTCTAGGGTTTCAAACTTAAAGAGCCTCCTTAAGTTTGAAACTCTAGATTGTTTTCATTAATTAAACTTCTTTAATTAATTAACATCCAGTCCTTCTAATTAATTTCTTCTAAATTAATTCCAAATTAATTTCCAATTAATTATTAATTAGTTTCTAATTAATTTATCATAACATGACAAATTAATAAACTAATATTTCCCAATTTATTTCTGTCGCTATTTGTTTTTACTAGGTCGTGAGGGCAACCCAAAAGGACCATGGTATTATTAGAAACATATCAATAGTTTATGACCTTGGACACTATTTCCAACAGTATCCTATTTAGACAAGTCATCAACTTTGTATGGTCCAATACTTACTAATAATCAGCAGAGAGTATGACATCCAATGCAACTGTCGAACTCTGATCAAAATCAGGAGACGACCTTTAGATAAGTGATCAATTATTCCTCTGTTCTACAATATATCATCATGAACTTGAGACATGGATAAGCTCAATCTAAAATATTCAAATTTTGTTTCCTGGTAGTGATTTATGATGACCATATCAGACTACTCAATTGAACACGTCAATTTGGTCAGAGCCCGTCCAAGCATTTCAATGTCAATATCAAATCATTGAAGGGCCCGAATATATTGCTTCTTCTTGTTAGGTCATAAGGAACAGATAAACTTTCACTACATAGTTCCTGTCTACTCATCTTGTCATACATGAACATACCCTTTATTACTATCAAATACGGACAACGTTTGACTAGACCAATACATAACAGACTTGTAGAGCAGAAACCTCATGTATCTCAGTTTGAAGAATAAGAGATATTATCATCTTAGAATTACTTGTGACTTAATCAATGAAGTAATCTCTAAGTGCGGGTTGTTTCAATACTTAAATCTCATCAACTACTCATGAGTGTTAGTCGCAATCTCCATGCTATGTCTAATCACTATAGTCTATATACTAATACTCCATGACATTCTTAAATCACTACTTACTTCCTGGAGGACGACCAACTGTGGATGTTTGAGTAAATTAATACTCGGGAAGTGGTATCTAAACATGCAAAATGAAACACATTTTAAATTAATGCAAATTGTAGCAATCCAACTCATTATTAAGTCACCACATAATAATCACCAAATCAGATACAATTTATATTGTGATAAGTTTCAAATTATCAAACTAACAACTAAACATTTGTGTCATATTGCTTCCAAATCTAAAGCCTATGGATCCAGTATGACCTTCACGCTTGGTCTGCGTCAATGCCTTAGTGAAACGATCAGCTGAATACTCTTTCGATGATACTCTACTCGCTATGATTCTCCTTACTAAGTATACTCTTTGACTTCCCATGGTCCTTAGGTTTCTTAGTCAAGGCGACTATGCCCTCGGTATCATAGAACATTTCAAGGAGTTCGTTGATGTTGAGGAAAACACCAAGTTTATCAACAAAATCCTTCAACCATGTAGTCTCTCTTACAACATCACTAGTTGTTATATACTAGGACTCGCATGTGGAGTCTGCCATCAATTTCAACTTGGTTTCAACTTTTCCAAGTCACCACTCTTTATATGTGCTAACATATCTTTTTTTCTCATATGCTCACTAATGTTTTCAACCGTCGTCCTTATGACTTTTGCCAAGGTTGTCCTGTAACTGACTCACTATGCTCAAAGCATACGAGACATCAGGTTAAGTACATGTCATGGCATACATGATCGATCCTATAGCAGAAGCATATGAGACTTGACTCATTCTGTCTAGTTCTTCTCTAGTATTGAGATATTTATTTTCAATCAATTTTATACCATGGGTAGAAACCCTTTCTTGGAGTCGCATCTTGAATCTCTTTAAAAGATCACACTCAATTATGTACTTTGGATAAGTCTTATTTAGACGTTTTTGATCTATATCCGTAGATCCTTATACCAAGTATGTATGTTACATCACCTAGGTCCTTTATAGAGAAACATTTCCCAAGCTAAGTTTTCACACTTTGCAATGTTGGGACATTGTTCCTTATAAGTAGTATGCCATCTACATACAGTACAAAAAAGACTACAACACTCCCACTAGCTTTGACATAAACCTATGACTCATATTGGTTTCTTGAAAATCCAATCTCTTTGACCTTTTCATGAAAGCAAATGTTTCAGCTGCGAGATGCTTGTTTGAGTCCATAACTGAATCTCTCATGTTTACACATTTTATCTGGATATTTGGCATGTACAAAACCCTTCGGTTGTGCCACATGCACAACCTCTTTGTTTTCCGTTAAGGAAAGCGGTTTTAACATCCGTTTGTCATATCTCATAATTAAAATGAAGTTATGGCAATGAATAGCCTTATAGATTTAATCTCATCTACCGGTGAGAAGGTTTCCTCATAATCAATCTCTTGAGTCTGTGTATAACCCTTCATAACCAGTCAAGCTTCGAATGTGTGTACATTCCTATCCATATTGGTCTTCTTCTTGAAAATCCACTTGCTCCTACTGGTTTTAAGACCAGGTGTAGGATCAACCAAATTCTAAACTTGGTTAACATACATGGACTGAATCTCGCGCTCCATGGCATCTTTTCATTTGGCAGCCACTAGGCCTGCTATCACTTCCGTGTAGGTGGATGGCTCATCTTCACCAACTGGTCTTTATTACTAATCAGTGTGTCACCTTCAGTAATATGGAAGCCATATAACTCTAGAACGTGACTAACTCTACTAGATCTGTGAAGGGGAGGAGATATGTCGGTTTCCTCAACAGGAGTCTCATCCTCTGGTTGAGTGCAAGTGTTAACTAAAGGTTCTTCATCGGTTGACTCTTGAATCTATTCAAGATCAATCATACTCTCACTAGCTTCTTTGGATATGAGCTCTTTCTGAAGAAAGACTCTCATTCGAGCCACAAACATTTTGTTCTTAGAAGGCTTGTAAAACAAGTATCCTAAGAACTTTTAGGGATAACCAATGCAAATTGACTACAACTGTATAAACAAGAAATGAACAAATAGAATAAGGATTTTCGTTTGTAGCAGAAATGAATGAAACAACCAAATACTAACATCATTATGGTTTGCATTCTCTTCTTTTTACTAACTCTTCTAGTGAAACGTTTCACCTTTGGTGCAGTTATTATGTATGTTTTGGGGAGCAATTCAACTAAAATACCAGACATTTGTATATATTGGTATTCAAGCTGAATATCCATCACTTGAATGAAAATTTTGATTACATAAAAACATGTGTGAAAACAAAAAGAAAAAGAAGATAAACACGAGTTTCTCCAAACTTGTTTCAATTTTGACCAAACCTCAATAAAACAAATTACACAAGTGATTATTCTCTAGGGATAGAAGGAATGATGAACTTCCCTCATTTATGAAAAATACATAAACATCAAGGCTTCCTTGTTTGATTTTGTTTTGGGTAGATGATTATTGTTTATGGAGTTTTGATTTTCTTTTCTTTTTGTTTTAATAAGTGTTTCATATTTTGGATTTGATTTTGTTTGATTGTTTTTTGCACAAGAAGATAAAAAGAGACAAAGGTAAAATAATGAATATTACAATAGTTTGCTGATTAGTTTAAATGACACATGAAATTGAATAATATTTTTTTTCACGAAAAAAACCAAATAATCAATTAGATATATGACTAAAAAATATAGTCTCTGAGAATTTCGTGATAAAGCTGATTGTAATTACCATCAAGGTGATAATGATGATCATTTGTAAACACTTGTCTCATATTTCAATTTGATAGTGTTCAACCTTCAAATAATATGTTAATGAAAAAGTAAATTATAATTATAAGGGTGGGCGGAGTCTCCGACGGCTTCAACGTGTTTCACGGTGGTGGCGGGTTGGAGGAGCTAAGAACGCAGCTTCACAAACCCGTTTTGGATTGAAGCAAAGAAGGAGAAGGAAGATAGCAAGGTGGGCAGGATCCGAGATCGGTGAGAACCACCCATCCCTCGCTGAATTCGTCAGGTTGGCAGCTTAAACGAAGACGACTCCTTCTATTCTAAGTTTGGATTTGAAATTTAGAGGGTAAATTTCAAAAAAGACACTAAGTTTTCAAAAACAAATCGATTTTGACAGTGTGTTATTTTTTTCAATTAAGTCACTAAGTTTTCAATTTTTTGAATTAAGCCACTATGTTTTCAATTTTGTTTCAATATTGACCATTTGACCGGTCTATCCGGTTCTCAACTAATGTGACATGATGACGTGGCATGCTGACGTGGCAATCAGGTGTCAAAATTGAAACAAAATTGAAAACATAATGACTCAATTGGAAAATTTTAAAAACTTAGTGACATAATTGAAAATTTCAGAGTGTCAAAATCGAAATTTTTTGAAAACTTAGTGTCTTTTTTGAAATTTTTATAAAAACTAATTAGAAGTGTTTCTTAACATTTAATCATATTTATAAAATATTCAACCAACACAAATTAATAAGTCAAGATTAAAAATCCGTAACACTCATATTTTCGGCTGATATTAATTAGATACATTTTACGACATTAATTATATAAGTTATTGACTATTAGATTTTAACATACCATAAAACGATATCTATTTAAATATTAATACTGATTTGAAATTGTTTTTTATATATATTTTATACGTTACAATTTCCGCAATTTTTCTAATTCCTTATTTATTAAAGAAAATGCTACATCTTGTAAACTAGATGTATACGTCTAAATTTTGAATGAATGATTAACCATTTGAATTTTGTATGAAATGTCCGTAATTCTTATTCACACAATTATGTAGCGATATATATATCTCCTCCTAAATATATAACTTTCAACAATTAGATATCATAATATACTTATATCCCTATTGTATAAAAATGCTTAGAGAAATGTAATCTCCACAACCTACATACAAATATAAAAATGGTTGTTTTAAAATAAGTAAATTGGTTAGCATTTTCTTTAATAAATAAATAATTGGAAAAATAACAGAAATTCTAACTTAATACTAGTCGAAAATACGGGTGTTATAGACTTTTAATCTTGATTATTATTAATTTGTGTTGGTTGAATATTTTAGAAATATAATTAAATATTTTGAAAAGCTTCCAATTAGTTTTTTTGAAAATTTTCAAAAAGGATACTACGTTTTCAAAAAAATCGATTTTGACACTCTGCTATTTTTTTTTCAATTAAGTCACTAACTTTTTTAAAAATTTTCAATTAAGTAACTATATTTTCAATTTTGTTTCAAATTTGACACTTGGATGCCATGTCAGCATGCCACGTCAACGCCACGTCATCAAAGACTGACACGTCATCATGTCACATCAGCTGAAAACCAGGTTGATCAGTCAAATGGTCAATATTGAAACAAAATTAAAAATATAGTGACTTAATTAAAAAAATTTAAAAACTTACTGACTTAATTAAAAAAATAACACAATGTCAAAATCGATTTTTTTTTAAAACTTAATGTTTGTTTTGAAATTTACCCAAATTTAAAACATTGTTAATATAAAGTTACAAATTTCCTGAAAAAAATGGTTTGTAGAACTATGTTATTGTGCTCTAAATTTTAGAATTTAATTAAGTAGTATTATATTGTATTAATCATTCGTAAAAGTTATTTAAATGATAACGAAGAATATTTTTTCAATTACATGTTTTGAAAAATAAAACGTGAATCCAACGCGCCGGACCTGAAAGTGGTATTTATATTAGTTTTGAATATTAATGGACCCATTGATGACGCATGTTTTCTAAATTCAAGAAGCATCAACACATACACCAAACTATGTACTTTCTAGTTCCATGAATATGGAAAAAACCTGGTTTTCCACACTCAAATACGAGCCTTTTGGAGAGGCTTTGCGTCATAGGAATGGATGCGTCCGGGTTATATACCCATATGGTGGAAGGTATGGAGTTCGACTCCTACTAATCCCATGTGAGGGATTTTTCCTGGTCGGCGAAAAACAGATGAAGAGAAAAGGCTTTGCATTATAGGTAATTGTCAACCGTCCTAGGTTGCAAGGCTGAGTACCCTCAAAGTGTTAAAATTGTCGTTCCAAAAAAAAAAAATACCAGCCTTTTGGAAACAGCTGCGCCCTCCCAAAATCCAGCGGCTATTTTCCTCCACGTATCTCATGACACCACCGCCAAACCCACTATAAATTCCTCCACGCATTTCTTTTCTCTAAAACCACCAAATTTCTCTCTCTAAAATCTCTCCAAAAATGCGTATGAGCTGCAATGGCTGCCGTGTTCTTCGAAAGGGTTGCAGTGAAAACTGCAGCATTAGGCCGTGTTTGCAATGGATTAAATCGCCGGAATCTCAAGCTAATGCTACTGTCTTCCTTGCCAAGTTCTATGGCCGTGCCGGACTTATGAATCTCATCAACGCCGGTCCTGAACACCTCCGTCCTGGTTAGTTCCTTTTTCTTATTCATTTTCATGGAAAGGAGTAGATTGAAAAAAAAAAAAGGTGTTTGATTCTTTCCCGGTTGGTTTTGTGATACAGCGATATTCAGGTCACTTCTGTACGAGGCTTGTGGTCGGATTGTGAATCCGATTTACGGGTCTGTTGGATTGTTGTGGTCGGGAAGCTGGCAGCTTTGTCAGAATGCGGTGGAGGCTGTTCTGCAAGGTTCTCCGATTACTCAAATCGCATCGGACACGGCGGAGACGAACAACGGACCGCCGTTCAAGGCATATGACATTCGTCATATATCGAAGGATGAAAACTCCGCTGGTTCAAACGAGCTTCACCGAGTCAGAACTCGATGCCGGTTCAAGCGATCTGCGGCGAAAGGCAAGGCGAGTCGCGTTTGGATCGGGTCCAGTGAGGAGGTGTCTGGTCAAAGCGAGCATAACAATGATTTATCAAGCCATGAGTCAGCCCTGAGTCATCAGTCGGAGGCGGCGCATGTGGTGGAGGGTGAGAGCCGTGAGATGGTGGAGGAAAGCTTGGCTTCCGTCGAGACTCCGCCGTCGAAAAAGATGGCTGAAACTGAAGCCGAGGTGGAGGGCAAAATTGAGCTAGAACTGGCACTTGGCTACGAGCCGGTTGATAAGTCTAAAGCTAAAGAAATCACGGTTGCTGCATCTTTTGATAAATCAGAGGCTGGAGTGGATTTGAGACTGGATTATCCGGTGTAAGGGGATTATCTCCGGCTTCTCAATTTTGATGATCAAGATCGAGTTTTTCTTCTTCTTTTAGGGTTTTTTTCTCAGTTTTGTTTTTTTTTTTTTTTTTTTATCTTTTTATCTTTTTCGTTTTTGAGAAGCCTTTTGCCCGAATCAGGAAAGTTATGTACAATTGTGTATGAAATGTTATATGGCTTTTTGGGCAAGATTCTTTTTGTTCATAAAAATTATTTCTAAATTTGGATACCTACACTTTTCAGATTTACTATATTTTAATCAACATATATAAGATATTTTTAAGATATTTTGTGATTAAAAATATACAAATTAAAAAAAAGAAATTAAGTTTATATAAAATTTCGATTTTGATATTGTGGTTACCTTTTTTTTGGGTATTGGTAAAAAAAACCCCCTTATAATTATCCTAGGATGTCCCATCAATTGGGGTTTTCTTTTTAATATTATATATATATATATATATATATATATATATATATATATATACTAGGTTAGAAACCCGTGTAATACACGGGATGATTAAAAAATATATAAAATAATATGAAATCTACCATCAGGTACGTAGTTTTTATGACAATTTATTTTGATTTGCATATGATAATAATTACTTGCTGTGGATTTGAATGTCAAAGAACAATGCACTTTTTTGTGACAGAGATATAGCATTGGAGTTTCTGTCGTTTGATTTTAGTTTCTAATTAATTGACAGAACAGGTCGATGCTTTTCGATATTTACATAAATGGAACTTTGTTTTTGTATAATTACATAAAATGTGATATTTTACATAAATGGTATCCGTTTTTTCAGAAATGATATAAATGTTTTGTATCTTCATATACATAAATGAATGTTCAATCGTATTTGTATATTGATATATATGTCATGTTTTCTTAAAAAATGGTATATGTATTTGCAAAGTTTTATTAAAGACGTACACATACAGATACGGGGGTAATGATTTTTATCAAGACAATAATTTTACAAGTATCTTGCAGAGTGCATATGGTGGAAATGCTATTAAATATTACATTTGTAACATTTTGTTGGACCATGTGAAGTTATTTATACACAAATAACAATAAAAAATATTTCAAAATTTTACATATATACATTGAAACTTTATTAAATGTCAAATTATAAAATTTTAAATATATAAATTGAAACTTTATTACATACATCATCCTTCGCTTCTCTCCACTGATCTAAAATTACCTCTCTCATATATACCTTAAGGATCTTTCAGTATTAAAAATATTAATAAGTTTTTTAGTGCAACTCAAGAGTTTATAGATTCAAATTAGCACATGAATAGCTATTCTAAGTTCCACATGTTGGAATCCAGTGAGCAAAGTAAAGAAAATTTCAAGAATATCATTACTCGATCACACCAATGAGAGAACAAATTAAAAAAAAAAGAGAGAGATCAAATATAATTATTTCATTCAACACAAAAAATGTTTATATGCACCTATATACACGCGACCTATCAACTCATCCATACGCACGACTCAAAACTGGTTAACTATGTGTCATATTTGCCATTTACTATTAAACTTATACATATACATGAGGTTAGTTTCTCCCTCTCCCAATAATTTTTGAAGTTATCATTCCATTAAGCTCATTTAAATCAGCTTCTATATTTTTAATCTCTTACCAAATCTAAATGTGGCAGATTTGATTATAGGCATTTGCATGTATATAAGAGTTGTTGCCCCCTTTTGTTCTGTTCGGAAGCTTCCTTTTCATATTTGACAGCACCATTGGTGCTACTCTCCTGATTAGCAACTTAGATCACAAGGACCAATTCGACTTTTTCTAACCCAGTTGCATAACTCAATTTCTTTAACACCTATGTGTAGATTTTGCAGCAATTAATTATCGGTCACATTAAGAGGGACAACTCTTCTATCAATTACTTATTCCTGGTATATTCAAGGAATTAAATGTTTCAATTAAGTTGTGAAGAAAAAGAAAACAAAAACCAGCAGTGACGAAGTGGAACAGCTAGAAGATGGTAGGCATTGTTATTCTTTTAAGAATAGAATTTGAGTGGAATCTAAAAAAAGCACCTTAAACACACTATTTCATGGGCATTTACTTTAAAACATTTGAAAAAGAGAAATTAGAAGACTAATTTTGATACAGAAGAACAAATTAACCTCTTCAAATACATATGTTGGTTGTCTTTTACACCTACTCGAGGATACAAAATCAAAATCTGAAATTGAAGTTATCCAACCATAAGTACCTTGCAACAATATTTACTACATCTGAAATGTATCGTTAGAATTTAATAAGAAAAAAGAGAAAGAAAACAGACCTCGAATATTGGAGATGTTGGTCCTGTATCCACAAGAGTTGCTTTCGATAATATATCTTTAGATGGGTGTGGTTTACTATTGTTTTTCTAAAATTGTTCACATTTGATTACTATTTGATTTTAAACAAAATAGCTTAAACTACGCATTCAAAAATGATAATTTGGAAGTAATATATCATTGACTCTATTAATATCACATTCTTTTGATGAAAGCGTTGTTATACATTAATTAGGGGAGAACTAAGTATTTCCTTCCTCTGTTCATTGACGGCATACTAAAACATAGAGCTTTAGTTGTAATAAATTACAACAGGAAAACTGTACAGGTTCTCGAATTATAGGTTTTAGGTAGATATAAAATGTCACCATTACCATACTACCAAAGACGATCTTACCCTTCACAAACCTGGAAAAATCTCTTTACTCCACTACAAGATAAACTTGATTGCCACGTATTAGGGCATGAAGTGTCACATAAGAAGCGATATGGATACACCATACCTGTATTGGCATTAGATCGCTGGTCCTTGGCTCTCTCATTGAAGTGTATCTAAGTGAAAAGGAATTCGATCCAAAGGGGAAGAAGATAACAGCGACAATATAGCATTCGCTAGGTCATGGAAAGAGGGAAGATTAAGGAAGGAACGGAAATCAAATATTTGAAGAGCGTATATTATTGGGGAAACGACCGAGATTTAGGGGACGGTTCAATGATTTTTTTCCTAAATTTTAGCCGTAAAATTTATTTTGATTTGCGTCTAACAATAAGTAAATCTGATTATTTTAAATTTTAAATTAAATTAAATTCAGAGTACACATGTCAGATGGATAATAGGGTTTAAAAATGGACATGTGGCAAAAATTATTTTTATTTATTAAGTATAGTAGATAGGCGTGTTATTTGGTCGATTAAATCGGGTTTCGGTTTAAGTCGGTTTTTTTAATTTTTCTAAATTAATCGTAACCAAACCAAATAAGGTTCGGTTAAATCGGTTTCGGTTTATTTGGTTTGGTTAAATCGATTTCGGTTTAATTTAACCAAAACTAAAAATGTTCAGTTAAATCGATTTCTGTTTAATTTGTTTCGATTTATTCGGTTTGTGTGACATCCGCCTAAAATGGATTCGGGTCAACCCAACCTAATTGGAAATTTAATAAACCCTACTCAAGATTACTTGACGCTAATAGGATCAAAACCCATACAATACGATATAAATTGACGTTAATAGCAATATAGCATAGTATAACGTTATAACTATAATCAAATTAAATTATGATACCATATTAAAATAAAATCAAAGTATGATGCTCTAATTAAATTAAACGAATCAAACTTGAATGCTATAATTAAACTTCAAATCAAAGTAGATTGTTATAATCAAATAATAACCTATTTTTTTATAAAACTCTATTTTTATAAACTCTACATTAAATTTTATAAAATTCTTATATTAATTAGTGTATTACATAGAGATGCTTGTGCTAGTAGGAAATTATGAAGACCACCAAAAGCCAAAAGTTATTCCCATGGTCTCCCACTCACACCTCTCATCATCTTTCCTTTCATTTTTCTCCCAATACATTATTCTCATCACCACTCAAACCCTCTCTATTCTTTCTCTCACTCTCAATCTCGAAATTCTTCCAAGAAATATCAATTTTCCAGCCAAGAACAATCCCTCATACTCAAATCTCCATCCCTCTTGAAGCATTCATCAAGATATGTTGTTAAAAGTTTCAAATTTATTAATGAAACAAATTAAATCCACCAAAATATCTAAAACTCATTTTATATATAAACCTGATTTTTCTCAGAATCCCATCAATAAAATAAGAAGTTCTGGAAATGTTCAGAAAATAACTTATTTTTATTGAATTACTATAATTATTGCAATAAAATAGGGCAATAATTCACATAAAATACCTTTTGCAGTCAATAAATTCTGGAAAAATTTTGGAACAACCCATATATTGAGTAAAGTGGATTTATAAAGTTTCATGCATTTATATTACTGTTTGATGCTTATTTTGTATTTTATTTTGTTATAGATAAATAAATTGCAAAATATAGTTATGTATGTTAAAAACTAGATTTTATATTTTTCGCACCTTATTAACATGATAAATACTCCATGACAAAATTTACAGATTTTTGTAAGAATGTTTGCTTATTTTTCCTGATTTAATGATTATTTAATGGTTTAAATCGATAATAAATAGATACACATGTCCAAAAATTATAAAACCTTATCAGAATATCATATATAACATGTTAATCATAAATAAAAAGTCTAATGAATTTCTCTTAATATTTTCCCATTATTTATGATTTTATTGATTAGTTAATAATGAAAAACATAAGAAATACTTCCCATAGTCCAAAATATCCATATTATTTACAGTAGGCTCAATATAATGTTAGAAAACTATGGTTAATTTTCCAGAAGTTTTGGGAATCATTTATTATTTTTCCCGAATTTTGTTGTGGTTTAATTATTAAAATACTAAATAAATACTAAAGCAGTTAAGAAAAATATGAAAATTTTACAGTAATTACTATTTTATGAAATAATGATTTTCTGATAATTTCAGAATATTTCATTACTGTTTAGTATTTAAAACCATTTTCCTAAATATCTAAGCATGTAAAAATGCATTTTTAATGATTATTTCATATAAATAATTGTTTATAATATATAAAATCTGTAAATACTTATAATTTGACTAGTTATTATTTTAATAAGAAATTATTAAAATCTTGCCTAAAGTGAAAATATAAATTAATTAAGCAAAGTAATTAATTCAATTTAAAATTCATTTAACATATAAATACATTAATATTCAAAACAAAATTTGGATAATTGTTAATTCATCTAATATAAGAATATGTGTCTAATTATTCTTATTAATACTATATTCCCATTTATCGATTCCTAAACCAAAACTATTAATTATAATAGGTTCCACGTCGTTTTGACCCGAGCCGTCTATCGTACAACACGCGTATTCCGTTTGGACTAATGTGAGTAATCTACCCCATATTTTATAATTTTTAATACTTTTGGGGTGTATCATGTGGTTTTAATATGTTCCAACTTCATTTTATTATTTTTTCACCATTGAGACATTGTTGGGACGTTTATATGTGAATCATTATTTGTATAATTATTGTTTGTTTACGCTACATGTACTTGTAGTGCATTACCATTTTTAGTCTAATCTCCATGACTATGCCCGTATTCTTGAGGTACGTTATGGACAATAATAGCGCTATTGGGTTGACCACCCCGCCTTGGGACGCTAAGGTGATTGATTGCACGTGGTTGAGTGTGTATGATGATTAGATGCTCCATCCTATATATATACATATATATGTATATATAGGGTGAGGACTTATTGTTGTTATCATTTATTAATCAATTTTTGATTTATAAACTGTTATCTCAATAACACTTGCTTGCCAACTTCAAAAGAAAACAAATTTCAAATTATTCAAACTCACAATTTTCTTTAATAAAACTAGATTACTCACCAACTCTCGTAGTTGACCTGTTTTTACCCATGATGCAGATTTGAAGAATGAAGTTGATGAAAAGTAGGGTATACCTTAGAAACCCACAAGACTATTTAAATTTGATGTAATAAATGTTGTTTGTATTTGAATTTGTATTTGTATGTTGTGGATCTTGTTTGCCTACTTAGTACTTAATTGAATCTAATCATATTATAACATAGTTGTCATGAGACTTTGAACAATATATCATGCCTTGATCGATTCCGCCAATGATCGGGGTGTGACAGTTTGGTATCAGAGCCCTTGACTATAGGGAATTAGGTTAATTGCCTTGACCTAGTCTATAGTCTCTAGGGTCCTCTCGTATGCTAGTTTATAAAATGCACACACAACTGCATGTAATTAGCACTTAGAAAATCCTAGGAATACCTTTGTGTGCTAATTGCTCCCTTATGTGCTTACGTATTATTCCCGACACTTATATGTGTGCATACACTTGTGAATTTTCTCCTCTTTCTCTTAAAATCACACACATACTCAAATGGTTTCAAAATAAAAAATTTATATACATATATATTCCTTAGAGCTCATAGGAAATTAAAAGTCATCCACTCTAGTTGGGTAGGATCAAAGTAATGGACGCGTAGTAACTGGAAGGGGGAGGTGCCGGTAGCCCGAAAGTCCTGACTAGGTAAGCATTCGTATACATCCCAATCAACCGAGGGACCAGTTTGCTTACCTGGGGACCAAAGGCGAGAGTTCCCAAACCTATAGGCCAAAGCGCGTCATTCACATTACTTTTGAGCCATCAAACTACCCGACCTTATCAAAAGTATCCGAAAGGATACACTCCAAAATGGCCAACTCATTGGACTATTAAGTTCCCTAATGGGCCTTGAAGTGGGAAAAACATGTGAAAACTTAGTATTGTGGGGGCCCACGCAATTGCTACATGCTTCACATTTAGTACACATGGAAAGCCCAAAAGGTGCCCAACACTCCTAACCATGGCCCAACAAGTGTTTTACAATCATTTTACCCAACAATATCTATAAACTTAATTTCCATAATCAATTTACAAATAACTCACAACTCCATATGCGTGTTTCTCATAGATGGCATTACGACCCCCATACGCTGCTCGTAACAACCGAAGGCTAGCCGCCCTTATCGCTAAGGAGGTAGCAAATGTCATCCCAACAATTGCAACCCATCTTCAAACTCTTCAGCCGCAAGCTCCAGCAACCACTCATCGTTGCTCGTTTAAGCACTTTCGTAGCTGTAATCCGCCTTACTTCAAAGGCATCGATGGTGCCACCGCACTCCTTACATGGATCGAAGAAATGGAGAGTACTTTCATCCATAGCGAGTGTCCTGAGGACCTGATGGTCCGTCACGCCACAGGGTGCCTCCAAGGTCATGCTCTCACCTGGTGGAACCTAGAAAAACGGGCAAAAGGAGAGGCTGTCGCCTTGGGAATGACCTGGTCAACACTAAAGGAACGCATGAGGGAGAAGTTCTGCCCTGACAGCGAATTGCAAACTCTCGAGGAGGAATTCTGGAATCTGAAACAGGTGGGAGGCGACAACGCAACCTACACAAATAGATTCCATGATCTCTCAAGACTCCTACCTCACATGGTTCAACCTATGAAAACTGCAATACGCCGCTACATCAAAGGGTTACCGCGCCAGATCCGTGATTCGGTGACCAGCAGCAGGCCATCTACCCTGGAATCCGCTATTGAAATAGCAGGTCAACTCAACGAGGATAATATGAACGATGGTGTCCTCCCACGCAAGGGTTCAAAGATGACAACTGAAAAGCCGACCCTTGAGACTCCCCTAATTGTCAAGTCCGAGTCCTCACACCGACACGACAAAAAGAAGCGGAAAAGCCATCACCACAACCATGCTGTTATTACCCCTGCTGCGCCTATCACCCAAGTCACCCAACCAAACAAAAAGCCGTATACAGGACCTCACCCCCTTTGTAACCATTGTAACTATCACCATATGTCCACCAGCCCGTGTCGCCTTTGTACGACTTGTGGTCGCTATGGCCACTTGGCGGACACATGCCGTGCACCAAAAACTCAGCGACCATTCGCTCTACCCTCAAATCAGCAAACCCAAACCCGGTATCCAACTGGAACATGCTTCAACTGTGGTGACCCCACCCATTTCAGAAACGCGTGTCCTAGGCTTGTCAATATCATTAACACTCAAGCCCAGGCAAATCCAACAATGCAGGTTCCAGCTCCCAAAGGCCGAGCATTTGTCATTACCGCAACCCAAGCACAGACCGATAACAAGGTCGTAAATGGTACGTTTCTCATAAATGACTGCTACGCGTCAGTACTTTTTGATTCAGGTGCCGATAAAAGTTTTGTGTCTTTGGAATTTGAACCCATACTTCACACACCTCGCACGATTCTTGATGAAAAGTTTACCGTAGAAGTCGCCAATGGAAAATACGTTTCACTCAATGCAGTCATTCAAGATTGCACTTTCGATTTTAGCGGTCATAAATTTTCCATCAATTTAGTTCCTATGGAACTTGGTAGTTTCGACATCATCGTGGGAATGGATTGGCTATCCCAAAACCATGCTGAAATAGTATGTTACGAGAAGTTCATTCGTATTCCTCTTGCTGACGGTCAAAGTCTTCGTATTTATGGCGAGACTCATTCGAAAAAGCTTAGTCTTATGTCATGTACTCAAGCTCGATCATATCTACGTAAAGAATACATGGCTTTCTTAGCCCATGTGGTGGAAACAAAGGTCACAGAAAAGAAGATCGAATATATTCCGATTGTACGAGACTTTCCCGACATCTTTCCCGATGACGTATCTGGACTCCCTCCAGTACGTGAGCTGGAGTTCCGCATCGATCTCGTTCCTGAAGCTGCTCCCATAGCCAAGTCTCCATATCGGTTGGCTCCAACCGAGATGCAAGAATTGGCAAGTCAGCTCCAAGAATTAACCGATAAGGGATTTATCCGCCCTAGTACTTCACCCTGGGGAGCCTCGGTTCTCTTCATCAAAAAGAAAGATGGTTCGTTTCGTATGTGTATCGATTATCGGGAGTTAAATAAATTGACCATCAAGAATCGATATCCGTTACCTCGGATCGACGACCTTTTTGATCAGCTTCAAGGAGCTTCATGCTTCTCAAAAATCGACCTCCGCTCGGGTTATCACCAACTTCGAGTACGGGAAGAAGACATCCCCAAAACCGCTTTCCGAACCCGCTATGGTCATTACGAGTTCACCGTTATGCCTTTTGGCCTAACGAATGCCCCTACCGCATTCATGGACTTGATGAATCGAGTATTTAAACCTTATCTCGACCGTTTTGTTATCGTCTTTATTGATGACATCCTCATTTACTCCAAGTCAAAGGCAGACCATGAAAGACACCTTCGTCTAACTCTCCAAACATTGCAAGGAAATCAGCTCTATGCCAAATTTTCGAAATGCGAGTTTTGGTTAAATGAGGTACAATTCCTCGGTCATATTGTAAGTGACAAGGGTATTTTAGTCGATCCCGCAAAAGTTGAAGCAGTCAAGAATTGGAAAGCCCCACGTACCCCCAAGGAAATTCGGTCATTCCTCGGTTTAGCCGGCTATTACCGGCGTTTCATTTCAAATTTCTCAAAGATCGCTTTACCGCTTACTTTTCTCACTTGCAAGGGTACGCCATTTGATTGGGGACCCAAGCAGGAAGACGCTTTCCAAACTCTTAAACAAAGATTGTGTGACGCTCCAATTCTTACACTCCCTGAAGGATCCGAAGATTTCGTGGTATACTGCGATGCCTCCAATCTCGGTCTAGGTTGTGTTTTGATGCAAAGGGGAAAGGTTATAGCTTACGCATCGCAACAACTCAAAATCCATGAAAGGAATTATACGACTCATGATTTGGAGCTCGGTGCCGTGGTTTTCGCTCTTAAAATTTGGAGGCATTACCTTTACGGCACTAAATGTGTAATTTTCACCGACCACAAGAGCTTGCAACATATTCTTAATCAAAAGGAACTCAACATGAGACAAACACGTTGGGTTGAACTCCTAAATGATTACGAGTGTGAAATACGCTATCATCCGGGCAAGGCGAACGTCGTAGCCGACGCGTTAAGCCGAAAAGAACATGCCAAAGCATTTCATTTAATATGTTCTCCTATCTTGTCCAATCTCAGCGACCGAATTCGAGGAGCCCAACACTCGGCAATTACCGAAAATGACATGCCCACGGGAATTGATGGGGAGTTGGAATCTAAATCTGATGGTATTTTCTATTATCAAGATCGCATCTGGATCCCAGATCGCGACAATCTTCGTACATTCCTGATGGAAGAAATCCATAAAACTCGATATTCCATTCATCCGGGCGCTGACAAGATGTATCATGGCTTGAGAACCAATTATTGGTGGTCGGGAATGAAAAAGGAAATTGCTTTATTCGTAGCCAAATGTCTTACATGTTCCAGGGTCAAAGTAGAACATCAACGACCCTCTGGACTATTGGTCCAACCGGTAATCCCCGAGTGGAAATGGGAAGCGATCACCATGGATTTCGTAACCAAACTTCCCCGTACCACAAAGGGACATGACAGCATTTGGGTAATCGTTGACCGTTTGACTAAATCTGCTCACTTCCTTCCCATCCGTGAACAGTTCAAGGTCGAACAACTTGCTCAGATTTACATCGACGAGATAGTTAGTCGGCATGGCATCCCTCTCAGCATCATTTCAGATCGTGATGGGAGATTTCTCTCTCGGTTCTGGCAATCACTTCAAGAAGTCATGGGAACCCGCCTCGATCTCAGTACCGCCTATCATCCTCAGACCGATGGTCAATCTGAGAGGACAATTCAAACACTCGAAGATATGTTGAGGGCGTGTGTCTTAGATTTCGGAGGAAGCTGGGACTCTCATTTACCGTTGGTGGAATTCTCCTATAATAACAGTTATCATTCTAGCATCGGGATGCCACCATTTGAGGCATTGTATGGCCGTAAATGCCGATCTCCTATTTGCTGGCATAAAATTGGCGAGTCCCACGTAATTCGTGCAACAGTGGATTCTCCAATCGTTGGTCCTGAGCTTATCCAGGAAACAACCGACAAAATCACTCAGATTCGCAATAACCTTCTCACAGCTCGTAGCCGACAAAAGAGTTACGCCGACAAGCGACGCAAACCGCTTGAATTTACCGTGGGTGACATGGTCATGTTAAAAGTGTCCCCATGGAAAGGTGTGGTTCGATTTGGACGCAAGGGTAAATTGGCACCCCGCTACGTAGGGCCGTTTAAGATCCTGAAAAGGATCGGACCAATAGCCTACAAGTTGGATCTACCAACAGAACTTAATAAAGTTCACCCAGTATTTCATATAGCCAACCTCAAGAAGTGTTTAGCAGACGAGAACCTTCATGTTCCTCTCGAGGATATCCAAATCGACGAGACAATGCAATTTATCGAGAAACCCTTGGAAATTGCCGACCGAAAGGAAAAGCAACTCAAAAGAAGTCGCATTCCCCTGGTCAAGGTCAGGTGGCAGTCAGCACGTGGACCCGAGTATACATGGGAGCTTGAGGATCAAATGCGTACTAAATACCCGCAACTTTTCTCTTAAGGTACTTTCTTCTTAAATTTCGGGACGAAATTTACTAAAGTAGGGGAGACTGTGACATCCGCCTAAAATGGATTCGGGTCAACCCAACCCAATTGGAAATTTAATAAACCCTACTCAAGATTACTTGACGCTAATAGGATCAAAACCCATACAATACGATATAAATTGACGTTAATAGCAATATAGCATAGTATAACGTTATAACTATAATCAAATTAAATTATGATACCATATTAAAATAAAATCAAAGTATGACGCTCTAATTAAATTAAAAGAATCAAACTTGAATGCTATAATTAAACTTCAAATCAAAGTAGATTGTTATAATCAAATAATAACCTATTTTTTTTATAAAACTCTATTTTTATAAACTCTACATTAAATTTTATAAAATTCTTATATTAATTAGTGTATTACATAGAGATGCTTGTGCTAGTGGGAAATTATGAAGACCACCAAAAGCCAAAAGTTATTCCCATGGTCTCCCACTCACACCTGTCATCATCTTTCCTTTCATTTTTCTCCCAACACATTATTCTCATCACCACTCAAACCCTCTCTATTCTTTCTCTCACTCTCAATCTCGAAATTCTTCCAAGAAATATCAATTTTCCAGCCAAGAACAATCCCTCATACTCAAATCTCCATCCCTCTTGAAGCATTCATCAAGGTATGTTGTTAAAAGTTTCAAATTTATTAATGAAACAAATTACTGTAAAACCATTTTCCTAAATTTCAGAATGTTTCATTACTGTTTAGTATTTAAAACCATTTTCCTAAATATCTAAGCATGTAAAAATGCATTTTTAATGATTATTTCATATAAATAATTGTTTATAATATATAAAATCTGTAAATACTTATAATTTGACTAGTTATTATTTTAATAAGAAATTATTAAAATCTTGCCTAAAGTGAAAATATAAATTAATTAAGCAAAGTAATTAATTCAATTTAAGATTCATTTAACATATAAATACATTAATATTCAAAACAAAATTTGGATAATTGTTAATTCATCTAATATAAGAATATGTGTCTAATTATTCTTATTAATACTATATTCCCATTTATCGATTCCTAAACCAAAACTATTAATTATAATAGGTTTCACGTCGTTTTGACCCGAGCCGTCTATCGTACAACACGCGTATTCCGTTTGGACTAATGTGAGTAATCTACCCCATATTTTATAATTTTCAATACTTTTGGGGTGTATCATGTGGTTTTAATATGTTCCAACTTCATTTTATTATTTTTTCACCATTGAGACATTGTTGGGACGTTTATATGTGAATCATTATTTGTATAATTATTGTTTGTTTACGCTACATGTACTTGTAGTGCATTACCATTTTTAGTCTAATCTCCATGACTATGCCCGTATTCTTGAGGTACGTTATGGACAATAATAGCGCTATTGGGTTGACCACCCCGCCTTGGGACGCTAAGGTGATTGATTGCACGTGGTTGAGTGTGTATGATGATTAGATGCTCCATCCTATATATATACATATATATGTATATATAGGGTGAGGACTTATTGTTGTTGTTATCATTTATTAATCAATTTTTGATTTATAAACTGTTATCTCAATAACACTTGCTTGCCAACTTCAAAAGAAAACAAATTTCAAATTATTCAAACTCACAATTTTCTTTAATAAAACTAGATTACTCACCAACTCTCGTAGTTGACCTGTTTTTACCCATGATGCAGATTTGAAGAATGAAGTTGATGAAAAGTAGGGTATACCTTAGAAACCCACAAGACTATTTAAATTTGATGTAATAAATGTTGTTTGTATTTGAATTTGTATTTGTATGTTATGGATCTTGTTTGCCTACTTAGTACTTAATTGAATCTAATCATATTATAACATAGTTGTCATGAGACTTTGAACAATATATCATGCCTTGATCGATTCCGCCAAGGATCGGGGTGTGACAGTTTGGTTAAGCGGTTTCGGTTTAATTTAACTAAACCAAATAATGTTTGGTTAAATCGGTTTAGGTTTATTCGGTTTGGTTAATCGGTTTCAGTTTATTCGGTTTGGTTAATCGGTTTCGGTTTATTCGATTTGGTTAATCGGTTTTGGTTTATTCGATTTGGTTAATCGGTTTCAAAATTTTGGCAATCATACATGAATCAATTCCGCTTTAATCATAGCACTGAAAGAACTGTATTAGATGATTGATGATTATTTAAGTAATTTAATATTTTATTTTATTATTTTTATTTATGCAAACGAACAAAACATATAAAAGTGTATTCAAACAAAACGTTAAAAATTAGAAAATTAGTACGTCAAAAATTAAAAAAATAGTAAATTACAACATTAAATAATACAAACGAACAAAACGTAAAAAAACATTTTATAAAATATATTCGAACTAAACGTCAAAAAGTTAGAAAATTATTTAAATTATAAATACCAAAATAAATAAATAAATTAAATAAATATATATATATATATATATATATATATATATATATATATATATATATATATATATATATATATATATATATATATATATATATATATATATATATATATATATATATATATATATAAAAGAAAACCCCAATTGATGGGATATTCTAGGATAACTATGAGAGGGGTTTTTTAAGATAACCCTTTTTTTCCAATTAATTCATTAGTGTTTTAATTTTCTTATAATTTTTTATCATTTGACCGGTCTATCAGTTTTTTTGTTGATGTGATCTTATGACATGTCAGTTTTTGTTGACTTGACACTGGGATGGTATGATGACTTGGCATAATGTCAAAATCGAAAAAAATAATATAGTGACTTAATTGAAAAAAAAAATAGTGTCTA
This sequence comes from Cichorium intybus, assembly GCA_023525715.1. Classification (NCBI taxonomy): domain Eukaryota; kingdom Viridiplantae; phylum Streptophyta; class Magnoliopsida; order Asterales; family Asteraceae; genus Cichorium; species Cichorium intybus. The sequence goes on along the minus strand of CM042011.1, from coordinate 127,066,255 downwards.
AAAAAATGGTGATTCTATACATACCCTCCCTATTATCTAATTATACCCTCTATTTGACTTTTTTTTGTTTTTTATTAGTTTTTTTGTCTTTTGTTTATTTTGTTTGTTTGTTGTCTTTTACTTTTAGTTTTTATTTTTCTTTTATTAATAGTATTTGATTTGTTTTATTATTATTATTATTATTAGAGTAAATTACACAAATTGTCACAGTGGTTTGCAATAATTTATGTGTTTGATCCCTAACTCTTTTTTTAACTCGGAAAGTCCCTATTTTTTGGTTTTATTGTACGTTTGGTCCCTAGCATATATAAAAATACTATGTTGCCCTTAGAAAGTTTTTTTATTTTTATTTATTGTTTATTTATTATCTTTTAATTAAAAAAAAATAATAACATCAATACATCATCCCCCTCTTATCTTTTCCCCTATTTATTTATGTCTTGTCAAACGTCTTTATCTTTTCCCCTATTTCTTTCTCTCCCGTCAAGCCTCTTCATCTTTTCAGTTGCTTAATCTCAAATATCCCCCAAACCATACAACCATTCGTGTAATTTACTATTATTATTATTATTAGAATGAATGTATAAAAAATACAATATAAATAATAACAAAAAGCCTAGACAAACAAAGATGGTGTACGACTAGGTTGACAGATCGAGAATGACGGTTTTCGACTAAAAATGACGTGAATTTCGATTTCCTACAAACAGTATAAACCCGAAGGATTTTACAAAGAATAAATTTTACATACAACACTTGATTTATAAACGGTTGTATAAATTCGAATGACAAAAAGAAGGCATTCGATTATCATAAACACAAACGGCTATATTTTTCTAATAATAATAATAATAAAGGAAAAGACAACAAAAGACTAATAGAATAAAACAAATCAACTAGTCAAATAAGGGGGGTTTATAGATAAAAAAGTAATTTAATTAAACTTATTTTGATTTGATGGAAGACAAGGGGGTACAAAATATAATGGGGGGTATTTATAGCACAACCCCTAAAAAACATAGTGACTTGATTAAAAAAAACACAATATCAAAATCGATTTTTTATGAAAACTTAATGTATTTTGTAACTTGTACATCGTGCATTAAAATTTGTATATACTAAGAAAATTATTATATTCTAAATATTTTACTAAAAAATTATTTAGTAATATAAGAATTTGATTTTTTAACTCTTTGTGTATACTAAAATATATTAAATTAATTGCCAAACGAAAAAAACAAAGTGTCAAAATATGGTATGTATTATTCATTCATTTGTCATTTTACATTGAATGACGAAATTAATTGTCTAAAATGAGAGATGGGAGCAGCCTTTCTGGTAGCATCAAGTGGGTGAATTGGGTGTCGATAAAAATGAATTGTTTTTCTTGGCGATTGATCATCAAAAGAATTCTGGTTGTGGTTAACCTTAGATCTAGAGGCATTGTTCTCATGTCTTATTTATGCCTGTTTTAACAGCTCTGTAGAGGAAGAGATAAATAATCTTCTTTAGTTGCGGATTCTCTATTCATATATGGCAGCGGCTGTTACGCCTTTTGCCAAGCAATCGAGTCGATTTTCGGGTTGCTTTGACAGCTCCTGTGGCCGGTAAAGAGAGGCAAAATCTCAAGGCCACCACCTTGCTTTCAGTGATGTGGGTTACTTGGAAGGTTCGAAATGATCTGGTGTTCAATAGAAGACGATTTTCTTCGAGCAATGCAGTGGACGACATTCAGTTACTTGCTTTTAATTGGATCAAAAATCATTCTTCTATTATTTTTTTTCATTGAACTGATTAATGTTTATCCCCTATTATTACTTGTATTTTGTATCTCTTTTCGTCGAGTGTCTTGCTAGCTTTAATGAATTTAATGTTCAAAAGAATGTATTTTGTAACAAATGAACTAATAAAGCATACCATATATTGACACTGTTTTTTATTGCAATTAATTCAATACATGTTAGTATATACAAAGGGTTAAAAACTTCAAATAATTTCAATACAAAATAATATTTTTAGTAATAATTTTTTCAGTATATACAAAATTTAATGCACGATGTACAAGTTATAAAAGACACTAAGTTTTCATAAAAATTATATTTTGACATTGTGGTTTCTTTTTTCGCAATTAAGTCGCTAAGTTTATTTTTTCAATTTTGACGCTGTATTTTTTTGCAATTAAATCACTGCATTTTATATTTTACTCAAGTTTGTCATTGTGCTAAGTCATCATGTTACGTAAGTATCACGTCAGCAAAAACTAACACGTCACCATACCACGTCAGCAGACAACCTAGTTGACCGGTCAAATGGTCAAAGTTGCAACAATTGGAAAACTTAATGACTTAATCGCAAAAAAATAACACAGTGTCAAAATCGAGATTTTGTATCAACATAGTGTTTTTTTTTGCAATTTTCCCTTAAAATACAACCTTTTAAACGATGTTAATGTGATATTTTTAAAATATTAGACTTTTCTTATTCTTCTGATTGTAATCTTAACTCTTTAATTTTCAATATTTATTAATTTTAATATAGAAAAAAATATAAATTTAACTAATTTTATAAGCTAGTTTCAAGTTTTAGGTGAAGATTAACCGAATGACCCCAAATAGTCATCATTCTCGTAATCCTTTGTGTGAAATGGGCAAGAAGACTACGAAACAGGCCTAGATGGCTGCAAAATGGGCCTAAAGGTCCAACTATTTAAAAAAAATTGTTTTCATTTTCCACCTTCTACGAAACGGGCCTAGTTTTTATGGTTTGAGTACTAATATACCCTATTATGGTTTGATATATGTTTGAAAATTTTTGGGCATACTTTGTATGGAAAATTGAGCATTACATTAACATTGAAAAGTTGTGCTACACTAACAAAGTTATGCTTCGAGCCATCAACATATACAACGTTCTGAATGGTGAAAACACCATTGGTCAACATGTTGTGTCATTTTATTATGCCATTAGAATCATTCCTAAATGTTATAAATCCTCATATTCTTGTTGCTCGACAATCTCACAAATATTCCAACCTGCATGTTATGTGTGTGAAGTAAGCGCTGTCGATAAACCATTATTGGCCATCCTCGCACAAAAGCCTACAATTTACACGGCTAGTTTAGGCACATAAACTTGTTAAGAGTTGGAGGATTTTATAGCATAAATCCTTTGAACATAAGAAGTTGCTTTAGAGAACTTTGGCTTCGAGTAGAGATTTGTTCTGTTTTTTTCTATACTTGATTAGGATCATACAATAGACTTTCCAAGTAGCCTTGTTCCGAGAGGGGGAGTTTCATTGAGAAATCAAGTTTGACTTTTTCTTGAATATTTTCTCAGTTGGAAAAATACAAAAGCCTAAAGTTTTTCTCATTTATCCAATAATTGTATTTCGCCAAGTTGGTATTGTCAACAGACTGATTTGAAGAAGAAGCTATGATGTCTTTTTTTCAATGGTGTGCGTTCTTAGGGCTAATAGAGTTTGGCTTCTCATTAATCTTCAAATATGTTGACTCTATTGATTTCTTGCACCAGAAAGATTGCCAAGCGTTGAGACAAGTTTTTTCCTAAGGTTATTGGAACATTGTTCTTAGAAATCGTAGGAACTAGGACACTGGTCCTATATGTGTCATTTTTAATGACGGATGTGTTCACTGTCTTGATGATGATATGTAGAGAATTTTCGATTGGATATATAGATTTCTTAAGAACAGGGACCCACTTAGAACTAGGCATCTTTTGTGATCAAACTTTCTTGTAATATTTTGTTGCGGACAAGTTTGTCTCGGAGGAGAGGACTAACTCTAAGGATTCCTAGATTGCAAACTTTTTTGTTCTCCATAGTCTTAAGAAATATTCCTATCCTAACATCTTTGTTCCTAGTGTGCTTTTCCTTCGTCCGTAATTCTAGCCATTTTTCTAGAATTGATTTCGCCTTTGCTCCAACTTTAGGCGATAGAACGTCAGAATAATTCATCCTAGGTTTCTTCTTGTATTCACGATCGAATATTCTATGGTCAAGGTTTACCTTCGGGGATCAAGAATCATGTCTAGTGTGAGAGCATTCTCCTTTCTCCGATGATTTAAAACAAGAGTACCATAGATGACAAATCCAGGCTTACATATTTTGATGACAACTAGGTTCGACCCGTGCTCCGCACGGGTATTGTTTGGATCTGATTTTGTTTTTCTTTGATTTTAGATCCACGAGAAGGTGCACCTGCTTTAATCTGACCAATGGCAAGATCAACCGCTAGGTCAACAATGAAACAATCATCCGTTTCACCACTTCTTTGCGATATTACAACTCCCCATTCAGCATCCTTAATGTTCACGTGCAAAAAATACCAACATACTTTTATTCAGTTGTGTATTATAGCATCCTACTTTCTTCTCTTTCTATTACAGCATTGTACTTTGAAAAATCCAATCAATTATGGATACCTTAAAAAGGAGGGCATTAGGAGCATGTTCATGAATGGCTCTTTCAATACGTTTTAAATTTGACATCAATAAACCATCTCCCAAAACTTTTTAAAAAAATGAAAAAGAAAATAATTAAAAATATTAGAAAAAGGTAATTTTACAATGCAAGATTGAACAAAAGCACTTACATTTATAATACCTGCGATTTTCCTATCAACTTCCACATTAAAAAAAGGTAATTTTACAATGTAATTTTACAATGTAAATACGTTTTGATCACGCTTTTCCTATCAACTTCCACAAAAGCACTTACATCTATAATACCTGCGGTTTCTATATGTCATTAGCACATGCACTAAATGTATGAACAATGCTATTATTCATAAAAATATATAAGTGGTATTATTATATAGTTAAATTTTAAAAAAAATATATTAAAAAGAGTACTTGGTTGAAAAGTGAAGCCATACTCATTAACAGAAAATGCATCTTTTTCAGCCAAACACATTACATCTTATTTCGTTCCTAAAACAAATGCTAATACTTACGAAATATTTAAAATTCCATTTAAGTTATGAGAAACAGTGAGGGAAGTAATGAGGATAATGAAGACACCTGGGCAGTGAAGGAAAACGTGACAGGAAACCTAATGGAATATGATTGGTTAAAAAAGACACACCCTCTTTAAAACCTCCAAACCCCCCACCCCCTCAAAAACCTTCTAGAAATCTGCTTGAAATTGATAATATAGTAATGACATCAAGTTCATCAATAACAGAATCCAAAGCTGACACAAATTCTGCATACCACATATTATACAAAATGATGTGAAATACTGTATGATCTTTCATGTCTTTTAAAATTTAATTGCAAACAGAAACCAAAATGGGGTTATCCGTAAATTTCCATCTAAGGTATAATCAAATCCATTTTAGGTTGAGGTTTATCTGAATATCCAAAGCCTGTAAGAACAAAAAAGATAACATCAAGAATAGGGGCAAATATGTCATTTCAGAAAATAAGATGTACCGACTCACCTAACCCGTCAAAAGCTATGGTATGATTGCGGTATGAATAAGCCTAAAAGTCCAGATGAAATATATTATTTATTTGAAATATGACCAAACAACATAAATATAGTTTTCTTGATAACTTAAAAAGACTTGTAGTCCTTTTATAAAATTTGGAATCTACAAATAAACATGACCTGTGAAGGAAATCCATGAATTAGTACAACTGTAGGTTTATCGGCATTTTCACTTTCTACACAAAACCATGTGCAAAAATTATATACAGAAAGCATGTTTCAATTGGTAAGCCCTGCAAACAGTCAACCTTCAATTACTGCATTACAAACACCTATCCCACTATGAATTTCAAATCCTCCATCCTATGAAAATTGTGAGGTTTTTCTTGACTTAAATTTTAGTCAAATTGTTGACATCAATGGAAGGTAGGGATTGCTCATACAAAAAGATATAAATTGTTGCAATTCTCGTTAGATGGAGGGACTGCTGTTATAGAATAATACTTCAAGGAGTACCTGAAGAGATCTGTGGAGGTTTGAGAATTGCCATCCATTGTTGGACCAAAAATTGGGCCTTTTCACCGGTGCCATAAACAGGATGAGCTTTCATCTCAAGATAAAAATTAATCAAATATGGAACCTCTATCTCTGTACATCCCGCGTATACAGTATACAATCATCAAAAAGTATCACTTCAGAATTCAGATCCACAGCTCAATCCTTGAAGTGTTGTGCAAAAATATGGAGAAAATATGTGTAGCAGTGAGAGTGAGGCCACCGGTGAAATCAGACGACGATTCCAATTCCGGTGGTAGTCAATGGAAGGTAGACGATAATCGTATTTCTGTGCATAGGTCTCTATCCGACACCCCTCTTCCCCTGCTCTTTCTTATACTTTTGGTACCTAAACAAACCCTTCTTCCGGTTGCTTTTAATGTTTCCGTACATATACTTAAAATAATCCCTGATTTTAAAAATGCAATAATAAACACACAAATGTTTAGTTTAATTATCAATTAAATTTAAATGTTCACAATAATATCATGACAAAATAAGAACATATGGATCGGAATCCCTCTGACCAATAATTCCTATGATGACCAATTGAATAATTAATTATTGCTAAAATTTGTGCCCAAAAAATTGTAAATTTCCTGGAACATCCCAAAAAAAATAAATTAGGGCTAAATGCAAGAAATAGCAACGTATTTATTTGTTTATTATAAAATCCTATTTCTATTTCTTTATAAAATTCTACACAGTTATAGCATTGTACTTTCAACCTATTTTATCAAACATCCCACAAAAGAAATTATAAAATAAGAGCCAAGTGTCATTTATTTGTTTATTATAAGTTTATAACATCCTACTTTTATTTATTTCTATTACAACTTTATACTCTGATTTTTTTTTCTATTATCCCACTTATATTTATAGCATTGTACTTTCAATCTTTTTTTTTAATGTTAATATAACATTATACTTCAAAAATCAAAATATCTAAACAATTATAGCAGTGAAAATATCCTTGTATCTAAAGGACATTGCTATAATTGAATATATTTTTCAAAATAAAATGTTGATTATGTATTTATGTTGTAATAAGAAATGAAAGTGGGATGCTATAATATATAAATCATTGGAAGTATGTTGCTATTTCTTGCATTAACCTAAAAAACTATATTTTTTCCCTATAAGTAAATAATAACCTTATAGATCAAAATCAAAATATGATTCAACATGGTGCAAACCAAATCCATATAACAAATACAATTATGACCATATAAATTCTATTCCAAAAAAAAAACTTACCGGGCTAACCATGGTTAGGTTTTCTGGTTATTGAAACTGCTCAAAATGACTGATTTGGTCAGATTGAAATTGTCTTAATAGCTTCAAAGATTGTTGGTACAGATTAAGGTCCATTCCATCTACGTTTCTACCAACTCTTGCTTTCAATATCACCTGAAAAAAATTACAATGTAAATGAACGTTTTGAGCTTGTAGTAACAAATGATGAGAATTAGGAGGGTATTTACGTCATTATTTGGTTGAATGGAAAGTTCTCCTATAAACTGGTAGAGGGAACCCACTCGAAGATTAAGTCTTAAGTGTTGGGTGTCAATTGCCAAGGTGGCACCTCCATCAGCAACAATGGCAATGGCTGTCTCTACATTGTATTCTTGTAACCTAAAAACACAAAAGAACATCGAATAAGAACATGATCAATAAATAACAATAACTTGATTTGATCTTTACTTTTAATTTCAAAACTACTCATTCAATGTCAGTATCAAATAGTCAAAAAAATTCAATAATTACTCATTCAAGGATTCTGATATTGAGAGTAGATTTGAATCAATAAACAACGATTAAAATTGTTCCGGAAAAATCGGTAAACCCATCAACGATCCTTAATTGATATTGGATAATCATAAAAAATTAAAGTAATTCAAAAAAGCCTTGAAATCGATTAAATTTACCTTGCAACCAAGTGAGCAGAATCGGAAGGAATCAAGAAGGCTTCGCTCACAAACTTCACAGGTATTTGTAACGCCTTTGCCGGGCCTAGGCTGGGCCTTCATTCAACAACAAAACCTTCTCACTGTTAATAATGTAGGTTTGCACTGAATTGATGTCCAGGAACTTCTGAATCTTCGACACTCTGATCACATCGTGATATGAAGACCTCCGAATCTGCAAATTTTTTACCGTTAAAATCGATAAAAAAAATCCCGAAAGATCTGTGTGCTGGATAAAGGGATGATTTTGAAGTTTCTAGAAATGGTGCAGCCAGTGGACGATGGTAGAATGGGTGGTAGCGGAGGGTGTGTGTCTGGCTTCACCTTAAGACGCAAAGAGAAAGAGAAAGAGAAAGAGAAAGAGAAAGAGGGAAGAAGACACCTGTTGGGAAGGTGTGACCGTAAAGAGGAAGAGGGAAGAATAAGACACCTGTTGGGAACGTGGTAAGGAAGGCGCATACCTGGGTCCGGCGGCTGGAATCGGCCGGTCAAAACCGCCGACCGACAGTGGCACTCGATGGAAGAATCAACGTACGAAAGAAAGGTAGTGTTTGCGATTGCTTTGAAAGCGAAGATACTGTGATACAGAGGACGTAGATAGATACGAAGAAGAAGCATATCCTCTCCACCATATGGTGAAGCAGACAGGAGGTGGCAGACGGCAAAGCCACAACGTGGCAGACGGGAAGAAGGCAAAAGGAAGCACCCCACTAAAAACCCCCAAACCCTTCCCCCCTCCCCCTAGAATTGATTTTTATTTAGTGCCACAAGATGGGAGTGTGGTCATTAAAGTTAGCGCATTGACATAATTTAGCGCATTGATTGTCAGAAACTAGTTCCTAACGCAACCTACCAGAAATCCCATGGGCCAGTTTAGTTGCGAACCTCTGAATTTGTCAGGCTCTAATATGGCAACTCGGTATGCAAATATTTCCACTGTAGCCCATTATAATACACAGTCGGGAAGAAGGCATAAGGAAGCATATCCTCTCCACCATATGGTGAAGCAGACAGGAGGTGGCAGACGGCAAAGCCACAACGTGGCAGACGAGAAGAAGGCAAAAGGAAGCACCCCACTAAAAACCCCCAAACCCTCCACCCCCTCCCCCCTAGAATCGATTTTTATTTAGTGCCACAAGATGGGAGTGTGGTCATTAAAGTTAGCGCATTGACATAATTTAGCGCATTGATTGTCAGAAACTAGTTCCTAACGCAACCTACCAGAAATCCCATGGGCCAGTTTAGTTGTGAACCTCTAAATTTGTCGGGCTCTAATATGGCAACTCTAATATGGCAACTCGTATGCAAATATTTCCACTGTAGCCCATTATAATACAAGGCCCGTCAAATAAATGGCCGAAAGCATCCAAAAACCGACTAGCCGAATCTCTCAAGTCTCCCTTCTCGTGTTCTCCGTACCAAGGGTCACAAACAAAATCAAACGCCATAGGCGAGAAAAGCCCTAATTTTCTCTTCTTTGTTTTCCGCACCCAATTATCAAATGAAGAGCTCGTAATTATAATATTTCAACTCTTCGATTCTCTCTACTGGTGAATTTTCACTCGGGCTAATTTTAATTTGGTACGTATATAATTACTTTTCGCTCTTTGTACCTAGCTGGAAAAATTAAAACGATCTTGATGATAACATGATCTAGTTATTCTAGTATTGAATGTACATTTATTGCTTCGTGTTTTCCTGATCTTGGTTATATGTCGCATAGAATCAGTATAGAAATGTTGAAATTGAGCTCAATCGAGCAGTGTGCTTCTGTGTTTTACTTCCTTCCCATCTCTACTCTTGGATATATCGAAATGTGCGAGTATACTTTTGTATGGGCTAATGATACGAATTTGATAGACTATAAGTTATTTGAGCCATAGTCATTTTACAACACGCATGAAATATAGTTCGCTTTATAGAACTAATTGATTTAATACATAATGTAGTTACCATAAGATTTTCCACTTGTAGATTTTGTGGCTACATGGAAAGAAACAGGGGACCCCCTTTCAAGAAACGCCCAAACCCTCGTTTCAACAAGGGTATTAACAAAAGAGGCAAATTCGATGATGAAGAATCATCAGAAACCTCTCATGTTTCAGAAACCGTGTACCGAATACTCTGTCAATCAAGAAGAATCGGAAGTGTAATTGGAAAAGGTGGCACTGTAGTCAAAGCCTTACGTGAAGAAACTCAAGCCAAAATTACAGTTGCCGAATCTGTCACTGGTTCAGAAGAAAGAGTAATAATAATCTACAGTCCTTCTGCAAAGTTACCAGTGAAAAATGAAGATGAAGAAAATGATTTGGAGTTACATTGTGCAGCCCAAGATGCTCTTGTAAAAGTTCATGATAGAATTGTTGAAGAAGATATTTTTGATGATGATGAAAGTGTGGTGTTTTGTAGAATGCTTGTTCCAAATAATACGGTTGGGTGTCTTTTAGGGAAAGGAGGGGAAGTTATTAAGAGATTGAGGGGTGAAACTGGTGCGGTTATTCGTCTTTTACCTGCTGATCAACTTCCTACTTGTGCTATGGAAACTGATGAGTTGTTGCAGGTAATGTTTTATTATTTATAGCAATGTACTTTCGATTATTTGTGTATTGTAGAAAACTAGGATGCTAAAACACACAAATATATAAAAGTACATTGCTATTTCTAACACCACACAACACACAAATCTCTCATGTATACAATTCCACAGATATCAGGTACACCAGATGTTACAAGAAAAGCCCTAGCAAAAGTCTCTACATTATTACATCAAAATCCACGCAAAGATGAACCTCCATCAAATTCCCGACCTGTGGGCCCCCCACGGTCATATCAGCCCGGTGCACCACCACCGCCTGAGCGGGGCCCGTATACTTACGGTGCACCGCCACTGCCATGGCGGGGATACGGTAACGAGCCGCCCCGATTCGGGCCGCCTGTTATTGAGCATGTTGAAGACACTCCAATTGAGTTTCCAATGAAAATTCTTTGCTCTGAAGCAAAAATTCATGGGGTGATTGGTAGGAATAGTATCAGTTTAAGGCAGTTTCAACAAGAGACTGGTACAAGTGTATATGTGGAGGATCCAATTGTAGGGTCAGATGAACGAGTGATTCTTGTTTCTTCTTTTGATGTTAGTATATATATATATTTTTTGTTATTTTAATGAGGAAATTACGTTTTTGGTCCCTGAGTATGGCTGGTTTCTTTAATTTTGGTTTGGGAAAGTTTTTTTTTTGGTTTTGGTTCTGAAAAGTGTTATTTTTCGGTTTTGGTTCTTATTTGAGGTTTTTATAACATTTTTAGTCCCTGTTTTAAGTAAATTGACTATGTTTTGGGACTAAGATTGGAAAAGTTGGATATACTCAGGGACCAGAAATAGTCATTTTACTTGGAATAGACACCAAAAATGTTACAAGATTCTCAAATAAGGAACAAAATTAGATCTTTTGTCTCTGGCTATAGCTGGTTTGTTCAGTTTTGCTCCTAAAAAGTTTTCTTTTACAGTTTTGGTTCTTATTTGAGGTTTTCTATAACATTTTTAGTCAAGTAAATTGACTATAGTTTGTGATTTAAATTTGTAAAATTCGGATATACTTGGGGACCAAAAATATTACAAGAATCTCAAATAAGGAACAAATTGAAGTTTGGTTCTTGACTATAGCTGATTTTTTCAGTTTTGGTCCTAAAATGTTCTCTTGCATTTTTGGTCTATATTTGAGGCTTTTATAACATTTTTGGCCCTAAAAAGTTATCTCTTGCAATTTTCGTTCTTATCTAAGGTTTTTATAACATTTTTGATTTGTGTTCCAATTGAAATGACCAATTTTGGGACCGCTATTATATACACAGGGACCAAAAATAGTCAATTTACGTGGCACAAGGACTAAAAAGTTTACAAGAACCCCAAACAAGGACCAAAATTGCAAGAAAATATATTTTGAACTAAAATTACAATAATCAGCTACTTTTAGGGACCAAATATGTAATTTACTCTTACTTTATTGAATAAAAAACATGAAATGAGTTTTTTGACGAATATTTGAAAATGTTTCAGGCTTTACAAAAACCGAGGTCGCGAACAATTGATGCAATTCTTCTTTTACAAGATAAAACAAGTGAGCATGATGACAAGGGAATTATTACTACTAGAGTTTTAATTCCATCTAGTAAAGTAGGTTGCATTCTTGGACAAGGAGGTATGATTATTAATGAAATGAGAAGAAGAATTAAAGCAGATATTCGTGTTTATGCTAAAGAAGAAAAACCAAAGTGTGCTGCTGAAAATGAAGAGCTTGTACAGGTAATTTATTAACCCTTAATAATATTAAAACTCCAAAATATAACTTTTCAAGTACCACCCTAATTAGCCTCAGAAATAAGTGGCATATGCAGTTGCCAACAAGCCTTTTATATTGTTGTATAGTTCTTATTGTTTTTTATAAAACAAAATAATTTTATTACTGCAAGAATAACTTTATATTTAAAATCTTATGTTATTGAAGTGTAATATGAATTTAAGCTCCAAAAAGAACTGTTAAGTACCCTACTTTACCCTAGAAATAAGTGACACCTGCAGTTGACAACAAGCCTTTTATATTGTTGTATTGTTTTAATTGTATTTAAAAAAAATAAAAAGATTTTAAATAATGCAACACCAATTTTAATATCTGTGTTATTAAATTTGTATCATTGATATCACTAGTATTCGACATCAAGTCGTTCATGTTGTTGTAGTACTGTTTTCATCATGTCATTTTTCCTTCAATTTCCTTAAACACCCTTCCACTTTTTTAATTTCCCAAAATACCCTTTCAAATTTTCAGGTGTCAGGTAGTTACGGTGTCGCAAAAGAAGCTTTAGCTGAAATTGCATCAAGATTTAGGGCAAGATATTTGAGAGACACAAAACCCGGAACAGAGCCTGTGGGACCACCTCCATCCGGGGTCCCACGTGGCGGGCGTGTGGGAGGATACGATCCTTACAAGGTTACTCAAAAAATAAAAAAATTCATTATTCAGAATTTAAAATTTACACGTCGCTAAATTTTAATTTTAATTTTTTTAAAGGTCGGCGGTGGTGGTCGCGATTTTAATCAACCTCCTACTTACGCACCACCCCCTCCAAGAGAGTATCAACCTCAAACATATCACGCCCCTCCAGTGGAATACGCAACTCATACTTACCCAGTTCCCCCGCATGCCTCAGGGTAATTTAGTAATTTCATATTTCTAGTTATTAATTATCTGGTTTTTTTTAATTAGTATTTTGTTTATCAGATACCCGAGTGCTGTTGATATTAACGTGGCAAACAGTGGACAAGTTGCGGGTACAGCACCTCCAGGACCACCTGGAGTTCATAACCCTAGTGAGGTCAGTTAGTTAGTTACAAAAGGTTAAAAATTAAAATATTTGTGGGGGTTAAATTCTGGTGAATTACAGGTCACAGGAACAATGGTGAACCCGCAAGATCCGTATGCTGTTGGAGCACAAGGTGGGGAGGTGTACCAAGCATACGGTGGGGTTGCAGGTGGACAAACCCATCCAGTTCAGGCTACCTACCCGGAAAACTATGGAACTCAGCAGGATCCTTACTCTGGTATCAACTCTTCTGCACACACATCATATTACACCACCACTACCATGACCACGACAACCGCCCCCACCCCCGCCACCACTGTCCCTACCTACCCCCCTCAGCAAGGCCATTACGCCGCCACTACACAGACTTCTCAGCAGTATGGGCACTAGACTTTGGGGCATTATTCCACCTGTACCGTCATGATTTACTACTACCAGACCTTTCTAAAAGACTCCCTGATGGATCTCATGTCATGTCACTAGTGTTGTTGACTTTTCGGAATGTTGACCAGGCTTGATTTGTTATCATTATTTTTTTAAATCGTGGGCCTTTTTTTTACTTGCCTAGACATATATAAATTGCTACTATCAGACTTTGGCCAGGCGTACTTTGATCATTTGGACTTTGAACAAACAAACCGAAGTTGTATTGTGTTTGTTGTCCATTGGGACCGATGTCCATGGAACAAAAATTGTAATTTATTTGTCCCGTCCCAAAAAGCGGGAGAGGGACTCGCTCTTGATCTCTCGAGTGTGCAAAAGACGTGAATGCCCTTGTCGTCCTTACCATCGAATACAGCTCTAGAAAGCTTGTTCAGTCCTGTTCTGTTCAGTTATGTTTTATATAACAAACGCAGCCTACGGCTGCGTTTGTTACACAAGACAGAACAGGGAGGACTGGACAAGTTTTCTAGGGCTATATTCGATAATAAGGATGACAAGGGCATTCACGTCTTTTGCACACTCGGGAGATCAAGAGCGAGTCCCTCTCCCGCCTTTCGGGACTGGACAAATAAATTACAATTTTTGGTCCATTGACATCGGTCCCGGTGCACATCAAACACAGTACAATTTGTTGGTCATGTGTAACAAATGGGCCTTAGGGCTTAAAATGTTAGTTTGGGCTTGACTTTTGGTTTACTATGTAGCACTTGCATCTCTCTCTCTCTCTCTCTCTCTCTCTCTCTCTCTCATATTTGAAAATTAATTTTTAATATTATTTTTCTAACAGTAAAAAAAAGAGATATATTGTCTAGATTGAAAGGTCTAAGAAGTAGTTGTGCGTTGTATATCTGTGTCTGTTGCTTGTACATTATTTCAGAGGCATGTGTTTTTTGTTTGCCTCCAAATAGTTAAGTAGCCATGCTTATTTTCTCTAATAATATTATTATTTGATAGAAGTACTGTAATTACATATAACTATATTATATTGGGAAAAAAAAAATCTATATTTGCATCCATATATGAACTCGGATGTGTATTTGAATTTTTAAGAGATGAATCTTTTGGGTATTCGTACAGTCCAAGCCTCCAAATACCAACGTCGTCCATTTTTTTTTTTTTTTTGGGTCCATATAATTAGTGTTCCATAATAACGTGACCAGTTTGCCATCTTTATGGTTGTGAGCATGTAATCATTGAATTAATATCTTATAATCGTAGTTACAAACCAACGTTTATTGCTGACCTGTGACGTTTTTGGCAATTCACTGTTTGATACTATAAGAATTAGGTGCGGATTTAAAATAAAAAAAACATCCTTCACAAAATTATGGAAGATGTTACATGGCATGTGTAAAGTTTGACTAGAAGTTTACCAATTAATGTAATTTGAGACATTGACAGCAAGTTCGGAGATGACGAAATAATCAAATTTGCTGCTCGTCATTCAAACTTGACTATGTTTAAAATACTTGGAAGTATAAAAAGCAGGTGGAAGTTGAAAAAAATATTGGATAATCATAAAACAATAATTAAAAATGTGAACTTTATAGCTAGCTTTTGAGTCATTTTCAATCATCATTTCTGTTCGAAATGAGTCATTTCAGATTAGACCATATTTGTTTCGGACTAACCTTATGACCCACCAACACATTCTGGGTTGCGGACTATGGGTTTCGGATTTTAGACACATGAAAATATTAAAAAGCCATTCGGGCAGCCAATGACCCATTTATTCAGAAGAATAATGAATATGCACCCTCGTTTAAGTGACGGGTAATGCAGCGTTGCTTGCAACACACAACAAGAAGACGTCTAGGTATCTTCTCCAAAATGGCGAACCATCTCTCGGGAGCATGCTCCAGGCAGGATTACCCTTTAGAATTAAAAAAATAATGAAATAAATATTGTGGGTATATTCAATGGTATGATGAAGAATTACCTATAGAAATGTAGAAGCATTTGATTAAGATGACCGAGCAGTGTCTGAGTGAACCGAGTGTGTATAACTGTATATGGCAATCAAAGGAAACTATAATAAGTGTTTTTGACAAGGTTTCAAATTTTTTGTGTGGTTTTCATTGGTTTAAGTATTTTGGTTATTTTTATGTTATTTAAGACTAATCATGTGTAGACATTATTCTAACTGTAATAGGTATGTAAGTTTTTTAATCGTCGTGGTATGAGAAATGAAAATGGAAAAATGGCATATTATATGAAAATGACTTCAAATGAATATTATGATGTTTACTACTATATAATGTTGTAACAAAAACACTTCATACTTGTTATATAATTTAACCAAGTTCGTTACAATTATAAAATTTTAAATTTAATGAGAACGATGCAAATATAGTGCATCTTGAAACTCATCAAAGATTTGCAAAGCTTCCATCATATTGATGTCATTTTGAAGATTAAATAGTTATTTTCTGTCAATGTAATTCACTCCTCTAGTGGAGCAGATAATAATCATAATATACATGCGACTTCAATTTTGTCCATTGAATTCATGGATTTTCTAATAACGTCGGACATAGTAATCAAGACTCAAGAGATACACCTAGTGACTAGCTGGCTAAGGTACTCAAACTTTTGAGTATGGTAGTGTGATCTCCATTTTGTGCACGCAAACTCGCGAATCTTTAAACCGAGAAATGAAGACCAACGCAGTGCTATCAACAATACTATGTTGTTTGACCTTTAAGCTTGCAACTTCATATTCTATCGACGATTGTGATGGAGTTGATACAATAGATTGTTGAGACTGTGAAAAACAACTACAATTTTAACACCGTAGAGTGAAAATTTCCTATTTTAATACAAAAAGATTAATCATTTCAATTATGGTGTTTTTAGTAATTAGCTACTAGATATGTAACACGTAGTTCGTGGAGTTTCAAAAATCAAAACACATACTACATATCAAACAAAACGCTAATATAAAATAATAGTCTTCTCAAGGATTGAGCCAGACCCATCTTTAGGATTCTAATCTCTTTTCAAATTGAGTTTTAGCATCTTCTTTGACCTTCTTAATTTTACTTTGGTTGTGTTTCCACAATTGGTGATTTTCTTTACGAATAAAAAGTTAGTGGGATATTACAGGAGACCTTTAATGGTGGATATAATAGATTCATATAACAAATAATTTACCGAAAGATTTTTTTTTAATATTGATAGTTCTGTAAGAGAACTTTTTTCTCCTCATCTGTGTAGCCTATTTTTAAAAAGCAATCAAAATCATCAAGTGCAATACCATTAGAACCTTTGTTCAACCACGGATGGCTAGGAGGGGTAATGTAGCATCGCTTGCGAATGCAAGACAAGACTTTTAGGTATCTTCATGAAAATGGCGAACCACCTCTTAAGAATCATGCTCTAGGTGGGTATACCTTTAAAAATAAAATAATGTGGGTATATTCAATGGTATGATAAATAATTACCTAACTTTTTGTAACATCGGTAAATAATTTAATAAATAAAAATAATAAATTTAATAATCATAATAATTAACTTATATCAAATTAAATTAAAATGTATTTTTGAAAAGGTATCTAGTCTAGAATGACTTAATAAGGGTATAAATGGAAACTCACCATATGGGGTTCTAGAAGAATGACTTAGTTTGTAATAAGTATTTTAGAAGTGATGGGGAAGGACTTCAAGTGCAAAATGACATAACTTAAGTTCTAGAGGGACTAGTTTTGAAATAAGTAAAGCTGGAAGTTTAAGTTGGGGAAAACCCCATTTCACTTGTGAGAAACACGATTTGGAAGAGAGGGAGGGAGAAGGAGACGATTTCAAGGGAGATCTAGAGAGGGAAACTCTCTTCCAGCAAGATCTAAGTGATCTATACCAACATTTGGAGGATTCAAGGTAAGAGATCTAATATTCATGCTGAAAACCTACTATTTTGGGTAAATCATGTTCAAATTCGGGTTTCATAGTTGGGGGAGATAAGTTCTATGATCCCAAAGGTGTAGCTTATGAATTCTAGTGATCGTCTCTCCATAATTTGATGGTTTCATGCTTGGAGAACCATTTGGATGTGTGTTGATACTTATAAACCCTAAATTTTGGGGAAAACCCATCAATGGGTGAAACCTTGATGATTGGATCAACTTGCATCTTAAATGTGTTCTATGAAGAGCTTAAGTATGTTCCTAGTGATTTCAAATCAATGGATGAAGGAACCCCTTTAATTATTGATCAATTGTTTGAATGGAATTGGATATTCCTTGATCTAAGCTTATGAAGTAAATTTGGGATCATAGCATGGATTTGAATTATAGGAATGATAGTGGATGATTTGTTTGGACCAAATGATGGGTAATTTAGGTAGAAATAATGTCCTTTTGATATCTAGAAGTTTGGGGTGGTGTTAGACTTTGAATTGGACCAAAATGAGGTGAAAATGATCAAAATCGGAGCTGCAACTGAACGAAACACGACCCGTGCTGAAGAAGCACGACTCGTGCTATTTGGATCCGTGAGTTACACGACCCGTGTAACCCACTACACAACCCGTGTCAGACCCTGGCCAGTTTTGGGCACTTTTTGAGTTTGGGCTTTACGGTTTGGGCTTTGGGTTCTAAGGCTTAAGCTCATTTCTAGGCAATGTTTAACTAAGATTTTACTCTTAATTAGTGAAGTTTAACTATTCTAAAGCTATTAGTAATGTTGAATATTATTTCTTGTAGGAGAGGAGTAATTGAAGTGAAGCAAAGGGTAGCATCCTACTTTGGGACTTAAGAGAGGTGAGTTACCGGGAGTACACATCCCCTTTCTAACCTTGTGTTTTATTACAACTATCATGCATACTTTCTATGTGTTAATTGTTGCTTAAACCTTATGTGTGCATGACATTAAAATGAGTCTTTTTCAAACATGATTCCTATAAATTATTACAAGGGATTTGGAAAGATATTTGGACATCCTATTTGTGCATTGCATTACATGTAGAATGGGGGTTGACCGTGAGATACCTTGAGGACGCGTTTTACCCTTCTCAATCAAAGAGGGTGAGGAGTTAATATGAGTTTTACCCTTCTCAATTAAAGAGGGTGAGGAGTAGTTGTTCTCGACATTAGGGAATCGCATGAGGGAGTTGCTACCCCTCATGAGGCTAGTGTGATGGCCACTAGTCTTAGTTTCAGCCCATACGAGAATCAAGTATTATGCTTTGTGCTTTTGCTTGTGAACTTAGGTGGGTGCCATTGTGGTGAGATGGACTTATGAGGTGGACAATGGTTGGGATAGTTGCATTGCATTTGCATATCATGACATTCTACTTTGAGAGAACCTTATGATGTATTTATTTCAAACTTTAAATGTGTAAAAATTATTGTTGGAGGTTGTCTCGAGTGTTAAGGTCATCCTTCGCACTCATAACGAGATGGCCTCGGGTAACTCACTAGGCATTTCAATTGCCTAACTGTTTTGATGTGTACTCAGGTTCTGAATAAGAGCTTGTGAAGAGGCGAGGACTTTTAGAAGACCACGGTTTGTGTGGCCATTTGAACCGTGTTTTTGTACTTGAATTATGATACCACCTCGCTACATGTTTTAAACTACTTTTAACTATTTGGGACCTATTTTTCCATAATAATGAGACTACTTTTGAATTAATGATATCTTTTATGATAAATGATGTTTTAATTATAAATCTCTAGCGAGGGGTGTCACACTTTTCGAATTAAGTCCATGACATTGCCGGTCAATGTAATTTGCTCCTCTAGTGGTGCAGACAGTACGAATGCAACTTCAATCTTGTGCACTAAATTCATGAATATTTCTCATAACGTCAGACATATAAATCAAGACCCAAGACATACACCTAGTGACCTATTGTCGAAGGCCCTTCTCCAATTTTTGAATCTGGCAATGTGATCTCTATTTTGTGCTTGTAGACTCACAAATATTTAAACCGGGAAATGAATGCCAACGTGGTGCTGTCAACAATACTAAGTTATCTGACCTCCAAGTTTGCCACTTAGATTCTATTGATAGTTGTGATTGAGTTGACATAATGGATTGTTAAGACTATGACAAAAAACTACAAATTTTAACAACCATGTAGTGAAACATCCTATTTTAATGCAAAAAGATTAACCATTTCAAATATTGTATTTTTGATAATTAACTACTAACAGGTAATACATAGTTCATGGAGTTCTAGACAACAAAACACATATTAAATATCAAACAAAACTAATATAAAATAATAGTCTTTTTAAGGATTGACCCAGACCCATCTTTATGATTCATATTCCTTTGTAATTTGAGTTGTAGCACCCTCATTGACCTTCTTAATTGTTGGGATACAACAAAACAAGTTAAGAACTTCTAGACAAATCGATTAGTACGACTTCAATTAAACACGGAAATAATTTGGAGAATAACTGCAAACAAAATTGTAAACTTGGAACACAATATTTAACATGGTTCACACGATCTGTCTGATCGGCTAATCTACGGGCGAACGAGAGAGAGAGAGAGAGGGTTTTATTATCACCAAGAAAAATACAACCATACAAGGCTAAACTGCACTTGTAGTCTGATCACTCACAAAAATGTATCACAAGTACTTTTGGCTGCCAAACTGGACTCTGCACAAAAGATTACCTCACGAATACTGTGATATTCACTCTTTTCTATCTGGTGTGTTTTCTGTGTGTTTGTAATCAAAACAATCGATCGTTATATATAGTGATCGATTAGAAACGTAATCATTATAAAAAACATAATCATTATCTGCTTTTGCTTTTGCTTTTGCTTTAATGATTACGCTTTTGCTTTAATGATTACGTTTTTCATGATTACGCTTTCAATAAAGAAATATTAATATAATATTTCTTAACAATCTCCCACTTGAAAGCTTAATCACTCTCTCTGTTTCAGCCATGCCCCATTTCCTCAAACTTCTAAAAGGCCAGTTGAAGTCATACAAAACTTCAAATTCTCTGTGGTAACCACCTTGGTGAACATATCTGCTGGATTCTTCGTTCCAAGGATTTTCTTCAGATTCAAGGTTCCGTCATTTATTAACTCTCGAATGAAATGATACCTCATCTGAATGTGTTTCGTTCTACTGTGAAACACCGGATTCTTTGCCAGGTAAACTGCACTCTGGTTGTCACAATGCAGTACACAATCCTCCTGTTGCATTCCAAGTTCGGATAGTAAGCTCTTCAACCATATAAGCTCTTTGGCTGCTTCTGCAATAGCCATGTACTTTGCTTCTGTGGTTGAAAGAGCAACACTCTTCTATAATCTGGACATCCAACTGATTGCCGTACTTCCGATTATGAACACATAACCTGTTGTGCTCTTACCCAAATCCGCACATCCACCCAAATCTGCATCGGCGAACCCTTCTAAGACCACCCGTTTTCTTCTGAAACTTAGGGCAACCTCAGTTGTTCCTTTCAAGTAACGTAACCGCCACTTTACTCCCTCCTAATGCTCTTTTCCTGGATTTGGCATGAACCTGCTTACAACTCCCACTTCATGAGCAATATCTGGTATGGTTCATACCATTGTATACATCAAGCTACCAACTGCAGATGCATAAGGAACTTTAGCTATCTGTTCTCTGACTTCTTCTATCTTTGGGGATTGCTTCTTTGAGAGTCTCAACTGACTTCCCAAAGGTGTACTTCTGGCCTTGGCATCTGCCATAATGAACTTTTCTAAAACTTTCTTGATGTACTTGGTTTGCGAAAGTTTTAATGTACCGGTAACTCTGTTCCTAGCTATGCTCATGCCCAATATCTGCTTAGCAGCCCCTAGGTCCTTCATCTTGAACTCTTTGGACAACTGCTTCTTAAGCTTTTTGATCTCTTGCATGTCAGATCCAGCGATCAATATGTCATCAACATATAGTAACAGGATGATGTATGAGGAGTTGAATTTCTTCAAGTAACAGCAGTGATCCATCTCACATCTGCGATACCCACTCATTTGCATGAAGCTATCAAACTTCAAGTACCACTGTCTTGGAGCTTGCTTCAATCTATACATACTTTTCTTCAACTTGCACACCAGATTTTTCTTACCAACTGTAGGAAAACCTTCTGGTTGTACCATGTAGATGTCTTCCTCTAGGTTACCATGGAGAAAAGCTGTTTTCACATCTAGTTGCTCTAGATGGAGATCTTCAGAGGCTACAATTCCCAAGACCATTCTGATTGTAGTCATCTTCACAACTGGAGAGAAGATCTCATTATAATCGACCCCTCTTTTCTGTTGGAACCTTTTGACCACCAATCGTGCCTTGTATCTTTTACTGCCATCAATCTCATCCTTTACCTGGAACACCCACTTGTTCTGCAATGCTTTCTTCCCTGCTGGGAGCTTGACTAAGGACCAAGTCTGGTTCTTGTCAAGTGAGCTCAATTCGTCTTCCATAGCCTTCTTCCACAGTATGGAATCTTTCATCCTTAAGGCCTCTGGATATGACTCAGGTTCACCATTCTCTGTCAACAACAAGTAATTTGCTGAAGGAGAATACCTGACTGGAGGTCTTCATACTCTAGTGGATCTACGAACAGTAGGATTTGAGGTCTCTGCATCATCTGCAACCCCGTCTTCAGAACTACTGTCATCTGTGCTCCCACTATCTCCATATACATCAGAGCTCCCACTGCTTCCTGAACTTTCACCTATCTTTGGAGTACTGATAGGTTTAACAACTTCATCTTCAGAGATCTCTTCAAACTCGACTTGACTTTCTGCTTTCTCCGGTTGCTTGTTTCCACCTGAGCTCTCTGTAAGTTCATCCTTATATAGGACATTCTCATTGAACACCACATCCCGGCTTCTGATAACCCTTTTATTTTGGTTATCCCAGAAGCGGTACCCCATATAATCCAACCCATAGCCTATAAAAGTGTATTTCCTTGCCTTTGCCTCTAGGTTGTCTCTCTCTGAGTCTTTAACTTTGACATATGAGACACAGCCAAAAACCTTCAAGTGTTTGAGAGAAATCTCACAACCTTGCCATTCCTCTTCTGGAATCTTGAACCTTATGGGGACTAAGGGTCCTCTGTTGATTAAATACGATGTTGTGTTGACCGCATCTGCCCAGAACATCATGGGTAAACCTGCATGCAGTCTCATGCTTTTATCCCTCTCGTTCAATGTACGGCTCATCCTCTTAGCTACTCCATTCTGCTGAGGTGTCTCTGGAACCGTCTTCTACATTCTGATTCCTTGGTCAGCACAGTAATCAACAAATTCTTTTCTACTATATTCGCCCCCATTATTTGATCTGAAACACTTGATCTTCAAGTCTGTTTCATTTTCTACAGTAGCTTTCCATTTCTTGAAGGTGCTAAAAACTTCAGACTTATGCTTCAAGAAATAAATCCAAACCTTCCTTGTGCAATCGTCGATGAACGTGACATAGTATCGGGATCCTCCCACTGAAAAAATTGAAGTGGGACCATAGACATCTGAATAAACTAGCTCCAGCTTCCCAGACTTGGGCGGATGACCAATATTCTTGAAAGTAACTTTCTTTTGTTTGCCAAGAACACATGGCTCACAAAAATCGACTTTCACAATCTTCAGATCTGGTATTCTTCCTTTTGAAACTAGCATCTTCATTCCCTTCTCACTCATATGCCCAAGTCTTTGGTGCCATAGATTGGATGCCCCAACTTCTTCAACAGCATGTGCTTCGACATCAGAAACTTCCACCATATAAAGTGTACCCCGCTTCTGTCCTCTAGCACCACTAAATTCCCCTTTGTCACCTTCCACTGATGATCTCCAAATGTAACATGGTGACTTTCATCATCAAGATGCCCCACGGATATTAACATTCTCTTCAAGTCAGGAATGAACTTGACATTCTTCAAAGTCCAATCCGTACCTAAAGTTGTCTTGAGGACCACATCCCCAACACCTGTAATATCCAGGCTCTTGTTGTCTGCTAGTCTGACCTTTTCTTTGTACTACCGAAAATTCTGCATTACTTCTCTGGAGTGACTAGCATGAAACGATGCACCAGAATCCATGATCCATGATTCTGTTGAGTGCATCATCTTCAAAATCTACTGCCATATTAACTTCCTTCTTGCCTTTGTCTGCTGAAGGCTTTGGGCACTGATTTCTGAAATTACCATTCTCTTTGCAGTTCCAACAGGTAACATCAATCCTGTTTTTCTGACCACCTCTCTTTCTCGACTTCGATCTTCCTCTACCACCACCTCCTTTATTGGACCTTCTTCCTCTGTCTTCTGTACTTAGGAGACTACTGGAAGATTCTCTGGAAATCCGTCTTCGCACATCCTCTCCAAGGATTAAGTCGCTAATACCTTCGAATGACAGCTTAGCACCTCCGGCCGAACTGCTAACTGTTATTACTGTACCGGACCAACTCTCAAGCAACGAATATAATAACAGCAGCGCTTGGACTTCATCTTCGAATCCAATATCAACATATATCAATCTTGATATTCTTGAGTTGAATTCATTCACATGGTCTGTCACCGAGCCGCCTTCTTTCATCTTTAGAATCACCAACTGTCGGATCAAGAAAACCTTATTTGCCGCTGAAGGTTTTTCGTACATATTAGACAGCGCTTTGATCAAACTATAAGTAGTCTTCTCATTGACAATGTTGTAAGCTACATTCTTTGCCAATGATAATCTTACTACACTAAGTGCCTGCCGGTCTAATAAGTTTCATTCCTCCTGCTTCATATCTTCAGGTTTTACACCGAACAGTGGTTCGTGTAATTTTTTTTGGTAGAGATAATCTTCAATTTGCATTCTCCAGAAACCGAAATCGTGACCTTCAAATTTGTCGATCTTAATTTTCCCATCTTCAGCCATAGCTCTGATACCAGTTTGTTGGGATACAACAAAACAAGTTAAGCACTTCGAGACAAATCGATTAGTACGACTTCAATTAAACGTGGAAATAATTTGGAGAATAAATGCAAAAAAAACTGTAAACTTGGAACACAATATTTAACGTGGTTCACACGATCTGTCTGATCGGCTAATCCACTGGCGAACGAGAGAGAGAGGGTTTTATTATCACCAAGAAAAATACAATCATACAAGGCTAAACTACACTTGTAGTCTGATCACTCACAAGAATATATCACAAGTACTTTTGGCTACCAAACTGGACTCTGCACAAAAGATTATCTCACGAATACTGTGATATTCACTCTTTTCTATCTGGTGTGTTTTCTGTGTGTTTGTAATCAAAACAATCAATCGTTATATATAGCGATGGATTAGAAACATAATCATTATAAAAAACATAATCATTATATGCTTTTGCTTTTGCTTTCGCTTTCGCTTTTGCTTTTGCTTTTGCTTTAATGATTACGCTTTTGCTTTAATGATTATGCTTTTCATGATTACGTTTTCAATAAAGAAATATTAATATAATATTTCTTAACATTAATTTCAACTTTGACTTTGGTGGTTGTGGACTTCGTTGTATTTCTACAACCGGTGCTTATCCATATGAATAAAAAGTTAGGTAGTAGGGTATAATAAGAGACCTTTAATGATAGATATGATAAATTCATATAACAAATCACTTGTCGGAAGTACTTTTTAATACCAACAGTTCATGTGCAAGAGACATTATCTCATCATTTGTGTTGCCTACTTTTCCAAGAAAATTCTATTTGAAATCATCAAGTATAGCACCATCAAAGCCTTTGTTCAAATATAGGTACAGATTCTTGTTTTGAAATAGAACTTCAAATTTCAGATTGACTCAAAAAATTTGGGTATGTGAAAATCACTCGAAACATAGATGAAATACCTATTTTACTGTTAAAAAAATAGGCCTATTTCATAAATGTTCATCCCATTTCGAATCGGGGTTTTGATGTTGGACAATGTTGTTTCTTTTTAAATTTTAAACAACAAATTAGGGACATTAAATATGTAAAACTAATTTGGTTCACCATAAGCTCCTCGAACTGCGAATTCATATGTTGTCTTGTCGAAACCATTAAGATACTTTGAAACGTCGTTCCTTTCGCGATGTGATAGGTAGCATATTTGAGATTTTCTTTAAATAGGACATATTGGCACCCATCAGATCTCGGGTCCGAAATGACCCATTTTGAATTGTGTATTCGTTTTTGTAAAGTGAAATACTTTATTATTCTGTGTAATCCTCTATAAACATGGGGTCAAATTTGTGAAAACCCCAAAAAATATCGACTTTAAGGATAACTGTAAGCTATCTTTCACTTTAATTAAATAACCTTCATTCGGATGATGACATATTTCATATAGTGGAAACCCCAAAAAATATCGACTTTAAGGATAACTGTAAGCTATCTTTCACTTTAATTAAATAACTGATAACGCCTAGTGATATCAAGTATTTTAGGCGTTGTTGAGCCCTGTTCTTGATAAAATTATATCAAATATGTCTGGGTATTCTCACTTTTCGTGCCAGGACTTGTTTGGAGAAAAAGAATAGAAACAGGGACTAAAAGCATGCAAAAGGAAGAAGTTTGGAAAAGAATGAAAAATCAAGGAAACTCGTACGCGCGCCGCGGATATCTCATCTGCGCGATGCGGGCTTAAGGCGGTGGAATACATTCAAATACCGAAGAAACGGGAAAAGATTAGTACGCGCGCCGCGGATTCTTCATCTGCGCGGCGCGGCTGCGGGAAATTTGCAAGTATAAATAGTTGCAATTTCAGCCGAAAACCCTAGCAAAGACCGGGTGTAAAAATCGACCTTGAAGCTCTTTGACTCCAAGATTTCATTCCAGAAGACTCTCATTTGGTATTGGTCAGTTTTAGCTTTTATTTGTAATTAGTTAGTTTGGATTAAGCTTGGTTTTGTATATTTGGGAGTGACAACCATTGATATTAAGCTTTGGCTTCTGTTTTTGGATCATTTGGTTACTGTTTTTATGTTGGATTCGGATTTGGTAAATGAGAAGCATTTGGTTACATTTAATGTTGGTATTTCAATGTTTTTATGCTTGTGTTCGATTTTGGATGTTTGATTTATGTTTGGATATTGTTTTGACCTTGTTGGGACTGTTTTCCTTTGCTGAAATCAGTAGCTGATTAGGTTAGTTTGTAGGCATTAAACCTTGGCTAGTAACTGTTCAGTAGAACTTTAGTTAATGGCTAGTTTATGCTTTGCTCGGTTTTGCTAGTTTGGATGCCTTTGATTGCTTCTGATTCAGAGATGTACTTCTGATTTCAGAAAGTGACTAGGTTCATTTGAGCTTAGCTTAGCTTGGCTTGAGTTTGTTTGATCATTGCTTTAGGGTGTTAGTAATTGAGAAGATAGAAACTAGATCCTCCGACTGTAGTTGTGACACTACTAGTTGGTAATCTCTCATCTAGTCTAACCACGAAGCTCCTGCGGATCGACCCTGACTACCACTATACTAGTGTGTGTTAGGTTTTCTCTTATTTTTGACCGCACGACGACCGTTGCGTTGTCAATAACCTTCATTCGGATGATGAAATATTTCATATATGAGTGTTCAACGACCGGCATCGATCTTTTAGCTCATAATAGACGATATTGGCATATGTTATTGACTAACAAGACGTTAACCAATCAAGAAGAACGTATGTGATTCATAAATTTTAGATAGCATTTAGTACATAAGATTCGACGAGATTGACGAGATATGAATATGATAGAACTAAATTAGACTAAAAACTTATATATGTATCATTTGGTAAAGCTAGACATAACACAATAGATCGCTAAATTACCAAATTATTACTTAAGTGTTGTTTGTTTTTTAAGAGGTAAAATGTTTGCAGTCTTTTTCCACATCTACAAAAGAACATATGGACCAAAAGTCAGTAGTCTACAAATAAAAGACTATTTGTTTTTAAAATCTACATGATACTAAACCACATTGATCATAGATGATACTAAATAAACAACCCATAAGGAGATATACCCATTAACCATACTGAACTCTTATTCATAGTAAAATATGGTGGTGGTGGCAACGTTGGCGGCGGTGTAGGAGTAGTTATGGTGGAGGTGGTAGTGATGAATGAGGTGGTGGTGGAGGCGGAGGTGCTGGGGAAGGTGGTGGCAGAGGTGGTGGTAATGGTAACGAGGGTGATAGTGGCAATGGTGGTGTTGGTGGTTTTGGAGTTTGATGAGGTATTGGATTTCTTGTCTAATGGTTAAGCATGTTGCAAATTCATTTTGTCTCTTTTAAAGTCAATGTGGAGATTGTAGAATTTATGTATTTTAAAGTGACAAGTATTTAAAGTTCAAGGGACAAGCATGTAACTTGTGTTTGGCTAAACATATCTATCAAGACAATTCAAAGTGGAGGAATTTAATTTTGGTGGTGGATGACACCTTTTCTTCTTTTGACATAAGTGTTTCCCTTTTTCTTTTCTTTTTCTTTCCACTTGTGAAGTGTGTTTGCAAGCCATTTCCTTTTGTCAAAGTAGGTAAACATATTGTGTGTGTGTGTGTGTGTGTGTGTATATATATATATATATATATATATATATATATATATATATATATATATATATAAACACAAACACACATATTATGTCTAGTTTTGAAATTTACCGGTCATCACAAAGTACCACCATACAAAACCCTTGTATTTTTATTCAAACTCAATAAACACTGCAAATTAATAGTGGATTGTTTCTCGGCTTCCTCACCCCCTGTGCTTTTCCCAATTTGGGTTTCCACGTAAATCTTTGTGCCTCTCTTATTTACTATCTTGGTTGCTATTTTCATATTATAGTTGATTACCTTTGATATATCAATCATATTCTGCGTTGAGCTAATATTGTTTAAAGAGATTTGAAATCTTAGGGTATGCACCAATGTATTTCTATATCCGTGCATTTATGCATCCACACCTCATGTTTATATAATTGGCATCTAAGCATTTAGTTTTTTCATAGTAACTTATATAGATTATTTTATCAAGTGATTGATCATGTCTTCGATGAAGTAAGATATCCCATTGTTGGATCGAAACACCAGGTTTCCTATATGTCAAATAAATATCAGAAACGTTCTGATTATGATGGATTTACACAAGGCACTTTTTGGTTTTGAAAAGATGTCCGTTTTATGGACCGAAGAAGAAAAGTAGATGAAAGATTTAAAGGCTCTATCCCATATTCGTTTTTATTTTTCAAATGACATTATCAAGATTTTATGAAAGAAACTTCAACACCTTCTTTATGGGTTAAGTTGGAGCAACTATTGATGGCTAAGAGCTTACCAAACAAGTTGCATTTAAAGCAACGGTTGTTCAATCTCAAAATGATTGAAAGAGGCTCTTTTTGTTGAACATATTTCAATATTCAAAAAGTTAGCCAATAACTTAGAGACTATGGATGTTCAATATGAAAATGAAGACTTGGCTTTATTCTTGCTATCATCATTTCCTGAATCCTACAACCATTTTCATGATACTATCATCTACAGCCACGATACTCTTGTTTTAGATGAAGTTTTTACAACTTTGGATTCAAAATAGAAAATAAAGCATATTACAGGTGGTGGTTTAAGTGATGTGAAAGCCGAAGGTTTAAATGCCAGAGGAAGAACAACAGATAGTTGTAAAAATACTCAATCTTCCAACAAGGTCAGATCCAAGTCTAAAGGCAAACGAAAGTTTTCCAATTACAGTCACAAGAAGGGACATGCGGTTGTTGAATGCTTTAAGTTTGATGAATAAA
This sequence comes from Cichorium intybus, assembly GCA_023525715.1. Lineage (NCBI taxonomy): Eukaryota > Viridiplantae > Streptophyta > Magnoliopsida > Asterales > Asteraceae > Cichorium > Cichorium intybus. The sequence goes on along the minus strand of CM042011.1, from coordinate 127,036,780 downwards.
TAAAAAGAAAAGGCATCAGCAAATAGTAAACAAGGTAGCACTTCAGGTGAAGCCGATGTATCACCTGCCAGTTGTATTGGAGAACTTCTAACAGTTTATACAGATAAAATGGATTATACTGGTGAATGGATACTCAATTCCGATTGTACTTTTCATATGTGTCAAATCAAAATTTGGTTTAATACATTTGAAAAGGTCAACCAAGGCTATGTTTGGGCTATGTTTTGATAGGTAGCAATTCTACATGTCCAGTTGTTACGAATGGCTCATTGAGAATCTGTATGTTTGATGGTGTTATCCCTAACCATGGGGGAGGTTTATATGTTCCTGACCTCATACAAAACTTATTATCTCCCAGCTCATTTCATGAAAAGGGGTATAAGTTTGTTGATAAAGGTGAAGTTCGTAGATAAAGGTAGAGTTGTTAAGGTATTCAAAGATGGTTTTGACAACTAAGAGCCAAACGAAAAACCCGAAACCTCTACTTTCTTGATGGGCAAACGATTTCGAGTGATGTTGCTGTTGTTTTAAAGTCTCTATCTGACGACGCCTAGTAATATCAAGTATTTTATTTGTCGTTGAGCCCTATTCTGAGTGAATTATATCTCATAAACTGTTATATTACTCACTTTTTGTGTCTAGTTCTTGTGTGTGAAATATGAAAAAAAACATGGGTTAAATGCGTACAAAATGAAGAAGTGTGGAATGAAGTCCATTCTCAGCGAAAAGACATGCGCGCCGCGGACTGAAGAGCACCCGCGTCGCGGTAAGTCAATGATCGGATGACGAGTTTGACATTCAAAAAGCGGATATCGGGGTTACAGATAAGGTCGTGCCGCGGTTCTCACCCTTGCACGGCGCGATTGGTCAGATTTTGCAACTATAAATACAGGCTTCCCGTGCCTGTTTCGAGAGCGAAGACCCGACCTTTGAGTGGAACTCAAGCCTCTTCGACTCGTGTTTTCGGATTTCAGTGATTAGAAGTTGGTATTTTCATAGTTTAGTTTATTTTTCGTGTTTTTTAGTTTTGTTTATCGCTTGTTTCCAACGGTTATGGATTGTAGAATCTGCTGGAACGTGTCGGTTCTGGATTATTCCTGAAGTCATAAACATTCGACTTTCGGTTTGGTTTTCAGTTTAATGCAATCATTCGGTTCTAGTTATTTCGCGGTTTCGATTTCTGTTTACGTTTATTTGTTCGTTTGAGTATTTTGTGGTATTGAGCGCTTGTGGTTTTCTGAATATACTTCGGAATCAGATTGTGTAGTTGGTTTGGATCGAGATTTTGAATTGTTTAGTTCGTTGATGCTAGTTTATGTTTTCGATATTTTTGGCTCATTTGGATTTTGGGAAGTGTATGGAACGCCACCAGCTATAGAGTGACACTATAGTTTGGTTAATTCTTGACACATACTTCAACCATCGACTCCACGGATCGACCTTTACTTCCACTTAGCTAGTGTGCTCGTAAGGTAAAAAATCTAGTATTTTTGACCGTATCAACGACTGCGATGATGTCACTATCCGATCCAGATCAGTCTTGTCTTTGGCACCTTCGACTCGACTATATGGAGTCCAGTTAAGCCACAAGAGTCTTCCTCGCTAGACGAGCATGTTGTTTTTGACGATTCAACACCTTTACAACCACACGTTACTATTCCAAGTGTCATAAGAGATAGATTGAGAAGACAAATTGTTCCTCTAAAAAGATATGTTGAAGCTGGTATTGTTGCTTATGCTCTTATTGTTGTTGATGCTTTTGAGACACGAATAGATCCTACGAATTATGATGAGGCTATTAACTCTAAAGACTCAAGTGAATGGATGCTTGCTATGTATAATAAGATGGTATATTTGCAAAGAAATTGCACTTTAGATCATATTCTAAAAGGGAAAAGGCCTATTAAAAGTGGGTCTACAAGCTCAAGGAACCTATTAACCTAAATGAGAAACCAATATATAAATCTCGTTTGGTAGCTAAAGGTTACAGTCAAATTCCATGTATTGATTACACTACCATTTATTCCACATTTGTTTATAAACATCAACCACCTTTTCAACCACAACCACAAATACAACCACAACAGACACAACCGCAACAATACCAATATAAAGCTGGAGATCTAGGCTATGATGAGGATGAGGGTTGGATGCCAAACAAGCCTGTCAATCAGAACCAGCAGTGGAACCGAGGTCAGGGACCTCTGAGACAACAACAATAGCAACATCAGCGGTAAGGGCAACGATATCACAACAATGAGTTGTATAATGACGGTAATTTCATTCCTCCCTTATACTTTGCTCAATCGATCGGGCAGTCGGTTGCGTCGCACTTCCAACCGCGGGAGTACGGCGATGCATCGCCGATATATTTTCCAGATAATGCTGGTAGTCAGGTAGAAATTAGACCTCAATTATTAGGAGTATTACTTGAGTTTAGAGGATACAAGCAGGACGATCCATATAATCACTTGTATGAATTCTTAGCGATAGCAAATGCCAATATTCCTAGGAACACCAACAGAAACATCTTTAGGCTAAGGTTATTTCCTTTCACTCTTAAAGATAAGGCTAAGTATTGGTTCACATCTCTGCAACCGAATAGTATCACAACATGGGAACAACTCAAGGCGAAATTCCTACAAGAATTTTATCCTACCAGCAAGACGTCGGATATCAGGAGAACAATACAAGATTTTCAGCAGAAACCAGGAGAGGCATTTCACGACGCATTTGAAAGGCTGAAGGAATTAATGAGATCCTGCCCGCACCACGAGTTTCCAAGGTGGCAACTTGTCAAATTCTTTTATGATGGGGTAGACATGACCAATCAAGCTATGATAAACGCATCATCTGGTGGGACTATCATGATGCAAAACCCAGAAGATGCTTGGAGATTTTTGGAACAGTTGAGTAACGGGTCCAAAACGAATTATTCTGCAAGAAAGCCAGTCAGCACAGCAGCAGTAGTCGGGGTCGACAATGAATGGAAGAAGGAGGTCAAAAAGGAAATAGGAGATTCAAACAGGAAGTTCGATCGATTAATGACAACTCTTCAACAGGGACCGCAGAATCAGCCAAACAATCAACAAGGACAGAGAGCTCAGGAGGTGAACCAGGTATACGGTCAAAGCCAATATAACAACAATAACGGACGACCGTATAGACCTTATAATCAAGGAGGTCAGAACTACATTGGAAACAATCAGCCTTACAACAATCGTCTAAATAACTATCAAGGGCCAGTTTCCAACCAGCAACGACAATGGTATAAGATGTTTGATTCATTTATGACCAGTCACAAATTCAAAATGTGCACCAGTGATAGTTCTATTTATTATAGAAACTGTGATGATGGTTCAACAACCTACTTAATTTTATATGTAGACGACATGTTGATCGCAACGAAATATATGAAGGAGATTCGGAAAATATAATACCAGTTGAAGGCTGATTTTGAGATAAAGGACTTAAGAACTGCCAATAAGATTTTAGGTTTGGAAATTGTTCGTGGCCAGAAGTCAAGGGTCTTGCATCTTTCACAAAAAATTATATTGAGAAAGTCCTATGACGCTTCAATATGCATAACGTAAAGCTTGTCAACACACCGTTTACAACTCATTTCAAGTTATCGTCTACTTTAAGTCCTACTACTGAGATTGATATGGCTCACATGGAATGTGTTCCATACTTTAGTGTTGTTGGATAGTTGATGTATGTTATGGTTTGCACGCGCCCCGATTTGGCTTATGTTGTTAGTATGGTTAGTAGATATATGGAAAACCCAAGGAAAGAACATTAGAAATCAATGCATTGGATGTTTTGTTATTTACATGGTACATCTTTTATGTGTCTACATCGTAGTAAATCGACCACTGGGGTGCTTATATTGATTCATATTATGGCAAATATTTAGATAAACATAGATAAATTACATCGTATGCATTTACTCTAAATGGTTGTGTTATTTGTTGGAAATCCCAGTTGCATTCTCTTCTAGTGAGGCAGAGTATACAATGATTACAAAAGCTACTAAGGAAGATATGTAGTTAAAGAGTTGAATAGAGACTCGATGACAAAATAAAGCTTACCACGATATTCCCGTGACAATCAAAGTGTTATCTTATTGAGTAAAGATCAAATGTTTCATGATCAAATAAAACACAATAATATTTGTTACCATTTTGTACAGAAATCATTGAAAAAGGTATTTGTATCGTAAACAAGATTGATACTGATTATTATTGTAACACCCCTTTTCTCAAACCATATTTAAAATACAAATACAGTTTTCAAACATATTTTACAACTCGTGACTATAAAATAGCCACTTAAAATTTTTTTTTTTTATTTTACAAACTTAAACTCGAGGGGTATTACAGACTCAATACAGATAACCATAATTTAAACTTACAGTGTACAATAACGGTCCCAACTGCAACTCTTGCTCCCTTCACCTAAGTACATAGCATTTCAAAAACATAGTATACGTGAGACATAAAGTCTCGTGAGTAATATGGGTTTAGACCCAAAACTTTTCTATTCAAAACTTGAAATATCAAAAGTACATTGCTAAAAACTGATTTATTTCATAAATCTCAAAATAACTTTTCTTCTTTACTTTCAAACTTTAAAAACTCATTCTTTCATAAAACTGCTTTCTTTCTCATTTTCTCGTGACCAACTGAAACTTATGAATTAAGTTAATTACTTCATTCAACTAGCGCCCCTCGCGGGACAGAACAGATCTGCCCACTCGGTTATGCTCATTCTGTCTCCCCTTTGTGACTTGGAACGAATTCAAGCACAAGGGTATACTTAAGCTAGACAACTACTTTGCGACGGGAGGTACCATCCCAGTAGTGTCTTCTGATCTCCCGATTATGTGGGTGATCCTAGTCCGGACAACTAACTCTTATTACTTTCTTCGCTTTGGTTCTTATCTTTTTACTTTCTTCATTTTATCTCAAATTGGTCAAATATAGACACAATTTCAAAACAAACTCAAACTTTAACTCTTTGACTTATACTCTTGAAAATCACTTTAAAACTAACTTCAAAATCTTTAGCTCTCATATGGAGCTTCTTTCAAAACTTTACAAATTATACTTCTTTTAACAAAACGGAACTTCTTTAAAATTTCTTTAAAATCTCTTTTAAACACTTAGCTCTTGGAGCTACTTTCAAAACTATTTCCAAACTTTAATATCTAAAAACATTTGGATATTTCATACTTTTCTAAAAATATCATTTTGCTATGTACTAGAAAGTCCTCATAAAACTCACCTTGATATAGTTATAAATCACTAAGCTTCTCGCACACCTTTCCCTTTTCCGTGCTCAACAATGTTTGAAGCACCACCTATACACTTATCACGTATATATACTTATTAAATACATAATACAACTGACTTTATAGTTCTAAGGTCTCATACGACTCAACTTCAGGTTATACTAATTAGTTAACCATTAATAAACTCATTTTACAATTTTCTCCGAAATACGTGTATTTTGCTACAGTACCCCCGAGGGGTCGTATTTCAGTTCCGACATTTTTGTATGAAATCTTAGGCCATATTAGACTTGTGTTTCAAATTTGAGGTCAAACGGACAAGTCTAACCCCAATTTCCAAAAATCAAAACGGAAAACCCTTCTCAGTGAGTTACACGGTCGTGTAACTTTGGCCCTATAAGTTACACGGCCGTGTAACTTTTGCAGGCCAATACTAGTTACACGGTCGTGTAATTTATACCCTATAAGTTACACGGCCGTGTAATGTTCTGGGTGGTTTTCGGGTCCGATTTTTCGAGCTGTAGGCCTTTATTTCGCCCTATTAAGTGCTTAATACTTAACTTAATCGTTTACTATCATTCCATGACTAAAACCCTTGCTTTACATCAAGTTTTAAGCCTTGGAATCACTGATTTCAGTTCTAATTCCTTGAAAACCCGTTTTTAGAAATTTCCACTAAAAATCCAAATTTTTGAAATTAATCACTTAGGAGTGTCTTAATACATCCTAAGTGATCATTTGGACTTAGAAAAACCATAAAAACCAGCTTTGATCTTGCAAATCCGTGAATTAGGGTTCTTGGCCAAAATCCCCATTTCTTGATTTTCAACACATTCTATGGCTAGAACATGTTGAATGGTTGATTTTGAGCAAGATAGTTCCATTAAGATCATAATTTCTGGAAAATCAGAAGTTGAGAATAAATTCTCGTTCAGAAATTTGAGTTCAAAAGCTAGGATAATACCTCTTGGGGGCTTGGAATCACTAATTCCAAAGCTTTGTTCTTGATTCTTGGCAACTTGATCTTCCCGTGTTCTTCACTCTAGCTCTCTCTCTCGTTCTCTCTAGTTTCTTCTGGAGATATCTACTGAATTCCTCAACTAATAGAGGATAAATATCATATATATTATATATTTAATTTTTAAAAAAAAACTTTACATTTTGGTCCTAAATTTACACTTTCTTCACAGAAATGGTCCTAAGACCCAAAATCTTGCAACATTGCCCCATTAACTTCCAACTTGACATCTTCTTAACATTTTTGGACATTTCCATGTCAAATGACCATTTTGCCCTTTTCGGCCATATATTTTACTATTCATGCGGTAAAACTCCAAATTTCACATAAACTATTATTTCTTATATTATTATTTCACAAATACATATTGTTTTACATAATAATCTTATAACGTGTCAAAAGACCGTTTTACCCTTTTACAACTTTTTTTTTTTTGCGGGTTCTTACAGTCACCCCTCCTTAAGCGGATTCCGTCCTCGGAATCTTTTCGTAATCTGTGAAATTCGGATATCTTTTCTTCATTTCTTCTAGCGTCTCTCAAGTTAGGTTTGACCCTAACGAGTACTTCCACTTGACTAGTACGAGGTCAATCTCCTTGTTCCTCAACTTCTTAGTCTGTATTTCTAGAATCGCTTCAAGTTCTTCAATCATTCTGCGTGGAGTCTCCACTCTCAAGTCTGTATACGATATCACTAACTCCTCTTTTCCAAAGTACTTCTTCAGGTGGTAACTTTAGCTTGAACGCTTGTAACTCAACTCTCTTCAGGATTCTAAAAGGTCCAATATATTTTTGGACTCAGCTTTCCTCTCTTACCAAATCTGACTATATCCTTCCATGGCGATACTTTTATCATCACTAAATTACTTTCTTGTTACTCATACAGTCTTTTCTTTAGATCTAAGTAATTCTTCTGTCGGTCTTGTGCTGGTTTCATGTTAGTCTGAATCACTCCAATCTTCTTATTGGTCATTCTAACAATTTCTGGTCTTGTCAACTTAGTCTCACCCGCCTCCAACCAGCATAAAGGAGTTCTACACTTTCTACCACTCAATGCCTTAAAGGGTGGCATTTTAATGCTATTATGGTAGCTATTGTTATATGCAAACTCCACTAAGGGCAGGTGTTCATCCCAACTGCCTCCAAAATTCATCATGCATGATCGTAGCATGTCTTCTATTGTCTGTATTCGTTCGTTCACTCTGACCATTCGTTTGTGGATGATACGCTGTACTTAGCTAAATTCTCGTCCCCAATTTCACTTGTAAAGCTCTCCAAAAGTTAGAGGTAAATCTGGGGTCTCTGTCTGACACGATGGACAACGGTGCACCATATCTTCTTAACACTTCGTCTATATATAACTGGTCTAACTACTCCGATGGAGTAGTTTCTTTTATGGCTAGAAATAGTGCACTCTTGGTCAACCGGTCCACTATGACTCATATACTAATACTATCATAACCTCTTTTCGTTCTCGGTAACCCGACAATAAAGTCCATGGTTACGTCTTCCCACTTTCCGGCTAAAATGTGAAAATGACTGAGCATCTCCATGCGGGACCTAATGTTCCGCCTTGACTTGTGCACAAATGACACACTTGGAGATGTACTTAGCTATCCTTTTCTTCATTCCAGGTCACCAGTACGGTCTTTTAAGATCTTGATAAGTCTTGGTACTCCCTGGATGTATGGAATACTTTGACTTATACGACTCTCCTAGAATCAGCTTCCTCAAACCTCCTACTTCCGGTACCCAATTACGGGTTCTAGAAGTCTTTAGCTCTCGTCTACTTATCTCAAACTGCATGTCTTCCTTGTGTCTCATCTTTCAAGTCTATGCTTTTTCCAACTTTTTGATAGACTGCTTTAATCTGTTCTTTCATACTGGACACTAGTTATATACGTATCAATCTTGCATTGATTCTTTTCTCTGGAACTTTTCTACTCAATGCATCTACTGCTACACTTGCTTGCCTGAATGGTATACAATCTCGCAGACATAATCACTGATCACTCTAACTATCTTTTCTGTCTTATGTTCAGCTCTATTTGAGTGAACACATCCTGTAAACTCTAGTGATCAGTGAATAGCTTGCGTTTTGTTCCATACAGGTAATGCCTTAAATTTTCAAGGCAAATACTATTGCTACTAGCTCTATATCATAAATAATATACTTTGTTTCTAGGGCTTTCAATTATCTGGGACCATATGCTATACTTTTACTCCTCTGCATCTACACACAGCTGAGCCCTCTAAGTAAGGTATTTCTGTATACTTCAAAATCTTCTGTCCCATATGGTAATATAAGGACAGACGCATTACTCAACTTTTCTTTTAATGTAATAAAAACTTTTACTTATTCTTCTTACTTGAGTAACTTTCATATTTTAAATTTACTTTCTCTTTCTTATTTTAGAAGCTCTATCACTTCATACTTTATTATAGAAAATTGATTGTTCAACAGTCAATCTATATTTCTAATTACTTCTTTCTTATCATTAGACGTAAATCTCATATTATCTTTATCATCTTGTTACCTGCATGTATTACTTTTATAATTACATGTCTTATTTCACTCTTTACTTATATTATTTTCATCTTTCAACATATTAACGATCTATATACCTCTTTCATTTTTCTTTATAATTTAGGAGATTTCAATCTCTTTTACTCATTATACTTTCTAATATAATCTTGTCCATTTCATTTCTCAGTTTTCTTATTGTACTCTTATGAGTACACTTCTTATCTTCTTAGGTACTCCATGTACCATTCTCATCTTATTACTTATGTTTTATTATTTTCTTGTAGTTCTTATGTCTCACACTAATGCTTAGCTTAGCATTCTATCTCTTGCTTACTCTTTACTTGCTATGGCTAATGCCAAAAAATATACTTTTACTTCTCTCTTTATCCTGATTGCATTTTAACCATATTTCATAAACATTTAGTCTCTTTTTCTCACATATTTTACTTGTAAACTTTCTAGGTTTGATACTCACAATTTCTTTTATTATTCTTTTTACCATTTCTCTCTATGTGCCGTAAGGCTATACGCCCAACACATTACATTGTTCTTTCCTTTAAACTTCTATTCTTTACTCTCTTTATTTATATATATTTATAAGCAATATACACTATACTCTTTCCGATATTCCATAACTACTAGTCATGTAACGACCCTTTCTCAAATCTTTGGTTATTTTTACCCGTTTCTTCCGCTTAGAGATAGTCACTTCTTGTCTCTTTATTTTAATTCTTATTTCATATTTGACTCTTTGTCTACGATTTATTTGGCTATTCACTTTTATCTCGTGTTATTTATGACTCTCAGTCATTTTTCTCACATTCTTTCAGTTATCCTTTTATCATTCTCAGTTCTTCTTATTTCTTATTTATATGGTCACTAAATCTGATTTCAAATGACCATTTCTTTAATGACTGTCTTTATATTATTTTTTATTATCATTACTATATGTCGTATCTTTAACTATTCGCCTAACACTTGATTAGGCATTCGATCCTAATTTCTCAACTCATTCTCTTGCATTATAACAATGCATCTTGCTTATAGTCTTTAACGATTTTTTTTTAGGTAACTTACTTTGTTATATTACTCATTATAGCATTATACTTACAACTTATTTATTTATTCCAATCATTGAATATCATTTATTGTCATGCTTCTTTCGAGTTTGGAAGTCACAGCTTCCCATTTCTTACGCTTTCTTTTCTGTCTTTGATTCCCCCTCTATGCTTGGTTAAGTATTTTGCTTTCATTTTATACTATCTTATTTACTCGTAGCTTTTTTTATATAAATATACTGTAATCTCTTGGTTGTTCATAAACAACACATCATACTACTTCTCATTATATATATTATGTACTTCTTTTACACCTCTTTTGGATTTGTCTACAATTGCAAACCTAGCTCGTTTACTTTTTACTCGTTTTACTTAAAGGTTTTCATTCTTCTTTCTTATATGAATTTCATTCATATATCTGTATTCACTTTCTTTTCCAATCTTTCTTTCTTTGGTCACTGTAGTGACGTTACTCTTATTTTTATTCCATAATCATAATTCGTTTCCGTTAAACAACAGAAATTTTTTTTTTATAGTTGTACTATATACTCCATTACTTCTATTAACATTTTCAATACATTTATACTTTCTGACCATGTCTCTTTTACTAATTCCTTTCATATTTTATGTTATTTCTCATATTATTCAGTGGTTATCACAACCACGAATTTGAACTTTCCTTCGTCATTACCTTTTTATTATTGTCATCTTATTTTCAACGCTCTTTACTCATACTTTCTTATGTTTTATTACATATACTTTACACTGATTCATTCAAGGTATGGGATTTTTCCCCACTACATACTTCGCATTTGTTACTTCATCTTTAACACTTTTTCTTTTATACTTTAGTATTTCCAGTCATACTGAATTTTCTTCTATAGGTATACTAAATTTATACCCCTCAAACCTCTCACACTTATCTCTTACAGCTTCACATAATTCTTGTGTGGTTCCACCGGACTCAAATGTATATCCTATGATTAGAATAGTACGGGCCCATATTATTATAACCACCTATACACATTTGTTTCCCGTTTTACCACCAGGACTCATGTTCCGCTGTTGTGAATTTACTCCCAATTCTACTTATTCTCAACATCATACTCAAGTATATACTCTACTTAACTCCTACATAGTTTAAGTCTAGGTTCAAGTACTGACACCTAGTTCGCTTAAACTATGGCTCTGATACCAAAACTGTAACACCCCTTTTCTCAAACCATATTTAAAATACAAATACAGTTTTCAAACATATTTTACAACTCGTGACTATAAAATAGCCACTTAAAAAATTTTTTTTTTTTATTTTACAAACTTAAACTCGAGGGGTATTACAGACTCAATACAGATAACCATAATTTAAACTTACAGTGTACAATAACGGTCCCAACTGCAACTCTTGCTCCCTTCACCTAAGTACATAGCATTTCAAAAACATAGTATACGTGAGACATAAAGTCTCGTGAGTAATATGGGTTTAGACCCAAAACTTTTCTATTCAAAACTTGAAATATCAAAAGTACATTGCTAAAAACTGATTTATTTCATAAATCTCAAAATAACTTTTCTTCTTTACTTTCAAACTTTAAAAACTCATTCTTTCATAAAACTGCTTTCTTTCTCATTTTCTCGTGACCAACTGAAACTTATGAATTAAGTTAATTACTTCATTCAACTAGCGCCCCTCGCGGGACAGAACAGATCTGCCCACTCGGTTATGCTCATTCTGTCTCCCCTTTGTGACTTGGAACGAATTCAAGCACAAGGGTATACTTAAGCTAGACAACTACTTCGCGACGGGAGGTACCATCCCAGTAGTGTCTTCTGATCTCCCGATTATGTGGGTGATCCTAGTCCGGACAACTAACTCTTATTACTTTCTTCGCTTTGGTTCTTATCTTTTTACTTTCTTCATTTAATCTCAAATTGGTCAAATATAGACACAATTTCAAAACAAACTCAAACTTTAACTCTTTGACTTATACTCTTGAAAATCACTTTAAAACTAACTTCAAAATCTTTAGCTCTCATATGGAGCTTCTTTCAAAACTTTACAAATTATACTTCTTTTAACAAAACGGAACTTCTTTAAAATTTCTTTAAAATCTCTTTTAAACACTTAGCTCTTGGAGCTACTTTCAAAACTATTTCCAAACTTTAATATCTAAAAACATTTGGATATTTCATACTTTTCTAAAAATATCATTTTGCTATGTACTAGAAAGTCCTCATAAAACTCACCTTGATATAGTTATAAATCACTAAGCTTCTCGCACACCTTTCCCTTTTCCGTGCTCAACAATGTTTGAAGCACCACCTATACAATTATCACGTATATATACTTATTAAATACATAATACAACTGACTTTATAGTTCTAAGGTCTCATACGACTCAACTTCAGGTTATACTAATTAGTTAACCATTAATAAACTCATTTTACAATTTTCTCCGAAATACGTGTATTTTGCTACAGTACCCCCGAGGGGTCGTATTTCAGTTCCGACATTTTTGTATGAAATCTTAGGCCATATTAGACTTGTGTTTCAAATTTGAGGTCAAACGGACAAGTCTAACCCCAATTTCCAAAAATCAAAACGGAAAACCCTTCTCAGTGAGTTACACGGTCGTGTAACTTTGGCCCTATAAGTTACACGGCCGTGTAACTTTTGCAGGCCAATACTAGTTACACGGTCGTGTAATTTATACCCTATAAGTTACACGGCCGTGTAATGTTCTGGGTGGTTTTCGGGTCCGATTTTTCGAGCTGTAGGCCTTTATTTCGCCCTATTAAGTGCTTAATACTTAACTTAATCGTTTACTATCATTCCATGACTAAAACCCTTGCTTTACATCAAGTTTTAAGCCTTGGAATCACTGATTTCAGTTCTAATTCCTTGAAAACCCGTTTTTAGAAATTTCCACTAAAAATCCAAATTTTTGAAATTAATCACTTAGGAGTGTCTTAATACATCCTAAGTGATCATTTGGACTTAGAAAAACCATAAAAACCAGCTTTGATCTTGCAAATCCGTGAATTAGGGTTCTTGGCCAAAATCCTCATTTCTTGATTTTCAACACATTCTATGGCTAGAACATGTTGAATGGTTGATTTTGAGCAAGATAGTTCCATTAAGATCATAATTTCTGGAAAATCAGAAGTTGAGAATCAATTCTCGTTCAGAAATTTGAGTTCAAAAGCTAGGATAATACCTCTTGGGGGCTTGGAATCACTAATTCCAAAGCTTTGTTCTTGATTCTTGGCAACTTGATCTTCCCGTGTTCTTCACTCTAGCTCTCTCTCTCGTTCTCTCTAGTTTCTTCTGGAGATATCTACTGAATTCCTCAACTAATAGAGGATAAATATCATATATATTATATATTTAATTTTTAAAAAAAAACTTTACATGTTGGTCCTAAATTTACACTTTCTTCACAGAAATGGTCCTAAGACCCAAAATCTTGCAACATTGCCCCATTAACTTCCAACTTGACATCTTCTTAACATTTTTGGACATTTCCATGTCAAATGACCATTTTGCCCTTTTCGGCCATATATTTTACTATTCATGCGGTAAAACTCCAAATTTCACATAAACTATTATTTCTTATATTATTATTTCACAAATACATATTGTTTTACATAATAATCTTATAACGTGTCAAAAGACCGTTTTACCCTTTTACAACTTTTTTTTTTTTGCGGGTTCTTACAATTATCCTGCTGATATATTTACTAGAAGTCTTCTAATAGCCAAGTTCAAATTACGTTTGGACTTGATGGATGTTTCTGATCGTAGTTGAGCCTGATAGGGACGTGGTGGAGGAAATACTTTATTTTTTGGAATCAATTTTTCTGTATATAATGGATTGCAGGTTCTTATGGGTTTTGGAGTTTGATACGCTGTTGGATTTATTGTCTAATGGTTAAGCATGCTGCAAATTCATTCTGTCTCATTTAAAGTCAAGGTGAATATTTTGGAATTTATGCCTTCCAAAGTGAAAAGTCTTTTAAAGTTTATAGGCTAAACATGTAAGTCGTATTTGGTAAACATCTCTAGAAAAATCAAAGTGGAGAAAATTAATTTTGGTGGGGATGACACCTTTTTTTCTTTTAACATAAGTGTCTGCCTTTTCCTTTTCTTTTTCTTTCCATTTGTGAAGTGTGTTTGGCAGCTACTTTTATATATATATATATATATATATATATATATATATATATATATATATATATATATTGTTGAAATGTGTCAATCATTACAAAATACTACCCTACAAAACCCCTTATATTTTCTTTCAACCTCTGTAAACACTGCAAACTTATAGTGTATTGCTTCTCGGATTCCTAAGCCCATGGTCTTTTCCTAATTTTGGTTACCACATAAATCTCTGTCTCTCTTATTTATTGTCTTGGTTATATTTTCATAGTGTGGTTTACTACATTTGATATATTAATTATATTCCACATTGAGTTAATATTATTTAAGAGATTCAAATTATTGGGGTATGCGTCATTGCATTTCTTTATTTGTGCATCAGTGCATCTACACCTCTCAGTTACAACAAAACGATTATCAATATTTATTTATGCATTTCTTTATTCGTGCATCAGTGCATCTACACCTCTCAGTTACAACAAAACGATTATCAATATTTATTAGAAATCAAATGGCCAATGAAGTTTCTGTGACATTCGAAGAAAGGAAGCAAATCAGTTGTTGTGCATCCTAAGAATAAGAAGAGAAAATCCTACATAGGATACCAAGTGAGGTGATACAAGAGATATTTTTTAGAGGAAGACGTTTGTTTCTGAAATCGATATGATTACCGGATTGGTTGAAAGATCGTGTATAACACTTTCCGAATCCGATATTTTTACTCTGTGCATGTGTATCACAAATTTGAGACTATGGGGATAATCTTTCAAGAACAATTGTTGATTAAGGCACTAACTGGAAATCAAGAACTAGACATGTATATTTATATGTGAATTCATGATCTTAAATTACCAAAATAAGTGGCTAAATTGGAGCCTTTAATCATGTAGAAAACATCATCCATTAAATCATGGAGTGGACCAAATATATGGTGGACCACCGAGCAGATGGTGGAGCACCAAAGATAGGCAATAATTTCAGAAAATGATTACAAACAAAATCTTAAATTTTTATAGAGAAAAAAGTCGGATTTTTATATTCTATATTTTCGTAAATAAAAATTAGTTTTTTCTATTAAGAAAAATAAGTATTTTCCAAATCGAGTGCGGGGCGCTTCCCCTAGGACCCCGTAATTGGCCCAGCTCTCTTGACCCCCGATATTTTGGTCGAACCAAGATCAAACTTGTTTTACACAAGCGTACACTCGACACCTCCTAACTTGTCTACAAACAAGACTTGAAATATGTTAGTAATCTTGTAAAATTCATTATACTAAAAGTGGAGCCTTTAATCATGGAGAAAACATCATCCAATAAATCATGGAGTGGAACAAAAAGATGATGGACCACCAAGCACATGGTGGAGCATCAAAGATAGGCAATAATTTCAGAAAATGTTTACAAACAAAATCTTAAATTTTTATAGAGAAAAAGTCGGATTTTTATAATCTATATTTTCATAAAGAAATATTAGTTTTTTCTATTAAGAATAATAAGTATTTCCAAATCGAGTGTGGGGCACTGCCCCTAGGACCCTACAAGGGGCCCATCCCCCTTGACCCCCGCTATTTTGGTCGAACCAAGATCAAGCTTGTTTTACACAAGCGTACACTCGACACTTCTTAACTTTTCTAAAAACAAAGTTTGAACTCCGTTGGTAATATTGTAAATTCCATTATACTAAACGTGGAGCCTTTAATCATGGAGAAAACATCACCCATTAAATCATGGAGTGGACCAAAAAGATGGTGGACCACCAAGCACATGGTGGAGCACCAAAGATAGGAAATAATTTCAAAAATGATTACAAACAAAATCTGTAATTTTTGTAAAGAAAAAAAGTTGGATTATTAATATCTATATTTTCATAATGAAAAATCTTTTTTTTTCTATTAAGAAAAATCATTATTTTCTAGATCGAGTGCGGGGCGTTGCCCCTAGGACCCTGCAAGGGACCCAGCCCCCTTGGTCCCCATTATTTTGGTTGAACCAAGATCAAACTTGTCTTACACAAGCGTACACTCTGCACCTTCTAACTTGTCTTAAAACAAGGCTTGAACTCCGTTGGTAATCTTGTAAATTTCATTATACTAAAATAACCTGGTAACACTAAAATCATCAACATTCCTCCCTTGTTTTAGTGTAACCATGAATCTACACAAAACAAGAATGAGAATGGACCAAACTTATACGTACATGAAAATATTGAAACGATTGAATTTTCATATTAGTGTATTACACATTCCAAATACTCGAGAATCATGGTATTTTAAGAATTGAACCCTGCAATCCATTTGAGTAGTTGGAGATAGCATACACATAAGTTCAAATATATCGTCTAGTCTAAATCCAGACACCATTATTAAGTTGAGTGTCCTAATCCATTCTTAATCGTATAAAAGTCAAGTCCTAACTTTCTAAAGCACGACTACGCTTCACAATCATATAGGTAATTCATTTATCCATGTAGCTGCTTACATTTTATCAAATGAATTATTAATAATATACATTCAATCTTCCTACCACAGGTCTGAACACGCTAACCTGGGATGATATACTATGTGTGTTCCAATGCTCAAGTGTGAGCTTTTTACATTGAATTCAACCTCCAATGTCATAAATATTATACGGGAATTAGATGTCTCACAATTAACGAATTAAATGTAATTTAAACCCATCCCTATTTCAGACTTGTACACTAAGTCACGGGCCAAACCTTTTGTTAAGGGGGTCTGCCAGATTTTGTTGCGGCCTTACAAACTCTACCGAAACTACACCATTTATGATTAAATCCCTAATCATGTTATGTCTAACAATCAAGTGTCTAGACTTTCCATTATACACTTGACTATAAACCTTAGCCAAAGTGGCAGTGCTATCATAATGCATGCAAATAGGTGCAATTGGTTTTGACCACAACGAAATCCCATAAACTAAATTTCTTAGCCATTCAGCCTCTTTATTGGATGCGGCTAACACAACAAATTCAGATTCCATTGTTGAGTTTGTTATGCAAGTTTGCTTCCTAGATACCCGTGAAATAGCACCTCCCCTAAGAAAGAATACCTAACCACTTGCAGAATATCCTTCTAAAACTGAAGGATACCCGATATAACATAATACATAGTCCATGGTTCCCTTTAAGTACTTAAATACTCTTTGAACTGCTTGCTAATGTTGAGTACTAAGATTGCTAGTATATTGACTCAACCTCCCAATGCATAAGCAATGTCCGGGTAGGTGCTTGCCATGACATACATCAAGCAACCTATCGCTTGAGATTATTCAAGTTGTCATATTGCCTTACCCTTATTTGGCATTAACTTGACACTAGGATCCATGGGAGTACTCACATCAGAACAATCACTATAATTAAATCTTTTGAGAATTTTCTCAACATAGTAAGTTTGTGTTATAGCAATACCCTTGTTTACCCGTTTAATCCTAATACCAAGGATCACATCAGCCTCCCCATGTCATTCATGGAAAACTTCGATGACAACATCTTTTTCGTTTCATCAACTTGAAGTTGATTAGTGTCGAAAATCAACATGTTATCAACATAAAGGCAAATTATCACTCCAAAGTCGAATGAGTCAAACCAGCTATAAACACATTTGTCCGATTGGTTCAAACTGAAACCAGATGACAAAATAACCTCATCAAACTTTTGATGCCACTAACTGGGAGCTTACTTTAGGCTATATAAAGATTTCACATTTACACACCTTATGCTCGTTTTCAGGCATAATATAGCCTTGTAGTTGTTTCATGTAAACTTCCTCATCAAGTTAACCATTTAAGAAGGTTGTTTTGACATCCATTTGATGAATAATCAGATTGTGAATAGCCGCCAAAGCAATTAAC
Organism: Cichorium intybus; assembly: GCA_023525715.1. Lineage (NCBI taxonomy): Eukaryota > Viridiplantae > Streptophyta > Magnoliopsida > Asterales > Asteraceae > Cichorium > Cichorium intybus. Next base: position 127,018,861 of record CM042011.1, on the reverse strand, counting down.
AATCTAATGGTAGATATATGAGCTACCGGTGCATACGTGTCAAAATAATCAATGTTGGGTTTTTGTCTAAACCCATGAATGAACAACCGAGATTTGAACTAATTAATAGTTACATCTAACTTCATCTTCTTTTTGAAGATCTATTTCAACCCATAGGTCTAGAACCTGGTGGCAAATCAGAAAATACACAATTATTGTTGTCTAAAATTGATGATAGTTCATCATAAATGGCCTCTTTCCAAAAGGCAACATCTCGAGAATCCACTTCTTCTTTAAAAGTCTTTGGATCATCCTCAATACTATAACAATAATAGTATTGAAACTCAACATAATACCTTGATCCTTCCACCATATACAATTGGAAATCGGAACCGAAATTTTTGGCAATTCGGCCCTGTTTGTTTCTCCGAACCTTTTGTTGTTCTGGATCTGATGTACCCTCTAAAGTTTCTGAATTTTGAAGTTCATTACTATTAGAAATCATATCCATAGGTTTCAGAATCGATGAGAATCTCATTTCATCAAATATCGCATCACGCTACTCAATAATGGTATTTAGAGACACCAAGTCACTAGGATCTATAACATAGAATTGATAAGCCTTGGAAATTTTGTGCATATACAATGAAAATGCAATCAAATCCTTTGAATCTCAAAGTACTCCTTTTGGGATCGGGTAATTTTACAACCGCCCGACATCCCCAGATTTGATAAATAACCCAATATATGGAGTCCTTTTGAACTAGTCCATATGGGGCTATTTTGTTCCTTTTATTTTGGAAATATATTCAAGACATAACATTTCGTAAGCATTGCCTTTCCCCAAAATCCCTTACTCAAGCCAGAGTAAGACAACATTGAATGGACCATTTCTTTCAAAACTGGATTTTTCCGTTCGGCGACACCATTTTGTTGTGGTGTATATGGAGTCGTGGTCTCATGGATGATTCCAACAGACTGAAAATAATGAGGATCTATATATCCCCCTCCCCAATCATTTCTAAGACATTTAACCGGATTGTCCAATTGCAATTCCACCTCGATTTTGTATATTCTGAATTTTTCCAAAACTTCAACTTTGGTATGCAACAAATACACATAGCAAAACCTAGTCGAATCATCAATGAAAGTAATCACATACATTTATTACCAAAGGAAGGTGTAGAATGGAAATCATCAATGTCACTATTTATTGATTCCAAAATTCAGAATTCTACTAACATTTGGAAAATGTTGTTTTCTTATTTTTGTTAACATGCAAATTTTACATTTTTCAGCACTGCTATCAAAAGTTGGTATTAAACCATCTTTTCACATTTGATGCATTCTTCTAAAATTAACATGACCTAAACGAGCATGTCATAACATAGAATCATCAATTTTAGAAGATGTTAAAGACGAACAGACTTCAAAAACAGAATCACAAGTCAATTTATTTATCACATTTAAATGAAACATACGATTACAAAGATATCCAAAACCAATAAACATGCCAAATCGAGTTAGGATATACTTATCTGATTCATAAACCTGTTTAAAACCATCAATGTTTAAACAACCAACATTCACAATGTTCCTATGAAGCTTAGGAACATACAAAATATCAGAAAATTTTATTATTTTTCCAGAAGTAAACTGAAGATTAAATCACCAACACCACAAATTAGTTGACTCGAACCATCACCCATATTAACCGTGGATCGATCGTCTATTGATATTAATTTCTCAAACCATCGTCGATCTTTGCAAAAATGACTTGTTTCACCTGAGTCAACACACCATGTAAAATCTTTATCATGTACATAAAAGATTAAGGAACTATTGAACAATAATTTTGAATCGAACTATTAAGGTTAGAAAAATTCCAACCTCCTAGATTCAGTAACTAGTGAACGATAATTTTGAACGGAACTGTTAAGGTTAGAAAAATTCTGACATCCTCTTGGTGCAGTTGGGTCCTTAGACCCACTGTTTCCACCGCCACTACTTCCATCACTAAGTCTTATATATATTTACCCGACAATCACGCTTAACGTGACCAGTCTTTTGAAATCTACAAACTAGATCCTCGGGGTTCTTGTGTGGTTTGTCACGCCATCATACTTGCATTTTATGCATTTTCCTTTGTGGTTATGATTATTTTTATTTACTTCTACCATATGGACATAGGGCTGTCCAACATCAAGTTTCCTTTATTCTTGTCACTTTCTTGACACAAAGTGATTCCTCAATTCATATGTGACTCCCGAATTGTACTAAAGACAACTCTTCTTTTTTATGTTTAAAGTCTTTTCAGGATGGTGGTAACTTGTCAATTACACTCGACATGGCAATACATTCATCCATGTTCATTTTGTGTAGAGTGAATTGACCAAGAATGTGAAGGAGTTCATTGTATTGTTCCATTACAGGCCTTGAGTCTACCATTTTATAATTATTAAAATTGCTAACCAGAAACTTCTTGCTAGAAGCATCTTCAACGATATACTTAAACTCAAGGGAATCCCATAAATCCTTCGCATTTTCCATGGTTTGGTAGATATCAAATAGAGGATCAGGCATACCATTCAGGATGTGTCCTCTGCAGATGTAGTCATCATTCTCTTATTTGTTTCTTCTCCTCTCCCATGACTTCAAGAATTGGTGTACTCAGTACATACATATGTTCCAACGTCTCCTCTCCCATGACTTTAGGAATTGGTGTACTCAGTACGTACATAACCTTCAAAGTGGTAAAACGAAAGTGCATCTTCTTTTGCTAGCGACGAAAGACGTTTCCCTATAACTTCTCCAGCTTGCTGAACTCTGAGGTCATCTCTTTTTTAGATTCACTTATGATTTCAGAAACAAAAAAAAATCAGATTTGATTGTTGGAGGAACAAGTTTATTTCTGAAATTGATATGGTTATTGGATTGGTTAAAAGAGCATGTATAACAGTTTTTGAATATGATATTTCGACATTATGCCTGGGTATCACGAAATTCAGACTATGAGGATAATCTTTTAAGCCAATAACTAGAAATCAAGAACAAGACATGTATATTTATATGTGAATTCATGATCTTAAATTACCAAAAGAAGTTGCTGAAGTGGAGCCTTTAATCATGGAGAAAACATCATCCATTAAATCATGAAGTGGACCAAAAAGATGGTGGAACACCGAGCACATGGTGGAGCACCAAATATAGGCAATAATTTCGGGAAATGGTGGAGCACCTTGGACCCAACTAGGGGCGTTGCTCCAAGGACCCCTCAAGGGGACGCAACCCTCTTGACCCCAATTATTTTGGTCGAACCATGATCAAACTCGTTTTACACAAGCATGCACTCCGCATCTCCTAATTTGTCTAAAAACAAGGCTTGAACTCCATTGATAATCTTGTAAATTTCATTATACTAAAATGATATAGTGACACTAAAATCACCAACAAAATTATCCTATCCACCCACTATCTGATACACCATTTCCGTATGTTCACTATTTTCCAGCTCCTCCGTATTAGATATTCAGCTCCTTGGAATAAGTGGAGATTTAGTCAAGAAACTAGATAGCTACCTACTAGACATTCAAGTTGTCTTGTTTTATAATTTAATCAAAAAGAGTTTTAATTAAATTAACTTTTTAATCTATACACCCTCTTTGGTTTGACTAATTGTTTTGTTTTATCCCAATTTTGTCTTTTGTTGTTTTTTTACAACATTAAGATAAATGAGAAACAAAGTATACGAAAAATTATGACGTGGAGGAGGGGGTGATGACATGTCGTTTTCATTTAAAATTATGACGTTTTCATCACAACACACAACAATAATAAATATTTTAGAAACAAATCAACTAAGTTAATGTGTTGATAGGGTGAGCAGCGGAACAGGGTACCCGCTTTCGAAACCGTAACCGCCGGTTTTGGAACCTGAATAGCCTTAAACGGAACCGGTTTCGGTTTCGGTTCCGGTTCTTAAAATGATGGAACCGCCCTTAGCGGTTCCGGGTTCACTTTTCTGGAACCGCTACCCGCTGGGTACCTGCTATTTAAAAAAAATCATATGTGACATTTTATAACTATTATTGGACTATATTTACTTTGTAATTTATAACTTGTATCGTAATGGACTGGATCAAGTAATTAGCTTTTGTTTCTATGGGTAATATTTCTTTTTGTAACGACGAAACTAAAAACAATGGCGTAACTGGGTTACACTATCTCGGAACCGGAACCGGCTGTTCCTGTTCCTAGAATGTAAAACCCACTTAGACCGGTTCCGTTCCAGCTTTACAGGAACTGCCGGTTCCGGTTCCGGCCAAATTAGACAGGTACCCGCCTATGCTCACCCCTATGTTCCGGCCGACTATTATTATTTATATTGTTATTTTTTATAATCCGCTCAAATTTGACATGATTTTATAAAATTATAAACGTTGTTCATTGTGTCATAATTACTTTAAAAAAAACTATTGTGTATTGTTACTAAAACATAAAAAATTATAAAAGCTAATTTCATTATTATTGTTTTTCTAATAATAATAATAATAATAATAAAACAAATCAAATACTGTTAATAAAAGAAAAAAAAACAACAAACATAGACAACAGACAAAAAAAAAACAAAAAAAACAAAAAAAAAAACAAACTCAGGGGTACAAAATAAAACTAATGGTATATATAGTTTCACCCTTTAAAATATTATAAAATCTTTTATGAATATGTTATGAGGGGTGTCCCTTTTTCCGATAAATGTCCCTTTTATCGTTATGCCAAGTTTAGTCACATCGTTTTTGTGATCTAACACAGTGTAACTTTAAGCTACTAATACATAAAAAAAAAAAAAAAAAAAAAAAAAAAAAAAAAAAGCAATACCAATACCTGTTTCTTAGGTTTTATAATTACTTTTAGTTTGGTTATGAAATAAAAAAACAATCAACTTTCAAATTCTGTCCACGTTCACAATTTTAAGGTGGAACGCTTAATCCAAGTGAAAAAGAAAAAACATAAACTCTTTTTCTTTCCACGTTACAGTTTCCACTTGTAGATTGTTTAATAAAAATCTAGTTATTAACGATTTAATCAAGTAACAACTCATTTCAATTGATGAACTTTGTTATATGTTGGTAAAATTCAAAGTTAGTCATAAGTTGATAGGTTTTTCTCAAAAGGTTATTATAGATGTAAATTAGATACACACAGTAGTAAGCATTCCCCTTCTAATCAAAAGACTAAATGAAAAAAAAAAAAAAAAAAAAAAAACGCTGTTTAAACTTACAAATATCAAACCCGTTTCTTTTCAGTTCTGATTGTCAACTGTCGCGACAAAATCCACTGTTTTCGGTTCGAATAAACAGCTACCAAAATAAACTGTGAGAAGGAAAGAAGCATGATGATGGCTTCAAAGAGGAACGGGTATTTCTTCGGAGGGTTTATTGTCAGGTAAACGATATGGAGAACGAAAGATAATAAAAGAAAAGAAATCATAAATGATATGAAACGAGTTTTTTGTGTGTTGGGTTTTTCATTTGGGGTGTAGTGAATTAAGATGAAGATGGCATAAAGCGCGATATATGGAAGAATTAATTTATCGCGTATTAAAAGGGGGAACACTGAGAGTAATGAGAATTGTGTTAGCCATTGAAAAAGGAAGGGTTCTTCTACTGCTAAGAGACTTGCTGGTAAGAGTGGTAGAAGAATAGACTTCTCGTGTACTGTAATTGTCAAAAACAACCAATTAAATTATAATCCATATAATTTTTATAAATTTGGCTGAATGATGGCATACCTTGAAAAGAGAACAAATAGAAGGAGAAAGCACTGTTGAGAAGTCCATAGAGGAAAGCGCGGTTACTTGGAGCGCGTATTTGCAAAAACATGGAAGGGAGACATGAAGAAAGAGTGATGGTAAGACTTAACAGTTTAAGTGACTGTGTGCTGAATAATCTCTTCCACTTTATTAAGACTGAAGTTGTACACCAAAAATTAGCCACATAGTCTTCGTATATTCCCCTCTCAAAAGGGGCTAAACGGGACAAAACCTACAACAAATAGGAAATATCTCGATGTCAAATAATTAATTTCAGATTTTTAACCTCGTTGCAAAAAATTAAATGTTGGAAATGTTTATTTCTTTACAGTCGAATATAATAATCAGAGTGATTAAAATTGTGAGTACCTCAAAAAATGCAACTTTGGAGTGAAGATATGGCCACCAAATAAGAGCAAATGTTCCTATAACAACAATGCCTAATTTCAGTACCTTCAAAAGTGGATTTTGTTGTCTTAGACTTTTACCCAATAAATGGCTGAAAAATGCAGGTGCAAAATAAGCACTCATCTGTAAAACAAAACATTTCCAAGTAGATGATTATAGTAGGTTGGGGCGAAAATCAAATAAAAGAAACTTGAAGGACTGTTTTGCAAATTAGAAACAAGTTTTGGCACCTGTTTATGGTTGAGAGCAAGAGTGAATAAGAATGAAGCAACAAGATCTTTGTCACAAAGTACAGCTGCAACAGCTCCAATGGTGAGTCCTAAGCTTATGCAGTTATACTGCAATTGTTATTAAAAATTTATTTGAAAAGTTTTAGAATGTAAAATGAGAATATAACTTCAGCAAACAACGGTAGTAATTAGTAACATAAACTTTTTATGGTTTAATAGCAATGTACTTTCATTGTTTTGTTTATCATAGCATCCTACTTTTATTTCTTCCTATCACAGCATTGTACTTTGAAAATCTATCCAATTATAGCAATGCCATCTATTTACAAAGCAATTTTCATTGCTATAATAACAAAACAAAAAAAAACTGAAAGTACAATGCTATAATTGGGTAAATTTTTTAAAGTACAATGCCTTAAGAAAAAGATAGAGAAAGTGTAATGGTGTAATAGAAAATTACATAAAAATATATTGCTATTTCTTGCATTTAGCGGAAAGTTTAATACATGCCTGAAAATGACCATGATCAATAAGGATGAGGCATGGGTTAATTAAAATCATTGCAACATGCCATGGTAATTTACTTTTATGCCCTCTCGATTGGCCTGTATAGACCACAATAAACCACAGAACTGCAGGAAAGAATATGAGGACATCAGAGGTTAAAACTGTCCACCTCATTAGCAGTTTTCTGCAGAAACAAGTAACAGTAGAAGTTGGAAATCTGTAGACAAAAAACTAAAAAAGATCACTAAAAACAAAAAAGAAAAAAAAAAAAACTCACCCGATATATGATTCATGGCCTCGTGAAGTATAAAGTGAAACAGAATCTGGATGAAAGAATCTTAAAAAGAGCCCATGAACATAACTTTGATATGCAGTAAGTGGTGGATAATCAAGTCCCCAATAAGTAAGATCATTTGTAGTACTGTTGTGATACCATTCATTGATTGGAAGATTGGTTGTTATTTCCATCCAATGTCTTTGTGCTTCAAAATCTCCATATTTTGGTGAATCACCAGCTCCAGAATATGGGTGCATAGATACAGAAACTCGGATAAGAATTGAAAATAGAGTAATGCAAATGAATGGAGGTGATATACCCTTGTCCATTAACCAACACCAAGGATTATTGTTGTCAACCTCTTCTTTTACTGTCTTTTTTGACCTTGACTTTTCCATCATGTTATCTTCTTTGAGTATTATATGATAGTGAACTTCTTAAAAGAACCTGCTTCAAGACCAAATTATGTTAATTGTTACATCTACATTTAGTGACTACTAGGTTTTTTGTTTATATACATCAGCTTCCTTCATGTGATGTTTTGCAATTCAATATTTTCATACTGAAAAACAAGGTGATAAACTCTTAACTAAACTGAAAGTATATTTAGGTTAATCATCAATTCTTCACGTTCTCTTCCTGCATTGTTGAATTAAGCTAAAATAAAGAACAAAACAGTCATTACTACTGAATTGATTACTGCATCGAACCAGTGAACATTCTCATACAAAAATCAGGGCCAAACATGTAGTATATACCCTAAAAACATGTGAAAATATTAAAACTTCATACAAACGTACACAAAGCGCTACAGTATCTCACTAGAGACGTGAAATCACCAATGATTGTATGTTGAAACTAAAAGTCGGATCTGAACACACAGAACAATATCCGATCCATGAGTTGGAAATTAACACAAACTATATTTACATACAGATGCATATCATGCTCTAAAGACACTAACGAGTCAAGAGGAGATACCTGCTAAGAATGCGTGAGGAAGAGAGGCAGCCTTAACCACCGAAGTGGCAGTAAAGCGCAGGTGAAAATGGAGGCGTCGTCGGAATCCGAGAGGAAAGACCAAATCGAGACCGGAGACGTAAGAAGCCGATGGCGAATTCAGGGACTTACTGTTCCAAAGTCTTAGCTGACCCGATCGGAAAGATCAATGAAGTAGTAAAATTTTCAAAATAACCACCAATATTTGTAATAATTATGTTTGATCGCTCTAGTTTTTATGTTTATACGGCATTTGGTAACGGAGCCGAACTCTAACCAGAGTGGATTGCACGGGACAGAAGGGGATTTTGGGTAAAAGGCATTGTTAACTTATGATTTACTTTAAAAAAAAAAATTAAAAAGTGTTTGAATTAGTCAGGGTGTGCAAAAAACCAAAAATTCGAAGACCGAGCGATCTGACCAATTCGAAACCAAACCGTCCCAACTCCCAAAAACATCCCTAGAATTAGCTTATGTAGTGGTAAGAAGCTATAAGTTGAAATTTTATTTTAAAAAAATATTTTTTGTATAAATAAATGATGGTATTTTTGTCTAAAAATATTTTCTAGTTTTTCTAAAAGTCAATAAATTAGTCATCTTAATAGATTGTCAAATGCTAACATCAAGAGATTGTCCTTAGTATAAAATAACTAAGTTCACTCTAAACTTACAATATTTTAACCGTAAACATCTCCTCATCCATATTCTATATCATCGTTTCCTTCATAAGTTGTAGCAAAAATCCAATCAACCATGTTATCAATGCCTATATTATTTTGTACAATTGGTACAAATTAATGTTAAAATAATTTGTATGTGCATAAAAACTTTGTTAATATGATTTGTTAAAATAATTCTAGACAATTTATATTTTTGTTCAAAATAAATTTTAACATAAATTTTAATTCAAACAATTCTAAAATATAAATGTTATCGAGTTTTAAATAATAAACGTATTACAAATCTCGATTTAAGTATTTTTATTTATTTTTAAAAAACAATATTAAATACATTCAGTCACCAGATAATAATAATAAATAAATAAATAAAAACATAGGTGCATTTTTTAAGCCAAGTCTTAAAATCATTTTATGAAACGAAGAAATTAACTAATTGATGGGTTAAAGCTTGGAGACAAGAAAACAATTTATGAAGCCAAAAAATCGAGCAAAAGGGTTGTTGTGGGAATACTACTATCGAGTTACATTCGATCATGGATGAGCCATCGTGCACCATCGAGGAAAAACGTCATCAATCCGCCTTGGATTGTCGTCCATCGTTGAGGGCACTATTGCCGCTAGAAAGCAGTCGTAGGTTGTCACGCTGACAGTCCTTGTTGGTTTAGGCCAGGGGTCAGCCAAGCCAATTTTGGCTAAGGTTAGCGGGCCGCCGCAGACAAGCTGATGACCAACATGGATCGAAAGTTGGCCAATGGCAGGCAGACATGTTGCTATTTAGGCTTTGTGTTGTTGGGCTTTTCAAGACTGTTTAAGGAAAACCTTCTAGGGTTGTCATCTTCCATTTTTGTGTCTCCCAACTGCTCCAATTTACATTACATTAAAAACAATGGAAAAAGTCTAATCTATTTACAATAATTACAATTGCTCGAAAGCACTAAAGCATGATCACAACCGCATAATCAATAAGTCCAACAGGCAAAGGCAATACACTTTAAACAATATTAACATCCAAATGATAACATTTATTATCATTTTAATAGGTTGTTTATAAAACACATGCATGTGAATTTTATAAATGTTAATACTTAATAGGTAAAAACCAAACCATTCGAAGTTATATATCAATATATTTAGAAAAGATCGTAGTTTTCGTTTTTATTCAATTTCATCAAATCTATGAACATAAGAAGAACAAACAAAAATTCTAAGATAATCAAAAGATCCAAAAGATGCTTTAATGCCACTGTTAGGAATTATAGGGTTGTTTAAAAAATGATTTAAGGAAACAAACAAGTTATAGTGGAGATCTTTTGATGTGTAAACTAAATATCAATGCGGATATTTTGTACCGATATTCTTACAGAGCAGAAAAGAATAGTTGTTAGACTTCCAACCAACAAAGCAAGCCACTAATGCTCATTGTACTTGACATGGTCAAGGAACAAAAGAGAAACAAAGAGGGTGGGGGCAACACAGATGGGTAAATGAGGGAGGAGGTAGATTAGGGTTTTTATAATGTACAATTGTCATTAGCCTGTAATTGTGGTTCTTATATACTAAGTTGTTTTGAACGTGTGTGTAATACACCCCAAGAATTTGAGCAGTTTAGAATAATATTGGTTCAATACGGAATGGGATTAATATATCAAGCGTAATCAAGCACTACGTAATATCAAAGGCAGTAAATTAAAGAGACATATGGACTTATGTGGAAACCCAAATCGGGAAAACCCATGGGCGGAGGAAGTCGAGAAACAATCCACTATAATTTTGCAGTGTTTATAGAGTTTAGATAAAAGGAAAAATACAAAGAGTTGTGTGTATATTGTATTTGGTGTTGTGTTATGCATCTTGTGTATATTGTGTGATTACCCTGTCCTTTTAAAGGAAATTTTCACCATACCAATTTTGACCAAACATTTGTCAAAGTTTGAATAGAAATTTGTATGCTCCCTTTTCTTCTTTCTTCACGTGGGTTTGTTCACCTACTACCTCTTGGTAAAAAAAAATGTTTACCACATTGGTTTTGTTAAAGAAAGGGACTGCCACTAATACCAATTTTACATTTATGGTATTTAACAATTGACCAGTAGTTAAATTTGGAATGCATATTTCCACAATCTCCACCTTGACTTCAAAATGTCGCAAGTGACAGACTAATTCTACAACATGCTTTATGATTAGTCAAAAATTCAACAGCTCATCAAACTCCTAAACTCCATAAGAACCTGCAATCTATAGAGAGAAAAATGATTTTGAAAAGATAAAGGCTTCCTCCACCACGAGCCTATCAATTATCTCCCCCATAAAATGATAAGAAAATTATAATTTGTATTCTGCCTCGGTAGAAGACAGTGCAACTATAGACTACAATTGGACTTTCCAACTAATAGCACACCCATGCAAAGTAAACACATACCCTGTAATCAATCTGCGTTTATCCAAATATTTTCCATAATCTCAATCAACATATCCAAGTACCCCCGATGTTAGATTTACCAAAATGTCGACACATAGAAAATGTATCATGCAAATAATGAAAGATCCATTGTACTGCTTTCCAATGTTCTTTCCCAAAGTTTGTTATATATTTACTACACATGCTAATTGCATAAGCCAAATCAGGGCACGTGTAAATCATAACATACATCAAAGACCCAACGACACTAAAGGATGGTACACATGTGTCATATCAGTCATATCAGTCTCAGTAGTAGGACTTAAAGTGGATGATAGCTTGAAATGAGTTGCAAAATGTGTATCGACACGCTTTGCTTCATGCATATTGAAGCGCCCCAACACGTTTTTAATATAATTTTTTTGAAAAAGATGCAAGAACATAGACTTCCTATCACGAACAAACTTCATACCTAAAATCTTTTTGGCAGGTCCTAAGTCCTTCATACCTAGATCATTGAACCATCATCACGATTTCTATGACAAATACAACTATCGTAGGTGCACCTCTTGAATTTGTGACCGGTCAGAATTGAGTCGAACCTTTTATATCATTGTATAGGAGACTAACTGAGGTCGTAAAGAGATTTGTTCAATTTACACTCATAGTCCTTGCCAGGAACTGAAAAGCGTTTAGGCTATTGCATGCAAATCTCTTCCTTAATTGCTCTAACTCATAATCATTAGAAGCAACCAATCCCAACAATATATGAATGGAAGTATGTTTGACAACCGAAGAATAAATGTTAGTGTAATCAAACACCTAGAATCTGATTGTAGCCTTTAGCTACCAATCGAGCTTTATATATTGGTTTCTTATTTGAGTTAACAGGGTCATTGAGCTTGTAGACCCACTTGCATTTAATTGGCATTTTCTCTTTCGAAGTACGAACTAAGTCCCTAATGCCATTTCTTTGCAAAGATTTCATCTCCTAATGCCACTTTAGTCTTTAGACTTGATAGCCTCATTAAAAGTCTCAGGCTCCGTTCCCGACCCAATATCATCAACAACAATAAGAGCATAAGCAGCAAGAAAAACCATTTCCCTTATGTTTTAAAAAGAAAGACGTATTTCAAGAAAAATCATCAATGATAATGAACATATAATTAGCTCCACCTTTCGAAGCGACTTAAGCCGGTCCCCACAAATTCGAGTGGACATTGTCAAATAGTCCTTTCGTTGTATGAATACCACTCGTAAACCTCACCGGTTATGCCTTGCCATATACACGGGTCTTTACAGAACTCTAAATCAACAACCTTTTGTTCACCAAGTAATCCTCTTCTCATGGGATCAACAACATTCATAACACAGCAAGTAGGCATGGTTCGATCACAAGAAATCTCGGTATCAGATTAAAATATTTTTTGCCAAGCTTAATGATCATCGAATCAAAAAAGGCATATAAGAGTTGTATCCCTCATGTAGTTTCCAGTTTAGCTTTTCCTGGATTTTTTGTCTCGCATTATCTATCATACCAGATAAAAAGACAAATGACGTAACACTTCAGGTATACCTATTGCCATCATCAAAACAAATAAGATTAAGAATTGATACAAGTGACTTGCACCAACGATCGATTATCATCAAAACATTCGGGATCAAGAATTAGTGCAAGTCACATGTACTACGAAATTACTAAAACCCATAAAGCAAAAAATATATGAGAAGATGAAATCATCTATAAAAACCACACATAACCTAACCTCAACTCAAACCTCTATCCCTATCAACAAATACACGTCTCTCTTGTTTCTCTCTCAACTCACTTTACGCGCGAAAACAAATCCGACTCAATGACTCGATACACAAAAACAGATCAAGGACGAAGAAACTTACGGTTTAACACCAAATCCATTAATCCTGATGAACTGGCGGTCTGTGGCTATCATCATCTTCACGGCTTTGTTCACCGGATAACTCCTGGTGTTTTACTTGCACGTTTTCATCTGTAGTCGACTTTTTTTCCTCTTCTTCATTGGTAGAAGAAGAAGATGAGGATTTTGAGCTTTCTTCATCCGAATTAAATAAGTCGTTAATTCTTTGGTTTATTACTTCCGGATCCATCTCCACCTCTTCTTCTTCTTCCTCTTCCTCTTCCTCTTCATCTTCATCTTCATATTCATTCACTGATCTATTTTCTACATAATCTTCATATGAACGGTTTTCATACTCATCAACATCATCTTCCTCTTCATCTTCATCTTCATCTTCATCCTCCTCGTTTTCCTCTTCCTCTTCATCCCCATTCATAAACGCTTCAAAATCACGGCTTACCTCAGTTTCAACCTCAACTTCACTCGGGATTTTAACCGTGACACTCGTCTTTTCTTGTTCGTCAGTAGAACTCGTCTTTTCTTTTCCGTCAGGGGAACTCGTCTTTTCTTGTTTGTCAGTGAAACTTGTTTTTTCTTTTTCGTCAGTGGAACTCGTCTTTTCTTTTTCGTCAGTAAAACTCGTCTTTTCTTGGTCGTCAGACTGTACTGCTACTACGTCTTGAGTAGGTTTAGGTTCGTTTGTGGACGCGGGAAAAGACTGGAAATTATCCCAATCGTCATCATCATCTTCTTCTTCTTCTTCATCTTGTTTTTCATCAATTTTCATAGATTCATCAATTTTTATGGAGGTTGATGGTGTTGGAATTTGGCGTTTGGTTTCTTCTATTTGTGAAGGCATCTTTATGATCAAAGGCGGGATCGCGGATGCTTTAGTTGGAGTTGCTACAAACTGATCTTGTGTTACGGATGCACGGATTATATCCTGAACGTACAACAATTGTTTCACGATGTATAAGTCGCTAGTAATTTATTATTATTTTTTTATTTTGTAAATCGAATAATTTAAAATCACCTGAAGTTTCTGGCGCCGTGTGTACGGCATCGATAATAACGCGTCCTTGAAATAGACTCCGGAAGTTTGACTTTGAGCAAGTTGAGAAACGAGCCTCATGGATGCTGTTTTTAATTCTTTCACTTCCTGTAATTAAAATGAAAGTTAAAAAAAAATATTCGAATTTCGGAAAATGAGATTTGTTATGACCTGAGAGAAATCATTCTCTGAAGCTAATAAAACCATGACAATTGCTTCAAGAAGGAGAGTCATTAGACTTCTTTGAGATTCCGGAGATTTAGAAGAAGTATGCAATAGCATCAAGACTTTCAAACAATCTCCAGCAACGCTCATTGCTTCCCTTTTAACAGGTTTCTGTCATAATTCATAAACAACATTATATAAAATTACAAATCGTGTTTTATAAAAATAATCAAAAATTATAAAACAGTACCTTCAAAGCTTGCTTGATGATCCCAAAAATATCGTTAAGAAGCTCGCCAATAAAGAACACAAGGAACGTGTTACTTTCGGCATTGGAATCTCTTATTACACCGGTTAATGTTTGCAAGGCAATCGCCTGGACCTGTTCATAATGATTTGATATCGATTAATTTCTATTTTTGTTAAAGACGAAAATACCCTCGTTGTTACCTGTATGTATTGATCGTTAATAACCTTCCGGAAAGAATTGGCGCAATGGCATAGCATGCTGTAGGATACGGCTTTGGTGTCTTGGTTCTCACTATTGAGTTGGATTTTGTAGGTTAAGTTAGCAAATGTGATGATTTGTTCAAGAGAGAAAGAAAGTTTCTTTTGTGGTAATTTAGATGAGTTGTTTGTCTTTTCCTCTTGTTGATGGATGTTGTTGATAGAGTTGTTGGTTAGATAAACATTCATGTTTAGACAAGCTCCGGTTATTGTCCTCAGAGAACTGACAGCATCATCATCCAGTGTGGATTTTTCTGCCAAGTCAACACTCCATATTAGGGCTGAATTCAGTTATACAGAAAATAGCAATGTTCTTTCATTTATTTGTGTGTTATAGCATCCAGTTGTCGTTTATTTGTTTCGGAATAAAAAAAAAAAAAAAAAGCTATCTTCAAATTTCCAGGAATGAATTTCGGACTATTAATTATGAAAAAAATTATGGGAGAAAAACAAATACTTGAGACTTACCATTAACATGCTTTTTCAGTATGATAACCAGGGATTGAACATAATCGATAGGTTTCAATAAGCATGTATCAGTAGATGCTTCTTCAATGCACTTATATCCAATGATGAGAAATGCCAATGCTAATTGTAGTTGCTTCTGTACAGACAATTGGACACAAAGACAACATAAATAATAGAAGGGCTAACTGCAAGAAATAGCAGCGTACTTTCATTTATTTGTGTATTACAGCATCCTACTTTCATTTCTTCTTATTAGAGCATTGTACTCTCGGTTTTTTTTCTTACATAAGCATTGTAATTGAAATTTTTTCCCAATTATAGCATTGCACTTCCAGTTTTTTTTTCTTTTTGGAGCATTGTACTTTGAAAATTGCTTTGTATTTGGTGACATTCTTATAATTGGGTAGATTTTGGATTTATAGTTGGTACTAGGAAGAAATGAAAGTGGGATGCTATAATAAACAAATGAATGAAAGTACGTTGCTAGTTCTTGGATTTAACCCATAAAAGAATTACTAATAAGAGAATTTCTACTTAAAATCTACATCAAAATAATGTGAGTTACCTTGGGTTCTACACGTGTCAAAAGATTGACTGCTGAAGTAAGAGACAGAGATATTTTATCCTCCCAGTTTGAGTGACTGGATGATGTTACATCAGCACTGACAAAGCAGTTTAATCAAAAGAATTGTAAATTTTGAATATATTTTAATTACGTAAATAAGTATAGTAACTACAAGATCGTTGTTTTTGTTTACCTCTGTAAGAACTTGAAAATGAAGGACAAACAAAGTTCGGCTGCCTGATATGCAAAATCTTCGGTTTCAAAAAAATCTTTAGGGCAGTTCTGAACAATCTGTAAACAAAACAGCATTACAAGTAAATATATAAAAGGAAAGTTAAACATCCATGACAAAAATCTTTAAGGCTGCGTATATTCAGGACGCGACTGGACTGGCTTTATAGGGCTATTTTTGGTTATGAGGACGAGGGCATTAACGTCTTTTATACATTCGAGAGATCAAGAGTGAGTCCCTGTCCCGCCTTTTAGACTGGGACAATGATTACAATTTTTGAGAGCTTTTGCTGAAACTTACTTGAGATAGAACTGAAATTGCATGACTATCTAATATATCCTCCATAAATATGTAGTATGAAAAAACCTACATCAATAAGTTTAACCTTCATCAGAACCGTAGTAACAAGAAAGACCCCATAATTACTAACAAAAAGAGGACAGAAGGTTGAGTAAGCTTGCATATAAGAAAGGATTAAATAATAGCAACGTACTTTCATATTTTTGTTCATCATGGCATTGTACCCATATCATCCAAATACAAAGCAATTTTCATTACTTTAATTGGGTAGGTTTTCAAAGTACAATGTCTGAATAAGTAAAATACTAAAGTACAATGTTAAAAGTATGTAAATCACCTGCAGGAGTTCCCGACATAGATCGATAGTAAGAAAACCCATCCGGAAGAACTTTTCAGCAGAGAGAAACCCAAAAACGGGTAAAATAATTTCGTAAAACTTCATAGCAATTGAGTATCTGTCATCAACTGAGTCATTGCCAAAGTTGGATTTTACATAGTCCAATGGGATAATGGTTTTATCAGGGGTAGCGTGTTGTCCTTGAAAGAGAACAAGTAAAGAGAAGCTCCATAGAAACTGATAGTCTTCCTGTTTTAGTTCAACCATGTTGTATCCAGAGAAAAACACGCTTTTTGATGTGTTCTTTTCTGATGTTCCGGAAGATTCGTTTGTTTCCCCATCCACTGGAACTGCATCGAGAGACACTGCTTGCAAGATGAACGGCCAGGATTCTTCTAGACATTGCTTTAACTTTTTGGCTACCAGAGAAGACTGAATTCCATCGAGGAATGGTTTCCACTGCGAGAAGAAGACACAGAGGAATCTTATTTACTTCCAAACATGATGCACGAAATAGCAACGTACTTCCATGTATTTGACTCTTATAGCATCCTACTTCCACTTTTCTATTACAGGATTGTACTTTTCATTTTTTTTTTTCTTACTAAGACATTGTACTTTGAAAAATCTATCCAATTATAGCATTGTGCTCTTGCATTTAACCAAATAGTATATGAATAGATTTGGCTTACATGTATATTGGGACGAGTACGGAAGCATACATAACTGTAATCCTTCAACAGGGAGAGCCAGTACTTGCCCAATGTATCTGAATTTTTTGAGAATAATGGTAATAAAGCTAGATACTCCTCTGGGATACTGTGTTGTCTTCTCAAGAATGCATATGTATAACATTTGAGAGAGGCATGGGCAGTTAGAAGTCTTATCTTGATCTGGAAAAACTCAAGGGAGAATTAGTACAAATTCCATCTTAAAGACTAAATAAGAAAACATATAGCACAAATAAAACCTACCCCTTTAAAAAACATAAATATGACTGGAAGAAAAAGTCTACCTTACATGAAACCCATTCAGCAAATGAGGGATAATAAAGGTCTTTGAAGTCCTCAAGGGGTTGTGAAATCAGTGCAAATATACGTTTAACTGCCAACTGATCGCCACTGATCATACCACTTGTTAATATCTGCAAAAATTATCCATCATTTTATTTACCCTTGTGAACAAACCCTAATCACATAACAAAATAGAAGAATATTTTGTGTGTTGAACCTTAGATGCCAGCTGTAGACCTGCTTCCAAAAGAATAGGTCCAGATGAAGTGTCCAGTGCTGTACGAACAGCAGAAACAAGCTGGGCCTGCAAATTTAAGTAACATTTGGCTTCATTCATTAGAAAATTTTTGGCCATGTACTTTCATTTATTTGTTTATTACAGCATTCTACTTTTGTTCTTTTTTCCTATTACAACATTGTTCTTTAAAAAATCTACCCAATGCTGTAATAGATATAAACAGATATCTATCACCATACCTGGTTTTGTTCCAATAATAGATGCCCAGGAAGCTCAGGGTCTGGTACCTTGCCGAACTGCAATCATATACAATATTAATTTTAAATTAAGATTTTATTTATGAAACTAAAAGAATGTGCATTAATGTACCTTGTCCAAAATAGTACTTAGAAGTCCCACACCAATGGGCCGCATGTTTTCGAATTGAATTGTGCTTATCTATGAGGAACATAAAAAGGTTAATAATGACAACAGGTGGTATAAATGCAAAATATGCTTCCATGTGATGTTAAAATTAAATTATTTAATTGATCACCTGATAAGCAAGAGATATGAGCTCTTGAACCTGGAGGACTAACCAGTCACCAGATTTTAGGTCTTTTGCAGGCTGGCTTTTTGCCAATGATAGGTCAAAGTGAGCAGGATTTTGTCCAACAGCATCTGGTACATAACTCAAGCACCTGATTTTTTAAAAAAATAAAAAAGATATATCAAGTGCTTAGCCATTCAGTCAAAAAATTAAGTGCTTAACCATTAAGTCATTGAGCATATAGATAAGAGGAGGTTTAAGTACTCTGCAGCAAATACTCTTGTTCTGTATCTGAGGTGTTTATCTCTTGCAGAATTGAGTCCAGATGAGCCTTGAGAGCTTGAAACCATGTTCTCATCATCATTTGCATAGGATTTGTCTCCATCAGGACCACTAGTAGAATCTTCATCCTGTTCTTTGTTGCTTCTGGTATTTCCACTTGATGTAGCAAGAACCTGGATCAATATTTCAGCATTTAAGAAATAGCAATGTACTTTCATATATTTGTGTAGTATACATCTTTACTTTCATTTCTTATAGCATTGTACTTGCAAACTTTTTTCTTATTGAGGCATTGCAGTTGAAATTTCATTATGAGGGCTAAAGATTTTTCAAAGTGCAATACTGTAATAGGAAGGATGAAAGTAAGGTGCTATAATGTACAAATCTATTTATAGCCCTAATTATGGTTTTTTTTTTTTAGATCTAAAACAGCAAATATGAAGAGTGAGTATACCAGGTTACGACATATTGATAGCCACCTAGATGGAAACGATGGGCATGATGTATATAGCAGTCGCATAATTGTGGTTTTCACCAAATTCCCAATCCTAAAGTAACAACAACAAAGCGTTTAAGTTAGGCAATAAAAGGAAGCGTATAAAGAATGCAATAGCCAGATAAAGGCAAGTAATTTGCAAATTGCAATTAAGCATATATGAATGTGGTAAAGCAATAGTTACAATAGAATTAATATTCTAATTAATGTAGACAATAAAATTGGGCTTCTTCAAACAGTTTCATTCCTACATCAGACTCCATAACCCTGAAATTTTTACTAGTCTTTTAGTACTGATTTTCATTTTTGGACAGAATCCTATAAAGAAGGTATCAAACTTAATAAATGGTTCTGCTGTTGTAATGTGTGCACTAGAAATGCCTTTTTAGCCCTTAGGGATCATAATGATTCTCATTTTTGTACCTTGGCGTTCACTCTAAAATTTCAGGGAAATCTAAGCTATTCTTATTCTTATTAGGTTTTTTTGGCTTCTATTATTCTTGTAATTCAGAGTTATTATTTCTTTATTCCCCTTAGTACAAAAGGGCAAGTGTCCTAACTGATTCACATTATTATTGAATTGTCTTCCTCAAAGATTAAAAATAAAGGTGAAGGCTTGACAATGTAAACAGGTGGCATTTTATCATCTAAAGAAAAAGAAAAACCCATACATAAATGGGCATACATATTTTTCACATAAGACATGTTAATGAAGTATTGGATAATATATAGCAATTAACAGGATACATACTCATCATCAGTTTCCTCATCTAGCATGTGGAACAAGTTCTCTTCTATTTGTTCATCAATAACCGGATCCTGCAACCAGTCTCATCAGCAAATGGGCAGTATGAAAACGAGTGATTACAATGATACAAATTTGCTTTTTTCATCAAAAATCAGGATATGATGTGTTACTTACCGGGTCCTTTTCAATGAGATGTCGCAAAGTGGACACAGCAAGATGTCTCAAAGTTGGCTATTGCAAATGAGAAAATGCTTCAGAACCCAAAAAAAAAAAAGCAATTTTATAAAAAATACTTAAACAGTCATGAGAAGAAATTACCTGTCTTGATGAAAGAGTCGAGAGGAGGACTTTGACATGAGTATGAACCGTTACAGCTTGAGGAGCAAAGAGTACAAGTTGTTGGGTGAAACGAACACTCCTTCAAAATTTAAAAAAATAATTAATAAAAAAGGTCTAAAACGAATACTCAAATGTAGTAAAACAGTAGTAAGGTTGCTAAATGCTAATGCTTACTCAAGAAGTGTTGCTATTTCTTGCTGTGAGCTTATCTCTGCAATGACAGACTGTATAAAAAATAAACATTTAGTAACTTCATATAACAAGAAGAAATACATTTTTAATTGAATTGTAGTATTGAATTAACAAACCTTGCAACGGGAAAAGAATATACTTCCAGGGTGAAGTTCAGGACCAAGAACAGCAACTATTGCATTTATGAGGCGACCTACACCTTGTTGAAGAACAACCCATCCGTTCTCTTCAGACAAAAGTATATCCATGGCAAGCCCAAGTGTTGCCTGTGTGAAATTATAAATAATAAATGATAGTTTGTAGTTTGTAATGCAGAATATACACATGCAAGCAGAAATAGAGAAGGATGTGTACTTGAACTTGTGACACGTAGGATAAACCGGCGGCTTCTATTGTTAGGAGGAGTCCATGTAAAGCCCATACTTGTAAATTTGCTATTGAACTTTTTGCAAGTGAAGAGATTGAGTTCACGGTGGATGGTACTAAACTTGATAATGCCATTCCTCCTGCGCTGCAGGCAACATGAGAATGATGAAATCTTTTTCTTACAGAAGATATGTTCGGTATGAATATGATATGAATTCATATGATGGATTATGGTCAGGCTCGCAATATTTATTCATCTACTTGTCACCAAGGTGACTTATTATTAACCTAACATAAGAGAAAGCAATTGAGGGGTTGTTTCTTTTTCTTTTTTTTATGTTAAGTGTTGTATGGATAAAGTGCTAAATGAGTAAATGATGGCTGTCCGAATAAAAAGATGTATAGGAGAAGTATGGTTCCTTTTTGGACAGAATGAAATGTTTGAACATGAGTAAGTGACCTTTTTGCCCTTTCTATTTACAACAAAAAAAAAAAAAAAAAAAAAAAAAAAAAAACATTTGAAATTTTTTTAAGATATTCCAACAAAAATAGAATATGGTATAAGTATATTACTATTACTTTAATGTGAACAAAAAAGATTGGTCATATTTATCACAAAATATAAACAATTTAACATATTTATTAACAAGTGAAACAATTTATTATATTTATGTAAGTCTAAAACCAAATATACACCAAATGCAAAAAGATAACGATATATATATATTGGAATGTATTATGTTATCTCCCTGTTAAGTCTATTAAGTCAAAAAGAAACAGCCATTAAGTTCACTAAGAAAGACTCCCAGACCAAATGTGACATTGTAACATACAATTTTACCCCCCGAATGGAGAATCTATAAATAGGCCTAATTATTTTTAAACAAAAAATAATAATAATTTTCCTAGAAAAGTAACAAATACCTGCGGTGGATGCAACCAAGAGCCAGAGCAATTGATCCAGCATAGTGCTCTGATGCCCCAGTTACATCACTAAGCAGTGTTCTAGTCTGGTAAAACCAAAAGAACAATTGGATCAGGAAACCAATGATGAAATTTATAATATGTTAAAATGAAATAATTAACAATATATATCACAATACAACTAAACGTATAGTAAAAAAATCTACCAATCTGGCAGTGAACATATCATTTCCAAGGCGAGCAAGTAGCCCAAGCCCTTCTGATGATGCTCTACGTTGTGATTCACATGTGCCAGCCTCAGCTAGAATACTCTGTTAAAGATTTAAAAAAATAATAAATAACCAATTTAAGTCAAAATTTAAATTTTAAACCAAAAAAAAAAAAAAAAAAACCTGAAAGATCCCCTGAGCTGCAGTTAATATCTCCGTTTCTAGCGGTTGGGAATGTAATGTAAGCATGGCCTATAAACATATGTAAAATAATGAGTAGTCTATGTTAGAAATATTCAAATATTTAAAATGTGAAATTACAGCGTACCTTTAATCCAGAAAGTAAACCCACGCATACGTTTGTGATAGTGATTCCATGTAAAGCATTTCTCTTATTTCCTGCTTTTAGAGACTGCTCAAGTATGCCAAGAAGTGATAACATCCCACTACTATCCTGGGAGAATTCTCAAATCAAGTTAAATGTGAAATTTCAACAAGTATTATTAATAATAAGGGAAAATAAAAAGAATGCACATAAAGAAAACACTACCTGAGTAGCAAACATGACTCCAAAACAAAGGAGCATTTGGTTCACTAACATCTTGCTAACAGTTTCTGGCTGCATATTCAGTTATTCGCCCAATAAGTGTATAGTAAAGAATTAAAGATTATGATTTTATTTTATTTTTTTACTTAATATACCTGAGGAAAACTAGGGAGCTCATTCTCCCATACACAAGGCAAAACACCGTCTTTTCCACCTTGAAATGCTCGAAGTTCATCTTCAAACCAATCCCTATGTGCCAACAAGATTTTAAAAAACTTCATTGTTAATAAATGATGAGTGTGGAATTTTAGAAAAGGTAAATAATTAAATATTAAATAATAAATACCTTCCAGGAATCCAAGGACCTAACCAAGCATCTCTGCTGTCTAAAAGTATCCTCAAGTAGGAGCTTTCTTCATACTTGGCTGCCTCTCTGCTTCCCAAATCCATTCAGTTAAAGACATAAACTTCATAAATATTGCATATAAAGATTAAAGATAAATAGAAATGATTCTTTTTTTTTTTTTATTAACCTGAAGGGACTTGTGCATAATTGAATAAGTTGGGGGTGGTCACTCTTGTATGCCTTTGGATCAGAGAGTGATTGATAAGCTATTAATGTTCTGCTAATGAATATGTCCATAGAAGCTTTCACATCAGGTGACTTGGTTGATAAGGAGGAAATAAAGTTCAATGCCCTGTTTTTAATCATACATTGTGTTTGAAATAATTAGTAATATATTCATGAGTTGAAAATAAGAATAGCATTAAAACTTTTTGATTCTAGTCATACCGATTGAGGTATAATAACACTGGTTGGAGCAAGATTCCCTTGTTCACAGCATCTGGATATACAAAGCATCTTATAAAGGCATTTAGTGCTTCAATTGCAGCAGACCACACACTGGAAAAGAAGAACGTGAATGTAAACATAACTTCAATGTGAATGTTGTCCTTGTAAAATGGTAATGAACGTTTAAAGAAGGTTCTAGAAGATATTTCAATAATTTAAGTGTAAGGTCTAGATAACAGTAACAAAAGAAGTCATTTTTTTCCAGAACTTAAAAATTACAATGCATACCAGTAACTCATGGCAGTAAATTTAACGGTTGATGCTAAGGAAGAGTAATCAACTATGTCTTTTTTTTTCACTTTAGGTCAATAAAGTCTTATACGTATTACATTCTAGCCAATTAAACCACCTAATTTTGTTTCAAGTATGCCATTTTTACCGGGTATACATTTTCAACTGGTTACCCTCTGATCAGCATCCACCTGGCGTCTACATGGCATCCTGAATTTTTATTTCACTGTAATTTTGTTAAAACTTAAAATAATTTCAATATATTGAAGCTTAAAACTTAAAATTTTATTGACAACTAGTCTTTGATTTTTCCTGTTTTCCCCAGTACCCATAGAATTCTTGAGAAACAGCCTTTGATTTCTCTTGTTTTTCTTCACAATGCTTTGATTTTGTATCTAATCCTTGTAAAATTCTGAAACTTCTGTCTCCTTCACCAAAGAAAACTGCATAAAGATGGCGGAATGCAAACGAACAGACGGAAGAGGGTGGCGGTGTCTCCAGGCAGTGATGGAGGAAAGACCGGTGTCAAGGTCACTTCCTTCAGAACCTTCATCGACTGAAGAATGAATTTGTTCCCAATTTACCCCTAAGAAATTGCTTCCCAAGCTAGAAGAAGAATCTTCTCTCCATTTTAACAAAGTATTTGATGTACCCTTAAAAAGGGGTCGAAAGAGAAAGGAATCATCAAAGGATGTGGATGATATTCGCAATTTTGGTTTACTGGTAAAAGGGATAAACACAATTATAAAAGAGGGAGAGGGAATTCAATCTTAGGGTTTCCCCTTCTTATGATTATTTCACATTTTCACCCCTTTTATGGGTAAACCAGAACTGCCAACTTCATAGACATCATTGGATGGTTCCTTTGTCTTCCTGCCCCTGCTTAGGGGTACATCGGATACTACACTAAAGTGGAAAGAAGATTCATCTTCTACTTTGGGAGCAATTTCTTAGGGGTATATCGGGCATAGGAATATTCTTCGGTCAACGAAGAATCGAAGATTTAAAACGAAATGAGCCTGACACTAGGCCTTCCCTTAAATCATAGGCCAGAGGCACCGCCACCTTATTTCATCTGTCCGTTTGCATTCCGCCATCTTTTATGCAGTTTTCTTTAATAGAAGAGATGAAATTTTCAGGATTTTACAAGGATTAGATACAAAATCAATGCTTTGTGAAGAAAAACAAGTGAACTTAAAGGCTGTTTGTCAAGAATTATGTGGGTATTCAGGAAAAGATGAGAAATCAAAGCGTGTTTGCCATTAAAATTTTAAGTTTAAAGTTTCAATAAATTGAAAAAATTTTAAGTTTTAATAAAACTAAAATCAAATAAAAATATCCATATGAAAGTCACGCCACGTAGACGACAAGTGTATGCGTATCTAAGGCTAACCGGTTGAAAAGCTATACCAGTTGGAATGGCATAATTTGAAACAAAAATAGGCGTGTAAGGGGCTAGAATGTACACTACAAAACTTTAATGACCTAAAGTAAAAAAATGACAACATTACCCCTCGCCTTAAAGGCATTCCTAAAGTGAAAGTTGGGAGATAGCCCGTTGCCTTGAAGCGGTTTGCGTTCATTCCCCACACGAATAATTATAAACTTACTTTGTACCATACCATATAGCAAATACCCCACATCGAAACCTATCCTCATTGATTAGGGCGCTCAGCGAGTGGCCTATCCTTTTTCAATGAAAGCCGTGGCTATCCTTGGTAAGACTTCTTTGCCGACAGCAACTTTCTGTAACTCGGGTAGGACCTTGCGATTGAGAACTCATTGTAAACAGGATTTCTTTCAATACTTGTACCTTCTAAAACCTATTTCATTCCTATCCAAATAGCCCACTTCGGCAATACGATTCCTTGAAATACCAAGATTGAATTCCCTAACTCTCCTACTTGAAATACACCACTTCGAATGAAATACCATTAATGGCTTCCCTGCCTTATCTCCCTTCTCTAGGTGATTTTTAGGGTTTTCCGATCTTGCCGACCAAAAGTTAAATAATCAAATTCAGAAGCAGATGTGAGGCAAAGAGATGATGTTATCGCATCTTTTATAGTTGGCATGTTCAAGTTATGGAAACCATGGCAAATATGGATAATATTGAAGGCAACCAATCATTTACCAACAATAGAAATCCTTTATGCTTCCATAATGAAAACCCAAGCACTGCTTTTTCGAGAAAAATTATAAGAATGAAAAGAATATGGGTGGTAGCAATCAAGGGGGGAAAAGGAATGGTGGATCTAGATGGGAATGGAAAATTTTAGAAAAGAAGTGATTTTATTTCCACAACTTGAAAATTACAATACATATCGGTAACTCATGGCAGTAAATTTAACGGTTGATGCCAAGGAAGAGTAATCAACTATGTCTTTTTTTTTTCACTTTAGGTCGATAAAGTCTTATACATATTACATTCTAGCCAATTAAACCACCTAATTTTGTTTCAAGTATGCCATTTTTACCGGGTACACATTTTCAACCGGTTACCCTCTGATCCGCATTCACCTGGCGTCTACATTGCATCCTGAATTTTTATTTCATTGTAATTTTGTTAAAACTTAAAATAATTTCAATATATTGAAGCTTAACACTTAGAATTTTATTGACAACTAGTCTTTGATTTTCCCTGTTTCCTTTTCCCCAATACCCACAGAATTCTTGAGAAACAGCCTTTGATTTCTCATGTTTTCCTTCACAAAGCTTTGATTTGTATCTAATCCTTGTAAATTTATGAAAATTCCTGTCTGTTTTACCAAAGAAAACTGCATAAAGATGGCGGGATGCAAACGCACCGACGGAAGAGGGTGGCGGTGTCTCCAGGCAGTGATGGAGGGGAAGACCTAGTGTCAG
Source organism: Cichorium intybus (assembly GCA_023525715.1). Lineage (NCBI taxonomy): Eukaryota > Viridiplantae > Streptophyta > Magnoliopsida > Asterales > Asteraceae > Cichorium > Cichorium intybus. The sequence continues at coordinate 126,992,237 of CM042011.1, read as the reverse complement.
GGTCACTTCCTATAGAACCTTCATCGACTGAAGAATGAGTTTGTGCTGTGCCCAATTTACCTGTAAGAAAATGCTTCCCAGGCTAGAAGAAGAATCTTCTCTCCATTTTAGCAAAATATTTTCGAAGTAGCCTTAAGAAGGGGTGAAACGAGAAGGAAACATCAAAGGATGTGAATGAATTTAGCATTTCTGGTTTACCAGTAACAAGGATAAACATAATTATAAAAGAGGGAGGGGGAATTCAATCTTAGGGTTCCACCGATGAAAAAGCTATGTGGATGTATATATATGTAGCTTATCTATGGGTCAAACCCTAGAATCGAAATTCCCCTTCTTATGATTATTTTACCCCTTTTATGGGTGAACCAGCACTCCCAATTTCATAGACATCATTGAATGGTTCCTGTCTCTTCCTACCGTTTCTTAGGGGTACATCGGATACTCCACTAAAGTGGAAAGAAGATTCCTCTTCTACCTTGGGAGCAATTTCTTAGGGTTTATCGTGCATAGGAATATTCTTCGGTCAACGAAGATTTAAAAGGACACTAGGCTTTCCCTTAAATCATAGGCCAAAGGCACCGCCACCTTCTTCCATCAGTCCGTTTGCATTCCACCATCTTTTATGTAGTTTTCTTTGACAAAAGAGACAGAATTTTCAGGATTTTACAAGGATCAAATACAAAATCAATGCTTTGTGAAGAAAAACACGTGAACTTAAAGGTTGTTTGTCAAGAATTTTGTGGGTATTCAGGGAAAATAGGAGAAATCAAAGCATGTTTGCCAAAATAATTTTAAGATTTAAGTTTTAATAAATTAAAACAACTTTAAGTTTTAATAAAATTAAAATCAAACAAAACTATCCACAGGAAAGTCACACCACGAAGACAACAAGTGTATGTCGTATCTAAGGGTAACCGGTTGAAAAGACTATACCCGTTGGAATGGCATAATTTGAAACAAAAATAGGCGTGTAAGGGGCTAGAATGTACACTACAAAACTTTAGTGACCTAAAGTAAAGAAAATGACAACATTACCCCTCTCTAGGTGATTTTAGGGTTTTCCAGTTGTGCCGCCCGAAAATAGAATAATCAAATCAGAAGCAAATCTGAGGCAAAGAGATGATGCCATCGCATCTTTTATAGTTGGCATGTTCAAGTTATGTGAACCATGGCAAATATGGATAATATTGAAGGCAATCAATCATTTACCAACAATAGAAATCCTTTATGCTTCCATAATGAAAACCCTAGTACTGCTTTTTTGAGGAAAATTATGAGAATGAAAAGGATATGTGTGGGAGCAATCAAGGGGCGAAAAAGAAATGGTGGATCTAGATGGGAATGGAAAATTCTCACAAACAGATGCCACCAATGGGAAGTGAGAAAAAGGTGAATGTATTTCTTGAGATGAATAACAAAAGAGGCCTTAATTTATACTAGAGCCTACCTCACTAACTAGGAAAATACGTAAATAAGAAAATATACGCCTTAATTGTACAGATATTTTACAGCCTAATATTAGCTAATTTACAGCCAATATCCAATAGGGAGAAAGAAGATTGAAATCAAAGTTTTAATGAAAAAGTACTTTAATCACGTGACTGAGGCAAACGGTGGATGCGTGTTTCGTACAAAGGTTGCACAGGGGCAGATGGGTAATTTAACCTTACAGGTGGACATAAAAACATGGGCATAACTGATGAAGTAGGCTAACCTTATTTTAGAAGACAAATCCTCTGATGTATCTGTTTGATGCTCTTGGCCACGACTAAACACATCAGTCCATAAAGAAAGAATATCAAACACCTGATCTTCCATCTCCTGTACAATTCGCACACCACATTTTAGAATATCAAGAATTACTAAAATACCCCTGAAAGAAAATTACCTCCTTTGGCATGGAAGACAACAAGGATGATAGAAGTAGCCATCCAGCTTCTTTTTCAACTGTTGCAACCACAGGATTCCGGCTAGCTTCTGTTAGCATTTTCCTAGCTACATCAAGCATTGTTCTAGGCAATCTATACACAAAAGAAAAAAAAAAACATCACTGTCTATTTACAGAATTGTAAATTATTCATCAAGTAAGTTAACTTGTTTTTTATTGGATGTTACCTGGCTGGATAACCAAGGGGTAGCTTTGGGGAAACAGATGCAAGTGCAGCCAAAACTGTAGCTTGTCCACTTAAAGAATCAAGCTCAATCTTCAAATTATTTCCCTGTATTCAGAAAACAATATATATAAACGTATACTCAAAAATTTTAACTCAAAGAAAACTATGCATTTGATGTAATTAATACCTTTCCAAATGACACATTTTCTCTTAGTGCTTTCAGTGTAGTGACCCCATAATTAACCAAACCACCAACACAGGGCGGGTCAATCTCCGCCAGTGCACGCAGTGTCAAGGCTGACTCAGAACGTACCTACCAATCATGTTGGATTAATTTTTTGAAGTATTTGGCAATTGGATTGAAATTTTCGATTTTTTGCTAAAACAAATAAGTTGTCATTGGTAATGTAATAAGATAATGATTATTGTGCTAAAGACAACTCTGATTAGCATTTTGCATCTGCTAAAGGGCAAAGTCCAGAGAATAGCAATGTGCTTTACTCTCGCTACCAATATTGGCAATATACTTATCTTAATAGCAATGTACTTACAGTTCTTTACTGATAACTGATAATAACAACGTACTTTACTTTTAACCTATAATAGTCACGTACTTACATTTTGCTACCAATATGGCCATTGTACTTTATTTGTCACATATTGCTATTATCGGTAAAGATATCTAAGTATGTTGCTATTATGAGTAAAGGGTTGTAAGTACATTGCTATTATGTCAAAAGAAAATGGAAGTGCGTTGCTATTGTGAAATTACATATTGCTATTATCAATAAAAAATAAAAGTAAATTGCTGTTATGGGTCAAAAATAAAAGTACAGTGCCTATGTTGGTTGAAGAAGTAAAGTATGTTGCTATTTTTAAATATAATCACTGTGATTTTGTAATTTCCTTCCATTTTCATTAATCTCATACAACTAAAAAAAGATAAATAAAACATCATATCTTACAAGGGGTGAAGAGTTAGACAATGCTGCTACAGCTGTGTCATCAAGAACCTCCTTGAATTCAACCGGAACCTGAAGACGAACACAAAAACTAAATGTAATCAACTCATGGAAGTATAAAAGTAAATTATTAAAAAAACAGCCTAAGAATAAAACTTACCTCTCCTAAAGTTTTCAGGGTATATGACAAAGTGCGTAAAGCAGCAATTTTCATTGATGGACTTGCATCAGGGGGCTGAAGCTGTAACACATAAATCATACAAAGTCATTAAAACTAATGGAATCAAGAAAGATTAAACCGTATCATAAGTGATTAAATATGATCATTTTAGCTAACCTGCTTTCCTAGATTAACTAAGAAGACCCTTTGTGTAGGTTCTGTCATTTGATCAATCACACCAACTCGTAGAATATAGACAACACATGCCTTTAAAAACAAAAATCATACATTAGTAAGTTGGTTGGTTCTTCAAAAACAAAAATAATGCATCAAGAAAATAAAGCTAAATTGAAAAGTTGATATGGAAATAGTGAAATACCAATGATTGTGCATCTACAACAGTATCTGCACGAAGCATATCCATAATCTGGACAAGATAAATTTGGAGCTCGCTATCTGGATGCATATACTTAAGCCGTATGCCCTGAAAATTTCAAAAAAAAAACTTTATGTATTATTCATAAAAGAGTATACGAATCAAAACATAAGGCACAAAGGATAAATGTTGCAGATAATATATTGAAAATTAACAACAGATTCAATAATTTACCTGTAAGAAAAACACCCATGACAAAGTTATGCCAATTCGCAAATCCTTTGAACGAGGTCCACTTGCTGCAAAAATAATACATTTATCAAAAAATATAATATATGCTGAAAAAAAATGCATTGGACTTAAAATTTTAACAGAAAGACACCTTTAGTGAAGGGCAATATAAGATGCTTTTGCAAACTCCCCTCGAGATTTTTTAAATTCGGCTGGCCTTTCACCTTTGGTTGCACCTAAAAGAATAATAAAATGCAAGATGGCTATTACAAAAACAAAAAGGGGGGAAATGTAGAGTACAAAAAGAGACATAAATTTGAGAACACAAAGGCATACCTGAGCTTGAGGGTTCATTACAAGAGCAAGCACGGCTCCCAAAGCTTCTGAGAATGCATCCCGAACCGATGATACGGGATCTTCAAGAGCCTTATAAGACGCACAATATCATATATGGGATTTTGATGTTATAGATTAACAGACAACAATAACAATAACAAATCTCAGATCCCATATGAATGGGGTAAGAGGGAGGTAAGATGTAGGCAGTCGTGCCTCCACCCAAGGGTAGACATACTACTTCCATAGATGACCACCGGTATATGAAAATGCGAGCCCACAGTGGGTAGGGGGATAAAGCAGAAAGCAGATACTAGCAATATAAGCTAAAAGAAAAGAGGGGACAAGAGTAGGAAGGTAAGGCTATGTTTGCCAGACTAGCTGAAAAGCTAGTTGATAAAAAATGGTGTTTGGTAAAAACTAGCTATAAGCTAGCTGGGAAATTAAAATGGCATAAAAGGGTATGTAGCAAAATGAGTTTTTATAATTGATTGAGGGTATATTTGGAAGAATTCTAAAAGAGCTAAATAAGCTCGTTGAAACGCTAGTCTGAGTAGCTTTTTAAAAAGATAGATTATAAGCTACTTTTTGGCTTGCCAAACATGACAATTGACAACATAAAAAAGCTCAAAAAATAAGCTAGATGTGGCGTGCCAAACATAGTCTAAATACTGTACGAAAAGCACAAACAATAAAAAGGAAAAATAGGGCATAGACTATTGCTAAACTGCACCACGACCATGTCCTCGGTAAGAGCCAACTCCTTCAAGTCAAACCTTGTGCTACAAACTACAACCTAAATAGGAAAGGACACAAGAAAGTGGTACCTTGACACAGTAAGAAGCGGAATTGTCAAGCTCTCCAGGTCCTAGGCCTGGGCCTCCAATAGTGGCAAAAGCTTTCAAACATCTTGCAGCAGCTTTCCTAACAATGAAGGATTTGTCTCCAACACCCATTCGCATGATTATGCGAAATGCTTCTGCATATGCAGGTAAAGAACCATTGCCACCTGAACCCTCGAGAGCGTTTCTAAGCATCTGCAAAGCCTCGCGTCTCACAAAATCCTAAACATAAAGCAGTTAAAAATGGTGTAAGGGAAATGTAGTCATATAAAGAAGGATTGAAAACATAAAGGAAGAAGTTCATGTGGTAACTTCATTTCTATGGTATTCCCTTTGTCTCACTTAAATACCAACATGCATATGGCAATAGTATTAAGAATTTGAATTCACTTACTAGCAATCGCTCCATTTTTTTAAACATATTATAATGGTGGTGTTCTGGAAAAAAGTAATTGTTTTTCATTTTTTAATTCAAATCTAAATTTCAATTGGGCTACTAGTAATTACTAATTATAGAAGTAGTTGGGAGAAATATTGCAGTACAAGAAAATAAGACATGGTCTCAAAGGTTACCTCGGAAAACTTCATCAATTTTGCTACACTGCTAGTAGTTTCAAGCAAACCAGATGTGATTTTCTTCCCAAATAGCCGATATAGCTCCCCCAAGCATTGTGCAGCACCTATATACATTGCAAACAAATAAGAACTCCAATATAAATGTTAAACCAAACAACAAAATTGATAACATATGCTCTCTTCTTTATATTTATCAATATATTTTCTACCCTCTACGCATATGAAGTTCAACAATAAGTCAGTTGCCAGAAATGAGAACAATTTAATATAGATCATATATTGAATGATCTTTTAAGAGTACATGAGCATTAGGAATTTGGGAAATTTCATATCAAAGACAGGCATGAATATATCGAACTGAAACTTGGAATAACTTGACAGACCAGCTATTCGCAAAGCTTCATTCTTCTTTCCATCAGAGAGAAACCCTTGTAGGCTGCTAACTCTTGAGTAGATTGAGATATTATCACCCTTTGAAATGATTTTACCCATTGCAGCAGATGCCAGGTGGCGCACAGGTCTCCTTGCACCAAGAACCAGTAGAGAAAAGAGTGCATCCTCACATTTCCTTTGCCACAGAAGTACAGACTCCTGACAAATTCAAATCAATTATGCAAATGTACATATCATCAGTCCAAACCCTATTTCCGGTTTTAAGCTTTAGACAATACAAAGTTTTGTTTCTGAGAATTAGTCCAAAGAATTTCAAATGTTAATTGAAGCTGCAGAATGTGTTCATGTTTTCATTGTCGTGCCAGAATCAAGATTGATTAACCTTTGAATTATTCTAAAACCAAAACTTTGGTTATGTTTATATGGTTAGTTGTATGTATTGCTTCTTTTAACCATGAAAATTCATTTCAACATTGAAGTTGGAAAGTAGTTGGTTTGTCTTTCCAGCTTCAAATGTGACCTGTTTTGTTCTGTTCAGATAAGGTGAATGATTCCAAAATCAACGTCAAAAATGGGCAATTTTTTCTTTTGGCTCAAGAAAGTGACTGAATCCAACTGTCACTTAATCAATTGATAATGATAATTAAAAACTGCCATAGAGTATTACTGCCAGGTCGTAGTCGATTCATTTGGAAGCAGTTTCAGCGAGTAAGAAAATTCATATTGTCGTATTACTAATTTTAGACTGTAAATTGCTATGGATATTCCATTACACTTTAACTAAACTAAGAACATACGCTTGACACTACAAATTTGGATTTCAGTCTAGTAAACATGAAGAGCAAAACTTGAAGATCCGGTATCCTTAAGAGTTATTGCATAGGCTGCGTATTCCTAGTGGAGAAAACAGAAACAGTGACATTTAACTCGGTGTAGTTTGTCATCATATTTAACAATCAATAGGTTTTAGTGTCGTAAAACGACCAAAATCATCCTTAAAAGTGAACTGAAACAAATCACGCAATCACGAAGAAATGTAGACAGGCGCGGACCTTGGGCTCGTCGTAAATGGAGGAAATGAGATCGGAAAGAAGATCGAAGCAGAGGAGAGGATCAGGAAGCTTGTGAGATGCGGAAGCGACTATAGACTCCAATTGTGCGACTAACACCCCAAATCTTGATAGAGGAACGTTTTCTCGAACGTAAGTCCTCGCCATCGAAGAGACTGGAGTGCTGCTGCTTCAGTATTGTTCAACAGATACAAAACGAACCATGAGAGAGAGAGAGAGAGAGAGGTGTTTAGGGGTACAAGTATTCGTTCCTGTTGAATAAAAGAGATTGTAATTGTAGAAAAATCTAATAAAATGATGGAGTAAATGACACATTTGGTCATTGTGGTTTATCCAATGTTACAGTTTTGGTCCAAGTATTAAATAGTTGATTTGGAAGATCTTTGTGGTTTTGAAATCGTTCAAGGTTGGATTGTGACCCTAATAGACGTCTATTCCACCGTCAAAGACAGTATTGTGCATAAAATATGGGAGTATCTTTGTCAAATCAATTCCCCATCGTCACCCCCAACGTATTGCCGCCATATTAGTCTAGTAAATATGATTTGATGGAGGGCAATTGTTTCGGTATGTAAATTGTACACCATCTCTTCTAAAAAAAGCCCCATTCCTCGTCTCCGGTCATCCTTCATTGTTAACACTTTCAGAAGCATTCGTTCCATTGAACAAACAATAACGAAGTATTTATGTTCCAGCCTACTATGTGGAATATTTGTACAAGTTAGGGTGTGTTGGACTTGAACGAAGTTTGTAGTAAGTAGATTGTTACGTTTTTTGCTCTAAATGTATATGCAAAACCAATTTTTACTAATAATAAGTTGTTTTATGAATAGGGGATTTTATGAATCTGTTCACTCTGAGAATAAATCATTAAGGGCTTTTCACAAAAACACCGGGAAGAAAGTATGTTGATAGGAATGTAGCATATGTGTCTACATGGATGAGTTTTCTATTCACGAACTAAATTTCATGATAAAAGATATATGGTGTGATAAAGTTAAATACATATACTATCACTTCTGTATGTCATAAGTGCATTTGGATTTTGGTTTGCTGCCACTTGGTAACGACACATATTACGCTTTCTAGGTATGTTGGTAGGTATAAGGAGATCAATGTGTGTACAGAGCTTGGACATGCAATGATATGTTTATATTTTAAGTCTCATAGTCAAGTAAAATTGTTGAGGAGATCGAATACGTTGTTGGTAATTGTATATTACCAATATGTATTTAAGTGTAATGGATTAATTTGTTGACCAGATGTGATATTGACAAATATTAAACAAGTAAGGAAGGTGTGGAGTACACACTTGTTTGAATTTGATCAAGATTCAAAGTATAATGTCGGTTAGAAATTTATTTTTCCAAGAAATGTCATGACACGGCCCGTGTAAATTGCAAGGGCATTTTGACAGAAACTTTTATGAGGAAGTACACGACCCGTGTAGAGTTACACAACCCGTGTACTTGCTGACACGGCCCGTGTAAATTGCAACAGCATTTTGACAAAAACAGTTATGAGGAATTACACGACCCGTGTCATTTTACACAACCCGTGTAACGCGCCTATTGATAGTTTTTGACAGGTTTTATAGTCGTTTTTGTCATTTTCAGGGTATGAAAATCATATATTTTCTCTCATTCTCTGTTCTAGAACAACCTTTGAATATTATTCAATCAAGTTGATAGTACCATCAAAATACTTTGATTTGAAAGTGTTCTACATGATTTTCAAATGATCCAAGCCATTGTTCATCCCCGATTTCTAACAGAAGTCTCTCCCGATAGTACAATAGAGACAAGAAGAATAATAAATTTGAAGGATCATGTAGTAAGAAAATAGAAATTGACTTCAACCAACCTTTAGGTGTTAGTACTATAATTGAGATTAATGATCATTGTAACAATGCATTGGCATTAGTTCCATTTGATAAACCACTAACACTTTAATTGGATTAGTTGATGATTCAACTATAGTAACAGGGAAGGAACCTGATACGCATGTTAATCATGACCCAATCTAACCCAGTGGAACCCAAGGACTACTGAAAATGTGATAGCATTTAATGAAGTATTTTACTTATTTAATCCCATGTTTGATTTGGTAGACCAAAATATACCCTATGAAGGTAACTTTGAGGAGGACTATCATGTCAACCTAGGATCCGGGTATGAGATTGAAATAGATGAGCATGTTGCAACACACTTGTAGCAGATGAACATGGAAGTATATTATGATGGAAGTACATCAAACATAGATGGTAGGGTAGGTTCGTCAGAAAGTGATTTTGATATTGATGAATTAAATATGATTGACGATGTGGATGTTGGTATGGGTGAATTTTAAAGTGTGGTTGATCATGTGGTGGAAACAAATATTAGGGAAGTGGAATATGTATTCACTCCTAATGTGCAAGATGAAGAAATGGAAGTTTGACACTGACAATATTCCTTGGTGGATAGGTAGATTTAAGACAACTACTTATGTCTTTTTCATATCTTCTTCAATTGACTAGATATGTTAATTGCCATCTTTTCTAAGTTTAATGCCCTTGGTCATGATTAATTACCCTACAATGCTATTCATTTCATGTAGTTACCTTAAGTCATAAGGAAAAATCATACTTATAATATAAGTACACCATAGTAGTTCCATATATACAAACAATTACCAATATTCCATATTTTAACACATCGTATGTTCGATTGCATGTACCTTGCATTAAAGGTGTATCACGATTTTCATAACGTAATATTTATAGTTCGTATCCTTAAGAACTTCATTTCAAATCATATTATATTTCTTTCAATTTCTTTTATAAACTCCACTCTTACATAGATGATTGGGAGTCCATTTATTTATCGTTCATTACATATCTACAAACTTTCCAATTATCATCTGCAACTCTTGCATAATCTTTCCTTTCAATTTTATAGTCAATTTTCATATTTGAGAAGCTTCTACTTCATTTAGTCATAATTAAATTACTTATGATGCCCATGATCAACCTTCTATCTTTTGTATGTATCCAGAATGTACAATAACATAACTACATATCTTGTCAAAAAGTCAATAATGGTCAAATCCTTATCAACAGTCAAATCAAATCAATGGTTGCACTCGAACTGAACACCAAATATACATAAGCTTGTGGTTTCCAACAAGAAAGCTGTCAAATTTTTGTAGTTCTAAGTTTGCATATTTGATCCATTGAAGTTTGCATATTTGATCCATTTATGATGTTTGTGTGCCATGATGTTATAAAATGTGTTAGAAAAATGCATAGTCTCAACAAGTATGAAACATTTCTTTTATAAATTGTATGGTGCTTTTGGGTTGCACACAAACAATGATTAATCACAAAGATGTCAAGGGTAAAACAATATAGACTAGTTTGTTAGTTTTTCATTTTACGTAAATTAACTTGAAACTAAATAAAAACATGAAGGGGTTAAAAGAGACATATTCAAACAATATATAAGTGTTATCATTTAAGTGATATGCATTATCACTTATTTGAATTTGAATTAGAGGAACCCCACATTGATAAGCATGTTAAAGTGTAACGACCATTTTTCAAAAAAAAAAAAAAAAAAAACGTTGTGAATAGTAACTCCGGCGTGAATAGTAACTCCGGCGTGAATAGTACCCGAGAAATGAAGTAAGCGCTTACCTCGTGATGATGTCGACGATGATGTCGTGATGACGTCGTGATGATGTCGACGATGATGTCGTGATGACGTCGTGATGATGTCGACGATGATGTCGTGATGACGTCGTGATGACGTCGACGATGATGTCGTGCTGACGTCGTGATGACGTCGTGAATAGTGTTTTCAAGCCCTATAAATAGAGGCCTAACTTCTTCATTTCAACCCACAACAAACACCAAACAACCTTACGATATCGAGGAGTGTTCTGGTGAGGAAAATAGGTCGGGAGGAGTTAGGAGCGAGCGGTAGCTGGTAACGAGGTGCTCGGGAAGTGTTGGAAGAGCGGAACGGGAAACGTGCCAAGGCTTTGCGAAAACGCCAATCTTAATTAAAGAGGGAATACGAAGCAGAGATAAACGCTGTAGTCGACTATAATCAGGTGAGTTTCTCACTACATTGTGTGGACGTTATATGTCCTTTACCGTATTTTTGTGTGCTTATAAGATGTTGATAAGATGTTGGTAAATAGTACCAAGTTGTGTGTATATTATTGATATATATCTTTCTGTTATAATTGTATGGGTTGGGTTATGGTGTGTGTGGGCTCGACGTACTGAGTAATATAGAGATACTAGCAAAAGACACTGAGCAGATACGTATGACTCGACGTACAGGACATGCGCGGCTCTAAATGCTGAGCAGGGGAATTAGATTTACTGAGCAGATACGTATAGGAGGATATAGTCTAATATATTGGGTAGAGCATATTATGTGACGTATGGTTGTATTTTTCCTGTTAGGGGTAAAGTATGTGTAGCTGATATGCTGTGTAGTTGTTGGAACTCACTAAGCCGTGTGCTTATCCTTTCCCTTTTAAATTACCATTTCAGGTTATACATGTGGAAATGACGGACAGGCATGACGGGTACACACTGATACTGCTTAATTGGGGATTCATACGGTGAATTGATGTTTAAAATGATTTCTAAATATCTTCAAAATGTTAATTATTGAATAAATTGATATTTATTTAAATGAAGATGTTTTATTAAAAACCGGGTGTTACAAGTTGGTATCAGAGTCAAGGCTTGAGTGAATCAGACTCACCTGATGGGTTTTGATCTCAAGCTTGAGACTTAAAAGTTTTCTTTGAAAATATTTTTACAAGAAATTATAAGTTGTTTTTCGAGTAAGGGGTTAAATGAATGTTGTTGCAAAGACGCAGTGTGTACCGTCAGCCGACGTTAGTGGGGAAAAGGTTAAGTGCTTAGTCTTTGTTGCTATTTCTGTAATATATGTGTGCTTAAATGCCATTAAAGTGTAGGCAGTAGGAACTAAATAGTCCTAGAATTTTTGAGTTGGCCAAGTTGCATGTTCCTTGATAAGTGATATCCATAAGGTAAATCCTTTTATGTGAAATTTTCTACGACTGTGTTCGTAAAACAACGTGGGGTATAGGTGGTAAAATTATCGTGAGAAGTGAATTGGGGACTTCTGGACAAGTTCTGAAACGAACGAGGGTAGGTGTGGAAGATAGTAGTAGAGCTCCTACTATTGAAAGCACAGGATCCGCGTTCGAATCGGGAGTTGGTCGTAAGGAATCCAATACACTAAGGGTATAACTAATTGGTTTATATGCTGATAAACTGTATTTGTCCATTCTATTGATTGGCAATCATAGAGTTTATTCGGAACAATTAGGACGCCGGAGATTGAGAATCTAGTGACGTTTCATAATTAAGTAATGAACAGTTAATGAGACTATAGTGGATGAGGTGTGCAAAAGTGACACATTAAGTCTCTTCGTTACTAAAAGCACAGATAGTGGATAATAAAAAGAAGATGTTGATTTCTAGAATAGTATTTTGATTGACTATAAATAGACGTTATGTTATTTAGAGACTAACATAAGTCACAGATTCCAGTTATGGAGATATATGTGAGGCTTCCAGGTCATCTGCAGTTGCTGGTTAACAAATTTTATCTACAAGGAGTGTCAGACGACTGGAGTATGATGATGACAAAGGCTGAGGATGTATGTGATCGTATTAGTAGAAATTGGAATCCCGTAGATGGAGGGAATAATTTGGAAGAAGACATACGTGAACTAAAGCAATATATAGATGTGAAAGGTATACGCACAGATATACGTGTACATAGTAGAAATATAAGGTTTTATACATGGTGTCGTATGTTTGCAGAATTAGAGTCTTATCCATTCCAGTACAAGAGGTGTATGTGTATACGGAATGGACATATAATAACAACTCGTGAAAGTAGGGATGACATAGTGGTGTGGCGTAAGGGTATTCACATAGGTAGTGAATACTACCAACGTGTGTATCAGAGTAAGTTAGATGTAGCATATCAGTGTATCATGTACTTGAAATCTGTTAGTATATGAAAATAATGAGTTGAGGAGATATTGCTAACCGACCAAGATGACTGTCTTGTTAGCATATGTGTGTTAGGTGTATATGTTTCATAAATGACTAAGTGAATACCTCTTAAGTAGGTAACTCGTAGGCAAGTAACCGTGGATAAACCGTGTCGGTAGCTGGTTGAATGTCTAGTTGATATTAGCTGTGCGGACGAATACGTAAGTATTAAGTGGTGATAACCATGGATATGGTATCCTATGGTGGGTGGAGATTTTGTAGTTGTATGTGGAGGCTGAGCTGATATGAGGATTCTTGGTGTCATGTGGTTGGTTGCAGAGCTGTGCAGTCGTATGTGTGTTAACCGTTAAGCCTTTAGAGCGAAAAGCTGTTTATTCTGTGGGGCCACTTATACTTGTAGTTGGGACCACTTATTAGGTGGGGCTACTAGTATTGTGGTTGGGACCACTTATGATATGGGGCTACTTGTACTTGTGGTTGGGACCACTTATTCCGTGGGGCCACTGGTAACTTGTAGTTGTGACCATTTATTCTGGGGGTTAATAGTACTTGTGGTTGTGACCACTTATTTAGTGGGGCCACATTTGGTAAGACCACATATGTGTTGTGGATCTTATGAGCAGTAATTGTGGTGGGACCACATACAAGTGTTGTGATGGCTTTATTGGCTGGCAGTTCTAACACACATACAGTTGGGTGTTTGGTGAATAGCTGAGCTGTTGAGGTTGTGAAGAGCAGGGGTTGTGATATGATGTGGTGAACATGTGATTATACGATGCATAACAAGTACCTTGCATCCATGATTTCTGTATGGGATTACATAACGAGTACTTTGTAGTCTCAATATGATAGCCTAGTTGATTAGAGGTGGTTAATGTGCCAGTATTGTGGTAATACCCTTTGGGTTTACTAATACAACCGTATTGTGTTGAAATAGGGAATGATTAAGAGGAAGAATAAGTGTATGCCAACGCTGGAGATTCCGGGGACGGAATCTTATAAAGGGGGGGAGAACTTGTAACGACCATTTTTCAAAAAAAAAAAAAAACGTTGTGAATAGTAACTCCGGCGTGAATAGTAACTCCGGCGTCGTGATGACGTCGTGAATAGTGTTTTCAAGCCCTATAAATAGAGGCATAACTTCTTCATTTCAACCCACAACAAACACCAAACAACCTTACGATATCGAGGAGTGTTCTGGTGAGGAAAATAGGTCGGGAGGAGTTAGGAGCGAGCGGTAGCTGGTAACGAGGTGCTCGGGAAGTGTTGGAAGAGCGGAACGGGAAACGTGCCAAGGCTTTGCGAAAACGCCAATCTTAATTAAAGAGGGAATACGAAGCAGAGATAAACGCTGTAGTCGACTATAATCAGGTGAGTTTCTCACTACATTGTGTGGACGTTATATGTCCTTTACCGTATTTTTGTGTGCTTATAAGATGTTGATAAGATGTTGGTAAATAGTACCAAGTTGTGTGTATATTATTGATATATATCTTTCTGTTATAATTGTATGGGTTGGGTTATGGTGTGTGTGGGCTCGACGTACTGAGTAATATAGAGATACTAGCAAAAGACACTGAGCAGATACGTATGACTCGACGTACAGGACATGCGCGGCTCTAAATGCTGAGCAGGGGAATTAGATTTACTGAGCAGATACGTATAGGAGGATATAGTCCAATATATTGGGTAGAGCATATTATGTGACGTATGGTTGTATTTTTCCTGTTAGGGGTAAAGTATGTGTAGCTGATATGCTGTGTAGTTGTTGGAACTCACTAAGCCGTGTGCTTATCCTTTCCCTTTTAAATTACCATTTCAGGTTATACATGTGGAAATGACGGACAGGCATGACGGGTACACACTGATACTGCTTAATTGGGGATTCATACGGTGAATTGATGTTTAAAATGATTTCTAAATATCTTCAAAATGTTAATTATTGAATAAATTGATATTTATTTAAATGAAGATGTTTTATTAAAAACCGGGTGTTACAAGTTGGTATCAGAGTCAAGGCTTGAGTGAATCAGACTCACCTGATGGGTTTTGATCTCAAGCTTGAGACTTAAAAGTTTTCTTTGAAAATATTTTTACAAGAAATTATAAGTTGTTTTTCGAGTAAGGGGTTAAATGAATGTTGTTGCAAAGACGCAGTGTGTACCGTCAGCCGACGTTAGTGGGGAAAAGGTTAAGTGCTTAGTCTTTGTTGCTATTTCTGTAATATATGTGTGCTTAAATGCCATTAAAGTGTAGGCAGTAGGAACTAAATAGTCCTAGAATTTTTGAGTTGGCCAAGTTGCATGTTCCTTGATAAGTGATATCCATAAGGTAAATCCTTTTATGTTAAATTTTCTACGACTGTGTTCGTAAAACAACGTGGGGTATAGGTGGTAAAATTATCGTGAGAAGTGAATTGGGGACTTCTGGACAAGTTCTGAAACGAACGAGGGTAGGTGTGGAAGATAGTAGTAGAGCTCCTACTATTGAAAGCACAGGATCCGCATTCGAATCGGGAGTTGGTCGTAAGGAATCCAATACACTAAGGGTATAACTAATTGGTTTATATGCTGATAAACTGTATTTGTCCATTCTATTGATTGGCAATCATAGAGTTTATTCGGAACAATTAGGACGCCGGAGATTGAGAATCTAGTGACGTTTCATAATTAAGTAATGAACAGTTAATGAGACTATAGTGGATGAGGTGTGCAAAAGTGACACATTAAGTCTCTTCGTTACTAAAAGCACAGATAGTGGATAATAAAAAGAAGATGTTGATTTCTAGAATAGTATTTTGATTGACTATAAATAGACGTTATGTTATTTAGAGACTAACATAAGTCACAGATTCCAGTTATGGAGATATATGTGAGGCTTCCAGGTCATCTGCAGTTGCTGGTTAACAAATTTTATCTACAAGGAGTGTCAGACGACTGGAGTATGATGATGACAAAGGCTGAGGATGTATGTGATCGTATTAGTAGAAATTGGAATCCCGTAGATGGAGGGAATAATTTGGAAGAAGACATACGTGAACTAAAGCAATATATAGATGTGAAAGGTATACGCACAGATATACGTGTACATAGTAGAAATATAAGGTTTTATACATGGTGTCGTATGTTTGCAGAATTAGAGTCTTATCCATTCCAGTACAAGAGGTGTATGTGTATACGGAATGGACATATAATAACAACTCGTGAAAGTAGGGATGACATAGTGGTGTGGCGTAAGGGTATTCACATAGGTAGTGAATACTACCAACGTGTGTATCAGAGTAAGTTAGATGTAGCATATCAGTGTATCATGTACTTGAAATCTGTTAGTATATGAAAATAATGAGTTGAGGAGATATTGCTAACCGACCAAGATGACTGTCTTGTTAGCATATGTGTGTTAGGTGTATATGTTTCATAAATGACTAAGTGAATACCTCTTAAGTAGGTAACTCGTAGGCAAGTAACCGTGGATAAACCGTGTCGGTAGCTGGTTGAATGTCTAGTTGATATTAGCTGTGCGGACGAATACGTAAGTATTAAGTGGTGATAACCATGGATATGGTATCCTATGGTGGGTGGAGATTTTGTAGTTGTATGTGGAGGCTGAGCTGATATGAGGATTCTTGGTGTCATGTGGTTGGTTGCAGAGCTGTGCAGTCGTATGTGTGTTAACCGTTAAGCCTTTAGAGCGAAAAGCTGTTTATTCTGTGGGGCCACTTATACTTGTAGTTGGGACCACTTATTAGGTGGGGCTACTAGTATTGTGGTTGGGACCACTTATGATATGGGGCTACTTGTACTTGTGGTTGGGACCACTTATTCCGTGGGGCCACTGGTAACTTGTAGTTGTGACCATTTATTCTGGGGGTTAATAGTACTTGTGGTTGTGACCACTTATTTAGTGGGGCCACATTTGGTAAGACCACATATGTGTTGTGGATCTTATGAGCAGTAATTGTGGTGGGACCACATACAAGTGTTGTGATGGCTTTATTGGCTGGCAGTTCTAACACACATACAGTTGGGTGTTTGGTGAATAGCTGAGCTGTTGAGGTTGTGAAGAGCAGGGGTTGTGATATGATGTGGTGAACATGTGATTATACGATGCATAACAAGTACCTTGCATCCATGATTTCTGTATGGGATTACATAACGAGTACTTTGTAGTCTCAATATGATAGCCTAGTTGATTAGAGGTGGTTAATGTGCCAGTATTGTGGTAATACCCTTTGGGTTTACTAATACAACCGTATTGTGTTGAAATAGGGAATGATTAAGAGGAAGAATAAGTGTATGCCAACGCTGGAGATTCCGGGGACGGAATCTTATAAAGGGGGGGAGAACTTGTAACGACCATTTTTCAAAAAAAAAAAAAAACGTTGTGAATTACCATTTCAGGTTATACAGGTGGAAATGACGGACAGGCATGACGGGTACACACTGATACTGCTTAATTGGGGATTCATACGGTGAATTGATGTTTAAAATGATTTCTAAATATCTTCAAAATGTTAATTATTGAATAAATTGATATTTATTTAAATGAAGATGTTTTATTAAAAACCGGGTGTTACATAAAGTGATAGGTATTACTTACCTATAAATAGAGGGGCGTGGAGGCTTTGGATGCAAGCAACTTGGAACCCTAATATTACAATTTCCCTATCTCTTTTGCTCTAGACCCTCTCTTTTTCTCTCCTCCCTATATTCGACTGTAAGCAAGCAACTGCCAACCACCGTCCATGTCTACCCTCTTCCACCACATCCCCCTTGGTCTCGATCTCGTTTCTCCCTCTCTATCTTCTCATATTGCTCTCTCTCTCTCTCTCTCTCTCTCTCTCTTTCTCTCTCGTGCTGCAAAAATCAGGACTAGCCATGGTTAGGTGAAGTTTGAAGGGATTCTATACAAGCAATGAACACAAAAATTCCTATGGTTCACATGCAACCCTAAGATGATCTATGTTTTTTTCTATGAAGATAATAAACTAAAACCCTAAAGGATACAATTCAGTTCTAAAGATTAATTAAGAAAACCAACCTTTGATCTTATGATCCTTCAAGCAAGCAGCAAAAGAATCCTGCCTCAAATGCAAGTCACACCCAAGTGATGGAAGAATCAGTCCAGCAGAGTAATCACAGAGAGAGGGAGGCGTGGGATTTAGGGCACCCAGGGGGTTCCTTATATAGCCTCCTAGGGTTACACCTAAAACCCTAGAAAGCCTCCAAGTTGTAACACCCGACTTTTAAAACAAAAACACCCCTGAAAATTTTTCATTTTAAACAAAGTTTTCATTACGTAAAACCATAACAAAGGGGTATATTTTAATAAAAACGGGTACAAGTGTATCAAGGAGAGTATATAATACCATAGTCTCCTTTGAAGCCGGGCTGCTACAGACAGCATCTAAGTCCACTCCCTGAGTCACGGATTTTATCCTTACCCTTATCAGGGTCATGCTAACCTGCAGGGACATTTAACAAACGGTATAAGCTACAAAGCTCAGTGAGTAATCATATCTGCAAATAACATGTATAATAAATACATCCATATATAACTCTTTATATATGATACATATATTTATTATTTGATCTTTCATTATCAAATACCATTTTATAGCCTTTTCTGGCCAAACATGTATATCTGTCTGGATATCAAATCCAGACTGCTAGCCTTACCGGCTAATCATATGTATCTCAGGATTTCATATCCTACTGCATAACCTTACCGGCCGAATCGTGATATCATGTGATTTTCGAATCACATCCGATAATTATACACCTTGTCATATCTAGTCTGTTATTTGCATACCATTCAAATCAATTCAGTATCATTTCTGTCCCATCTTTCTTAGTCATACCTGACTATACCATATATCATGACTATATAAGTCGTATCATTTGTCATGGCTATACAAGCCGTACCAAAACATTTCCAGCATATGAATCGTAGCCCGAGGGCCGCACCAGTTTATCATAGCCCCAAGTGGCCGCACCATCTATTAACAGTTTCTTTCACGATCAGTTATGGCTTACGGGTTAGCCCGCTGTTGCCTTGGCTCACGGGTTAGCCCGCTGTTGCCTAGACTCACGGCTTATCCGGTCTTGTCTATATAAGTTTGACTCACAGCTCCGTTCTTGTCTATTATAGACTCACGGCTTATCTGGTATTGTCGTACCATTAATATTGACTGACTCACAGCTCCGTTCTTGTCTATAATAGACTCACGGCTTATCTGGTATTGTCATATCATTAATTATATATATGTATTGACTCACAGCTCCGTTCTTGTCTATTTCAGACTCACGGCTTATCTGGTATTGTCTTTTACATATATCTTCATACTTGTCATTTTCGTCCCTCGAAGCCATTTCAACCTGTAACAGTTCAATCATCATATATCATATATGATATCAGTGAGATTAGTCACCTGGATGCTAGCTGCATTTAATTCCCGGTTGTTTCTTGCCTTTGCGTGCACCACAACCATTTTGTCCCATACCTATTTATCCATTTATATACCAAATGATAATAGGTTAATAATCATCTAAATTGACTCTAATACGTAAGAGTCCAATATTATATCATTATAAACAATGCCTAGATAATAAACTTTACATTTACTATCTTTATGTGAATTTTACTATTCACCGAGGCATTCGAATCGATCTACAGTTCCCCCGAGGGGTCGAAAACTCAATATAAAAATTTTCCCAAACTTTTCAGACCATAACGAGCCTACGGTTCAAGTTTGAGCTAAATCGGACAAGCCAAACAAAAGTTAGCGTTTTAAAGTCCCTGTCTGGTGGGCGCACCGCGCCAGGGGCTGGGCGCACCCCGCCCTGGTCCTGGGCGCACTGCGCCTGGCGCCTGGGCAGTCTCCTGATCAGTCGCGATTTGTGCACTGTAGCACGCAGTTTTGGCCCATTAAGTCCTTAATCCAGTTCTTAATCGTATGGGGTTTGTTCCTAGGCTAAAACCTTATATCAAAACAAGGTTTTCAACCATTCAAAACAACTAAATCAATCAATATGAAGAATTAGGGTTCTTAATCCCAAAACCCCAAAACTTCAAATTCATCACAAATAGCAATCTACTTCCATTTTCTTGAATTAAGTCCTTTTAGCATGACTTAATGGAAGCATTAAACCATTTAAACTACATAATCATAACTGAAATGTACAAATTTCAGTTTCTATAAAACCAAACCAAGAACACTTCAAGAACTTGGTTAAAATCAAGTTTACTAACCTTGATTAACATAGGAATCACCAATTCCAAGCTATGATTCCAATTCCTTGCCTCAAGCTTCATGATTTCTGCAGAATTTTGCTCCCAAAATCGTTCCCGTAGCTGCACAAATGGCCAGTCAAAGAGAGAGTCAACCTCTCTATTTATACCTCAAAACTTTACAATTTTGGTCCCTAAGTTCCATTTCTTGAACTTTGACCACAATAATCAAGTTTTATTACAATAAAACTTTCATTCTTTATACATTTGCCACAAACAACAATGTTTTTCATATTTGGTCCTTCACATGGTCAAATGACCAAATTACCCTTTCGTGGTAAAATGACCAAAAATAAGTTTTTATAACATTTTAAGTCCAAAACTCAAAATATTATTTCAAACCAAATTCTTTTCTGTCCAAAAGACCAAATTACCCTTCTAAGGTAAAATGACTAATTTACCCTTTTTATTATATTTACATAAAAAGAGTATCTTGGCGTTACAAATTCTCCCCTCCTTCAAAAGATTTCGTCCCCGAAATCATACAAACAAGCGAGGGAAATTTTATCTCGTTACAGTTTCAGTTTCCCATATCATATGGAAACATTCATGGTATTGCTAAAGCACTTTTACCATACTAGTCTTCTATTACACAACTGTCTTATCTTCCGGTCAAACACCTTCTTGGGTTGTCCCGGTACCTCAATTTCTCATCTACTTCTATTTCAGCAAGAGATATTCATCATGCAATGTTTTCCGCAGTTGGAACACATGGAAAACATTATGAGTATCTTGATGTTCATCAAGAAACTTCAATTAATAAACCACAATTCTAATTCTTTGGGACATATGGAAAGGTCCAATAAATGAGGACTTAACTTTCTTTTCGTCCCAAACAGATTTTAATCTTCCCAAAGGTTTACTTTGAGTACCATCATCTTTCCACACTTGGAGTTTCAATGGTTTTACTCGACAATCCGCATACTACTTTTGTCGATTTTTGGTCTATTTCCAAGCTTTCTCGAATTTTCCTAATCTTTTCTTCTTTTTGAAATAAAATCTCGGGTCCAGTCAACGGCTTCTCCCCAACTTCTGTCTAGCAAATCGGCGTGCAACACGATACTCCATACTATGCATTATACGGGTCATCTAAATGCTGGTACTAAAACTATTATTATCTACGAGTTCTACCAAAGATAGGCGATCTTCTCATCTTCCACTAGGGTCTGCTGTGCAATTTTTAAGCACATCTTCTAGAGTCTGCATCATTTTCTCGCCTCGTCTATCATTTCTGCAATTCCTATACAGTACTTACTAGTACTTTTGAACTATCAATTTTAAGAATTAATGCTAAATTCAGCAAATAATTCTAGTGTCTCGATCCGATACAGTCGCCACCTATAGTGCACGTCAACAATTTTCTTGTTCTATGTAGTGTTTCACTACTTTCCGATCTAAATTCTTCATTAGTCAGTATAAATCTACACTGATTTCATTAATCAACCTGCAATTACCCATATGGTGTCATACCCATGCGGTACTTGCAAAGACTTTATTACAAAGTCTATAATATTTTTGTCCCATTTCTTCTTTGGGACCGACAACGGCTAAATTTTCTATATACTTCTAATGGTTTGACTTTAGTTACACACTAGTCAAACACTTTTCATATGTCTTTCAATGTCTTTCTTTAGCCCCGGCCACTAATGCGTAGGTTACATCATCCTACACAGTTTGGTATTGCCCCGGACATTTTGCATATCTACCCAAAAATACATTTTTTATGGGTAAATTTTCATATCTCGTTTTGCTTTGAAACTCACATACACAACCACCAAGGGTTTTCAATCGCTGTAAGTTTCTAACTAGCTTCTTTCAATAGCTAATCATTCATTTACTTGTCACGTTTTTCAGACTTACACACTTCTTTCTGTGCTACCCGAATCAACTCAGGCAATCAATTCGCCACACTCATGCATGTGGTTGTATCTTTCAAAAGATACTCTTTCTAATTCAAGGCATCTATAATCACATCCGCCTTTCCAAGATGGTACAAGATTTCATAACCGAAATCTTTAAGTAACCCATCTATCTTTGCTATCTCATGTTTAGCTTCTTTTTGATCAACTAAGTACTTCAAACTTGTATGATCCATATCAACAATAAGCTTTACACTATATAAATAGTGTCTCCTAAGCTTCAATACCAAAATCATAGTTGCTACTGCAACATCATGCGTCTACAATCAAAGATGGATACTTTTCAATGATCCAATCCATCTTCTCTGCTTAGCATCATTGCTAACATCAGAGTTTCACACAAGGTTTATTCCAAACCTTTACAAGATACTTGTGGTCTTTCTACCACTCAGACTTTTCACTTTTATTAGTCAACTTTAATCAACTGAACAACAATCAAGGAGCAGCTTTCTACAACTCTCCCATAGTAACCCGCCAATCCAAGGAAACTACTACTATAAATTTTCAGTCAGATTCCAAGGCGGTTTCTGTCTTATCACAGTATCATTTCCCACTGGATACCCTCTATCATTTCTGGCATTATTAACATGCCCAAAGAATATGCAACTTCTTTTAGCCAAAATTTTCATACTTGGAGGATTTTACAAATCACCTAACTCAGTGAAGTAACTCCAATATCTGATACAAATATACTTCATTTTCAATCTGGTTTCGAGAATATCAAATTCTCATTAGTCAATGCACATATGCATCAACTTGTCTTTTTTCTTTTCACACAAGATAGGGCTCCATACGATGACACATACGGTCATAAGAAACCCTAATACAAAAATCCTTCTAGTTGCTTTCCAACTCTGCCATCTCTACAGATGCAAATCAGTACAGAGCCCGTATATCAAAAACGGCTCCCACAATCAGTTTAATCATAAACTCTTCTCATCAATCTAGTGGAAATTCTAGAAGTTCTTTTCAAAAGAAACATCCGAAAATTTATTGAAAGTAGTACATTACTAGCACTGCTTTATCTAACTTGGCCAATACCACATATGCCAACTACACCATCATTCTTTTACTAACTCTTTTCTGAGTTTAAGTAAAGAAATAACCGGTATTCTCAACAACGGTCATTTACCATGGATTTTCATCCATTTCATTTCTGTTTTAAAAACCATACTGTTCTTATTTCTACAATTCATGGTAGCATAATTCATTGCTAACCAATTCATAAGCACAATTGCTTCAGATTTGCTGGTAGTCATCGGCTTCAGATTTATAGGGAAAATGGTCCCGTAAATCCTAGGCAGACTACCTTCCAGGTGTTCAATATCTAGAACATATTTGCTATCTACTATAGCTACTTCCAAAGTTTCATCCATAATCATTGATGAAATATTTAAACAAGACATCAGTATCACCTATCCAAAGAATAGCTTCTTGGATCAAATATAACATACACAAGCTATATTCAGAACAATTATAGCGGAGATCATATCAGTCTCCTCACGAGCTTCTTCCACAATCTGCTGGAATGCTCAAAGTACCACTAGTCCTTTTCGACCATTCGTTCCTTCTTTCTTTCCTGGGTTCATCACCCGTTACTCCACATTTAGCATGTGACTATTTCATAAGGAAGTGATCTATAGTTCCACGCTGGAACCACTTCCGTCCCATACAATAAACTCGAGCAACATGCTCCTATTTTCTGTAATTTCAGCATGTCAACGGTAGAGTTTCAACCCTACAATTTTCTTAGTGCTTTTCCTGCACTTTTCGCACTACATCACTTCTTTGTCTTGGTCCCATCCCTTAAAGGTTGGACCCAGTTCGTGGTAACTTCTCCTGAAGCGTCCACTAACATTTTTCTGCCTTTCTTGTAGTCTCAGCTACTTTTCTTTCACCTTGATATCAATCAGGGTGAACACCCAATTTCTTTTTCTGACCACAGCAACTACTATTGCTTATCATGTGGCTACTTGTCTCTGTGCCCTCGTTCATTGGAGCCTTGAGAAAGGGCTGGTCCACTTCTTTAAGCTGCACGCCCTAAATTCCTCCAAATAGGATTCGCTGTTCGTACTTCTTATACGTTAGAAGTCAGCACCAGTTAGGTTATATATGTATAAATACAATTTATATACACCTAACTATACATAGTGTCTACTTTTTCAAGGTTTAAGTCTAGGAATCTACTCTATAGACACCTAGTTCACTTAAACCACGGCTCTGATACCAACTTGTAACACCCAACTTTTAAAACAAAAACACCCCTGAAAATTTTTCATTTTAAACAAAGTTTTCATTACGTAAAACCATAACAAAGGGGTATATTTTAATAAAAACGGGTACAAGTATATCAAGGAGAGTATATAATACCATAGTCTCCTTTGAAGCCGGGCTGCTACAGACAGCATCTAAGTCCACTCCCTGAGTCACGGATTTTATCCTTACCCTTATCAGGGTCATGCTAACCTGCAGGGACATTTAACAAACGGTATGAGCTACAAAGCTCAGTGAGTAATCATATCTGCAAATAACATGTATAATAAATACATCCATATATAACTCTTTATATATGATACATATATTTATTATTTGATATTTCATTATCAAATACCATTTTATAGCCTTTTCTGGCCAAACATGTATATCTGTCTGGATATCGAATCCAGACTGCTAGCCTTACCGGCTAATCATATGTATCTCAGGATTTCATATCCTACTGCATAGCCTTACCGGCCGAATCGTGATATCATGTGATTTTCGAATCACATCCGATAATTATACACCTTGTCATATCTAGTCTGTTATTTGCATACCATTCAAATCAATTCAGTATCATTTCTGTCCCATCTTTCTTAGTCATACCTGACTATACCATATATCATGACTATATAAGTCGTATCATTTGTCATGGCTATACAAGCCGTACCAAAACATTTCCAGCATATGAATCGTAGCCCGAGGGCCGCACCAGTTTATCCTAGCCCCAAGTGGCCGCACCATCTATTAACAGTTTCTTTCACGATCAGTTATGGCTCACGGGTTAGCCCGCTGTTGCCTTGGCTCACGGGTTAGCCCGCTGTTGCCTAGACTCACGGCTTATCCGGTATTGTCTATATAAGTTTGACTCACAGCTCTGTTCTTGTCTATTATAAACTCACGGCTTATCTGGTATTGTCTATATAAGTTTGACTTACAGCTCCGTTCTTGTCTATTATAGACTCACGGCTTATCTGGTATTGTCGTACCATTAATATTGACTGACTCACAGCTCCGTTCTTGTATATAATAGACTCACGGCTTATCTGGTATTGTCATATCATTAATTATATATATGTATTGACTCACAGCTCCGTTCTTGTCTATTTCAGACTCACGGCTTATCTGGTATTGTCTTTTACATATATCTTCATACTTGTCATTTTCGTCCCTCGAAGCCGTTTCAACCTGTAACAGTTCAATCATCATATATCATATATGATATCAGTGAGATTACTCACCTGGATGCTAGCTGCATTTAATTCCCGGTTGTTTCTTGCCTTTGCGTGCACCACAACCATTTTGTCCCATACCTATTTATCCATTTATATACCAAATGATAATAGGTTAATAATCATCTAAATTGACTCTAATACGTAAGAGTCCAATATTATATCATTATAAACAATGCCTAGATAATAAACTTTACATTTACTATCTTTATGTGAATTTTACTATTCACCGAGGCATTCGAATCGATCTACAGTGCCCCCGAGGGGTCGAAAACTCAATATAAAAATTTTCCCAAACTTTTCAGACCATAACGAGCCTACGGTTCAAGTTTGAGCTAAATCGGACAAGCCAAACAAAAGTTAGCGTTTTAAAGTCCTTGTCTGGTGGGCGCACCGCGCCAGGGGCTGGGCGCACTGCGCCTGGGCGCACCCCGCCCTGGTCCTGGGCACACTGCGCCTGGCGCCTGGGCAGTCTCCTGATCAGTCGCGATTTGTGCACTGTAGCACGCAGTTTTGGCCTATTAAGTCCTTAATCCAGTTCTTAATCGTATGGGGTTTGTTCCTAGGCTAAAACCTTATATCAAAACAAGGTTTTCAACCATTCAAAACAACTAAATCAATCAATATGAAGAATTAGGGTTCTTAATCCCAAAACCCCAAAACTTCAAATTCATCACAAATAGCAATCTACTTCCATTTTCTTGAATTAAGTCCTTTTAGCATGACTTAATGGAAGCATTAAACCATTTAAACTACATAATCATAACTGAAATGTACAAATTTCAGTTTCTATAAAACCAAACCAATAACACTTCAAGAACTTGGTTAAAATCAAGTTTACTAACCTTGATTAACATAGGAATCACCAATTCCAAGCTATGATTCCAATTCCTTGCCTCAAGCTTCATGATTTCTGCAGAATTTTGCTCCCAAAATCGTTCCCGTAGCTGCACAAATGGCCAGTCAAAGAGAGAGTCAACCTCTCTATTTATACCTCAAAACTTTACAATTTTGGTCCCTAAGTTCCATTTCTTGAACTTTGACCACAATAATCAAGTTTTATTACAATAAAACTTTCATTCTTTATACATTTGCCACAAACAACAATGTTTTTCATATTTGGTCCTTCACATGGTCAAATGACCAAATTACCCTTTCGTGGTAAAATGACCAAAAATAAGTTTTTATAACATTTTAAGTCCAAAACTCAAAATATTATTTCAAACCAAATTCTTTTCTGTCCAAAAGACCAAATTACCCTTCTAAGGTAAAATGACTAATTTACCCTTTTTATTATATTTACATAAAAAGAGTATCTTGGCGTTACACAAGTGGACAAGGCTTTTGGCCACTTGGACCAGACTCCCCAAAACCCTAATTAGGGTTTCGCCATCTCCTGGAGGAGCCTCCAGGGTGGCGCCAACTTGGCCCCTGATTTTACCAGGCTAGTTATTCAACTATTGAATAATTGCCAATCAGTCCCTGCACCTTATATTAATTAATTTAATCACTAAATTAAATCTAATTAATTCTAGATTAAATATTAATTAATTATTATAATTTCTAATTAATATATTAACACTTGAATATATTAATAAACCATATATTTATTTTCTATTAATTTATTATACAATTAATAAATCAACTATTCTCTCTATTGAACTATACATCTATCCTCCATCTATGAGGGCAACCCAAATGGACTTTTATTTTATTCATAAGATAAATACAATTATAAGTCATGGCTTAGACACCTAATCCAACAAAGTTTAGATTGCAAGAAACCATGATCCGTCATGATTTTGGAGATTCGGCTAGTAGCTTATAACACACCAAACCAGGTATATATTTATGTGTTTATTGTAACGCCCCAAATTTCGAAATAAAAATTTCATTTTAAAAACAACTAAAATACAATAAAAAGGTTTGCCAACTAAAAACCATTCAAGTTAAAACTTAGTATTTGAAGATATAAAACGTATTTATCAAAACATTTACAAACATCACCCAGCGGAAGACTTTAAATCGTTGAAATCCTTAGATGCGGTACAGTCGAGCCGCGCTCCAAGCTCAAACCTGTATTAAACTAAAAAACAGTTAGGGTAAAATAGTAAGCACAAAGCTTAGTGAGTTCCCCAAAAATACCACACGATCCATCACATAAACATCGTCATCGGCTCTCGGGCTTGCCCCGCTCCGCCGGCAATCATCGTCATCGGCTTTCGCCGGCAAACATCGTCATCGGCTTTTGCCGGCAAACATCGCCATCGGCTTTCGCCGGCAAACATTGTAAAGCACAAATAATCACATTATTACACAAAATAATAAAGACTATCTACGCATGTAACATCACCTATAGTATATTGAGAAGACTCACCTGATTCGCGACCTTAAGCTAGACAGCACTCCACGCGAGTGCCCCAGCTCCCATCAAAATGCACTTCCTAACAAGGATAAACCTCACTTAGAACTTCCTAAATCCCCAACGGAATAATCCTATGAGACCGGCATCCAAAACCCTCAAGTTTGACCAAAAGTCAAACTGGTAAAAAAGTCAACAATCAAAGTCAACAATCAAAGTTAGCGCCGCTAGCTCCTCTATTCAGCCCAAATATCCATTAAGTGCTTAACCCATTAAGACAGAGGCATAACTTCCAGGGGTTGTCCCCAACAGTCCATCAACTCATAAAAACGTGAATTCCATCCACCAATCCTTGCCAAACAAGCTCATGGTGACAATCTAGTTCCAAAATGAATATTAACAAACTTAAACTTCATCCAAATCCATAATAAGACTAGGCTAATATTTTTCTCATGGATTCAGAAGCTAAAGGAAGAGAACTCATCCCTTAGTTCCTAAATCCCACCTTATTCCGAGAAATGGAGCCATCATCGTCTCAAGAAGTTCTTACAAACATCATAACTCCAATTTCACCCAAATATATTCAAAGAGACAGAGATTAAACACTTACAATGGTCCACGACACTAAGCAAATCATCTCATTGTTCACACAAGCATCCTTAGCACCTTTGTTTCCTTTTTTTCTTCCATAAACCTTCAAAGCTTCAAGGAGATGATGTAAGAACATTTATAGACACTAGAGAGAGTTTCTAAGGGTTGGAGCTGAAGAAAAATGGGCCCAAAGTGAGTTATAGACTTCAAAATGACTCAAAATCATGAAAATGTGACTTTATCCCGCCCAGACGACATTAGCGGCGATAACATTAAAGTTAGCGTCGCTAACTGCAAACATAGACACTGTCCCATCGCGTTCAGGCTGACAAATCACGAGTTATCCGGATCTGACCGGTTAGCGTCGCTAACCATAGGGTTAGCGGCGCTAAATTCTATTTTTTTCATTTTCTGACTTTTGTCCTCTTATTAAATGTTGGCCACTCGATACCTGATTTGAGGATTTACACTTTGACTCCTTAAGACTCGGAACTTGACTTTTCGGGATTAGGGTCTTACATTTAACATGTTGTATGGTAAGTTTGTGTAATTGGAAAATACATACCTTAAGTTGCATGGTGATAGGTAATTAATATAAGCATGGGGTATGTGGTAAATTGTTCTCTTTTTTAAATAATGAAGGTTAGGTGATGAATCCAATGAGTAAATTGTATTAAGTAGTTTATTATAAAGTATATATATATATATATATATATATATATATATATATATATATATATATATATATATATATATATATATATATATATATATATATATATATATATATATATGCATTGGTGAAAGACTTTGACTAAAATAGGTGATAAACAAGAAGTTAGGCAAATAAGTGTTAACATGCGATTTAGCGTTGCTAACTCTTAAGGGATAGTGACGCTAATGAAAGTAGAATTTTATACGATGTCAGTTTTCTTAAAGTATGATATCTAGTGAAATTTTGGAGTTAGCGATGCCATGAAGTATGGGTAGCGACGCTAATGAGTTGATAGCGACGCTAAGGGTGAATCTTAGCGGTGCTAACATAAAATGACAACACATCCCAATAAGCGGTAAAGTCGGTCATTTAAGGGAGAAAAACTTAGAAAACTTGGGAAAGAGGGGGGAAAGGGTTTCAATGTGAAATTTAGCTAAAACCTCGTATCTAAGGTAGAATTCTACAAGGATTGGTGTTAAATCCAAATAATCAATATGAATAATCCTTACTATGTTTGGATTTTAACATAAAAGCTTAAATGATGAAGTGCTAACTTAATTAGGAGTAGCGGAAATTAGGTTATACTTGTATGGTTGAATTATTTAAGAATCCTAAACCTGTATGGTTGAAGTATAAAATGAGTAAAAATTTGAGAATTAAGGGATTTTTTTGGAAACAACAGTGTATCGCAAGCTGTTCATAGTTAGCGACGCTAACTATGAAGGTCAGCGACGATAAGTCCCCTGGACAGGCCTGTTGGTGAATTTAATTATGCATTGAGGATGAATTATACTATATGACTAAATATTATTCAAATTCAATATTCCTGTAGTTGTAGAAGCTCAAGGAAAATCATAAATCACTAATGAAGCTAAATCCATTTTGGACCCGGGGTGAGTAACTATAGTATCCCTATGTTTAGATGAATGATAAGGTTTGAATCAGATTTTGGTGGTTTAATAATATATTCCGGTGATACCTTGTGTTAATTGGGATTATGAATTCCAACTCATTGGTGTTATTCAAAGGGATAAGTGTGAAGTCCCTCTTATAATTTTGGTGAATTAGGTTGGTGAATAGCCTATCTATTACGGGTATTTCATTACGAGATTGGTGATAAATCTCATTGATATTATAAACCCGATATGAGACTGGTGAAAAGTCTCAACAAGCCGGTGTAAAGCCTGTAATATACTGTTGAAACCCAGGGTCGGTGAAAAACCCATTCATGCTATTGAGTTAGCATGGTGTATGTAATTTAAATTACGGTGCTTATTATTTTAATTGGTGTTATACGTATTCTGGAATTTTTTTCATCGACTTAGATGTTGCTCACTAAGCTAAAAGCTTACCGTTGTTTATTTGTTGGTGTACAAGACTATGTAGCTCTAAGGGCAAAACGGTGTGTGAGCGCTGAGTGTTCTGATGCCACATAGTTATGACTTTTGTTAGTATACATATACTTGGCTCAATCATGGAAAAGTCTTTTGCATATTTTATTCTTTATACATGATCCATGATCTGACTTGACAGCTATGCTTATATTTTGTACATATTTTTTGTTATGAAAATGTATGTTTTGTATAAATTATGAGGTGTACAATGTATGAAATAGTCAGGTGTTATGTAGCTTAGGGGCATTGATCACTTGGTGCTTGATCTAAGCTTTGGGGTATGATTCCATTAGAGGAGTGCTACATTTGACTTTTCGTTCATCCAAGGTTTCTTTCAATACTCGTCAATAAATGTATGAGACCCTAAAACTATGCTTTTAGGTTTAGCATGTGTTGCAAGTTTCATTGAACATGTGATTCGGTTTTTGTTTTAGATATCTTTTTTGCATTATAAGCTTTTGTTGCCTTTTTGTTTGTTAACGAGTTTTCTAAACCCAACGATGGTATCAAAGTCGCTTGTTCAAAATTCTTGCACATTTGGAATGGTTTTGTCATAACTTCAAGTTTTGTGAAGTATATGTTTGTACACATAAGTGAGAACTTTATGTGTATGAAATGTGCACATGAAACTTGTTTGAATTAAAAATAGTTTTTTATGTATTTGAAATATGATTTAATCAACAAAAGTGAAAGAAATAAATATTGTGATAAAAAAGTTTTGGTGATTTAAAATTAATTTTTTGAATATAGATATAAATAATAAATATGAAAAAACAATCTAATATCCAAAGTAATTTGAAATTTATATGTTTTTTGCATTTGGTTTTGATTTGCTATATATAAGGATTTGGTTGGTTTTATGACATGAAAAACAAACAAAAATTATATATAATGTGTTTGTTTTTTGTGTCGTTAAGTAATTTAATTGACAAATAAATATCAATTTTGTGTCAAAAGAGTTTGTAATTGCCTTCGTCAAAACAATGATTATGAGCATGTTTTATTGACACGAACATGCTAAAGCAACATAAATATAAAATTGACGTGAAAGTTGATTGGTTTTATTAAAGCTAATATAGTGTTGTTTGGTTTTTGACACTTCAAATTTGTCGCTAAAGTTGTTTATATATAATTTAGCTTTATTGTTGCTCTTTTTGCGATACTTAAATGTTGTCACAAAAAATGTTGAATTTTAAAGCTTGCATAAACATGGTAACACATTGCCTCTACTAGACCGATGTTTGTGATGTTTGGATGTTTTGGAACATAAATTGTATTACGACCTACATGTCATTTTGTTATTTTATTTATTGTAAATTTCCAGTAATTGTAAAAGTTTCATATTAAATATGAAATTGTCCTTAATATAGTATATGTAATAAAAGATGAGTGAACACCACCAAATGAAACATGAAGATTGGATTCCTACAAAGTTCCACGCGTGCATCAAGAGTGCATGACGAAACAAGTGGGAGTCGTGCTCGTTGTTGTTGTTGTTGTCCATAGAAATGATCGAGTTTTTTCCGTGTGATCGCTCACCAGAAAAAACACATAGGATGAATAAATTGTTGCCGTTATTTGCATGTGTTTTGTATTTGTTTATTTATGCTCAAACTATATAGTTTAGATATTAAAATTGAAACACAAATAAGATTACTAAAATTAACAAAATAAAATTTGACAATTATAAAATCGGATTTTAAAGGACTTTTAAAATGATAGTTTGCCAAAACAAAGTTAAAATGTTTCACAAAAAAAAAAAACCAAAAACCTCTGTTGGTTAAATGTAAATCACATGCTACTAATAAAAAAAACTCATTTAACTAATAATATTTCGATGTGGGAAGCGTCAGTGCCAACCCGTTGGTTAGACTGTTAGCCATAATGATTTGACATTCACGATAACTCGGGAATCTCGGAGCAGATGTCACGTGATTTATGAATGGTTGATTTACCATACGAACTTGTGATCCACAACAAATCTGACAAGAGCAAAGATGAGCAAGGAAGTGATTAAACATGTCAATTGACATAACGTTAGCAATCTCAACAGATCTAGGAATTTCATTGAGATTGAAATTGACAAAAAGTGTTATAGTTTCGTGTTGCAATCATGGCAAACCTTTTTGAAACTAGAAATGAAATATGTGCCCTAGCATTTTCAAAATAAATTTTTGGGTAATTATTTCTGAAATATTATATCAAACAACTAATTAAAACAAACTCTATTTTAATAATTGTCATCGTAGTGAGTTGTGAGTTGATATTCCCTAGCTTACCTTAATTTAGATCTAGATCATTTTTATAATTTTCTCAAACCAATCGGTTACTATTTTTGACACAAAAACACATCTCGTTGATTATGTTGTTCATATTTTTGTATCATCACATTTGGGCTCTAATCATTTGCATGCTTAATTATTGTGAATCGGGTTATTTAAATATTAATAAATCCCTTACAATAATACTTTTAATTTTGGGATAAGTTGGACCCATGACAAAGTTATGTATATCTATATGTAAGTGAACTTCTCATGAGAAATCACATGTCATTTATAAGAGACTTAAAGAAAGGGAGATGCTTGTTACCGAATTTTAAATGGTAACTTGGTTTATATATTGATTTGCATGATCCAATATATAAAAAAACTTATAGGATGATTTAGAAATAACTAGTTTATGAATAAATAATAATTATAGAAAATTGAAACTTTGGGAAATTCATTACGAATATTATCCATAAGTTTGTTATTAATAATAACTACTGTTTAGACTGTCTGCGAGATGCTGCGGAAGCCCGTTATATTAAAAAACGAAGCTTGACAAAAAAAATTATGCGAGAGACGAAAAATGTAACTTTAAAATATAATAAGAGACCGGAATCACAACTTAAAAAATACCAACAATATAACTTTAAAATAAATAGGGATGAAAACAATTAATTTGAAATTAATTTACGGAAAAAAACGTAAATATAAAAGGTTGTTGTAAGAAGAATCAAAATTGTTATTTCCAAATAAAAGCTTATTTGGATCATGTATTATACATTTTAACAATTATACTATGATCTAAATTTAGTAATTATGGTTCTGAAAAAAAACAAAACCAAATGAGTGAAAAGCTCTCACAAACCAAACTTGCAAACTAATATATATATATATATATATATATATATATATATATATATATATATATATATATATATATATATATATATATATATATATATATATATATATATATATATATATATATATATATATATATATATATATATATATATATATATATATATATATATATATATATATATAATAGTCCTTATTGTGGAAATGTAAGAACAAAGTATAAAAACTTAAGAAAATATATTATGTTACATGGTTGACCTTAAGTTATGAAGTTAAATTGTACTGATAAGTTGAAATATCACAATTAAGAAAGTATCACAAAATAATCGTTTTAGGTTATGTATTTAATGAACTGTACATTAATCTAAGTTTAGAAAGCTATGATCTTTATTTTTTTTTCTTAGTGATTATTGGGACGGAATCACCCTAAAATGGTGGATGAAGGAACATCCATATTTTGGGGATAAAATTTTAATTTTCGGTAGAATAAAATTAAATAAAATAGAATAAATTAGTTAATATATGAACAAATAAAACAAATTATAGAAAATGTAGTTTATAAATTTATTTAGTGAAATATAAAGTTTCAATATTAAAGAGAAATAAAAAAATTCTAAGAGATAAGTATAGTGATTAATGACTACTTTTTCCAACTTTGAAAAATTTGAGCATGGTTTGTAAAATATTAGATAAACAATAAGTTAAGGACTCAATTGTTAGGAATGATACTTAAAGGTGTAAGATGGGTTTCTTAAGTTAGAAATATTAATAAATGACTTTTTTTGTAAAATTTAAGATGTAATGACCAATATTGTGAAACTTAAGTGCAAACATGGTTGAACTACGTTTCAGGACTAATTTTTTTAAGAAATTAATTTTTAAATATTATTGTTGGAGTTTTTAAGTTAGATATATTTATAGATGTCATGTGTGGATTTTTTTGTATGAATGACCAATAATGACAAATTAGGTAACCTTGGGTTATACCTTGTATTGGTTATGATTTGGGTCTAAAATGTTGAGAAATTAATTAGGAATAATTAGTTTAATTAATCTCACACGTGGAATAAATATTAGGATAAGATTTTGAATAAATGGTGGAAAATTAGGTTGATGAACTAAATTTGCCAAATTGGTGAAATAGTATTGCCTAACCTTTACTTATGTGTTAAAAATACTATTAATCTGGGGTCAAATTAGAAACTAGAAGTGTTGATTATCCTTAGACTCTAATTGTGTCCCTTTAAAAAAGACAATACTTGAGGGGTCTTAGTTGCCATTAAGCCAAACTTTAGAACATATGAGTCTTCCCTCCCGTTTGAAGTTGAAGATAAATATTTCAAGATGGGAGAGGAAGTCTTGACAAAAGTTATGTATTAAGAAACTTTGAAGTGGAATTTGAATTGATTTGAGGGTTTAGACGTGCCAATCATTTAGTTTGAGCATTAAAAAGGTATAAACTTCATATTATGCACTAAGAACTCGACATAGGGTTTGTGGTTTTCCCAAAATCCAAGATTGATGATGTTTTAGTGATTATTTGTGGGATATTATATCAATAGACCATTATTCTACAACCAAGTAATTATTATATTTCTTGATGAGTTTTAGATATGGTTTTGAAGCTTCATGCTCATTTAATGGTGGTTTCCAATGTTTGAATATTTTATGTGGATTTTGCAATGATGATTTGGAACTCGTTTCAAGTTTAATAAACTTCATTTGCCTTTGGAATCCATCATTGAATGATTAATACACTCTATGATCTATTTTGTGTTTTCAAGTTGAGTTAATGATCTAATTATGTTTTGTAAGCTTTAGGTTTGGGTTGAACAACCTTTTGCTTTATTAAAAATTCCTTGAAGTGTTTTGAGTTTAATCATTAAGTCAAATTGGAACACACATGGTCATAATTTAGAGTTATTACAAGTCATAGTGAATGTTTTAAGTATCATATAATGCCATTGGGATTTAATCAAGTTTATATAACCGTGTTGTGTTTTAGATCCTTGTGTGTTTATGTTTTCAGAATATTTTCATCATGTTTATTGTAAGATCCTGATCCCGATAAGTCAAGTTTCGGATTTTAAACAGTCAAAGTGTAAAGCCCGGAACCAGGTATTGGAAGGATAGCATTTAAACGGAAAACAAAAATGAGAAAATGGGAAAAATTAAGTTAGCGACGCTAACCTGGCCAGATCCAGGTCAGTCGTGATTTGCAGCCAGAACGCAATGGGGACAGCACCTGTGCCTGCAGTTAGCGACGCTAACTTTAAAGTTAGCGTCGCTAATGTCGTCTGGGCGGGATAAAATCATATTTTCGTGGTTCAAAGTCATTTTTAAGTGTAGAACTCATTTGTAACCCCTTTTTCTTCAGTTTCAACCCTTAGAAACTGTCTCTCAAGCTTCCATGGTTGTTTAAGCTTCATTTGTGGGTTTATGAAGGTTCTTGGAGGAAGAAGAAGGTAGCAAGGTGTTCAAGAGAGACTGGTGCTTAGAAAGAGTCAAGTTCTTGCTGTCCCTAGACCATTGTAAGTGTTTAGAATCTTGTTTTCCTTAGTTCTTGTTGGAGTTATAAAGTCATTTCCAAGTTTTTCAAGACAATGATGGCCCCATATCTTGGATGAGGGTGAGATTTAGAGACTAATGACGAGTTCTTCTCTTTTTTGTCTCTAAATCATTGAGAAAAATCAAAGCCTAGTCTTAATGTGGTTGTGGATGAAGTTTTAAGTTGGTAATCTTCATTTTTGGAACTAGATTTGTCACCATGAGCTTGTTTGGCTAGGATTGGTGGTTAAAGT
This sequence comes from Cichorium intybus, assembly GCA_023525715.1. Lineage (NCBI taxonomy): Eukaryota > Viridiplantae > Streptophyta > Magnoliopsida > Asterales > Asteraceae > Cichorium > Cichorium intybus. Next base: position 126,955,434 of record CM042011.1, on the reverse strand, counting down.
TACGTTTTTATAAGTTAAGGATTGTTTGTGACAACCCTTGGGAGTTGTGGCTTCTGTCTTAATGGATTAAGCACTTAATGGAGTTTTGGGCTGAACAGGGAGTTAGCGGCGCTAACTCTATGTTGACTTTGACCATTGACTTTTTGACCGGTTTGACTTTTGGTCAAACTTGAGGGTTTTGGATATTGGTCTTATAGGATTATTCTGTTCGGGATTTAGAAAGTTCTAAGTGGAGTTTATCCTTGTTATGAAGTGCGTATTGTCGGGATCTGAGGGCACTCGCGTGGAGTGCAGTCTAGCTTAAGGTCGCGAATCAGGTGAGTCTTCTCACTATACTATGTGTGATATTACATGCGTAGATAGTCTTTATTATTTTGTAGAATAATGTGATTATTTGTGCTTTACGTGTTTGCCGGCGAAAGCCGATGACAATGTTTGCCGACGAAAGCCGATGACGATGATTTCCTGCGAAAGCCAATGACGATGTTTGCCGGCGAAAGTCGATGACGATGATTTCCGATGGATCGGGGCAAGCCCGAGAGTCACACGATTATTATCGGTGGATCGGGGCAAGCCTGATAGTCGATGACGATGTTTAGGTGATGGATCGTGTGGTATTTTTGGGGAACTCACTAAGCTTTGTGCTTACTCTTTTACCCTAACTGTTTTTCAAAAACTTGCTGGCTTGAGTTTGGAGCACAGCGCGACTGTACCGTATCTGACGATTTCAACGAATAAGCCTTCCGCTGGATAATGTTTGTAAATGTTTTGATAAGTACGTTTTACATATTTAAATACTAAGTTTTAAATTGAATGATTTTTAGTCGGCAAACCTTTTTATGTATTTAAATCGCTTTTAAAAATGAAAATTTTATTACGGAATTTGAGACGTTACATTATGAAGTTTAAATGGTATTGTAGTTCATAGAGCTTAATGTTATAGGTGGTTTGGAAGGGTTTAAGATCAATTGGTGTGAGTTTGATCAAGGTTGAAACATAAACTACTTGTATCGAGCTAATATTAGGATAAACATGAGTGGGTTTTTTTTAGTGTAAATAAACTTGGTTCGGGTAAGGATTTGATAGAACCTAAAACAATTATTATTTTGTCAAATTAAGCTCCAATTGCTTCCATATATTATTCCGGGCTGGTAAAATTTTTATCCCTAAATTGTTTATTCTTGAGATTTTTCTTGTTATTGATTTGGCTAACCTTTGAGTATTGAGTTGTAAATATTGAATAACGAAGTTTCGACCTTATTAGGGTTGTTTATGATTTGAAAACAATTGAGGGGTTTGACTTTAGGATTGTAAGATCATCATCATCCTCTACCCTCTAAGCGTTGACCCTATGTATACTCACTGGGCTTTCCCAAGCCTAACCTATATTTTGACATGTATTCAGTCTAAAAGTTTAGTGAAGACCGATAAATTAATTAACTTGTCGAGATTTATAAGACTTTTACTAGATTAAATTGTATGTAATTTATTTACTTTAAATTATTTATTCTGTTTCATCTTGGACACCCTCGTATGACTTGACAACTTGTAAACTATTAAAGACTTAACATTTTGGGATCAATTTCGCAACTTAAGATTTATCAAATATCATTACCTAGATTGATGGATGATTATTTATTAATTGGTTACATCATCCCAGGCTTGCCCCATACCGACTTCAGTTCTCTAAAGGTATTTCATGGGCTTTCCCAAAAGATTGGTTAAGTGTTTTTCCTCAAACGACTCGAAACTAGTCTGGCAAAAGCTCTATCATATTTCAAAACGAAATCGGTCCCACTCGGCCTCCACTTGCACTATAGCTCTATCTGCATGGCGACTTCCATAACTATACCAATTTGGTCTACGATGCACCACTGAAACACAATAACTAGAGATGTGTTTGATTGTCCGACCAAATCATTATTTTCACCACCCAAATCAACAACTTACCCGAGTAGCCTCCTAAGAAACAAGGGAATCAACAGAGCCATACCACTGAGCCCGAATACGGAATCATTCTCGAATAAGCTAGGAACTGTAAGGTTTTCTGCAACTATGAACAAAAAATCCTAAGTTCACATGCAACCTATATAGATCTAAGTTTTTCTTCTAGTTAAACATATAACATATCCTAGAAGGCCAGAAAAAGATAAACTTAAAGAAAGATCAAGAAAAACCAACCCTTAGTGAATCTTGGAAGCAAAGCAACATAAACCTCTTGCCTCAAATGTAGTCACACCCTAGCTTGGAGTTGTTGGCCGAAAATACCTTTAGAGAGAGCTTCAAAATCGTGGCTTTAGGGTTAGGGTGAGCCTCCCTATTTATAGGCTCCAAATGGTGATTAGATAAACCTTAAAGATAAACCTTTTTGAATTCAAATTAAGATAAGCCTTTATCTTAATAATTCAAACCCTTTTATCCTCATTATCAAAATCGAAAATATATATGTTTCCATATATAATTTCGTTCACCACTCTCACTCACTCAACTGTCACTTACTCAACTATTGAATAATTACAGTTTTAGTCCCTGCACCTTAATTAATCAATTTAACTGCCAAATTAATTCCAATTAATTCCAGAAAAATTTCTAATTAATTATTATAGTTTCTAATTAATATATTATCACTTAAATATATTAATAAACTATTTATTTAATTTCTATTGATTTATTAATCACATAATAAATCAATCTTTCTCTCTACCGGACTTTCTGCCAATCCTCCAACTATGAGGGCAACCCAAATGGACTATGCTACTATTAATTAGATAAATACTAATTATTAGTCATGGCTTAGACACCTAATCCAACAGTCTCCCACTTGGATAAGTCTATGACTAAAATTACCAATTTAACCTCTAATTAATTAGCAACTGTAGCTTCCTAGAAACCGCTGCCGAACTCTGACCTAGTCAGTTCTGTCCAATGATAAGTGATCATATGATCCTTCGTCCAACAATATATTTTCAGACACGAGACATGGATTGAGATCAATCTCTGTCTGATTCTCTGTTCCCCGATTTCCGATTTTGCTTATGACTTTAGAACATCTAATTGAACACATCAATTTAGTCCAGGATGGCCAGCACTTTAGTCAACTTCAAAATCATCGAGAGGCCTACAGATATCTGTTTCCCATCAGGGTCAAGAAAACGAATAAGTTTTGACTTATATGCTTATATCTTTTACCAGTCAAATCATTCACAACAACACGTTTTATAACATCGAGTTACCGATGCGTTTTCATATTATCAATGAACAACTGCCTTGTAAATCATAACTCATATATCTCCACTTCAAGATCATAAGATATTATCGTCTCAACATTGCTTGTGATATAATCCATGAAGCAATCTACTGAGCGTGGGTTTATCCAATACTCAAATCTCTATTTCTAAGTACTCATGAATGTTGTAGCAATCCTATTGCTATGTCTAACTCCTTAGACAGTCTTCAAACCAATTCATGACAGTCTTGATTCAATACTTACTTCCCAAAGTATGAGCGACTGTGGACCTTTCTGAATAATTAAATTATTCGGGAAGTAAAACATGCAAAAGTGAAACATAAAGATCTGACTGGCAGCTACTCCTGCTTATTACCAAGTCTCCACAAGTTAATCACCAAGTCTGGTCTTGTCATAAACTATTATCGGTTTCAAAAATTTCTTTTAAACTTTCAATTCTAATTTTACATCTATGTCTTTATGAACCTTACACTCTTTCTATGTATCCAAAGTATCTTATACTTGTACATTTTATTGCAGATGATCCAATCGGATGCTCATCCAATAACATCTCAATATGTTATCCTGTCAATTTCTCTCCTAACTCAATTCTGGTAATGTGTACTGTGACTTCCTATGGTTCTGGGGTCTTTAGTTTACTTGACTGCACCCTAAGACTATCTCGAGGCGTTATGATGTGCCGGTGAACCACACGCGCTCCATCATAATACCAACGAGATTCTTTAACCATGAAGTCCTTTAACATCATGTCCCGACGTTAATAATTATCACTTTGAAAAATCTTTCAAATTTTAACCCTATCACTTTCACCCTAATCATTTCCCAATGTTTCTCTCTTGAGTTCAAACAATCCATCCAGTACTCCCAGCCAGACAATGTCCTGAATCCAACTTATTATGCCCTAAGCATCAAGTCATCAGGACATGTTCATGACATTAGGATCGATCCAAGAAAATTTGTGGAACCCGATCCAATCTTATTCCAAACCTTTTTTAGAATTCAAAGATTATTCATAATCCTTGTGTCATGATTTTCGAAAAACTATTTCCTTTCGGAGACTCTTCTCATGCATCTTGAATCTTATCAAGATCATGCTTAGAATGGCTAGGTCTATGCTGGTGATTTCATCTATCTAATAGATGACTTTGAATTATGTGAGTATATTGCACCTTCTTAGTTTCTTTCACGCCAAGTCATCACACTTTGAAATGATAAGAAAACTTTTCCTAAGTCTATGCATCTTGAATCTCATCAAGATCATCTTGGCATAATCTGGATCTATCTCATAGATGTTTACAACCACCTGAGTATGTCGTATTTCTATTAAGGTTTTCATAGCGATCTGTCTCTTAACACCAAGTCATTACACTTTGTAACGAAAAGAGACGTTTCCTAGAAACATTATGTATCCCACGTATGGAGATAGTAGATAACGGCGACTCCCACTGGCTCTGACATGGTTATAGACTATTCACAAAATCCAGGACTTATGGTACATTTTGAGAATCCAAACCTTTCTGACATTTTAATGGAAATCTTTCAGTCCTTTCTCAAAATCCAATCCTTTGGCATATTTTGAGAATCTGAATATCCTTTCTTGCGAGATGCCCGTGGGACGAAACCCGGGGCCATGTACCTTTTGTAATGGCATGCTCTATGTGTGTCCCTATTAGTGTGCCGGTAAACCACACACGCTCCACTAACGACTCACATTATGCCACGCAGAATCCTCTCGGATTTCATCTGCTATTGAGAGTGCTTTACTCGGAATCAATTGCTTGACTCTGAGTATCGACTCACTCAACTAGATGCTCTGAAGGTATGTATATGTCCATGTTGCTTTCTTTTGATAACTCAGTTACTCCCACTGGTTTTTAGACCAGGTGTAAAATCAATCAAATTTTCATACAGACCGTGTCTCGCCCTAAGGTCCTCTTATTTGGCAGCAGCCGGGCTCACCAATGCTTCCAAGTAGTCGGGTTGCAAATCCGTACCAACTGCAATGTTTTACCACCAATCGGTATGTCACCCCGATCACAACTACTTATGATGGTGATCAATACTACTGGTTAAGAGGAGATAATGTCAGTTGTAAAGCATAAATCTGATTTCTACTCCAAGCCTAGTGATGACTAAAAGGTTCTTTCATTGCTAATCCTAAACTCATTTAGGACTGTCCCAACTCCCACTGTTTCCTTGGACCATGAGTTCTTTCTAAAAGAGCTCTTTAGTTACAGTAGGATAGCTAATGAAACGACAATGCTGATCAAGTTCAGCTGGTCATGAGGTTCAGATGAACACTACAAGACCCTGGACTTTCTATGTACAAGTGGGATAATCCAAGCTTTACATTTCAGGCAGTGTTTGCAATACCTACTTAGTCTAGGATGTGGTCGAAGTATGGTTTATATGGACTGACTGGTATAGTGTTCATCTTATTGGAAACTAATTGGCAATGTATCTCATACATCGAGGATCGAACTGTTTCGACCAATGCTCCATTATCTTCCCTAAGACACATTATAACCATTAATGCTCTTGGAAGAGAATGAACTGTGAAACCTTTTTCTCAGTTTATGTTATCGCTCAGGTTCTGTGGAACTTGTACTTCCTTTGAAGTCCTTGTACTGTTCAAGGTCTCAATTCAATTACTTATACCGATAAGCAATGTCATATTCATCATACCGAATGATGAATATTGTGAAGTACAAACAATTGTGTTCTATCTCAAGATTCGAGCAACACACCGCAACAGGTGTGTCCGTTGCTCTTAATCTCAATGTCTTTTACATATCTATGTAGACTAATGACTTTGTTAACTTGGTTCAAGACTTGCAATCTTCAGTTGACTCTAAGTCAACTGATTCCAAAATCCTATCCTCTGGATCTTTGGGTGATTCATTTCTTGCCATATGTGCTTTATGAAGAACTTAATCATCATCTGACTCTAAGTCAGATGATTCCAAAGTCCTGTCCAACTGGACCTTTGGTTGATTCATTTCTTGACACATTAAGAACTCAATTCATTAAGTGACTCTAAGTCAAATGATTCCAAGGTCCTGTCCAACTGGACCTGTGGTTGAATTGATTCTTATAACATTTGTATTAACAATCATAAATGACACAATTATTGAATCCAAACACTTTGGATGCATCAACATTCAAGTTATTACTAATCATACATTCAACACATTCATATAACATTTCAATGATAATTTCAAACAACAGGTGTTAAAAGAAAATATGACAATTTTATTAAAAATAAAAAATCCTTGAACAATGTAATAGTCAATGTAAAAAATGTATCTAAAGACTAATAACAATGTTCTAATATCTATCTAAACTTCAAAACTTCACGAGCTGGAGATCCAATCCAAATGTGCTCCTATGCGACAGAGTCCCGTGCCTTCTTGATTCCCTGCATACAAACCAAAATGTGACTATCACATTATGTATCAAGAAATCTTGGAACAGGAATTTTGAGGTTTTTAGATATACCTGAGTTTTCAAAGGATTTGGAGCGTCTTCCAATCTTTTCGTAACTGTATCCGATTTAGTGGATTCCCAGCTTGAGACATGTCCAGTCGATCTTGACCGTTTCTTGTTATGTCTCTTCACTGGACTTAATCTAGAAGTAGTTGAGCCATTGGAGCTATGCCTGTCCAAGAGTGACTCGTATAAAGTCAACAGTGGACGCATTTCCATAAGGGTCTTTTTCTGGTATTCCTTTCTATACGTCTGAATGAACAGATCGTACTCATTTGTCAGCGAAGTGAGCAGAATGTTAACACTCTCTTCCTGACTCATGGAATAACCAAGTTTATGCAACTCGCCTATGTACGCTTCAATCTGAAGAACATGCGAATTGACGCTACTTCCTGCTTTTAGCTTGTACTCTGCAAGTCTTTTGAAGATCGTGGTTCGTTCCTCTTCAACTGGTTTCTGGAACTTTTCCTCAACCAGTTGCATTAACTCATATGGCCCCAAGGATTCAAAATCCTTGCGGAACTCGGGGTCAATGGTTGATAGCATGAGGTCACGAATCTCTTTGGATTCATCATAAGAACCTTTTATGATGACTTGTTCCTGTGGAACTGGGATCGGATACTCAGTGAGATGTAGCTTGCCAGCAATGCTGAGAGCCAGTCTCCAATTGCGAAGCCATTCTTTACAGTTGAAACCAGTCAGCCTTTCCATATTTAGCAGGTGCATTCTGATGCTTTCAGAAATGGGTGAAGGAGGAGAATTGACACTTGACATCTATAAGAGAAAGTAGAATATATTAGTTTAATTTGTCCTTTTTAAATAATTACCCAATATGTTATTTAATAGGGCTAGGATCCAAAATACCCCAATTATGGTGTGAAGAGGGATGTCGTAATCACAACATAATGGTCATTAAGGTAGATAAGCACTTATCAATTTCATCTTATGAAATTCCTAGATCTGTTGAGATTCATTAAACTTTTCAATGGCACGTTTAATCTCGGATGTGCTCCACTGTTTATGACTGGGATGCCGAGGATCACAAACTGGATGTGAATAACCATGCAAATTTGCTTGGTACTCTCGGTTTAATTATCATCTCTAATTGATGTGCCGGTAAACCACACACGCTCCATCAACAATGATAATACCCGGGTAACCCATTGCAACTCTTTATGAACCCCTATTGGCGTGCCGGTAAACCACACACGCTCCACCAATGTTTCATAAAGTGCAATGTGCAATTTCATGGATTAGCACCAATTCATATTTTTCCTAAAGTAACTAGATTTGGGTTTTATTAAATGTTCTAGTACTTTGAATCATTATACTTTTAGTGATTATTAAGCGGTCCTATCAAACCTGTTCGGCTAACGACCCTCCACTGATCAGGCGAGCGGTGGGCGAGAGTGTTCACCCATTAGACCGCCATTTTATAGGCAGTCTCCTTATACCCACTTTATAGACCAGCTTCGTGAATGAGGCCTACTAATGATTTGACTAACCATTTAATCTCATACATATAAAAATAACTTCCTAGTTATAATATATATAAGATGTAATTTTTTTTAAACCTTTAAAAAATTGTTTCTGGTTTATCTTTTAATTTATTGTCGATTTAAGCTATTAAATTTTAAAATTAAATTAAACCATTAAAACCTGATTTAATTATCTTTTAATTAACCAATTAATTAAATTAATCAAATTTGATATTTTAAACCTTTTAAAATATTTCTAGGTTTTATCTATTAATTTTCGAGATTTAAAACAATTAAATTCGAAATTAATTGGTCCTTTTAATTATCTTTTAATTAAACAATTAATTAAATAAATTAATATTTGATATTTTAAACCTTTTAAAATATTTCTAGATTTTATCTATTAATTTTCGCAATTTAAAACCAATTAAATCGAAATTAATTAAATCCTATTAATTATCTTTTAATTAAACAATTAATTAAATTAATTAATTCTAATATAGGTATCACAAAATAATCAAATTAATTTAAACCTATCCTTATCCCCTTAATTTTCGATTTTTAAGATAATTGGTTTAAGATATTATCTATTTAAACAATTAAAGTTACCAAAAATAGAAAGCCTGGTAAACCCTAATCATCAAAAACCGCCAAGCAGGAGGGGCCGACCAGGGTTTTCAAAAACAAACCCTAATTTTCGAAAAAGGCCACATTAGGGTTTAGAAACAATTAAACCCTAATTTTTCAGGAAAACAGTTATAGCAATTTAACAAGAAAAACAACCAAATGCTCTGATACCACTGTAAGGTTTTCTGCAACTATGAACAAAAAATCCTAAGTTCACATGCAACCTATATAGATCTACATTTTTCTTCTAGTTAAACATATAACATATCCTAGAAGGCCAGAAAAAGATAAACTTAAAGAAAGATCAAGAAAAACCAACCTTTAGTGAATCTTGGAAGCAAAGCAACAGAAACCTCTTGCCTCAAATGTAGTCACACCCTAGCTTGGAGTTGTTGGCCGAAAATACCTTTAGAGAGAGCTTCAAAATCGTGGCTTTAGGGTTAGGGTGAGCCTCCCTATTTATAGGCTCCAAATGGTGATCAGATAAACCTTAAAGATAAACCTTTTTGAATTCAAATTAAGATAAGCCTTTATCTTAATAATTCAAACCCTTTTATCCTCATTATCAAAATCGAAAATATATATGTTTCCATATATAATTTCGTTCACCACTCTCACTCACTCAACTGTCACTTACTCAACTATTGAATAATTACAGTTTTAGTCCCTGCACCTTAATTAATCAATTTAACTGCCAAATTAATTCCAATTAATTCCAGAAAAATTTCGAATTAATTATTATAGTTTCTAATTAATATATTATCACTTAAATATATTAATAAACTATTTATTTAATTTCTATTGATTTATTAATCACATAATAAATCAATCTTTCTCTCTACCAGACTTTCTGCCAATCCTCCAACTATGAGGGCAACCCAAATGGACTATGCTACTATTAATTAGATAAATACTAATTATTAGTCATGGCTTAGACACCTAATCCAACAGGAACATGAGCAATAACATGAAATAAGGGTGTGGGGAGGATACCATGCTCGAGAACCCAATACTACATTTTTCGCCGCATGTAACACCCTTCCATTTGAATTCCTTTTAAATGATGTGACATTGTTCTGAAACAAATTCAAAGTATAAAAGAATTGTGGACATAAGGCTACAAGGCCAAACACAATGGGATTTATATCCCAAAAATGATAATTTCATTTAAGTTCGAACCCATTAACTAGATTTTTATAGGACTATTGTCATTAAGAAAACACATAAGCGTAAAAGTTTGGTCCGGAAAGGTAAAACTCATTAATTCCTTAGATTTGTCAAGTCCAACGAGGGTGTCATAATGTATCAATAACATAAGTTCATATAAACCAGTACATTTATAAAGCATAATTACAAATTCTTTTAGTTGTCCACTGCTAATTTCTCTAATGGTTACTTCCAATAGCCTTTCACTGCGAGTACATGTCAAATAATAAAAGTTAGACTGATGGAGGTCTAATGAGTAAACATGAAAATTTGTACTTTTTGGTGAAATTGGACAATAACAACAATAAAACTTTAAGTAAAAATTTCCAATTCATTTTCTAAATCATTTACACAGTTATACTTTCCAAAACATAATTTTACTTGTAAATAGTTTGGGTTAAGTAGCAACAAAAGTAATATTTTAAAAACAAATAAAAAGTATGGATGTATGAATTAAATGCATATGCATCCACCCCATCCCCAAGTTCTCCACTCTCCAGCAAAACCTTTTCACTAAGATTAAATGGCCGAGCTATAATAGGGTAACCAATGACTTACAACCATTATCAAGGCAAAAATTGATCATCACCAAAAAATTTCGGTAGACACGTGATCATTACAGATGTCATCCATTGAATGGGTTTGCAAATTCCATCCCTAAGGGCGGATGAAATCACTCTCGTTGAACCCGTCACAACAAGGTAGACGAAGTAGTTATTGTCGAAGCCGCACCTCCCCCAAAATATTGATTTCTTCATCTTCAAGCCCCATATACATGTTCAATTCACTTATATGCTTGGTTCTTTCAATTTACACACTTTTATCAATCAATTAGCATCTTAACATGTTTATATTCATTTAAATTGTTAAAACCACATGCTTAAAATCACAATAATGAGATATTTTTAAGTTTTAGAACAACACAACTTTGGATAATCATCACACACTTGATTTGAGGTTTATAACAACTCCAACACTTTGAGTAACACTAGATAATCACCAATTGGATTTAATAAAAAATACTTGTTTGAAAACACAAGTGTTAATAGATCTAAAAGCTCAAATCAAACACACATATATTTTGAAAACTCCATTGAACATATGTTTCACTTGAAATTTCATAAATGCTAAATTTATGAAGCAATCTCCCAAAAATGGATTCCATTCACCAAATAAAGTTTAAAATTGATGAAATCAAGTTATAAAGTTTATTAGTTTCAATAACTAATGTTCAAAATGGAATTCCATTATTGATGAAGTTTAAAGCTTAAAGAATGTATCAAACTCTCAACTTAGACCATGAACGAAATAAATGACAATAAACTAACATTCAAGAAATCAAAACTAGTTAAAAACTTCAATTAATTTTATATTTAATGAACATTCTCAGATTTGGTGTTTTCGCCACACTCTAGCCGAAATTCAACGAAGATGATGAACATGTAATACATTTTAAATGTCAATAATCTATCATAATGTTGAAAAAATGAATATCCATCTTAATTCCACCCAAAGCCATCAAAATAGCCATAGGAGAATCCTTCCCCTCTCTAAAATATTTTTTTCATCAAATGGGGAAAAAGGAGACATAGCTTGTTGAATTGCTTTTATATGTTTGCATATTAACACTTAAACTCCTTATTTAAAACCTTTTTACCCATTTATATTAAAATATTTTCAATGGACAAACTAAGTCTCATACTTTACAAATAAGTCCCCTAGAACCATTTATTTTGCAATACAAGTCAAACCTTGGTCAAATACGGTCAAAGTCATCTTTGGTAAAATTGACACTTTTAGTTCCTATTTCCATATTTGTCCCAAAGTGATGTCAATGCTAATTCCTAGCTTAGGAAACTCATAAATAATTCTCAATTATTATTATTACCATTATTAGTCCATAAATTGTCTATTTGCCCAACTTCTAAGTTTCAAGAAGTTGACAATTTTAGTCTCCCATCCTACAATTTTTCAAAATAGTCTCAAATTCCAATTATAACTTATGAATTATATCTTTGTAATTTCTAATGTTGATTCCTAACATCTATGCTTTCAAAACTAGTCCAAACGTAGTTTTACAAGGATTTTTAATTTTTTTTATCATATTCAGTCATATTTCTCGTAAGTTTGTATTTTTACCGTTTCATCCAATCTCTTAACATTAAATACCTTTCTACTTCTATTGCATATTTCTTTTATTTATTTCCAAATTTTATGCTATTTATTTGAATTATTTTGATTTTAATTTAATTCGAGTTATTTCCTAAAAAAATCTACAAAAAATTGTCAAAACTACTATGACCTAAATGTGGATTTTACACATCAATAGTAAAATGAACACGAAAATAACCAACCTCCTCGTCCCTCAAAGAGTGACGCTTATGAGTGCTTGCACCACTAGCCACATACAAATTTAGATCAACAATACAATGAAGGGGGGAAATGCGGAAAGGGTTGGCAACATATTCTCATACTGATATTCCATAACGATATCATTCTTACAATTCCAATGCATTTATCCACTATGTTTAGCATCCAACACGTCCATGGAGGGCAAGTATATTTGACGACCAATGAGCCTTCCCTCAGCAAATAACCATCCATGTAGGGCGATAACCAACATTAGCCGAACCCACTTACCGGTATGAGCGAGTCGATAAAAGTACAAGAAAATATCAACCTTCGGGACAATGTTCAACACCATATATAGTACCTAAAACGTCATTAGTCTCTAAATGGCGTTTGGTTAAAGGTGACAAAAAATGCAACATGTGGAAAACGACGTTACAAATAAACGTCAATATTGGGAGGCGGAGTATCACCTCCAGAACTTTCACGTATACACTGGTTTTCCCAAGCGACCCTATCGTAATATCATCCAAAGATTTAAGAAGTGCTACACTATCATTATTTGTCATCCCCGTACTAACAACATATGACCACTAGTTGTTTGTCAGTTACAATGGAGGCCAGATCTCTAATGCGTTGGTCATCGACCATTATTGTCAACTAAGGAACACGATCAAAAGAAATAAGAGGAAACTATGGGAATGACGACAAAGAGATATGGTTGGTTATACATAACAAAAAGAAGGTGAAAGGCCCTCACCCTAGATAACGACAAAGACAATGATGCCTAATCATGGCTAGTCGGCAACCCACCTCTTCAGACAATCACTATAAACATAGGAATACATCAAGCAACCAAATTACTAGAGAATTGCCATCATTGCAGTACACGACAGACAGTGCCACCAAAATCCTAAGTCCGGTACCCATATATTCACAGACTTTGCTACGTATACCAAAATGGAGGACTTAGTGATGTACCACCCTAACACAACTACGTTTTGGATAGAAGGATTGTCACATCGGCTCGACAACCAGGCCAAACGAAGGTACCAAAAGAAGATCTCATTATCAGTTGGGCAAAAGCACCAAAGGGCAATGCAATGGCACGATCGAAGCGCCAAAGATTCCTGCAATAAACCAACGTCCATCGTAGCACCAGAGGCCTGTTCCCGACATATGATAGTGTGCCGCCCATAATTACTTGTAAAGTATATACAACCACAGAAGACACATGTTGTCCCCTACGTAGAACACAATAAATACATCCCTCAAGGGAGGAACCCTTAAGACATTATCAACTCTAAAACTCTCTCAAAAAGCTTCATACACTCTCTCAAATAAACCCTTCTAACTTGGGTATCAGATCATAATCCTAAGTTACACCCAAAATTACGATTGACACATGCTTTCCTTTTGTGATTGACATGTCCCAAAGAAATGCAGGACTTGTAAGATGTAACTTGAGATTCATGACTTTGAATCTAAGCGTAGCACAACCGAATAAGACTTTCTGATATTGATCGAGGCACGACCTGATGGCTGCTGTCAATAGGAGACTTCAGTCAAATCAGCAGAAGCGATTCATGATTGTAGCCGTAGCTTCGATCGATCCAATGTATTGTCCAATGACTTGGATTAAGGAGGCTGTAGAGCGTAGGTGTAACAACCTTAAAATTATAGTCAATGAAAGTCAAATGTGACTAAACCAAGAACACGTTGACTCGTGTAATATAAAGTAAATTCCAAAACTTTAATGAAATATGGTTAGACGTTATGATGTTACTTGTACATTTCTAAATGAACATCTCGCAAAAATGTACTCACAAGCAATAAGGTCACACAAGGAAGGAAAAACCAATCGCTCGTGGAACGATTTTCGGACAACAAGTCATCATTCGAAGGCCCTTTTTTGATACTCCCAATCTCCGAACCACCTCCGAAATCCTTGGTTTCGGAACATGACTTTTGGACCCTTCAACCTCAGAGTCTCCGAAGCTGACTTCGGAAAACATTGGATTCGGAGCTTCCAATTAGGAACCTCTTGATTTCGGAACTATCCCATACTCCGAAAACTTACACCCACTCGGAACTTTTTTTCGGAAGATACGCAGGTATCCGAGTGAAACTCAAATACTGGATTCTTCGGAAACCTAACCCCAAGACTCGGAACACAGACAGTTGAACTTTAAATCCTAACTGATCGAGTTCCGAAAACCCCATTTTCGGACTCGATACCCCCATAATTCACCACTTCCATGCAACATTCACCTCACAAGGGAAGACCACCACTCTAACTCTCACACTCAACGCCTGCTAAATAACAATTTCCAACGCACACGTAAACTCCATCACAAAGTCAAATGCTAATAAGTACACCTATGACTAGGTGATTTGACATAAAGGTTAACTAACCACTCCCCTAATCAGTTCCATACCCATTCGAGACCATAAACTACGAACCCTCTTAACTTCTCTCAAATTCTCTCTCTCAACTCTCTCTATTTTCTATCAACTCTCGACTTCCACCACCTTTTCTCTCTACTCATTGCTTCAACAACACCACCGTGAACAACCATCCTCCGCCATCTTTACCAGTGTGAAACCCATATCTTTGGTAAGTTAGTTTCCTTTGATGATTCTACACGATAATACACATCTTATGTTTCATTTACACACACTAACATTTCGTAGAACCATCAGATAATAACTTATTCCGAAGGTCCTTAGGTTCCGAGAACCCCAGGAATCAACCTCCTGTCGTCGTGCTCCCGAACCAGCGCCCTTTCTCGATAGATCACGCTTCAAGGGTGAGCTTCATACCCCTCCTTTTTACTTTTCAAAAACTTTTAGGGGGAGAATATAAGCAAATATATTATAAATATTATCTCACTCGTGGTTGAATGTATAAATATGCGTTTGACTCGGGTTACACCACATAAAGCCATTATTTCATGCAATAATGTTTCTGATTTCGGACCCTCATTCCGAAACCTGACCCCCTGCACATTAATTTACGGTTTCGGTAAACCAAGGGTTGCTGATCTATGCCTCCTTTACACACGATTATAGTTCCAAACTAAACTATTATACCGTATACGCGAGAACTCATTCTTTTCGACAAACAGTACCTAAAATAAACTATTATAGGGATAGTTTACGAAATACCCGGTCCTTCCACTATATTATAACATTTCAATGTTTGCTTATATGAGAATATAATTACTCAAACTACATACAACGTTGTGGAAGTTTCCTTCAAACCTCAACATTGGATGGTTTCTAGAATACCATTATACACATGTGGTTTTAATTTGTCAAGAATGGGTGGTAGCATGTTTGTCAAGAATGGATGGTAGCATGTTTGTCAAGCTTGGATGGTAATAGACAATTGAATTCATACATTCATTTTCCTATAAAAGGAAATGAAACCAAGCTTATTAAAAACACCACACCTCAAATTACATCTTCATCTTTCTCTCATATTCATACAAATATATATTTGATATATTTGTTTTTCTTTCCTCTATCTCTGTAAACACTGAATATTATAGTGAATTGGTTCTCGGCTTCCTCCGCCCGTGGTTTTTCCCGATTTGGGTTTCCACGTAAATATCGCGTGTTCTTTCTTTTTATCGTTCGATTTATTCTTGGTTGATTATTCAAATAGTTCTATATATTCCGTTGAATCGCTATCGTGATATTTGGGTTTTATACTTCGATCTTGAAGTTATCGATTATTTATTGTAGTCGATTTGTCTACAATTGGTATCAGAGCTATCCGGGTTTTCCGATAACGATTCGTAAAAACTATTTTCAACCATGTCATCGATGAAGTACGATATTCCTTTACTTGACAGAAACACAAGATTCCCTCTCTGACAAGTAAAGATGAAAGATGTGTTGATCCAAATGGATCTCCGCAAAGCACTATTAGGAATGGAGAAAATGTCGGCAACTTGGTCGACTGAGGAAAAGGAGATGAAAGATCTGAAGGCGTCGTCGCAGATCCGTTTGCATCTTTCTAACGACGTTCTCCAAGATGTGTTGAAAGAGACATCCGCAGCGGCTCTCTGGCTAAAACTCGAGCAGCTACTTATGACGAAAAGCTTGCCCAACAAGCTACACTTGAAGCAACGACTTTTTAACCTAAAGATGAGTGAAGGTAGTTCTTTGTCTGATCACCTCTCTACCTTTAAAGAGTTTGTAGGAAATTTGGAGAATATGGACGTCAAATACGAAGATGAAGACTTGGCGTTATTTTTATTATCTTCTCTCCCAGACTCCTACGATCACTTTCGTGACACCATTATCTATTCTCGGGACACTCTTGTCCTTGACGAGGTAATGACTGCTCTTGATTCAAAGAAAAAGATGAAGCATATAGTTGGGAACAGTAGCAGCGATTCTAAAGCCGAAGGTCTCAAGATCAGAGGGAGACCTAACGAGAGAGGTAGCTCTTCACAAAACCGATCTAGATCTAAGTCCAAAGCCAATCGCAAATATTGCAATTATTGCCACAAGAAGGGACATCTGATTGATGAATGTTTCAAGTTAAAGAACAAGGAGAAAGCGAAGGCAATCGCAAAGGGAAAAACAACCAATAACACCGTTGAAGCCGATGTTGCCGAAACTGGTTCCGATGGCGAGCTTCTATCCGTTTCGGACTACGGTTTAATAACCACGAGTGAGTGGGTACTTGATTCAGCATGTACTTTTCATATGAGCTCCAACCGAAGCGTTTTTCATTCATATGAAAAGGTTAACGAAGGCCACGTTCTAATGGGTAACGACACTTCGTGTCGTATTATTGGACGGGGTACACTCAGGTTCCGCATGTTTGATGGCGTTGTTCGAACGATTCAAGATGTGAAGCACGTATCCGGTCTTAGGCGAAATTTACTAAGTCTCGGTACTTTCGAGAAGAAAGGTTACGAGTTTGTTGGTAAAGACGGGAAACTCCATATTTTCAAGGAAGGTTCTGTGGTCATTCGAGGAGTTAGAAAATCCGCAAACCTTTACATTATGGATGGGCAAGTTATCTCCGGCGAAGTCTCGGTATGTTCTAAATCCCTCTCCAACGTTGATCGCTCTCGTCTATGGCACCTCAGGCTCGCTCACATGTCATACCATGGTATGAATGAACTAAGTCGAAGGGGGTTGCTCGGGGAGCACAAATCAACCGAACTTGAATTCTGTGAAGATTGTGTATTTGGAAAGCAGAAGCGAGTGAGTTTTATCGGTGGCAAACATACGACGAAAGGGCCACTTGACTACATACACTCTGATTTATGGGGACCAGCGAAGGTTACATCGAAAGGTGGAGCCTCTTATATGCTCACGATCATTGACGATTTCTCAAGAAAGGTATGGTCATTCTTCTTAAAGTCAAAGGGAGAAGTATTCCAAACTTTTAGAGATTGGAAAGTATTGGTTGAAAAGCAATCAGGTTTTGAAGTGAAATACCTTCGTACTGATAATGGACTGGAATTCTGTTATGAAGAATTCAACTCCTATTGCCGTAGGGAAGGAATTACGAGGCATCGCACCGTAGTTCATACACCACAGCAGAACGGCGTAGCGGAACGTATGAACCGCACCATCATGGAGAAGGTCCGATGCATGCTATCTTATTTGAAGTTGCCGAAGTCTTTTTGGGCGGAGGCCGCTTCAACCGCATGCTACATTATCAACTGTTCCCCTTCTCGTGCTATTGAAAAGAATACCCCATTTGAGCTTTGAACCAGCCAACCTGCTGATTACACGAAATTGATTCCATTTGGATGTCCAGCATATGCCCGAGTTGATAACGGTAAATTGGAACCAAGGGCAATTAAATGCGTCTTTCTCGGATATCTGACATGTGTTAAAGGGTTCAAATTATGGAGCCCGGAGCTAAGCAAGGTTTTGACTTCTAAAGATGTAACCTTCGATGAAAAAGCCATGCTTCATCCTGTCTCCAACATTCAGACCAGAGAAAATGAAAATTCGGAAAAAGACAAAGTTCGAGTGGAGGTGGAGCTTCCTTTAAATTCATCTTTCGAGGACCAGTCTCATGAAGGTGTCGAGGTTTCTCAACCCTCGAATAATCAACATTCCTCTTCTCATGAGCCAGCCGAAGCTCCAAGCCAACCTCACAGTCCCTCCATTGCAAGAGATAGACCTCGCAGACAGATTGTACCTCCAAAGAGATATGTTCAAGCCAATTTTGTCGCTTATGCACTTACAGTTGCCAATGAAGTTGAGTCTGTTCTGGAGCCCACAAGCTACAACGAGGCCATTCAATCCAAACATTCTAATAAGTGGATGGTTGCCATACACGAGGAGATGGAATCTCTTCAGAAAAATGGCACATGGGATCTCGTTCCAGCTCCAAAGGGTAAGAAGACAGTTAAGTGCAAATGGGTCTACAAGTTGAAGGAGGCTATCCACCCTGGTGACAAACCAAGATATAAAGCTCGTTTGGTAGCCAAAGGCTACAGTCAAATCCCAGGTATCGATTATACCGACATTTTCTCTACGGTTGTGAAACATACGTCAATACGTGTCTTGTTGGGATTAGTTGCCTCTCATGACTATGAGTTAGAGCAACTTGATGTTACTACAGCATTCTTAAATGGTGTGCTTGAGGAAGAGATATATATGCAACAACCTGAAGGTTTTGTAGCTCCTGGCAAGGAAAGCTACGTGTGCAAATTGAAGAAGTCTCTTCATGGCCTCAAGCAATCTCTGCGACAATGGTATAAAAGGTTTTACTCATTTATGACCAGTCACAAGCTGAAAAGGTGCACCTACGACAGCTGCATTTACTACAAGAAGTGTGACGATGGTTCAATGGTCTATCTACTTTTATACGTGGATGACATGTTAATTGCAGCGAAGAATATAAAGGAGATTCAAAAGATAAAATACCAGTTGAATGCTGAGTTCGATATGAAGGACTTGGGTGCTGCCAAGAAAATTCTAGGAATGGAAATAGTGCGAGACCGTAGTGCAAGAACTCTATACCTTTCTCAACAAAGCTACATTGAGAATGTTCTGCACCGTTTCAATATGCATGACGCAAAAGAAGTCAGCACTCCTTTCGCAGCCCACTTCAAGCTATCATCCGCCTTAAGTCCTACCACCGAAGAAGATATAGCATACATGGCAAAGGTACCATACTCCAGCGCTGTAGGATCTCTTATGTATGCTATGATTTGTACACGTCCAGATTTGTCATATGCGGTAAGCATGGTGAGCAGATACATGGCGAATCCAGGAAAGGAGCATTGGGTTGCTGTTAAATGGATTTTTCGCTACTTGCGAGGTACTTCCTCTTTATGTCTGCGGTTTGGAAAAGCCGATAATGGAGTACTTGGTTATGTGGATTCTGATTATTCAAAGGACTTGGATAAAAGACGATCGATCACAGGGTACGTTTTTACTTTGGGTGATTGCGCAGTTAGCTGGAAAGCGCAGTTACAATCTACTGTAGCGTTATCCACCACCGAAGCCGAATATGACATGGCTGCTACGGAAGCAGTGAAGGAAGCCCTCTGGTTGAAACGGTTGATAGGTGAGCTTTCAAACAAGTTATTTGTTAACACTGTTTTTTGTGACAATCAAAGTGTAATATTTCTGACGAAGGATCAAATGTTCCATGATCGAACGAAGCATATTGATGTTCGTTATCACTTCATCAGAGATGTTATTGCTAAAGGCGATATTACAGTAAACAATATCAACACCAATGATAATCCTGCTGATATGTTCACTAAAAGTCTTCCAATAGCCAAATTCAAAGCATGTTTGGATTTTGTGGGTGTTTCAGATCGCATTTGAGCCAGGCTCGTGGTGGAGGAAGTATATTTACTTTTCGAAATTAATTTTTTCTCATATGGTGTTTGCAGATTCTTATAGAGATATGGAGTATGATGAGCTGTTGATAAATTGTTTTGCATGATCATTGTGCAAGTTAAAGTTTTTCATCCTGTCTCATTCGAAGTCAAGGTGGAGATTGTGGAAGTTTCCTTCAAACCTCAACATTGGATGGTTTCTAGAATACCATTCTACACATGTGGTTTTAATTTGTCAAGAATGGGTGGTAGCATGTTTGTCAAGAATGGATGGTAGCATGTTTGTCAAGCTTGGATGGTAATAGACAATTGAATTCATACATTCATTTGCCTATAAAAGGAAATGAAACCAAGCTTATTAAAAACACCACACCTCAAATTACATCTTCATATTTCTCTCATATTCATACAAATATATATTTGATATATTTGTTTTTCTTTCCTCTATCTCTGTAAACACTGAATATTATAGTGAATTGGTTCCCGGCTTCCTTCGCCCGTGGTTTTTCCCGATTTGGGTTTCCACGTAAATATCGCGTGTTCTTTCTTTTTATCGTTCGATTTATTCTTGGTTGATTATTCAAATAGTTTTATATTCCGTTGAATCACTATCGTGATATTTGGGTTTTATACTTCGATCTTGAAGTTATCAATTATTTATTGTAGTCGATTTGTCTACAAACGTATTTTGGGAAAATAAATAACGACAGAAAAAACAAAAGGGTTTTCTTAACCACTAAACGTTAACGGGTCGATGATACATACAAATTCGTGAGACGAATCTTCACAGTACTTTTAGTACTTACTCTATAGGCCCTGAAACTTATAACCAGAATCTCGATAAGAGAGCGTGATATTGTGTATAGATCTATACGGGATTGACAACCCCGCACCTGAGCTGTTAGCTACAGCTAGACCGGCAGGTCTGGGGTGACAATTGTCATAACATTTCCGACGCCTGAAGAACGTTGCAGCAAACCAACTAGTCAACAACATGGTTATAGGTCGCCTCACGTAGGAAAAAATGATTCACCCCTTGATAAACGTTTACGTTAAAACATACATTTTTTTTATTCACATTACTTTATGGCTTACACCGTAGTATAATCTTTGGGTTTTAAGACATCCAACACTTTTAAACATAGAAAATACTAGATTTTCTTGGGTTTTCAAATCTACAAATTATCCCAAATGGATTTTTATACAAGATACTTATGAACTCACCAACTTTATTGTTGACGTTTTTCAAACTACTTGTATTATCAGGAAATAAGTAAACAGGTTCACAAGCAACGACGACGGGACGCTATGACGTCATAAACTATGTATTTTTGAATCATATGTAATTGTAATAGAAACATCAAACATTGAACTTATGTAACTTTTACAATTATGTCATGATGGTTGTGATTGCTTGGATTCATAATTACTTTGACACTGTTATGATATCGTACATGAAGCCACCCACCCTCGAACGTTTCCGCCACTGCGGTTTGAGGGTGTGATAGGTTGTCATTAAGAATTTGTATTGAATCTGAAAACAAGTTGATCAGAGGAAAATGCTGATGGTAGATATGTCATCTGAAGTATTTATGCATTGAAATTAAGACTTGATGCAATTGATACGGTTACAAATGAGTCGTCCAAGCAACCGAGGGAATCCCCTCGTCTGAGGCATATTCTAACAAGATAATCCCTTTCTGTCGAATGAGAGATGGACCAAAGAGGTGCATGGCCGAGGCGGTCCTTGACCGCAGAAGATGGTCATTCAATCAACTGGTTCAACTGCCGATGCAAGAAGGGTGTGTTGATTAAGATGATGCTGACTTCAAGAAGCATGGTGTAATATATTGTCAAAGGATTTTTCGGGATCTGGTTGAAAGGTCCATACCTCTAGGGTGGCCATAGGGTTGACGACCTGTTTCTTATACATAGGGATTGATGATGTAAATTACCACTATATAGTGAGTGTCATCTGTAGTTTAGAGTATGAGAGTGTTTGTTTTTAAAGTGAATCAATATTTGCAACCTTATAAGTTGTTTCTCCCCAAGCTAGAAAATAAGAATAATTCCATTACCAATGAACGTAGGTCATATTGGACCGAACCACATTATATTTTGTGTTTTTGTTGCTTGTGAAAACTGTTCCGCCGTTTCTCGGGTTTATTCCATCCGCAGAGTCTTTCTTGTTTCGTCCGCATGCCTCATACCTATGCAGTTATCGCGGTCAGAAATCAAATAGCGATCAAGGACCGATATTCGAAATCGCGGTTCTCGCGGTGGTATAGCGGTGGTATAACGTTTTTTTATATTATATATAATTTTATATTATATCAGTAATACATCTAATTTCTTATTGATTATTGCTGATTAACTAGAGTTTTCATTCATTAACAATCACTATGTAAACATATATACAAAATTTTCTTTCAAGCATTTGACCAAACACCTTGAATGCATATATCTTCACCCATTTTTTATATAGGTTCTTGATAAAACTTCAACCATTAACATCAGAATTCACAATATTACAAATTACATTGTATAAGCAAGTTGAATATGAAGTAAATTGAAACAGCAAATCAAGGAAACTAAGCTAGTCGAATGTTCATCTTCGAATATAAGAGAACCTTGATAACCTGCAATATGACTTGATTGAATAGAAATTCTTTTAAGCATTTCATCGAGCATCTCAAATGCATATTCAACTCCAAAATGCTTTCTACGGCTTTTGAGTTATCCAAATTACAATCGTTGAACCAAATTACAAAATGGAATTGAACCAAATTACTAAGAAACAATTGGAGGTTCAACCCGGTTAAGAGCAGAAAAAATACAAGCATTTGGGTTATCCAAATTACAATCGATCAAACCTCAAACCTGCTGTCGAGAAGTTCACTTATGAAATCTGCAATTCGAACCTCCAATCGTTGAACAAATAATCAAAAAGTTGAAAGGTGCAATCGTAATCCAAAACTGCAATTCGAACCTCCAATCGGGATCAATTCACGATTACGAATTCAAACCCACCAAGTGAAGTCAAACCCACGAAGTGACCTGCAAAACTGCAATTTGAAGTGAATTCAATTGTAATCCAAAATTACAATTCGAACTGAATTCAAACCCACGAAGTGTGGTCGGGATCAATTCACGATTACGAGCCTACGTGAAATCGAGACTGACGATATTGAACCGGTACATTTGAAATCGAATGAAATTGGAAATTGAACTTGCAATCGGTACATTTGAACTCGCTAACAGCTTCGAATCCAATCCCAACTTGGAATCGGCGTGAACGGAAGTTGGAATGAATCACAACTTGGAATCGGCGTGAACAGAAGTTGGAATGAATCGAACTTGCAATCGGCGTGAACGGAAGTTGGAACTCGCTAACAACTTCGAAATCCAATCCCAAGTCGACGGGACGACGGGATGACTGATGGAACTCGATATCTAAAGTTGGAACTGCAAGCAAAGTCGGGACTGCAATCTGATTCCATCGGTTGGATATGAACTATGAAGCACTAAGATATGTAGGCCATCCCACATCGTTTAAAAATAAAACATTGTCCCTGCCCTCTTATTATAAATAGAGAGCTTGGTCAAGAGTTTAACCCATTGAGCTTGAGTGTTACCGAGTTTATGTTTGGTTTTACTTGGCTCAGTCATTGGGAATGCCTTTTAGGTGGACCCTTGTGTAAATTTTCAAATTTTTTAATAGTGGGTTTAAACCGCTATAGCGGTTTTTTTACTGGTATACCGGTTCCATTTTCTCGGTAAATCGCGGTATTTATCGGTGCAAATAGCGGAACCGCGATAACCAACCGCTAAATGGCATCGCTATTTTGCCTGGGAGCGAGAACCGCGATACCACCGCTATACCGCCGGTATAGCGGCGCGATTGACTGCATAGCCTCATACAGACGATCGACACCCAACAAGAATCAAGAAATCACCAACTCTCATAATCAATATCTCCATAACCATTAACCCGACACCTCCCCCAGTTTGTTGTATCAATCACTATTGTAACATATAAGGTTGAATGGTGTGGTGCCGGAGGCACCCACCTCCACATCAGTCATTTCCCCCCAAAACCGAATTTACTGCCGACAAGAGAAGAGAGAGGTGTGGTGCCGGCGATAGTTGGCGGCAAGGGAGAAGAGAGCGAGTTGAATGAGAGGGAGAAGAGAGACAAAGACGGAGGAGAGAGACAGCGGCAAAGGTATGCCGCTCACCCTTGCCGCCCATTCATTGCCGCATCCAAGGCCCGGTGTTTGCCGCCGGCAAAGGCAGCCACATAAGATGCCGCCGGTGCTTTTGGTGCCCACTCCGCTCAGCCTAACAAGTTAAAAATGACATAATTTCAAAACAATAAAACAAAAAGAATCCTAGAGAATCGTTAACTAAAACCATTTGCCTAAAGATAAAATCAATAATTTAAGTATGTTGCGTGAAATGTGAAAGTCGAACGAAACGACGTTGCTTCACTACTAAAAGAATCGTTAACTAAAACCATTGCACAAAAGAAGCCCTAAAAACCAACATTCTCCCACCGTCTCCCACTTCACTTTGAACTCCCGCTCCGACGCAGTTTTCTTCCCTTCCGCTGATCTTCTTCGCCATCATCACATCTGCAAGATCCAGTCTGCTTTTAACTAATCAAAGGTAACATCTCGATCCGCTACATTTGTCACGACCTCGCTTCTACTCTTCTTTTCCAACTCAAAGTTTGTGTTTCTGTCACTCAAAATATCAGGATCGAAGATGTCTCTACGGGTTCTGAACCCTAATGCCGAAGTTCTGAACAAATCGGCTGCACTTCACATGAACATCAATGCCGCCAAGGGTTTACAAGATGTTCTCAAGAGTAACCTCGGCCCTAAAGGCACCATTAAGATGTCAGCTTCTTATTTTCATTCTCCGTAGCTTCCGTGTCGTCATTTTTGTTTTATTTAAACTGTATTGCTGCGTGACTTGTTGGTATGGTTATTGATGTGTGAACTTTTTCATAGGCTTGTTGGAGGAGCTGGAGATATCAAGTTAACCAAGGATGGAAACACTTTGTTGAAAGAAATGGTATGCTCCTTGTGTATCATTTCTTCTGTGTTTGTATCGGTGACACACATATATACGTCTATTCATAGAACTAAAAATATGTATATTTTTGCAACTAGAAACCTTTGTGTTAGACTATCCTTGTAGATGATCCACTTTAAAATGACATATAGGTATAGGAAAACCTTTTCCATGAAAAAGAAACTACATTTAAATTTATATACCACCAATGATTACATTTGTAACTCAGAAATCTAAAGTAAATATGCAAAATCAAAGGTACAAATAACATATCAAATCACTATCCTTTGTAATTTCAATTAATATTAAACTTTGAACCTGAGATTTCTTTTATTGTTTCAGCAAATTCAAAATCCAACTGCCATTATGATTGCAAGGACAGCTGTTGCACAAGATGATATTAGTGGTGATGGGACAACTTCTACAGTCATCTTCATTGGGGAGCTAATGAAACAGGCTGAACGTTGTATCGATGAAGGTTTCATGTCTTTCTAGTCTTTTTTTTTTCTTGTTTATTCAGTGTTTTAATGATTAGTTTAAAAGTTTCAATGGTTATTTAAAATATATAAATATTCACGCAGGGATGCATCCGCGGGTTGTGGTTGATGGTTTTGAAATTGCCAAAAGGGCAACACTGGAATTTCTTGAAAAGTTTAAGACTCCTGTAGTGATGGGTGATGGGCCTGATAGAGAGATGCTAAAGATGGTTGCAAGAACAACTCTAAGAACTAAGGTATTTTATTTACTTGATCTACTTTCTTTGGGCTAAATGCAAGAAATAGCAACATACTTCCGTTTATTTGTGTACTATGTCTATAGCATCATACTTATTTTTCTATTACAAATTACACTTATTGTTCTTTTGAGGGATTATACTTTAAAGAACTACCAGATTATAGCATTGTATTTTAATTTTTCATGATCAGGGCATTATACTTTGAAAAATCTACCCAAATATAACAGTGAAAACTGCTTTTACATTTGATGACCATGCTTTAGTTCTGTAGATTAATCAAAGTACAATGTTTTGATAGAAAGAAATGAAAGTAGGATGCTATAATAAACAAATTGATGAAAGTATGTTGCTATTTTTTCCACTTAAGCTCTTGTTTATTTGATGTAATACAGATTATATTTCTAGTGTATCATATTTCTTTCATAAACTTTTGTGCAGTTGTATGAATCTTTGGCAGATCAATTAACCGACATAATTGTGAACGCGGTAAGACTTCTACATCCATAAATCCACAACATAAATAAAGCTGTTAATTTTTATAAAATAACAGTTTTCTTGTTTTAGGTGCTTTGTATCCGTAAACCTGAAGAAGCTATTGATCTTTTTATGGTTGAGATCATGCACATGCGCCACAAGTTTGATGTGGACACTCGTTTGGTATGTTAAACATGATTACCTCTCTTATAAATAATGACATCATCTTTTCTTGTTTTGGATTTTCTTTTTACTTTTTTTCTATAAATTATGTTAAATAGGTGGAGGGTCTAGTCCTTGACCATGGATCCAGGCATCCAGATATGAAGAGACGAGCAGAAAATTGTCACATGTTGACTTGTAACGTATCATTGGAGTATGAAAAAAGGTAAAATGTACATCAAATTATACACATTTAAACTTAATGATTGTAAAATTAACATTTAAATATTATTTTTTCAGTGAAATAAATGCTGGATTTTTCTACTCAAATGCGGAACAGAGAGAAGCAATGGTTGCTGCAGAGAGACGTTCTGTTGATGAGAGAGTGAAAAAAATCATTGCTTTGAAAAACAAGGTATGCATAAAAATCAAACAAGCAAAAGGGTAAAATGGGAATTTCACATTTTAACAAATTTCACGGCTTTCAGGTGTGTGGTCCTGATGACAACTTTGTTGTTATCAACCAGAAAGGTATCGATCCACCATCGTTGGATCTTCTTGCCAGGGCAGGGGTAAGTAACTTTTAAAATAATTGGAAATCTCATTATTCATGTGGGACGGGGTTGTAACTTGTAAGGGTATTTTGGTAATTTCACAGATAGTTGCACTTCGAAGAGCCAAAAGGAGAAACATGGAACGTTTGGTTTTGGCATGTGGTGGTGAAGCTGTTAATTCTGTGGACGATTTAACCCCTGAGTGTCTTGGATGGGCTGGACTTGTTTATGAACATGTACTTGGGGAAGAGAAGTATACTTTTGTTGAGAATGTAAAGCATCCTAATTCCTGTACGATCTTAATTAAAGGTAATTAAAAAATGTTATGTTTTTTTTTTTTTTTTGGGAATTATTATTTTTGTAATGGTGTTAATTGTTATATTTTGTATATTTGAAGGACCAAATGACCACACGATTGCACAAATTAAGGATGCTGTTAGAGATGGTCTGCGATCAGTCAAAAATACCATTGAAGATGAGGCAGTTGTTAGAGTAAGTTCTGTTTTATACACCTTGACAAATCTTTCTTGCAGTTTTGGTCCTTATTTGAGGTCTTTGTAACGTTTTTGGTCTCTGTTTTAAGTAAATGACTATTTTTGGGACCAAACTTGCAAAATCAGCTATACTTAGGGACCAAAAGTAGTCATGTTACTTGGAACATGGCCAAAAAGTGTTACAAAAATCGCAAATAAGGACCAAAATTGCAAGATAAGTTTTTGGGACCAAAATTGCAAAAACCAGCTATACTCATGGACCAAAAGTAGTCATGTTACTTGGAACATGGCCAAAAAGTGTTACAAAAATCGCAAATAAGGACCAAAATTGCAAGATAAGTTTTTGGGACCAAAATTGCAAAAATCAGCTATACTTAGGGACCAAAATTAGTCATTTTACTTGGAACAGGGACCAAAAGTGTTACTAAAACATCAAATATGGACCAAAATTGCAAGAAATTTTTTTGGGACAAAAATTGCAAAAATCAGTGATACTTAGGGTCCAAAAGTAGTCATTTTACTTGGAACAGGGACCAAAAGTGTTACAAAAACCTAAAATAAGGACTAAAATCGCAAAAATCAGCTATACACAGGGACCAAAATGTAAATTACTCGAGGTTCTGTCTTCTAACATCTTTCTACATTTATTTCAGGGTGCTGGTGCTTTTGAGGTTGCTGCTCGACAGCATTTGGTTAATGTAGTGAAAAAAACTGTTAAAGGGGTAAGTTGGTCATTTTTCAGACCTTCTATAATCTTTTTATTTTTTTATTGACATTTTTTTTTTTAATTTCTTGTGACCAGCGTGCTCAACTTGGTGTACAAGCTTTTGCGGATGCTCTTCTTATTGTGCCAAAGACACTTGCTGAAAATTCAGGACTTGACACCCAAGACGTCATAATTTCTTTGACTGTAATTCCTAATATACCCTTGATCTCCTATTTTTTAACTTCCTTTTTCATATGATAAAGTCTCTCACTTATACTAATTGATTAGGGCGAGCACGACAATGGAAATGTTGTTGGATTAAATCAACACACAGGCGATCCAATCGACCCTCAGATGGAGGGCATTTTCGACAATTACGCTGTGAAGCGCCAAATTATCAACTCAGGGTATGCAAATAGCTATATAAACCTGTTCTAGTAATGTGCAACTATTTTTATTTTTATTTTTCATTAATTGCTTTCTGGATATCTAAAAACACAGAAATTACTATTTTTGGTCCCCGAGTATCTCCAATTTTTACAATTTTAGTCCCAAAACAGTCATATTTCTTGGAACATGGACCAAAAGCTTTACAAAAACCTTAAAAGGACCAGAGATGAAAAAATCAGCTATGCCGAGGGACCAAAAATGAAATATATTCTAGAAAGTACTTAAGCATATAAGGGTATATTTGGGCTAATTTTTATTAAATAAAAGAGAAACACAGATTATAAGATTAAGTTTTGTTGATTGGTTTGCAGACCGGTGATTGCATCACAGCTGTTACTTGTGGATGAAGTTATCCGTGCAGGGCGTAACATGCGAAAGCCAACTTAAGGTGTTTTGTGTGTTTAGATTGTGGAGAGGTGTTTGTTTCTTATTGGGCAGTCCCCTTAAATGGTCCCAAAAAGATTTTGTTTCCAGATTTTGACCAATGTAAGCTGTGTTACATTTTTTAGCTGTTCACTCTAGTAGACAGCTAAGCGTATTAGTTTGGGGTGTTACATTTTTATTTTTATTTTTAAGTTTTAAGATTTATGCTGCAATGGAAACATAGTTTTGCTTGTTCACTGCCAACCTTATTTCTGTGGTTTGATACAAGTGGTCCCCCCCTCCTTTTCCTTTTTTGGACGGGGTTGACCCCTTTCATGCTTTGATGATTGATTAGGGCAAGCATTCAGTGATTTCCGACGATGACAAAATAATCCAAATGTTGCCCATGTGGAAATCTTTTATCCAGATCAGCTGCCTACATGGCATTAAAGTTAAAACCGAACGACAAATCATAAATGTAACAGTTTCGGGTTGGATGGCTGCATGAGTTGATCTTAGTTGTAAACAGTGATGTGTTGTATGCGAAGCATAACAATATTGCATTAATTAATTAACCCTAGCTCGATTAAATTAACTACAAATCCAAGTATTATAGAAATAAACGTTTGTCATTCGATATCATCGAATTTATAAACTCAATCATGAACCACAAAAGACAAATATGGATCCGGCGTTAGATGATATATCATGCAATTCAGGGGATTATTTTACAAATATTTTTATATATTATATGTTTCATATTCAAAATCAAGACCAATCATGTGTGGGCTCGATACAAACAATGACGAACTTGTACGATTCTACATAAGCTTTTAATTTAATACTTTAATTTCACATCAAACTAATTACGAATGTGGGGTAAAGGTGGGCTCCGTCTACCATTTGGTTGGTTGACTATGAACGTCCAGTATCATCTATTGAACGACCATTGCAATTCATGCTTTTGCTTTCATCAATAATTATGTTTGCCGCTACCAGCAACGACAAGGAATCTCAACCCTCCACCTCCTCTATAGGATGGTCACAGCCATGTCGTCACTTTGAATTTCCAGAGATTGTCTTAGCAACCAATAACTTTGATGAATCCTTAGTAATTGGTCAAGGGGGTTTCGGAAAAGTTTACAAAGGCAACATCATCTATGGATCAAATGTTGTTGTTGCTGCCATTAAACGGCTGGATCCGATGTCCACTCAAGGGGCAATAGAGTTTTGGGCAGAAGTCGAGATGCTTTCCAAGTTGCGTCATGTTCATCTTGTGTCGTTGTTTGGTAATTGTAATCATGAAAAAGAGCTGATCCTCGTTTATGAATATATGCCCCAACGGAACACTCGAAGATCATCTCCATAAACTTGGTACACCTCTTTCTTGGCTTCAACGACTCAAGATATGCATAGGTTCAGCTCGTGGGTTAGACTACCTCCACACTGGTACAGGGATCGATGTCGGGGTTATACATCGCGATGTCAAGAGCTCAAATATTTTGTTACATGAAAGTTGGGCACCTAAAATTTCAGACTTTGGGATATCCAAAATAGGTCCGACGAATCAGCCGTCAACTTATGTCAACACACTTGTTAAAGGAACTTTTGGGTATCTAGATCCTCATTATTATTCAACTGGAAGGCTGACAAGAAAGTCTGATGTGTATGCTTTTGGGGTGGTACTGCTGGAAGTGTTATGTCGGAAGCGTGCCGTGGATGGAAGTCTTGAAGAGCAAGGGAATTTAGCAACATGGGCTCAAGAATCTATCAAAGAAGGAAATTTGAAACATATAACTGATTATGGTATACGGGATCAAATATCCCAAAAATGTTTAAAGAAGTTTGTTCGAATTGTAGAGATATGTTTGCATAACAATCCAAAAGAGCGTCCAACCATGTCTGAGGTTGTTGTCGGGCTCATAGTTACATGAAAACAGGAACGTTTCGGTTCGTGGAACGGGAACGGGAACGGGGATCGGTAGTTTTAAAAATTCGGTACGAGGGGGGTAGTCTTCTCCGGAACGTTATTTCGGTACGTGGTACCATGTAACCCGGTACGATGTACCATTTATTTCTAATATATATATATATATATATTAATATACCTTTAAAATATATAATAATAATATACCAAAAACCAAAATACTTCAAATTTCAAACCCAAAAGATAGTGAAATTGAAGAGTGGCGTCCATTAGGTGTCGCAGGTACAGAATGAAGAGGAAGAAGATTTAGTTTTGTGAGAAGTGATTTGGAATAAGTAATCAGAAGTGAAATTGAAGAGTGGCGTCCATTAGGTTCCCAATTTCTGCAAAAGACGTTTGGAATTTCGAATGCAATTGCATAGTCGCGTATCGATAGCAGCAAAATTACGTCAAAAAAAATTCAATTTCAGTGAAATTGGCGTACCGAATCGATTGGAACGACGAATTCGATTGACTGGATGGCGATTGCAATTGATTAGGATCTTCGATTTCACTTGATTTGGATCGGAGAATGAAGAAGTGCCGATCACGTTTTCATAGCGTACGGAACGGCTATGAACCCGTTTTTGGAACGCACGATCCGGAACGTAGAACGAGGGGGGGGGGGGGGGGGGTCACGTTTTCATGTAACTATGGTCGGGCTTCATTCTATACTGACCTTACAAGAGCAAACATATATTTCCTTGCAAGCTACTGGCAGAACAATATTTGGAAGAATATTTAGTATGCTTTCGTTTCCCTCCAACGCAAAGAAATCTGGTATTTCAATCTCTTCTTGAATTGTGTTTACAAATTATTAATAATCATCAAATTTCCTTGATATTTACATGAGTTAGACTAATGATAAGCATAATCAGGGTTTTTTTTTTTTTTTTTTTTTTTTTTTTTTCATTTAAAATGTAAATAGAGGGGTAAACCATGTATCTAACGTTGAATACAAATATTCATATGCATCTTACAACATTAAAAGTCTATAGGCTAAAATGGGTAAACAAGAACTTAGGGTTTCGAACCAAAAACACACAATAAAATATGCTAAGAACAATAGAAAACACAAAAATAATTACATGGTTCACACGATTTGAGTAATCATCCTATATACACAAGTAAATTAGAAAACTTTAATGGTTTTGTAATGACGTTTACAATTACATTGAGATTTACGTATAGAGTCAGATCTTTGAATTCGATCCTAAAACTGAATAGTTTTTTATTTGACGATAAAAAAATTTATATGCCCAGGCCAAAAGAAAATTTTTCCGGGGTGGCTCCCCTTGACCCCTGCCCGTTTCGGGAGCCGGACCCAATTGCTAAGGGGGTGTTTGTTTTTTTTTCTAACAAAGTCTTTTTCCTCTAAAAAATCTGCAGAAGTGTAGATATTTTTCAACAATACTGTTTGTTTTCTAAAAGACAAAATATCTAAAAAAGATTTTTTCACCTCTTTTTCAAAAAGACATATTTTTTTTTAGTTTTTTAAACCTCTTTTCGAAACTTTTCAACTACACTTTACCTCATCCCATCCTAACCCCACTCCACTCTACACACCCCAACCCCCACGCCCGCCCACCCACCCTTACCCCACCCCCATCCTCACCCACCCCACCCTTACCCATACCACCAACCCCCACCACCACTACCTACCCACCCCACTCCCATCCCATCCGGGTTTATTTTAACTAAAATTGATGTTAAAATGAATGATTCTGAAAAGACATTAAAAACAAACAACTTTTTTTATAAAGAGCGAAGACATGGAAAAAGACTTTTAGTCCACATTTTTTCCGCGGACATAGAAAAAGATAAAAAACATTTTACCTTTTCAAAAAAAACACCACCTAAGTCTCAGCAGCAATCAGGTCCAAGGCATATTAGGCTCGACAACATGGGAATTCTTATTTTTTATATAAAAAATTCAAAACCCAGTGGAAAAAGGATTGATTATGTTTCAACTTTCAAGTGGGGTAAATAGGAAGAACCACTTGTATAAGACATTAAAAACAAACAACTTTTTTTTATGAAGAGTGAAGACATGGAAAAAGACTTTTGGTCCACATTTTCTTTCGCAGACATAGAAAAAGATAAAAAATATTTTACCTTTTCAAAAACAAACACCACCTAAGTCTCAGAAGCAATCAGGTCCAAGGCATATTAGGCTCAACAACATGGGAATTCTTATTTTTTATATAAAAAATTCAAAACCCAGTGGAAAAAGGATTTATTATGTTTCAACTTTCAGGTGGGGTAAATAGGAAGAACCACTTGTATAAGACATTAAAAACAAACAACTTTTTTTATGAAGAGTGAAGACATGGAAAAAGACTTTTGGTCCACATTTTCTTTCCCAGACATAGAAAAAGATAAAAAATATTTTACCTTTTCAAAAACAAACACCACCTAAGTCTCAGCAGCAATCAGGTCCAAGGCATATTAGGCTCGACAACATGAGAATTCTTATTTTTTATATAAAAAATTCAAAACCCAGTGGAAAAAGGATTGATTATGTTTCAACTTTCACGTGGGGTAAATAGGAAGAACCACCTGTATGGTGATCGAAAACTTAAAATAGCAATTATATAATTTGTTTGTATTAATATATTTCAGCCCATAGTGATTCAAAGCTATCACGAAATAACAAGGGCAATAGTACAGATGCTGGTGATACTATAAGAATTTACAACAAAAATTTCACAGTTCCTATTCCAAGATTGCAAGCATCCAAGTTTGATGACAGTACAGATGCTGGTGATACTATAAGAATTGACAACAAAAATTTCAATATTCCTATTCCAAGATTGCAAGCATCTAAGTTTGATGATTTAGAATGGAGGAGGATGACGACGCAAGCAAATGTGGCTAGGTAAGCCTTTTTCTTAAGAGGTTGCTCACTAAATCCTCTTGAAACTAGATTTCATATCTGTATTTGTCATATACAGGTTAAGGGAGCTTTCTACGCTGAAAGGTCATGTTGAATTAGTGATTAAGGGCAAGGGCCTTGATACGAAAAGGATTCAATGCCACACGATTTAAGTCACTGAGAACACATTTTTGGGTGACATAAATAATAATTAGGAAAGTTTGATTTTGTATAAGGTATATTTTCCATTAAAGTTCGACATGGATTTGACCTAAAAATATTAATGTATACATAAGGCTCGGAAATTTTAATATAGAAAGCGTGCATTATGTTTTTCACAATTTTTTCTAGTTATCAGAGGTGTTGATGTATTTATATTTATGTGATTATGGTTGACATGTGGTGAATACGTTTGTGTTTCATGGTATCTTAGTATTTTTATTTTATTTTTAGGATAAAATGGTCATTTATTCACATTCAACAATGCACAATAGCTACTTTAAGGGTGATATAGTCATTCAGACGTTTCTCTTTTCTACCATCTTGTTCTTTCTATAGAGAAAACAAACAATGAGAGCTTTACTAGCTGTATTTTTTTCACGGGATATGACCGAATTAGACTGCACTAAACAAGCTTTTTAGGGCTATTTTTACGATGATGAGAAGGGAATTCACATCTTTTTGTGTGAACAATATATTGACAATGATCACGTGTCCCGCTTTTTAGGTGGGACAAAAAAGTTTTTGTCTCATAAACACCATTCTTAGTCTCGGTACATATTTATCTTGTACCCCGCATAACAAACAGGGCCATAATGTCATCCTGCAGCCAATGAAAAAAAACCTATGATGAAAATACACAGGAGAGAATTAAATAGAAGATGATGACTAAAACTCATAGAATGAGACTAGAAAGAAAAACAAATAGGTTTCAATAGAATTTAATGAAACAAGATGAAGATTGTGTTGTAAGGATTCAAGCAACAAATTTTCTACATCACCATCTACAATATCAATATGATGACCGTAAAAATATAAATAAATACAGACGAATGTTTAGATATATGGAATAAAAAAGAATGATCTTTTGCCTTTTCTTGTGAAACAAAGCGAATAAATACAGATTGTTTTAATCTGTCCAAATTTCATGCACACTGTTATGAGTTAATACGCAATAAACTCCAATTATGTTGATAAAACGCTTCTTGCTGGATTCATTCTACAATGTGAACAGTTAGGGTTGAAGATTAACACTGGCTAGGGTTTCATTGATCATAGAAAACGGATTTTTACAAACCATTATAGTCCGAAAGTAACCCTGAAAATTCAATTCGGTCAGCCGCAGTGGCATAATCTGGGAGTTGACATTACAATTACAATTTACAGCTCTAACATAAAGGTCGATTGTTTTTCAAAACAACTTATTGACCTTTTGAGAAATTAATAAGTTAAAAAAAGTGTTTGACAATGCTAAAACTATTTTTTAAAATAATTTTTTCTAAGCTTTCAAAAAGTAGATTTCAAGAAGTTAAAAAGTCATGGTTTTTCAAAACAGCTTATGAATTTTTGAAGTTAAATACCCTTTAAATGTAATCATTTTACAAAACTTGTAGATTTATGACTTTATCCTTACTTTACATGTAAAAGC
Organism: Cichorium intybus; assembly: GCA_023525715.1. NCBI lineage: Eukaryota > Viridiplantae > Streptophyta > Magnoliopsida > Asterales > Asteraceae > Cichorium > Cichorium intybus. Next base: position 126,919,696 of record CM042011.1, on the reverse strand, counting down.
TAGACCAAAAAAGTGTTAAAACATATTTCTTTTGGTTATTTTACATGTAAAAGCTAAGTCAAACATTTTAAAAAGGGTTAATGAAGTAAATGAGTAACGAACTTTGGTGTTTGTCCACATTTAGGTAATCATGTTTTTTTTTGTACACATTTGACCGGTATACTTGTTTGACATGTTCATAATAATGTAATACGACCTTCGATTACCGATATATTACCTTATTATGAACAGGTTTAACAAGTATACTGGTCAAATGTGTACGAAAAAAACATTGTTACCTAAATGTGGACAAAAACCTAAGTTCGTTACCTATTTATTATGCATATAAAATGCCCAATTTTTTTATGTTTAATTATTGTAATTCTTTTTTAGAAATTAACCCCATGATCGGTTTTTACATCATTTTCGAATATATCAATAATTAGATGCTTTATTATATGTTGTGTACAACTAATGACCATTTAAAACCTGGAAAATGACTTATTTGAAAAAGAGTTAAAAATTGTAATGGTCTTAAACACAAAAAAAAAAAAAAAAAACGATTATAGGCAAAAGGATTAAAAAATAATATTACATTCATCTTGTTCACCGCTTCATCCTAACTCATGTCATTTTAAATGAACAATCGAGTCTTTGAGGTAAAAATCGTGAACAATGAGTCTCTTGAAGTTGTGTGAAACGATGAATTCATTGGCCTTAATGCCCGACGAAATTATATATCTTTTAATTTGTTATTTCAAATTAAAAGCGCTAAGATCTAAAAACTATTATATTATAATATAGAAGTATTTAAAGCATCAAACAATTAGAGAGTTTTCCTTCATCCGTCCAAATTTAGGTAACCATGTTTTTTTCGTACATGTTTAGATAACTATGTTTTTTTCGTACTTGTTTAGGTAATAATGTTTTTTTTTTTCATACACATTTGACCATTATACTTGTTAGAGTTGTTCATAATAAGGTAATACTACCGGTAATTGTAGGTAATATTACCTTATTATGAACAGGTCAAACAACTATACTGGTCAAATGTGTAAAAAAAACATGATTACCTAAATATGGACAAGCACCAAAGTTCGTTACCCATTAAGTTCATTAACCCTTTAAAAAAAACAACTTATTGACTTTTGCTACTATAAAATCTAATCCAAACGCTTTTTAAAAATACTAATTTTGTCACTAATGCAAGTCATTTTGCACAAAAATATTTTTGTGGTTCCAAAAGCAATCCTAAAAGGGTTTACCTTGTGATTTTCTCTTGCTTCATGAAGGGAACTCATTTGGTTAAAAGTAGATTTTGGGGGCAAATCAGTCTAGATCCAAACCTGTTTGGTTCGTTTCTAGACACTAGAACTTTTAAAAATTGTTTTCGAATCTATCTATACTAATAATCTATCTATCTATACTAATAAAGCAACACTAAAATTGTTCACCGCTTCATCCTAACTCATGTCATTTTAAATGAACAATCGAGTCTTTGAGGTAAAAATCGTGAACAATGAGTCTCTTGAAGTTGTGTGAAACGATGAATTCATTGGCCTTAATGCCCGACGAAATTATATATCTTTTAATTTGTTATTTCAAATTAAAAGCGCTAAGATCTAAAAACTATTATATTATAATATAGAAGTATTTAAAGCATCAAACAATTAGAGAGTTTTCCTTCATCCGTCCAAATTTAGGTAACCATGTTTTTTTCGTACATGTTTAGATAACTATGTTTTTTTCGTACTTGTTTAGGTAATAATGTTTTTTTTTTCATACACATTTGACCATTATACTTGTTAGAGTTGTTCATAATAAGGTAATACTACCGGTAATTGTAGGTAATATTACCTTATTATGAACAGGTCAAACAACTATACTGGTCAAATGTGTAAAAAAAACATGATTACCTAAATATGGACAAGCACCAAAGTTCGTTACCCATTAAGTTCATTAACACTTTAAAAAAAACAACTTATTGACTTTTGCTACTATAAAATCTAATCCAAACGCTTTTTAAAAATACTAATTTTGTCACTAATGCAAGTCATTTTGCACAAAAATATTTTTGTGGTTCCAAAAGCAATCCTAAAAGGGTTTACCTTGTGATTTTCTCTTGCTTCATGAAGGGAACTCATTTGGTTAAAAGTAGATTTTGGGGGCAAATCAGTCTAGATCCAAACCTGTTTGGTTCGTTTCTAGACACTAGAACTTTTAAAAATTGTTTTCGAATCTATCTATACTAATAAAGCAACACTAAATTTGCCAGGTGTCATTTTTTTAGAGCCCTTAATTGCCACATGGCACCCTCTCATTCCATTCGACATTGATTTCCCGCTCATTCATAATAGTTATTATGGAAATTAAATTCCATCTTTATTAAAGCAGACGGTTTCAATTTAAATCCCATTCATTTAGGAAACGGTTTCAGTCAAATTAGCAATCAAATTTGAATTCAAGAAATCAGGAATACAAATTTATCTCACGTTCCCTTGCTACGTTTCTCTTCTCTCTGTTTCCCATTCACGCTGAAAATCATCTGACCTAATGGACTCCATCTAAAATCCTCTTTGAAATCATCGTGACCTTAGCGACACCAACAGAAATCGTCGTTGAAATTGCGCCTCCCACCTCGCGAGTACTAAAAAGACAGAACAAGGCAACAAGTCAATTGTTTTCATGTTAGGGTTTCTCTGTTTCTAATTTATAATGTTTGTTTGGAATTGTGATATTAATTTTTGTTTCTAATGTTCGGTGGTCTACCGAGGAATCACAAATTTAGTCGACAAGTAACACAATATCCTCTTCTGTGAGGGAATTCCAGCACTTCAAAGTTCCACTTCAATCCATAAAACATACCACCAAGGCACCAACAACTTCAGATCTCCGTTGACCACCTCATCAGGCCACTACTTTGTCACTGAATTTGGTGCTTACTGTCATTATTTTTTTTTGCTATGGCATCCTACTTTCAAGCTTGACAAGCCGTGATGAACGACTATTAAATTCACAGTTAATCATAACCTTATTTTTGAAGTAAATTTTGCTTATTTGAGTTTTGTTTTTGTTTAGGATAAATCATACTTTTTGTTTATTGGAGGGCATATTAGTCATTTTATATAGACTTAACAACTTAGTTGATATAATAAATTGCCGGTGTATAGTTTGTATATCGCCCCCTTTTTTTGATTTTCGTGTTTAGATTCCACTTCCCACTTTCGAGTTACTATGTAGATCAAGATACCCTTTTTCCAGAAAAGGAAGAAAATTTTCTGTATAACTTAAAAAATTACAATAACTTCCATTTTCACACATACTTTCTGACAAATTTTTATTTATTCTATGGTGATCAATACAAATTATTGGTGGAATTGTCTTTTTATTCATAAGAATCTCATATATTTCAAACCACCAACTTCTTCATCCTCCTTCTCATTACATCTGCTATGTTTTATTTTGGTTCTGTCTTGAAATGCAGTCTCAACAGTTGATTGACTCTCTTATAGGAATCCTCATGGGATCAGAACACCAATTATCAAGGTATATTTTATTACTTTTTGACTGTACTATTACTAAGAATTCATTATCATGGTAATGAGCATTATTCCTTTGGTTTTGGCTGATGACAATTTTGCTATCATTGTTGCAGTAAATATTGATATTTAAGGACCAAAAGGAGTCACTTACCTGGAACAGGGGTGAAAATGTTACAAGTACTTAAAATAAGGTCCGAATTTGTAAAAAATCAGCTAGATTCACAGAATAAAGTGTAATTCGACTAATGTAATATCAACTTACTTTTGTTGTTTAGTTAGTCATAACATTCTACTTTGATATTTTGTAATTTGTTGTTGCTGTCCATCCTTTGTTTCTATTGGGTAAGCAGTGGGTAATAGCTGGGTAATTGTTGGTATGGATCTAATGAGGTCTGTTGCTGCTTCTGCACTTTCTTGCGGTATGGACAAATTTACACCTTGGCGATTCGAGATGATTTTGAAAGCTGTTCTGGTGAAGTTTTGGCTCGATATATGGTGATATGATGCTGTTTTTAGCTCATGCTGTTTTTAGCTCATGTTTAGTGTTAATTAAATGTTAGGGTGTTGGTTTTTCTCTTTAGCAAAAGTACATTGCTATTGTTGTATAGTTTTGGTTTGTTGTTGCTGTACTTGCGTTTTTTGGCCAGCTTCGTGCTGGTTTTTAATCTATTCCGCTGTTCAAAAAAAAAAAACTTAATCTACCTTTTGTTAATAAAAAAGTCCATTGTTATTTAAATGCGTTTATAGTAAAGTTGAGTGTCTCTATATGTTTTTGTTTCTGTGTATGTGTATGTGTATGTGTATGTGTATGTGTATGTGTATGTGTATGTGAGTGTGTCTATGCCTATGTGTTACTGTATGGCCGTGGTTGTGAGTGTGTGTGGTTGTGTCCATGGGTGTCTGAAATAATACAAATTTCATTGTACTTGGGCCTACAAATTTCGTTTGTTTGTTTCTATGTGCAATTTATAAAACTATATATCTAAAATTGACTTTAAGAATCATGGTATGTGTACAATTTATAAATCAATATAAATTGCGTTCAATATTGATGGTTTAATATCTTACAGATGGCCCTTCTTTAAATAATCTGCTTCATATATTTAAAGTGTATAGGGATTTGAAGATCTATTTTGCTAATAAATAAGAAAGGAAAAGGAAGCTGCAAGAACTATGCAGCATTATCTTTATTAAAAAAAAAGTAGAAAACTATATTTAGAAAAGATAAGAGTGGATGATTTGTGATGTGGTTAATTATGTATGTGTTTAAAAACATTATTAGGTTAATTATGTATGTGCTTAAAATAACATTATTATTATTATGATTATCATGTTTTGTATGTAATATATAATTTGAATTATTTTAAAAGTGTGAACAATAGTCCGTTAAAATGATAAGTAACATATGTTTTACAAGTATTGAGATATGTTCCACGAAAGATCCCCGACAGGGAATAGGGCAGGCTCGGAGAGACCTTTTACTTTCGGCTTCGGCCACGGGGATAACTATATGTTTTGAGAAAATGACTTTTTTGTAATGTGTTTAAATGATCTAGAAAAAAATATTTTACTTAAAGGTCAATTATACGACATCTTTTCGGAAAAAAATTTTGGTTTTAGCATTGAACTTTGCAAAAAAATTCATTAATAACATAGTACTTTGAAAAATGACATTTTTTGAAATCTTTTTGGATGATCTAAAAAAGTTTCATCTCTTTTACATTAAAGTTCATTTTTAGGATATTCTTTTGGAAAAGAATTTTGGTTTTAGTATTGAACTTTGCAAAAAAAAAAAGTTAATTAATACAATCGTACTTCTAAAAAAGTTTTATCTCTTTTACATTAAAGTTTATTTATAGAACATTTTTTGAAAAAGAATATCGGTTTTAGGATTGAACTCTGCAGAAAAATTCATTAATAGCACCGTACTTTGAAAAAAGTCATTTTCTTGAAATCCCTTTAGAGGATTTGTCAAAGTTTCATTTTCTTTACATTAGAGCTCATTATACGACATTTTTCTAAAAAAGAATATCGGTTTTAGCGTTGAACTTTGCAAAAAAGTTCATTAATAACATCGTATTTTGAAAAAAATGTATTTTTTTGAAATCTCTTTAGGTGATCTAGAACATTTCTATTTCTTTTACATTGAAGCTCATTAATAGGACATTTTTATGGAAAACAATATCGGTTTTAGCATTGAACTTTGTCAAAAAGTTCGTTAATAGCATTGTACTTTGAAAAAATGACATTTTTTTAAAAATCTTTTTAGATGATTCGGAAAATTTACATTTGTTTTTTTATTAAAGATCATTTATAGGATATTTTTCTGGAAAAAATATTAACTTTACCATTGAACTTTGTAAAAAAATTCATTAATAACATCGTACTTTTAAAATAAAATGTTTTTATTAATAAATAAGTTTTTTTTTATTTATCAACCGTGTAACATACGGGTTTGTAACCTAGTATACTATAAAACAAGTTTGTGCTTTAAAATTAATAATCGTTCAATTATATTCGGTGTGTTAAGGTATCTTTAAGAACACCAAATTCCATTAATTTTTATTTAATAAAAAGATTTTGTTATAAATCTTTTTTAACTTTTTTATAACTTAACTATTTTATTATTAATCGATCTTAAATGTTTTGATAATGTCTTTTCATATGATTTATTATTTTTTTAACTAATCATACCGTTTTCTTATTGGAAAATATAAAAGATGACAAAATTTTCACATATGTAGAAATAAAAAAACAATAAAATATTATGTGAGTGCGAAGTTTTTTAATATATGATATTTGTTTTATTTTGAAGTTTTGACAAATACATTTACATTATATATTTTTCGTAAAATACATTGATTTTATTTTGTATATTTAATTAAATAGGTTAACTTAAAAAACAAATATTAAATATCTAAATAGAACTAGATATGAAATGAAATTTTATCAAAATTTGGGACCAAAATAGACGATATGAATAAGATGGTTAAAGGGTTAGATAATACAAAGTGGTTGAAAAACATTTGTTGCTGCTACCGGTGCAAACGAGTCGAGCCGAGCCCGAGCCTGACCAAGCTCGGCTCGGGCTTGTTAAGAAATATACAGGGATCGGCTCGGGCTCGGGCTCGGGCTCGGCTCAGCTCGTTTGTTTCCTGACAAACCTAAACGAGCTTAAGCTTGACTCGAGCTCGTTAAGAAGCTCGTTTACTCTAACGTAGGAAAATAACAACTTACTTAATTTATATGACTAAATATGTTTTCATTTTAATTTATATAAAAGTAAAATAAAAATTATATTATATATAGGCCCGTTTAGGGCTCGCGAGCCTAATCGAGCTTGGTGACACAGGCTCGGCTCAAGCTCGTTTAATAAACGAGCCTTATATTAAGCTCGAGCTCGGCTTGGGCTCGTTTAAAATCGGTCTCAAGTCGAGCTTTTCGCGAACCAGTCCCGGGTAGCTCACGAGCCGGCTCGACTCTTTTACACCCCTAGTTGCTGCAGACTGTAGCTAGACATTCTGTCAATGAGAGAGTGAGAAAAACCATTGCTTTTAAGAAAAACATTGTATCCAATAGTGGATAAAAATAAAACAAGTAAAAGGGTAAAATAGGAATTTCAAGTTCTAATAAATCACATGGCTTGCAGGTGTATGTTGTTGATGACAACTTTGTTATCAACCAAGAAAACGGGATTGATACACCATCGTTGGATAATCTTGCTAGGGTGGGGTTAAGTAACTTATAAATAGTGGTAATATCCTACTATCCATGTGGGACAGTTTGCAAGGGTATTTTGTTAATTTCACAGATAGTTGCACTTCGAAGAGCCAAAAGGAGAAACATGGAATGTTTGATTTTTGCATGTGCTGGTGAAGCTGTTAACTCTATGGACGATTTAACCATTTTGTGTGTTTTGGATGAGTTAGACTTGTCTATGAGCATGTTCTTTAGGGAAGAGAAGTATAACCTTTGTTAAGACTGTAAATCATCGTAATTTTAAATTGTTTTTTACTGGAAATTATCATTTTGTAACGGCGTTAATTGTTATATTTTATATAATTGAAGGACCAAATGACCATATGATTGCACAAATTAAGGATGTTGTTACTTCAACCCTAAAGGATTCTGGGATAGCAAAAGGGAGCACATCGAATTGGGGTCGGTAACCAATTGTCAAGGACTAATTGGAATATAGATTCGATATGGGTCGTCGTGGAAGGAATTAACCAAGAGTGCCCACTTGACGTGGAATCAGGAGAGTTCCGCACCAGGAAGATTGATCGACATCCATGATATGAGAGGTGGTTACCTGTAGCAGGGTATTTGTTTCGGTAATGTCACATGGGCGAGCGTTCGAGTTATGTAAAACATCAAGTTACAATTTAGATGAGGGGAAATGTTGAGTAGATGGAGTCTAATCTGGAGCAGAGCGACTTTACATCCGAAGTTAGGAGGGCTCATCCGATCTGTAGGGTTTGTTGCTTCGGCGGGAAGTATTCCTCTGGCAGAAGTACAAAGGACATTCGGTGTCATAAATCGTGGGTCTACATTATACGCTGATCGTACACTGTTTGTCTGCCACAACATGTTCCCTTGTACTGCCACCTTCTTTATATGCAGATTGTCGGTTCTTGAAGGTCTATCATATCTTCTCCATTTATGCACCCCCTCCTTTATATACTCATCATCCTGCTCCAGATCCGATCATCACAAAAACGAGTGTGTGTGAATATTATAGAGTGCAATCATACTTGTAATTTCTTATATAGCATTCAGTCAATATATAAAATCTCTCTAGTCCCACAGTGGACATAGCTTGATCTCAAGATCGAGTGAACCACTTAATTCTTTGTGTTGATTTCCTTGTTTGTTTTTCTTGTATTTCTTGCTGCAAGTTTTCGTGTGTCGAGTGCTTACTATCAAGGGTTGTTTGGCCTAATCTTGTTCTTGGGAGGTTGAGCATTTCGATCTCGCTTGATGTTCCCCAACAAACCGGTATCAGATCCATGGTCGAAGAAGGAAAGATCAAGATCAACAAGTTTGACGGCCACGATTTACGATTCTGGAGAATGTAGATAGAAGATTATCTTTACCATAAAAAAACTCCATCTCCCGTTAGCCGGTAGAATGCCAGAGGGTATGCCGTTGGAAGAGTGGGAACTGTTGGACCGGCAGGCTTTGGGTGTGGTCAGGTTGTCATTATCGAAGTTCGTTGCTTACAATATCGTAAATGATAAAATCACGTTTGGCCTACTCAGGACGTTGTCCAACATGTACGAGAAACCTTCAGCTGTAAACAAGGTGTTCTTGATCTGACAGCTTGTGAACACGAAGGTGAACGGAATAGGTTTTGTGGCAGAACACGTCAATGAGTTTAATTCCATCATATCGATGTTGATAACGGTGGACATTGGTTTTGACAATGAAGTCCAAGCCTTACTGTTACTATCTTCTTTTCCAGATAGGTGGTCCGGAACGGTAACTGTGGTTAGTAGTTCATCCGGAGCTGCAAAACTCACGTTCGAAGGCATTCGTGATTTGATCTTTGGGGAATATATCCGAATGAGGAATGCAGGTGAGTGTTCTGGAAGTTCATTGGCAATAGAGGAGAGGGGAAGAATACCAAATCGAGGAGGCGGTGGCGGTGGTAAAGGAAAATCAAAGTCATAGAGAAGGGGTCAGTCCAAGAGCAAATAAGATGTGGTCTGCTGGAAGTGCAAAGAGAATGGGCACTTCAAAAATCAGTGTCCGAAGCCTTCTAGTTCCGGAGAAGGAAATAGAGAAGTGAATATCGCGGAAGATTTCGAAGATGCTCTCATTTGCTGTGTAAAGATTCGTCGAGTCTTGGATAATGGACTCGGGTGCATCCTTCCATGCTTGTCACAACCAAAGTGTAATGAAGAATTTTAGACGTTACAGCGGTAGCGTGAGACTTGCGGATAACAAGAGCCTAGATATAACCGGAGTTGGAGATGTTACACTCCGGACATCCTTGGGAATGAAATGGACTTTGAAAGATGTCAAGTTCATTCCGAGTCTGAAGAGGATGTTGATATCAGTGGGGCAGTTGGATGATGAAAGGCACAATGTTGAGTTTGGCAACTATCATTGGAAAGTGACGAAGGGCAACATGATCGTTGCTCGCGGGCAGAAGCGAGTGATTATCTATATGGTGAAGGACTCCTTGGACGAGATAAATACTGCAGAAGAAGACCAGAAAGTTTCTACTTTGTGGCACCAAAAACTTGGCCACATGAGTGAAAAGGGGATGAAGATGTTAGCTGCAAATGGCAAGATTCCGGATGTAAAGGCAACTACCATAGATTTCTATGAGCCCTGCGTTTTCAGTAAACAGAAGAAGGTCACCTTCTCTTAGGTGGGCCAAGCTCCGAATGCTACAAAACTTGAGCTTGTGCATTTTGATGTCTACAGACCACGTCTGTATTGAGATTAATTGTCATTTTACACGTTACCATCTTCAGCAGGGGACTATCTCTCTCCCTCATGTTTTATCCACCTTACAGATTGCAAATATTTTACGAAGCCCTTGCAAATATTTTACGAAGCCCTTGACTGCTCCTCGGTTTCATCTTTTGACTAACAAACTCTCAATGCTTATTGCTGTCGCATTGTGAGTTTGAGGGGGGATGTTAGCCTAATTAGATTATTGGGCTCCTTTGTTTGGGCTTTATGTTTATCCCTCTTTTGCTAGGTTTAACCTAATTAGCTCTCTTTATATATTTTGTCTTTCCCTTTCTTTGTACTTGTACTTTTCTTTGATAATAATATGAAACCCTGACCATTTTCTGTCTTTTGGTTATCAGTTTACATGTGGATGGGGTGGGCGGTTGTAGACAGTGGTGGTTTTGAAGAAAGAAAGAGGAGGAAGGTGGTAGGCTTTAGGGTTAGGGTGAGAGAGGATATTTTCTAAAAGAGTAATCTTAAATAAACTCCACTATGTGTATGAGTGTGTGTTATGTGGGTTGACCCTCACACACATGTGTCCCATCATGAGGTTTCTTTTAGCACACCCTTTCTAAAAACATCACATTTAAAATGAAAAACGAAATGAGAATTAATAAAAACATTAAATAGAAATAAAATAGTAATTTTCGATCCGTTATGAAACAAAAAGAAACTATATGATGAATCACATATGCTAATAGAGCATAAAACCGTAGACAGTCCCCATAGTAAAAAAGAAGATAAAAGATTATCATACAACTTTTTGTAAACCACAAGCAATCATGTACCTTTGTGTTATTTTTATTTAGAGTTAATACCATAAAAATAGTTTGTTAATACCATAAAAACTATTGTAGTTTGGTCAAAATTCAGTTTAAGCATTATATATTTTTTTTGTTCTATAAAACCACTCGTACTTTCAAAAAATTCATAAAAACCACTAATATTTTCAAAAAAATCCATTGCCACCACTATAACATATAAAATTCATGATTGTATGCCGTCAATTCGAAAAACTTCTTACCCCGTCGCATTCAAAATTTAGTAGGTTTACTTGGACACTCTATGCACTCACAACATGGTCGAAGAGCTACGAAGACAAAATTCACATGTAGACAACTTTATGTATAATTTTCACTGCGATAAAGTTCTAATATTTGTTTCAAATGTCGATATGAAAATTTTCACACAATCTTTCGATTAAAATAATTTTAAAAGATATAAAATAAAACGAATAATGGTCACAGTAAAATTCTTTGAAAATATGACTGATTTTTTTAAATAATAAAAATATAATAATTAAACCAAAATTTTGACCAAACCATAATAACTTTTATCTTATTAACCAATTTATTTAAACCGGATGAAATCCATTCTCCACGACCTTCGTCCATCGTATTCCTTCTCAAAATCAGTAGCCCTATCCTTTTTACTAAATGATCATTTTATAAATTTTTAATATTTATTTATTATATCCACCTCCCTAATTACTGTGCAATAAAACATCCTTTTTACTAAATGATCATTTTATAAATTTTTAATATTTATTTATTATATCCACCTCCCTAATTACTGTGCAATAAAACATTTTGGAGAGCAATAAGTAAAAAGGATACAAATATATTCATCCTTTTACACATTCAGATTCATTTTTCTCTTTCAAGCTCGTAGATTTTGTACGTTCATCCCTCACCGTACCATATTCTTCATCAGGTCAAACATGTATGTTTCATCTCACAATGCTATATATTTCTTTTTCTTTTTCTTTATCTCGTATTGTTTTCATCTCTACGTTTCGTTTCCCTCATGTTGCTGGCATTGAGATAGAACCAGAGTCAAAATTCGTAACTGTTATTTTATTTTCTGCATGGTGATATGCATTTATGAAAAGAAGCATTGAAATTTGTCAACTGGTTTAAAGCATTCAAGGTGCTTGTTATAATGCCTCAATGAGAAAGAATATAGAAACACTCTAAAACCACACGAGCCATGCTCTTTTTTACTTGGCAAATCATCATTGTGAGCTTATATATTTATCAGTTGTTTAATCTTATATTGTTTGTATAATTAGATAGTTGTCTAGTAAACATGTATATTTAATATAGCTTCATAAACAAATTTAGTTTTTCGATTGTCAGGTATGATTTCTCATGTCCTTCATAATATATACCAAAAAACCAATAACCAAAATGACAAGGTAAAAAGATGTGTTCTGGAGAAAAAAATGTTTACAGTAGGATATTAAATAGATTATATTTAAAGATTGTTGAAACGAAATTTATCTGTTCACAAAATAGGGAAAAAAAAAACACAGATCAGTTGACCTTTTTGGCTTTGATGAAGTTTTAGAGAAAATTACATTTTTGGTCCCTCACTATAGCTGTTTTTTTTTCAGTTGTGGTCCTGAAAAGTTTTGGTTGCAATTTTCGTCCTTGTTTCAAGTTAAATAACTATATTTTGGGAGCAAGATTGCAAAAATCAGCTATACTCAGACTACTCAGGGGCCAAAATAGTAATTTTACTTGGAATAAGGACCAAAGGCGATACAAGAACCTTAGATAAAGACCAAAATTGCAAGAGAAATTTTTGAAACCAAAATTGAAAAAATTAGTTATATGCAGGAACCAAATAAAGTTATTTACTCAGTTTATTTTCTTAACATCTTTTTACATGTATTTCAGGGTGCTGGTGCGTTTGAGGTTGCTACTTGGCAGCATTTAGTTGGTCATTTTTCAGGTCTTTTATTGTCTTTTTTTTTCTTTTGACTTTTTTTTTAAATTCTTGTGACCAGCGTGCTCAACCTGTTGGTGATTTTAGTGTTATCAACATATTTTGATGTAGTCATGATTGATATTAAGACAGACTGAGTTAAGTTTACGTTCCGAGATAGGATGTACAGGATGCACATTCGGATTTATATTTAAAGATTGTTGAAAAAAGACACTAACTTTACCAAAAATTTCAATTTTGACACTCAGTTTTTTTTTCAATTTAGTCATTATCTTTTTAATTTTTTTCATAAAAGACACTAACATTTTAATTGAGTTTCAAAATTAACCAATTGACCGGCTGAACGGGTTTTGCGATTCTGATAATACAATATGCCTACGTGGATGATCCTACTTGGCATATATTAGGGTTTAATACAAGCATCTCGTATTCTTCCCTCATTACACCCAAAATTCTAGGTTATCGGCTTCTAGAGTGTGCGATTTCTTCAACACATTAATGGGTTCAACTGGTTCATCATCCCAGAGTGGTTTCAGCAACTCTACGAAGGGTCCCTTTAGGAGGTGTTACTGTGGCCTTTCAGCTCCATTATTGGTATCCTGGAGTGACAAGAATCCTGCTAGAAGATATTTTGGATGCCGGTACTTTCCTAATCAGAAAGAAGATTGTGGGTTCTTTGAATGGTATGATGAAGAAAGTAATGCGTGGTACAAGCAAAAGCTGAATGAATTGAAGCCAAAGAAGAAAAAAAATGTATGGTTTGGGAAACCCTAGTATGATGTGTCTTGTTAGGGTTATGATTGGGTTGCTAGTATTTTTAATAATCATTGTGTTGATGTTGCTGTTTTTGTTGTTAAAGGGGTAAGTTAGGGTAATGTTTTATGTTTTATGTAAGTGTCTATGGTAAGGTCCAATGTTGACAACTTTTGTACGTAAGAATTATTGTAGTAGTCTTATTAGGTTAGTGTAATGTTGACGAATTAGGTAAGTGTAATGTTGATGTTACTGTAACGTCCAATGTTGACGAATTTTGTATAATATTAATGTGTTTGTGTATGTATTAATGTGTTTAAGTGTTCAATGGAAGTATGTTGCTATAAAAGGATAATTTACACCTTGTACTTTGAAAACAGATCAGATGGAAAACAGATCAGATCAGATGGTAAGGTCCAATGGTAAGGTCAGGTCAGATCAGATCATATCAGATCAGATCATATCGGATCAGATGGATAATTTAGACTTTGTACTTTGAAGTATGTTGCTATAAAAGGATAAGTTAGAAATTGTGTTCAATGGTAAGGTCCATTGTACTTTGAAAACAGATCAGATCAGATACACTCTTTTAGACATTGTACTTTACAATGTCTATTTAGACATTGTACTTTGAAAACAGATCATATCAGATGGAAACAGATGATATAAAAGAATAATTTAGACATTGTACTTTACATTTCAATGTTCCAGGTAAGTTTGTGTTACAAGCCATGACATTTCAATGGGTATTGAACAGAAGTACGTTGCTATAAAAGAATAATTTAGGCATTGTACTTTACATTTCAATGTTCCAGGTAAGTTTGTGTTACAAGCCATGACATTTCAATTGGTATTGAACAGAAGTACGTTGCTATAAAAGAATAATTTAGGCATTGTACTTTACATTTCAATGTTCCAGGTAAGTTTGTGTTACAAGCCATGACATTTCAATGGGTATTGAACAGAAGTACGTTGCTATAATATGCAATTAAATGAAAGTACGTTGCTATAATATGCAATTAAATGAAAGTACGTTGCTATATATAGATGAAATGGTATTCAGTCAACATTTAAGTTTTACCTGAAAGTCATTGTGATTCACAATGACTGAATGTTCCAAGTACCCAAGCCAAATTACAAAAAGGGTACTCTAGTTCTGGTATACAATTTACAAAATAAACTGTTATCTAGGGGGATACATTTACAAAAAGGGCTTACAAAAATAATTACCCATCTACCCCTAAAATCACTAACTCCAACCAACTCCAAAGTATAAGGATCGCCACTGGTTGAACCTGGACCACCCTTAATTTGAATCAGTTTTGCATTCAGAATTCTCTCTGACTTCTTCCTGGATTTCAGCTTTTGCTTTGATGGTTGCGTTTCTACAATAAATTCATGTTGTTGTGTTTCAGCAACCACGTCTACTTCTTCATCACATTGTGACAGTTGTTCCACCGTAATTGGTAATGGTGTCTCCAGTAAGACATTTACAACTTCAGTCATTCTGTATCCTGATTCAATAAGGTATTTAGCAGTTGCATAACCCTTCAAAGTTTGTACAACGTCTACTTCTTGTAGTCCGTCATCCCCGACTTCAATGGTAGGACCAGTTGCTTCTTGTCTCGCTGCAATGCCATCATCCAACTTGTCATTGCCCTGGTAAAAAATTACATAAAAATTACATAGTTACAATCACATATTAAGAAAAACGATAATTTGTACATCTTGTAGTTATGATCACATATTTAAAAAAATAAAATTTGTACATCTTGTGTCGCTGCAATGCGTTCATGCAACTTCTCATTTGGTGGTAGTGGTTTTGTTTGATTTTTTCCTGTCTCATGATGGCTTGTTTTCAATGGTCTTCTAATGGTAGGACCAGACCTGCTTGGCATAGGTTGGATGCCCGTCTCATGCTGGCTTGTTTTCAACGGTCTTCCAATCTTTTTCTTCTCTTTTGGTGGTGGTGGTTTTGTTTGATTTTTGCATGTCCTTTTGTTGTGTCCTTGTTCCCAGCAGTTTCTGCAAATTATACTACCACAACTGGCTCGTACTCTCTTATATCCACTATCATCCTCTGTTGCATGTTTTCTCCTTTTGGTTTTAGGCCTGCCTGGCATTCTTCTCGCCATTGGTGGTAGTGGTTTAGTGTAAGGGGTTTTAGCCCACATACTACTACCATTTAGTGGCCTAATATTTCCTTTGTAAGTCTCTACAAATTTGTTTTTGCTAAACCAGTCGCTTATGTATTCATGTGGATGTTGGTGTGTGTAGTTCATAGCTGCACAAGCATGGACACACGGAATGCCAGATAATTCCCACATCCTACATGTACAAAGACCTTGTTCCAAGTCTACTTAGAATGCGTCACAGCCTAGCCTAACTTCAAAAAGTTTTGCCTCACTAGCTACAACAGCCCATAACCTATAATATGTTAATTCATGAAATGTGAGTTACACGTTAGTTGAATTTTATTACTGAATAGAAAATAGTACCTCATGTCAGCACACCGGAGTTTGAGATTTCTTAAAATAGCAGGGAAAACATCCTCCTTCCATGTCACGTGTTTGTTCGACATTCTGCAAAACCTTTCCATAACGTATGTTCTTATCTCTTCCAACATGGTAAGTATTGGTTTTGTCCGTGCCTCCAGTATGACAGAATTGAAACTTTCAGATATCCCGTTCTCCACAGCCTCACAAGCCCTTCCTTCAGCAAAGTATGCCCTACACCAAGTATCTGGGTGCTTGTCAACGAGGTATTCATATGCATTGTTATTAATACCCTGTAGTTCATCCATTGCCAGGAGAAAAGATGCCTCAGTTGTTGAAGTTGTTGCTGCCCAAAATAATCTTTTGTAATCGACGCCATTGTAAGTCTTTTTGAAATTTGCATATACATATCTCGCACATTGTTTGTGCTCCGCTAAAGGTAAAACAACCTTTGCAGCCTCCACTAAGCCCTGAATTTTATAAAAAATTAATTAGACATTGTACTTTACAATGTCTATTTACACATTGTACTTTGAAAACAAATGAGATCAGTTGATATCAGATCAGATACACTCTTTTAGACATTGTACTTTGAAAACAAGTTACTGAACACTTTTGTATAAAAGGATAATTTGTACATGTGCATTACCTTATGCTGATCGGATATAATAGTCAGTCCACCACCATCGATTAGCCCAATGTCATCTACGAGCAACTTCATGAACCACTCCCAGTTTGCTTTGTTCTCAACATCAACCACGGCCCATGCAATTGGGTATACCTGGTTGTTCCCATCCCTTCCAATTGCAGTAAGCAACTCTCCCTTGCATTGGCCTTTAAGGAAACACCCGTCTAAGCCAATAACTCGTCTACAGCCCCTACTCCACCCTTCTTTCACTGCTTTGAAACAAACGTAAAACCGGTGAAAGTAAGTGCATCCAACTGGATTGACTGTAACACACACTTGTACTGTACTCCCTGGGTTAGATCTTAGGATCTCTGAACCATAGTCCCATATACGAGCATAATGTTCTGTGAGCTTCCCATTTATAATTTCCAATGCTTTCTTCCTTGCCCTATAGCATTGTCCCTTTGATACTTCACACAGAAACTTCTTCCTGACTGCTTCTTTAATTTCTCTTCCTTTCATTCTTGGCCTCTTACATAATTCTTTTATAAATTGTTGGGCAATCCATTCAGGATTGACCAATGTAGCCTTCCTAAACTCCCTAACACAAGTGTGTGTCTCATTAAATCCTTTAATTTGAAAGGATCGTTCCTTGTTCATCCATGAAGCCCACATGTTGAAATGACAACTTTTCCCATTTTTATCCGTACCACACTTTGCTTGAAGCCTTTCACTAGAGGATTTGACGACTCTGATTGGATACCCATTCGCCACTGCATAATTTGTCAGGCAATATCGTAACTGGTCTTGGTTAGCAAACCTTTCCCCAAGATGTGGCTTCATCTTCTTCCAATGAGTATTAGGGTCATGCATACCATATTGAGTAGGTATTTCACCTGACTCATCATCCTTGTCCCTATCTAACACTCCTTCATTGTCAGATATTCCGTCTTCTTTAATTGCTTCATCTTCAGGTTTATCATTTGTGTGAGGGACATCGCAAAAATCATACAGAAAAGCATCAACGGGAACATTTTTTATCTGGGAACTACATTCTTCCTCATCACTATCCCCTAATTCCTGATCAACCACAAACGCATGCTCGTCAGATTCACTTTCTAAATCTCCTTCCCACTCACTCTCTTCAAAGTCAGAACAATAGTTTGGGCCTTTATCACTGTTATGAATAAAAAGAAAGTCAGTAATAGCAACATATATTGATAACAGATTTATATATTAACAAACCAATTAATATAATTAGGTGATACTAAAAGAAGCTTCAAAGGTTATACAAGATGCTGGAAGGACTTGGAGACATGCTTCAAAGGTTACACCATTAACTGTAAACTGTAAGCTTACAGTCTGTATAATATTTATATTATTAATTGTAGTTGATTAATGGGTGTAAACTGTAAAGAAGAACTCATGTGGATTTGTTTGTGGTTAATGACAGTTAATTGTGGATAATCATTTCCCTCAAGATCCAAAGGTTATACATTTCAATGGTGTAAACTGTAAAAGAAGCTTCAACGGTTATACAAGAAAAACGAGCATCCAATACGTTCTTAGCACAGTCGCAAACTTGAAATCAAAGAGCATCATAAAAGCAAAATTGAAATGGCAACAAAAGCATCATACAGTTAACGAGAGACACAGACAACGGATTTCTTTTGTACGTTCTTAGCACAGTCGCAAACTTGAAATCAAAGAGCATCATAAAAGCAAAATTGAAATGGCAATGCCTGCATCATACACTTAACGAGAGACACAGACAAGGGGGGACGATCCGCTTGGCAACTAACCTTAAATCGAGTTTCATATCCGAATTTCGTTTGATTTTGGACATCGAACTCCTACGCGATCATCGATTTCGCCTCTTGTAACCGGTGAAACCTAATTCCCGTTTCAACTTGCAGAGAAACCTAATTCCCCAACTCCTATGCCATCGACTTGCAGAGATGACTGTGTTCCCGTTTCATATCCGATTGAAGTTTGAAATAAGTATCGATGACTGTGTTCCTCTTTCAAGCTTTGAAGAGTGTGTTGGCATACAGGTTTAAGTGTTGGCATACGGGTTTAAGTGATAACCGGTGACCTGGCCTTTGGTAACCGGTTAAACCGACTCTCCAAGTCAATTGGTTAATTTTGAAACTCAATTAAAATGGCAGTGTCTTTTATGAAAAAAATTAAAAAGATAATGACTAAATTGAAAAAAAAAACTGAGTGTCAAAATCGAAATTTTTGGTAAAGTTAGTGTCTTTTATAGAATTTACCCATGAAATTTATCAACTCAGGGCATGCAAAAAGCTGCAAAAACTTGCTCTAGTAGTATGTAAAGCTGTTTCTTAGGCCCCTTTTTTCTCATTAATTGCCACCTGGATATTTAAAAAGCAGAAATTACATTTTGGTCCCTGAGTATGGTTGGCTTTTGCAATTTTGGTCACAAGCAGTTTCTCATGCAGTTTTGGTCCCAAATGTTTTCTCTTGCAACTTTGGTCATTATTTAAGGTTCTAATATTTTTGGTCCCTTTTCCAAGTCCCCACACAAAGACGGAAATTGCAAGGAAAACTTATTGTGTAACACCCGACTTATTTAACAAAACACCCCGTAAAAAAATTTTTATTTTTCAAACCATATATTTTACAATAAAACATTATACAAAGGGTATTTGTCAACATAAACAGGTACAAGTGTATCAAGGATTACAATACATAAAGATATTATACATCCATTAAGCCGGGTTGTCACTTCACCATTGTAACACCCCAAATTTTCACACAATTTTTTTTTTACTTATATTACAAATATTTAGTCATACGAACCATTTAAGTTTTTACAAACGGGGTATCATAAATTTGCATCATAACCACAGTTCAAACCTGTTATTTTACATTTTTGTACAACAGAAGCTACGGTCCCACACCCGACTCTTCTAATGCCCTTCCTGCTTACCTGAGTACATAGCATTTTAAAAAAAATAATACGTGAGACATAATGTCTCGTGAGCATTATGGGTTTAGACCCAAAACAGTTTTCCAATAATGATTTCATTCTTTAAACTTTCCAATATTTTATTTCCTATGAGCGCACCCATAGGTATTCCTTATTCTGTGATGGTATATTCCTACGAGCGCACCCGTAGGTTTTATACGAGACGCACCCGTATAACTACTTCCCCAATAACATGAAACGGATTCATGTATCAAGGTAAGACAACTACTTCGCGACGGGAGGTACCATCCCAGTAGTGTCTTATTGCCACCCCTACCGCAGCAGGCAGTGGTCTTTATCCGGATACTACGCAACTTATCATCATGGGCCAATCACATTATTACTTCACTGTATTTCTGATTTTACTTCTTTACACATTATAATCATATTGTTAATAAAATACCTTTAAGCTATAAAACCACTTTGACTCCAAAACATTTTAAATAAAAATTCATTTTGCTATGTACCAGAAAATCCACATAACACTCACCTCGGTCACCTAGAAGTTACTTAGCTTCGTGGACTCCTTTATCTTTCGCTTGATCAATTCTATTAGAACCACCACCTATTATATACAAAATATATATTTATACTCAATTCATATATATATAATAACCAACTTCATAGCACAAGAGTGCCATACAATGCAACTACGGGTCATAATTAGACTAAGACGCTCATTATAATAACTTTCTTTAATTTGTAAATTTTCCCGAAATACGCGTATTTTACTACAGTACCCTCGGGAGGTCGTATTTCGGTTCCGACAATTTTCTACAAAGTTTTGGACCATAAGGGACTTATGTTTAAAATTTGAGGTCAAACGGACAAGTCTAACCCCAACTTTCAAAATAAAAACTCGAAATCCCTCCTCAGTATATTACACGGTCGTGTAATATATGCTTTGAAAATTACACGGCCGTGTAATGAACCAAAGCTGCATTTTCACTCTGGCGCGGCGCGCGCCGCGCCCAGGTGAGGGGCGCACCGCTCCTGACGAGCAGCAGTCCATAATGTCCCGATTTTTATGCTACAATTTCCCATTTTCTCATATTAAGTGCTAAATACATAACTTAATCGTTTTAGAATCATTCCAGGGCAATAACCTTAAATTTTCATCAAGTTTTAACTTGTGAAAATCATAATTTCTTACCAATTCATATCAAACCCGTTTTTACCCATTTTCACCAAAAATACCAATTTTTGAAATTAATCACTTAGGAATGTTTTAATGCATCCTAAATGATCCTTAGAGCCCAGCAACACCATTAAAATCAGTTTTAATCCAACAAACCCATTTCTAGGGTTCTTAAGTTCAAATTCCATTTTCATGAATTCCACCACAATTTATGGTTAGAAATCTATTACTTGTGTTGATTTGAGCTAAATAAGACATATGAATTCGTTGTGGTAACTTCTTAGCAAATTTCAGTTTAGAAGCTAACCACTACAACTTGGATATATGAGTTCATATTACAAAACTTACCTCAATTGGCTTTGGAACTCTTCAATCCTTCACCAAGACTCAAATTGATCACCTCCTTCCTTCGTGAATGCTCCAGAAATCGTGACCTCCCTATGCTCTCTAGCTCTCTCTCGTTCTTTCTACAACCTTCTGGCAATTATGAGAGATAAATCCCAATTATGTTCCAAATTTTCATTTCCAACCCTCCAGTTTCAACTCTTCCATTTTAGCACTCAAAACTACTTTTTATTGCATGACATTTCATTCTTTTCCATAATTATCCTATAACACAAATTATTTTCCACCAAAGTCCAAGACATGGCAAAAAGACCAATTTGCCCTTCTTCCACAATTCTACTAGTACACACGATTATTTTACATTTTATTACATTTTTTTTTCGCGGGTACTTACAACCATCCTAAGTCCTTAGTCACGGACTTTATCTTTTCCCTTAGCGGGATCACGCTCACCTGCAGGGACATATCAAATAAAATTGTGAGCTATAAAGCCCAATGAGTAATCAGCAAATAACATTTCACATATGCAAGAGTATAATAACAATTAAACTCTTAAACAGTTTCTGTCCCATATATCATAGTCATCACTGACCGCACCATAGATCATAGCCATATAGGCCGCACCAAATATCATAGCCATATAGGCCGCACCAAAACATTTTAGTTAATCAAATCATAGCCCTAAGGCCGCACCATCAGTTTTATCGTTTAGATCATAGCCCAAAGGCCGCACCATCAGTTTTATCGTTTAGATCATAGCCCAAAGGCCGCACCAGTTTAGGTTCAATAACCCAAAATCATGGTCCCAAGACCGCACCAATTAAATTTCAAGAATAGTAATCATAGCCATGAGGCTGCACCATATGGACTTTCAATCCAATAACATATCCATATATTTTTTGAGTATTCTACCCTTATCCCATATTCAACTACTTCAAGTAGGGCCATAGTAATCACCATATATCACATTAGATATAGTCAAGATTACTCACCTGAATGCTTGCTACCACTAGCTTTAGTTATTTCTTGCCTTGAAATGGATTCCGCAAGATTTTGTCCCGTACCTATAATTTCATTCATTTCACAATGATTATAGGTTAATTTACCATTTCAGTTGGTTCTAGTGCACAAGAGTCTAATATAAGACTAATTCCAAGCATTTCCAACCAATAACCATCGTTATAAAAATTTAATACACTTCCCGAAATACGCGTATTCTACTACAGTACTTTCGGGAGGTCGTATTCGTATTTTGATAATTTTCCATGAAGTTTCACAACATATTAGACATATGTTTAAAATTTCAGGTCAATTGGATAAGCCTAGCATCAAAATCAAACTTGGAAATTGCACCAAATTTTAACAGAGAAGAACTTCATTTCTGCCGCACCCTCGCGTCGCGACAGAGGCTATGGTCGTGTCGCGACAGCTGCAATTCCAGGCAGTGAATTCCGATTTTGTGCTAGAAAATCTCATTTTCTCTTATTAAGCCCTTATTACTCGACTTAATCACTAGGAATTGTTCCAATACCAAAACCTTTGACTAATAACAAGTTTTAAACCATTGAAGGATCAAGTTTATCACAAGAACTCATCATCTAGGGTTCTTGATCAAAATTTCAATTCTTTCAAAATAGCAACCTACTTCCATATTCTTGAATTAAGTTCTTTTAACATGACTTACTGGAAGTATTAAGCCACTTAGACACATAATTCATGACTGAAATTACAAATTTCAGTTTCTATAAAAACTCATCAAGAACAAACTAGGTTAGAACTTGAAATACTAACCTCCAATACTTCCAAACCTTCAATCCAAAGCCAATTATCAAATTCCTAGCTTTGATCTTCGCGAAATCTCTAAGATTCTGCAGAACCCGTACAAGAAACCCTCTCCCGTGTTCCAAAATGATCAGCTCAACACATGGGAGAATGTTCTAGCTTTTATATTTCCAGAATTTGCATTTTAGTCCTTGGAATTCTATTTCTTGAAGTTTTGCCACAACTAACATATTTTATGACAAAAACCAGTTTTTATAACATTTTAAGTCCAAAACTCAAAATATTATTACAAACCAAATCCTTTTCTGTCAAAAAGACCAAATTACCCTTCTAAGGTAAAATGACCCATTTACCCTTTTTATTATTTTTACATATAAGAAGTGTCTTGGCGTTACATATTGTGACCAATCAGGGACCAAAAATGTGATTTACTCTATTCCCTAAAGTATGGGAAATTGTCACTGTAGCACAATGACGTTTCAAGAAAAGCTTTAATTGGTCCCTAATGTTATTTTTTTTTGCCAAAAAAAGGAACAAAGTAATGAAAACCCGTTTAAAAAGACCATTGACCCCGAACTGAAGTAGTCATCCGGTTAAAATACATGAGTCAGCAACCATGTCATCAAATGAAGTGCTCGTGTTAATTGTAATGTATCCTACTCACCTGCCATGTCATCAAGCTTAATAATATAGTGTATAAAACTTGAAAGGCGGTTCAAACACGAAAACCCTTTTGGATCTACAACCAGAAAACCCTTTCCTCTAGCAGATTATTCTTCGTGCTAATGGAATCAAACTGCAAAGTCGATGTGCACTATCATGGAGTGTTCACTAGGCAACCCTTAAGTTACTCTGACGGCATGCATCACCTGTTTGAAGATATAGATTTTGCCGGGATGGATTTAGAAGAATGTGTGAAGTTTCTTGAAAGATTTACGGGAGAGAAGTGCAAGAACCTATATTTTTGTTTACCTGAGTGCGAGATAGCAGAAGGACTGAAGATGATTACAGACGAGATGGAATATGTTGAGTTCATCGAGATAGCTTATCATTGTGGAACTGTTGTGCCAATGTACATGGATCATACTGGTGTCAATGTGCAGGAATGGATAGTTGAAGACCACAAGGAAGTGATTAGCCCTGAAGATCACCATTCGGGAGTAGGAGGTGGATTTGAACCCCAAATGGTAGAGGGGATTGACATAATTGACCTCAACACTCATGTGAACAACACAAAAACACCACCTGAGATGGCAGATGGGTAAGAAAATGAGATGGGTGAGCATGATCCAGATGAAGTTAACATTGCTAACATTGATACACAAGATGATGTGCAAACAAGGTTTAATGCAGAAGTTGATTGGAAGAAACAGAAGCATGTACTAGGTATGCGTTTTGAAAGCCCTAAACAGTTGAAAGATATGCTTTGTAACTATGCTGTAGCAAATGGATATCAATTGTGTTATAAAAATAATGATAGTAGGAGATTATTGGCAAATTGTTGTGGTGGTGATTGTTCATTTAGGCTTTGAGCATCATGGATGAGTGAGGAGCACTCATTCCAAATTAAGTCTCTAATCCATGAGCATAATTGTGCAAGGAATTTTAAGTTTGATTCAATAGTTAACTATGCTTGGATTGGTAGTCACTACACTACTGAGATTCTTCAAAACCAAAAATTGACTGCTAGGCAACTAAGGGAAGATGTGAAACAGAAATTTGGGATAGAGGTTAGCATAAGTCAATGTAGAAGAGCAAAGACACATGTATTGAGTCTAATCCAGGGAACCATAGTTGAACACTATGCCAAACTTTGGTCATATGGAGAGGAGATTAGAAGATCTAATCCAGGGTCTAATGTGAAAGTGGGGGTAAATTGCATGCCAGATGGAAAAAATTACTTCACTAGGTTTTATGTGTGCTTTCATGGATTAAAATAGGGTTGGAAAACTGGTTGTAGAAGAGTGATTAACCTTGATGTGTGTTTTTTGAAAGGTTTATGTTCTGGTGAGTTGTTAAGTGCAGTTGGGAGGGATGCAAATAATCATATATACCCAATTGCATGGGCTGTAGTTTGTGTGGAAAACAAAGATAACTGGAAGTGGTTCATGGAGAACATTACAGAAGATCTGCACCTTGAAAGTGGTCTTGGAGTGACTTTGATGTCAGATCAACATAAGGTATGGTTTAATTGTAACTTTTGTTTAGTATGTACTTATTTGTATTTGATGATGTTGTAATGCACCATGTAGGGTCTGTTAGAGGCTGTGAAGGAAGTCTTACCGGCTGCTGAACATAGACAGTGTGCTAGGCATATTTATGCTAACTTCAAGAAGAGATTTTCTGGTGCTCACTTTGAAAACTTGTTTTGGAAAGCAAGCAAGGCTACAACTGAACCTCATTTCAAAGCAGTAATGAAAGAAATTGAGTTGCTAAACCCTGCTGCTCATGAACATCTAATAGAAAGGGATCCTAAGACATGGTCAAGGGCCTTTTTTAGATTAGACAGTATGTGTGATGCTGTAGAGAATGGTGTATCTGAAAGCTTTAATAGTGTGCTTGTTGAAGCAAGGAAAAAACCAATTATAACAATGCTTGAAGAAATACGTACTTATGTGATGGAAAGGATGCATAAAATGAAATTGAAAGGATGCAACTGGCCTGACTACCAAGTTTGCCTTGCCATTAGACAAAAAATTAATGAGCTGAAAATCCAACAAAGGTATGTATCTATTGTTTATATACTAATTTTATAATGCCTAATATACTTATTATACTTTTGATCTGTTGTGAATTTCCAGATATTGGCAAGTGCTTCCTAGTGGCCTTCTCCAATTTGAAACTAGGAACTTAGGAGAATCTTATGTTGTTGACTTGGAAAAGAAAACTTGCACCTGCAGGCTGTGGCAACTCAATGGATATGGGTGTGTGCATTCTATTGCAACAATATCATACATAAACGGGACAATTGATGCTTATGTGGACCCACTTTATCTAGCAACCTTTTACAAGAATGCTTACAAGTATCAGTTGCAAGCCATGAATGGACAAGACATGTGGCCATCTACAGATTATACTCCTCCTTTGCCACCAATTAAAAGAAGAATGCCGGGTAGGCCAACATTTAAAAGAAGAAGAGATGCTTCTGAAAAAGTTGGTAAACATACTGCGTCCAAAGTGGGCAAAAGAGTACTTTGTGGGATATGTAAACAGCCTGGCCATAACAAGAGTACTTGTAAGCAAGGTCAAAGGCCATCTAAGGTCAGGGTGAAAAAAGGACCAAGCAAAAAAGGCAAATGGAGGTAATAATAAAGAGGCAGGTTCTCAATCACATGCTAGGGCTGGAATCCAAGTAAATGCAACTGATGGGGATGGAATCCAACTAAATGCAACTGATGGGGATGGAATCCAAGTAAATGCAACTGATGGGGATGGAATCCAAGTAAATGCAACTGTTGGGGATGGAAATCAAGTCAATACAAGTGTCCAAGATAAAGGTCAAGATAATGAAACTAAAGGGGATGGAATCCAAATGAATGCAAATGAGCCTGAAATTGGTGTCAATGAAAGTAGCATGGTAAATGAGGAGGATGTTATTGGTATTATGACAATGCCAAGTTCAACACTAGGGAAACGTGTGCCAAAAAGGTCAGAGCGGATTGTGAAAAAGAAATTGGCAAAAAGAGTTGAAGGAAAGAATGGTGAAGGCAACACTTCTGAAGTCCCAGTCGATTTAGATTAGTTGTTTGCTATGGTTAGACATTGCTTGTTATGTTTGGTTATGTACTGACTTTGGTTGTTTTGTTTGGTTATGGTTGTGGGTCGAATTAGACATATTGACTTTGCTTGTAATAAATGTTGAACTTGTTATGTTGTGACTTTGCTTGTTTCAAAAGGTGTAATGTACTTTAAAATTAGGACCAAATCTGGAAAAAAATTTCTGAATATATAGCAATGTACTTTATAATTGAACCAATGTACTTTAGCAATGCACTTTCCAATGTAACAAATTTGGGACCAAAATGTAATCAGACAAAACGACCAAATTATAGCAATGTACTTTATAATCAGACAAAAGGACCAAAATGTAACAAATTTTGGAAGTACGTTGCTATTACAAGATAAATATTCAAACTAGCACACCATTTCTGAAAAAAAAAAAAACAGGTCCCTGCTCAATTTGTTTCACACTTTTGGTCAATAAGGTGTTGTTGACACCATTTCTAATCCACTGATCCAAATTTTTTCACACCATTTCTAATCCACTGATCCAAATTTTTTCACACGATTTCTCAGCAATTTTGTTTACACCATTTCTAATCCATTGATCCAATAACAGACTTCATATCAACCTAACCAATCCACAAACATCACCATTTGTACATTTCCTGCTGATCGACCAGAAACACATATCAAGCAAACCAATGCACAAACATATACAAAAAAGGACTGTTGTTATCATCCACCAGAAACACATTTCTTCAGTTAACATAATATATATTCGATTAACAAAAAATTTCAACCACATTAGTAATAACATAACTGAAACCTGGATTACCAACCCTAAAACCAAACTAAAACAAAAGTTAATTAACCCATTCACCATAACCCCTTAACCGATAATCTACCAAAAGACCCAAAACCCTAACTCCCAATAACCCTAACCCCCGTCATCCCTAACCCCTTGCAAGCCAACCCACGCACCATCCTAGCGCAACACGGAAACACATCATCGCGGCATTCACCTTCCTTTGCATTGACATCATACACTCCAAATCCCTCATCCGTACGAAGTCGTTTCCGATCGGGGGGCCTCCGCCAGGCGGTACACCGGCTGATTGGCCTCCAGTGGCCGCAACTCTTGCCGTCGAAAAGAGGGGCATCGTGCTCGCTGACCTGTGGCTCACCGTTCGCCTTGGTTTGCTTGTGCTCTGCAATGGAGTATTCAAGTCCTCCAGATTTATACCACCATTTGGGTATCCCGAAGATGATGATGAGGATGCCATCAAATTTTCGATTTTACTATAACTGGTATTTTTTTTTGGAACTTCACCGGATATGGCAAGGATTATATCGGGGAAGGGGACCAAAGCCATTGTGGAACCCTTGCTCCCTACGTTTCCCTTTTTAACATGGCCACGTCACTTTTCTTATTGCCACGTAATTTCCACCTGTACGTGTAACCGGCTAAAACATAAATGAGCCTAATTTTAACCGATTTTCATTACTTTGTTCCTTTTTTTGGCAAAAAAAATAACATTATGGACCAATTAAAGCTTTTCTTGAAATGTCATTGTGCTACAGTGACAATTTCCTATAAAGTATTTGAGAATAACAACACACTTAAATGAAGGCAAGTTAATGGGAAAAGTCATATTATACAGTGTACTCATTTATTTTCAACAAAACATATTGCCTTTTTCTCGTACTTAAGAATGGTAAGACATCAATTTTTGAATTGTTGAATCATTTTCCCCGTCAACTCATTGGAACATTCGTATTTGAGGCGTTTTTGTAAGTGTATTATTCTCCTTATCAAAACAGCAAGAGTACAGGAGGATATATATGCATAAACATACACAACTAAGGCCTAGATCACAGAGCCCAATATGAATCACAGTGGGCTAAAACTAATAACATATTGACATGAGAATACAATACAACGAATGGGTCGGCTAACATCCCCCCGCAGTTTGAACGGGAGGTTGGCGGACATTCAAACTGGACCGAAAGTCTCGGAAAAGCGTGAACGGAAGGCCCTTGGTGAAGATATCTGCATACTGAGAGGCGGAAGGGACATGAAGCACACGAATCGCCCCGGTAGCAACCTGGTCACGAACGAAGTGGATGTCAATCTCAATGTGTTTGGTACGTTGGTGTTGTACCGGGTTGGATGACATGTAGACAGCACTAATGTTATCACAGTATACGATCGTGGCTTTGGTAGGGGGTGTGTGAAGCTCCCGTAGGAGATTGCGAATCCAACATGTTTCAGCGACTGCATTAGCAACACCCCGATATTCGGCTTCGGCACTGGAGCGAGATATGACACCTTGTCTTTTGGAGGACCAGGATATGAGGTTGTCTCCAAGGAAAACACAATAACCTGAGGTTGACCGTCGAGTGACGGGACAACCGCCCCAGTCTGCATCAGAGTAAGCAGTGAGGGAAAGATGGCGGGAGACATGAAGATGAAGACCATGATCTACAGTGCCCCGTATGTACCGAAGTATACGTTTAAGAGCGTGTAGATGAGGCTCTCGCGGATCGTGCATGTATAAACAGATCTGCTGAACAGCGAATGAGATGTCTGGTCTGGTGAATGTGAGATACTGGAGTGCACCGGCTAGGCTGCGAAATAAGGACGGATCATCCACTGGTTTGCCTGTTGAGTCTAGCTTATGAATGGCTTCAGCGGGGGTACGACATGGGTTGCACTGAAGCATGTTGGCCCGTTTGAGAATGTCAAGAGCATACTGTTCCTGAGACAAGAAGAGACCCGTCGAACTCCGCTTGGCAGAGATACCGAGAAAGTAGTTCAGCGGACCCAGATCTGTCATGGCGAACTCACGACTCAGAAGAGTAATGATCTGCTGTAGAAGAGGAGTAGAGGAGCCAGTGAGAACAATGTCATCAACATATAGAAGAAGATATGTCGTATGCTGCGAAGACCGTAAAATAAACAGTGATGGGTCAGTGCGGCTTTGAGAGAAGCCAAGTCTGGTGGCATGTTTAGCAAATCTGTGGTACCAAGCCCGTGGTGCCTCTTTTAGCCCGTATAATGAGCGTTTGAGAAGACAAACGTAGTCAGGATGCTGAGAGTCTCTGAAGCCGGGAGGATGGTGCATGTAAACGGTTTCCTGAAGGGATCCGTGAAGGAAAGCATTCTTCACATCAAGCTGGTGAATGGGCCAATGACTGGAGACAGCGAGACTGAGAACCGTGCGTATGGTGGCCGGTTTGACAACCGGGCTAAATGTCTCGTCACAATCAATACCGGGTTGTTGACTGCGACCGTTGGCCACCAGGCGGGCTTTGTAGCGAGAAAGAGAGCCATCAGCGTTAAATTTTTGTTTAAACAGCCACATGGACCTGACAATGTTGACCCTGTTTGGTCGAGGGACCAGCTCCCAAGTTCCATTCGAAATAAGAGCATGGTATTCCTCGTTCATGGCTTTATGCCAGTGAGGGTCCGCTAATGCCTGTAAGTATGACCGAGGGACAGGAGATACGGAGGAGGTGTGAAGGCTGAGGCGATCAATGGGCTTATGTATCCCGGCCTTCCCGCGAGTCGTCATGGAGTGAGACGAAGTGACGGGAGGTAGAGAGGTGGATGATGGTAAGGGTTGGGCCGTGGGAGGAGGAGGGGGTGGGGCTGTGGGAGAGGTGGCCTCGGGTGCGGGTGTCGCGTTGGTATGGTGGATGGGTGGAGAGGTTTTAGGAGTTGGTGAGAGAGAGGTTGGTGTGGGAGATAAAATCTCCTTGAGAATAGGTGACGGCTCAATGTTTTGGTCAAGAAAATCATAAGAGGGTGGTTCGTTTGGTGTTACAGATCCATATAGGAAGACAGTTTCATCGAAGACTACATGGCGGGATATCATTATTTTTCGAGAGCAGATATCATAGCATCGGTATCCGCTGTGGAGAGACGGATAACCAAGGAAAATACATGGGGTGGTTCGAGGTTGAAGTTTGTGAGAGGTAGGGAGGTGAGGAAAACAGAGACAACCGAAGACGCGAAGATGTGAGTAAGTTGGGTGTCGTTGGTAAAGCCGAAAATATGGAGTGTCATTGTGAATGGACGAGGATGGAAGGATGTTGAGGAGGTGGGATGCCATATGTAAGGCTTCAACCCAAAATGTGGGTGGGAGATGAGCTTGAAAGAGAAGAGTTCGGATGACATTGTTTATGGTTCTTAGCATGCGTTCGGATTTGCCATTTTGTTGGGATGTGTGAGGGCAAGAAAAACGAAAGAGAATGCCATTGCGAGCGAAGTGATCATGGAAAAGTTTGTTATTATATTCGCCTCCATTGTCACATTGAAGAGCTTTTATAGTGGTCTTAAATTGGGTTTGAATGAGATTTGAAAGGTGTAAGAATTTGCTAAAGACTTCATTTTTGTGTTTTAAGGGGTAGACCCATACATGATGGGAGTAGTGGTCCAAAAATATGACATAATAGCGAATACCACTGATGGAGGTTATTGGGGATGTCCAAATATCGGAGTGTATGATATCAAAAGCATTAGCAACAACGGAATTGGAATTTAAAAATGGTAAGCGAACAAATTTCCCAAGTTTGCAAGCATGACAAGAAATGCTATTAGCGTCTTTATTACAAGCAATAAATTTATTAGAAACTAGAGACTTCAACACTTGGTCACCGGGGTGACCCAACCGTTGATGCCAAAGAGAGACGCTTGAGGCAACGAACACTTGAGGGGAAGGTGTGACATCATAGAGGGGGCCATCACTATCACAACGAATCAAGGGTTGTTTGCTCCTGTAATCATTAACAGTGAAACCAAATTCATCAAACTCAATGGAGCATTTATTTTGACGAGAAAAAGAACGAACGGATATGAGATTCTTGATTATATTGGGAGTTATGAGAACATTGTTTAAGTAAAGGGGACGAAAAGGATTAGAAATAGGAAAAATGGTGTGACCGGTCATACTTATAGGCATTTTTGAACCATTACCAACATAAATAAAACGAGGACCATGAATATTTGAAACGGATTTTAATATACCTCCATTTCCGTGCACATGATCCGTAGCGCCCGTATCCATTATCCACCCGTCATTGCCGGGGTCGTTTAGGGAAAAGGTATTAAAAAATTGCGGAAGAGTCGTGGCTTGATCACCAAAATTCTGCCAAGCTTGAGCGGGTTGGGTTTGAGTAGCAGCAAGATGGGCCGAAGGTGTTGGGCTGGGCACTGTAGCAGCGAGATGGGCCTGAGCTGGGACGTTAGGTGAAAACATGCGCTGAGTGGACTGTTGTAGAGGAGCTGGTCCAAGAAGCCCAGCAGATGAAGGGGCCCAATTAGAAAATGAATTAGATGCTGGGCCAGGAGGTCGCTGTTGTTGCTGAAATTGACCATCGGGAGGAGCGAAGTACACCCAGCCGTAGCGGGGCTGCTGGTTCGGCTGGCGTCGGCGCTGGTTGGACTGGCGGCGGTCAGATCGCCGGCCCTGCTGCCGGTTTCCGTCAGAATTTCCGGCGACGGCGGATGGTGGATTTCCGGAGGCGTGCAGAACCGTTGGGGAGGAGGCATGGTCACGATGAGATGCAGCAGCGGGAATCGGTTCTTGAGGCAATTAAAATTCCTCGAGAGTGACTATGTCTCTAGCATCCATGAAGGTGGGAAAGGGGTTCCGGTGACGAATCATGGTTGCTACGCTGTGAAATTTTACGGGTAGACCATTCACTGCATACATCACCAAGTTCTTGTCTGGAACTTTGGAGCCGAGGTTTTCTAGTTGATCAGCCAACGTTTTAATCTTGGAGAAGTAATCGGAAGCAGACATATCGCCCATGGTTATGGTACGTAATTCTGCATCTAACCTCATAGCCCGAGATTCCTTGTTGGATCGGAAAAGATTCTCGAGACGAAGCCAAATCTCGCGAGCGGACTGACCGTCCTTCAAGACCATATGCAGAACATTTTGGGACAGACATCCATACAGCCACAATTGAATCATGGAGTCTATCTTTTCCCATTCAGGATCGGTCGATTTCGGGCGAGAGTCATCGATGTGATCGATGACATCAAAAGCTTTGCAGTGAGTGTTGAAGAGGGCTCGCCAGGCATCATAGTTGAACCGCTCAAGGTCAAGGACGATGGGTATGTATGTTTTAATGTTAGTGATGCCAAAAATCTTGTTGGGAAGAGAGGTAGGGTTTGGGTTGTCTCCAGGCATGATGATGAAGACGAGAGAGTATACAAGGAAAGAAGAAGAATTTTGGGAAAGAGAGAGAAATCAGAGATTTGAAAAGGAAGGGGGAGGGAGCATGATATTTCGCTCTGATACCATGTAAGTGTATTATTCTCCTTATCAAAACAGCAAGAGTAACTGTATTATTCTCCTTATCAAAACAGCAAGAGTACAGGAGGATATATATACATAAAAAAACACAACTAAGGCCTAGATCACAGAGCCCAATATGAATCACAGTGGGCTAAAACTAATAACATATTGACATGAGAATACAATACAACGAATGGGTCGGCTAACAGTTTTTATATAAGTTTTTGGCATATATTTTGATATAATTTGTTTTTAATATTTTGTAAAATAAAAAACAATTTAATTCTTTTGTAAAGAAATATTTAATTCAAATGTGTAGTTAAAATACAAAAACCATATGAAGAGCCACGGTTCACTTGCATAGCCCAAAGAGGGAATTAAACCCTGGTTTTCTACCATGCGAGTCGCGAGAGCTTTAAATCGGAGAAATAACGTAAATATATATTAAATAATTTTAATACTTTTAATATTACTATTTGTATATAAAAAATATGTAAATATTTATAGTTTACCGTTAAACTGATAGCATAGGTTGTAAATTTTGATTGCAGTGGACTTGAAATAAAACAGAAACACCTATAAAAAAAAATCCAAAACTTAAGTAATTACCATTTAGTTACGTTGTCTATATAAGGAATCACATACGGAGTGGGAATTGGGAACGAATGATGGATAGTAAGTAGTAGGATACCATGTTTGAAACAAGATCTACAGTGCAGCAGCCTCATACCTACAATGAAATACTTATCAATAACGTTTTTAACATTCTTTTAAAAATACATTTAACATTTTTGTCACCAAGTGTTGGTTATGAAATTTTGCATGTGTGACACTAAATCATATGGACATCCATTTTTTTTCTTACGGGTGTTTGGGAGTTTGGGATTGCTTATTTAACTCACTTAGCATTTTTAGATATAAGTGCTTATTGACTTATATTGTGATAAAAATGAGTATTTAAAAAGTGTTTAAATTAATTTATTTGGTGAAAAAAGTTATAAGTTGATAAGTTAAAAAGTGTTTCGATTGATTTCTTTAAAAAATGGCATTTTTGTTTCGGTAAGTGGTAAGGAGATCTTATAAGTAAATGTGACATTACTTATGTATTTTGACTTATTTGTTTATATTAAAAATGAGTTTTAAAAACGACTTATTAACTTATTTACATTTGCCAAATACACTTATTGACTTATTGACTTTTTAAAAAACAATAAGTCAATAAGGAGTTTTAATATGCAATCTCAAACACCCCTTGATGGATTTAATGGAGACAATATTTAATTTGATAAACTGTGTATGAGTGTTTTTCTAACTTAACACAAAAAGAACAATTGAATAGGGAAAGTGTGTAACTTTCTTGTCACATAACATTTATATGATTGGAAAGTGCACGAGTGCACAAGCTACAATCTTAGACGAGTCAGATAGTGCAAAGTAGGCTACTTCACTTTCGAACAAGATGAATGGCAGGGGTTGTGAGATCTCGTTGACCGATTAACAGGAGGCTACCCCGAAATCTAAACATATTTCCAGACTGCAAGTGTAGGCATTGGGGAGAGAATGAAGGTTGAGCTAAAGCTTCTCCCGTCTAATAACCATAAATTATATATTCAACTTGCTAGGTGTTGGGAATAAAACAATAATCAAGGAAAAACACATAATAAACAAAGACACAAGATATAACATGGTTCGATCTACATGACCTACATGCATACCACAAGGAGAGGGTATTCTTATTCACAAGCTTGGAAAACAATTTACAAGGATTACAATTGTTATTATTTATATGCATTGGTATAAGATCAACCCTAGAAATAATAAGGTCAGACCCATGAGCCTAGACCGACATAAAATTAGGGTTTCCAATCAATCTCGTAAATATCGCTAACCGAAGTAACAACCATCACCATTGTTGAAGTGTTCTCCAATCCGCAACCATAAAATCCCCTGACATCGGTAGTTGTCCAGGCTTCCAATCAGTCATGCTTCATCAGCAGATACACCAAACTTTGTTCCATAAAGTCACCTTCTGATCTTATATAGACCTCTGGATGGCATCAGCATCATCCAACTACTTCGGGATAGATCCTCAACTCCTTATAAGATTGTGCTTTGGATGACATCATCACTCCTGACGACTTATACTCTCCTCATAGTCACCCCAGACAAACATTCGCTCGTGATGAACCAAAATCAATGCATCTGCAACATCTTATGACAACCCGCTTGATTTTATCCCATGTTTATTATGTCTCAATTCTCGTCACATGTTCGCTGCACTACAGCCCCGACACTATCATTTGCATAGTAAGATCGGTTATAGTGATATGTCGGTGTCTTCGTTCAACTTTATCGTTTTGTTATGAAGTATGAGGACAAGATAGTCGATGATGTATCCCATTTTCCAAGAGAATTTGACAAACACGGTGATTAAAAAATGGTGTACCGCCATCACTTTGGAAGGATTTCACCTTGCAATAAAAATATGTTTGAACAAAGGCCTACACATGGTGATAAAAGTATAAAAGTTGTATTTTAGCTTTAGTGGGTAAACCCGTGTAAACTGTGAGTAGTCATCAACAAAAATACATTAATATAAATAACCATTCATAAACCCTATAAGTAACATGGTGAGTACGAAAGGTAAATTCATTTGAGTTATACTTAATTTGTTTCTCCTTTATATATTTTCATGTACTATAAAACTGATACGTTCAAATGTTCAAAGGAAAAAATACAACATGCATGATGTCACCCTTATAGTATGTTCGATTTTAAAGACCCTCAATATGAAATTAGATTCACTCCAAAGATAATATGGTAAAGAGGATATTGAAGGGACTTGGTAGAAAATCACACCAAGCACCTTGACCTCCGTTTAATCGCCAGGGGGTTGAAACAACTTTCTCTTTCAAACGTTTACCACAGTATGTAATAGCGTAATATATTGCGATTAGTCATTCTTTAATCTACTTTACTTTTTTATTTTATAATAGGATTGATGAAGTTAATCATAATGACAGAATATTGTAACTCTTTTTTCATTAGGTTGTTTTCATTTGAATGGGATCGATTTAGGTTTCTCGTTCATAAACCAAATCTCAGAACCTTGTTTTAAATTACATGTTAGTTTGTTTACCATTACGATTTAATGGTTTAAATGATGAGCAATAGAGGAGTAAGGTTTTAGAGTTGTTCAAAGGCATCTTTGTACATAAGGATTAAATCCAGTTCAAGTAGCAACCGAGCAGTTGGGTTTGGATGTGAACTTAAATCAATCACTCCACCATACTCTCAAGGTCCCATTATAAACAAGTATTATAAAATCATCATGTTTTATATTAATCTAAGAGAAGGGAGAAGAGGAAAATGCAGTTACAAAGTAGTATTAAAAAAGCACCAAAAATATTGGACCAAAGTCAGCTGTTGTCAACTTCCATATCAACACTAATTGTGATTATCAGCAAGAGGTTAATGAGCATTCATTAGGGAATACGATAAACTATATCTTTAATACTTGAAAGCAAATGCTTTGTATATATGTTACATGTTGTTTGACTCCCTCTAAAACTTGGAAAATATCATATTGATTATTGTAACACCCGACTTCATAAACAAAGTACACCCAAAATTTTTCATTTTTCAAACATATGCGTACATATATTTTTCTTAAAACTCAAAAAATTACATTGGTGTATATTTTCATAAGCGCATCGTGCTAAGTAGTATCAAAATACCATATACAATATCGGTATAAAAGTCGGGTCCTACTACAACAGTCTATACAACATCTACTGGCGATCCGCTGCTGCTTTGCCTTTAGAAGTGTCTCCAGACCTGCAAGGTTAGTATCACACAACGATAAGCTACAATAACTTAATGAATAATCGATGATACCATAATAATCAGTTATATAACAAACATCATATAATAATAACAACAACAAATAAATATCACCAACAAGTTTCAACATCCCTTTTTCCCATCCAACATTTCACTACACCAAAACACCATATTATCACCATATAAATTCACCATCGCCTCATCAACCTCTGTGGTCTCGAGCCATAAAGGCTCACCAAAACCCCCACCATAAGGTAGTACACCGGAAGCTGTAAAGGCGAAAGCAACAACTTGCCATAAGGCTTCACCAAATAAGTGTCACCACAACTAGCCACGTAGGCTCAACAATATTGGAATCACCAACATTTGATACATAGGCTCAATGTAAAGTTAATCATCTCAACAATATATTGACACCATAAACACCACATAGAGGGTAGATCAAGGATTACTCACCTTAGTTTTGATATTGAACAAGTTCTTGATCACTTCAAGTTGCTCCCCAATTGACTCCTTCCTATAATTCAAGAAGAATATATTTCCCTCAAATTACTTAACTTTAAAGCACTTATTTCATCTCTCAATGTGTCAACTGAAAGGTGACATAATTACCAAAATACCCTTGGGAGGCCACATACACAACTTAGACTCATTTTCCTTGTTTTCACACCATATAATACTTATGGAAACAATTAGATACCAAGGCTACAAGGCTAGGGCCAATTCACATTTTTTAATCCATCCAGAATGTTACATGGTCATGTAACTTCCCTATTGGGAATTACACGGTCATTTAATATGCCCAAGCCTATCACAACTTTGAATTTTGCACATTAAGTCAAGTGCTTGTCTCCATTTGTTCCTAAATTTCACCAATAGGCTCAATCGACCTTATAATACATTAAGAACATGTTTTCACTCCTATTAGGTATTATTTAGTTCATGACTTGTTGATTAGGACCATAAGATGTCACAAAGGCTATAAGGAAGCTCATGTGCACATCAAACCTAATACAAGGGTCTAATTCCATCCGAAATCTATCCATACACTTATACAACCAAGGCATGATTAAATTAGAGTTTTTACAACTCAAAACCCACATCATATCATCACCAAGCTCATAATTTCATTTACCAATTACTATAGGGTTCATCAATGGAATCCTTGATTCTATTCAACCATTCAATTCCAATTTAGTTCTAACTTTCACTTAATTATTTGGAATCACTGGGAAACAACTAGGAGTAGTTTCTTTCATCCAAAACACTACTTATACCCATCAATTACACCAGTATCATAGATTACACAAAACCCCCTAATTTCTAGGGTTATAACTGAAGGGTTTCTATGCAATCAATGAACACAAAATATTCCTAAGGTTCACATGCAACCCTAATAAGATCTATGTTTTCTTCTATGAAGATTAGAACTAAAAACATAAAGGATACAATTCAATTCTAAAGAAGAATTAGGAAAACCAACATTTGATCTTATGATCCTTCAAGCAAGCAGCAAAAGAATCCTGCCTCAAATGCAAGTCACACCCAAGTGATGGAAGAATCAGTCCAGCAGAGTAATTCCAGAGAGATGGAGGCGTGGGATTTAGGGCACCCAGGGGGTTCCTTATATAGCCTCCTAGGGTTACACCTGAAACCCTAGAAAGCCTCCAAGTGGACAAGGCTTTTGGACGCTTGGACCAGACTCCCCAAAACCCTAATAGGGTTTCGCCAAAACCCTGGAGGCTCCTCCAGGGTGGCGCCAACTTTGCCCCAGGTTTTTACCTGACCAGTTATTCAACTATTGAATAAATGTCAAACCAGTCCCTGCACCTTTTAATTAATTAATTTAATCACTAAATTAAATCCAATTAATTCTAGATTAAATCTTAATTAATTATCATAGTTTCTAATTAATATATTAACACTTAAATATATTAATAAACCATATATATATTTTCTATTGATTTATTATACAATTAATAAATCAACTATTCTCTCTACTGAACTATATATCTATCCTCCATCTATGAGGGCAACCCAAATGGACTTTGCTTTTATTCATAAGATAAATACAATTATAAGTCATGGCTTAGACACCTAATCCAATAGTCTCCCACTTGGATAAGTCTATGACTTTAATTGTCTGAACTCTGACCCAGTCAGTTCTGTCCAAAGATAAGTGATCTGATGATCCTCCGTCCAACAGGATATTTTCAGACTCAAGACATAGACTAACATCAATCTTGGTCTGATACTCTGTTTCTCGATTTCTGATTTGCATATGACTTTAGAGACTACTAATTGAACACATCAATTAGTCGTGGTTGGCCAACACTTTCTGTCAACTTCAAAATCATTGAGAGGCCTACAGATATCTGTTTCCCATCGGGTCAGGGGACGGATAAGTTTCGACTTATATGTCCATATCTTTTGCGGGTCCGAATACATACAACAATGCGTTTTATAACACCGAGTTACTGGCGCGTTTTTTGCATTGTCAATAAGCACTTGTATCTCAAATAACAGATCATATCTCTCCACTTAAAGATCACCGGATATTATCGTCTTAACATTGCTCGTGATATAATCCATGAAGCAATCTGTTAAACGCGGGTTTATCCAATACTCAAATCTCTATTTTCTAAGTACTCATGAACGTTGCAGCAGTCTTACTGCAATGTCTAACTCATTAGACAGTCTGCAACCAATTCATGACAGTCTTAGTTCATACTTACTTCCTAACAGTATGATCGACTGTGGAGTTTCAAATAATCTAATTATTAAGGAAGTTAAACATGCAAATATAGAAACACAGAAATAAACAATTGACAAAGGCAGTAACAATACTCATTTATAAATCTCAATTATAAAATCACCGAGTCAATTACATTTATACTGTTACAAGTTTCAAATCTATCTAATTGCTAAAACTAATATCATCCTTCAATCCAATGCTCCGAGCATGCTGATTGTGCTTGATCCTATTCAGAGCCTTAGTCAAAGGATCTGCAGGATTGTCTTCTGATGATACTCGCTTAACCAGTAAGTGCCCTTCATCTACTTGATGTCGAATGTAGTGGTACTTTCTTTCGATATGCCTGGACTTTCCATGGTCTCGCGGTTCCTTTGTCAAGGCGACCGC
The DNA here is from genome assembly GCA_023525715.1 of Cichorium intybus. NCBI lineage: Eukaryota > Viridiplantae > Streptophyta > Magnoliopsida > Asterales > Asteraceae > Cichorium > Cichorium intybus. Next base: position 126,879,828 of record CM042011.1, on the reverse strand, counting down.
TCCTTCATTATCGCAGAAAAGTTCCACCGGGTCCTGAATGCTCGGGACAACTCCAAGGTCCCCGATGAAGTTCTTCAGCCAAGCCGCTTCCTTAGACGCTTCACTTGCTGCGATGTACTCTGATTCGCACGTTGAATCAGCCACTGTTTCCTGCTTGGAACTTTTCCAAGTGACCGCTCCACCGTTCAAAAGAAATACCCATCCCGACTGGGACCGTCCACTGTCCCTATCTGTCTGGAAGCTGGCATCTGTATATCCACTCACTTTTAACTCATCACTGCCACCAAGGACTAATACCATATTCTTTGTCCTTCGCAGATACTTGAGTAAGTTCTTGACTGCAATCCAATGTGCTTTTCCAGGATTACCCTAGAACCGACTAACCATGCTCAGTGCATAGGATACGTTGGGACGAGTACATGTCATAGCATACATGATCAACCCTACTGCCGAAGCATAAGGCACCCGACTCATTTCAGCTATTTCCTCATCGGTACTCGGACTTTGAGTCTTACTCAATTTAGTATTACTTTGGATTGGTAACTCTCCCTTTTTGGAATTTTCCATGTTAAATCTCTTTAATACCTTTTCCAAATATGTACACTGGCTTAAACCTATCAATTTTCTCTTTCTATCTCTAAGTATTCTTATCCCGAGAATATAAGCTGCTTCCCCTAGGTCTTTCATGGCGAAACACTTCCCGAGCCAAGACTTAACATTTTGAAAGGTCGGAATGTCGTTTCCCATGAGCAGTATGTCATCAACATACTGCACCAGGAAAGTGACTATACTCCCACTAGCCTTGACATATACACAGGACTCATCTTCACTCCTAGAGAAACCAAACTCTTTGACTTTCTCATGGAAGCAAAGATTCCAGCTGCGAGATGCTTGCTTCAACCCGTAGATTGATATTTCAAGCTTACATACTTTATCAGGGTGCTTTGTGTCTACAAAACCTTCTGGCTGACTCATGTAAACATCTTCAGTCAGTTTCCCGTTAAGGAAAGCGGTTTTGACATCCATCTGCCAGATTTCATAATCATGAAATGCAGCTATGGCAAGCATTATCCTGATTGACTTCATCTTGGCTACTGGTGAGAGGGTTTCATCATAGTCAACCCCGGGGTTTGAGTGAATCCCTTCGCAACCAGCCGAGCTTTATAAGTATGCACTTTTCCATCCATGTCGGTCTTCTTTTTGAAGATCCACTTGCATCCGACTATCTTTCGACCCGGTACATTGTCAACCAAGTTCCAAACTTGATTGTCATACATGGACTTTATCTCGCTGTCCATTGCCTCTTTCCATTTTGCAGACTCGGGGCCTGCCACTTCTTCACGGTAGTTAGCCGGCTCATCCAAATTAGTCAATGTACGATCACTGACTAACGTGTCTCCGTCCGAAATAATATGGAAACCATAGAACTCGGGCGGCATGCTAACTCTACCTGAACGCCTAAGGGGCAACGAAATGTCGGTGGGTCCTACATGAACTTCTTCCTCATGTTGGTTGCTAGTTTATTCCAAGGTTGTTTCATCGGGCGTCTCTTGAATTTCTTCGAGATAGATCGTACTCCCACTGTCCTCTTTGGATATGAGTTCTCTCTCTCGAAAGAACCCCCATCTTGCTACAAATACCACGTCCTCGCTCGGTCTGTAGAACAAGTATCCAAAAGACTGTTTCGGGTATCCGATGAAGTAACACCTCTCACTTCTTTCTACAAGCTTATCTGAAGTATCTCGTCTCACGAATGCTTCACAGCCCCAGATTTTGATGTGTGCCAACGAGGGAATTTTCCCCGTCCACATCTCGTGCGGTGTTTTCGCAACCTTCTTGGTTGGGACAAGATTTAGGATATGGGCGGCAGTCTCTAAGGCATACCCCCATATATGGATTGGAAGTGAGGCTCGACTCATCATGGAACGAACCATGTCCAACAAGGTTCGGTTTCGCCTCTCAGCAACACCATTCAGCTGAGGTGTTTTTGGAGGCGACAACTGTGAAACAATTCCACATTCCTTGAGGTAATCGAGAAACTCGATACTAAGATACTCACCGCCTCTGTCGGATCTAAGCATCTTTATCTTTCTGCCCAATTGATTTTCCGCTTCATTCTTAAACTCTTTGAACTTTTCAAAGGTATCCGACTTATTCTTGATTAAGTAGACATACCCATATCTACTAAAATCGTCGGTAAAGGTCACATAGAACTGCGTGCCATCTTTAGTATTTGTTCTGAAGGGACCACACACATCTGTGTGTATGATATCCAACAAACCTTCACCTCTTTCAAAGGAACATTTGAATGGTGATTTTGTCATCTTGCCAAGTAAGCAAGATTCGCATACATCATCCGACCCGAGGTCGAATGATTCCAACACTCCATCCTTTTGGAGTTGGGCGATGCGTTTCTTGTTTATATGGCCAAGGCGACAATGCCACAGACATGCCTTTTCTATACCGCTTGAAGCATCAATAGCTAATACATTTTACTATAATTATCAACACACATAATAGATTCATACACTCCATCACAAGGCATAGCATTAAATATGAAAACATTATTTTTGAAAACTGGAATCGAACCATTCAATTTATTAAACTCGTAATAAAAGCCTTGTTTAAACAATGCATGAAATGAAATTATGTTCTTTGCCATATCAGGCGTATAGCAACAATTATGTAAATCTAATCTAACTCCACTACTCAGCATCAGTCCATAAACACCGATCTTGGTAACAGGTGATGTTCGCCTATTCTCCATGACCAGGTTCAGTCTGCCATGCTCTAGCTCCCTACTTTCCTCTAGGCCCTGCAAATCAGAACAGATATGAAAACCACATCCTGTATTAAGGACCCATGAACGGGAAAAAGATGAGTTATTAGATATAGAATACGTACCTGCCTATGACGGTTTCACTTTACCGTCCTTGATGTCCTGCAGATACGTTGGGTAGCTCCTCTTCCAATGACCCTTCTGCTTGCAGTAAAAGCAGTCGGCCTCTTTGGGGTTCCGAACATGTGGAATTCCGGAAGACTTACCTTTCGGGGCACCGCTAGATGACCCGACATGAGTCTTTTCCCTCCAGTTCTGCTTAGGAGGGCCTTTCCGTTTCTTTCCCTTTCCGGAGCCAATAGCCAGGACAGGCGGGTTGACAGGAAGCACAACCTTTCCCTTAATCCCATCCTCAGCCGTACGAAGCATGCGGTGTAACTCAGCTAGATTTGCCTGGTTGTTGTTCAAATGATACGCCAGTGTGAACTGGTCATAAGAACTGGGCAAGGAGTTTAGCACTATGTCAACTGCTAAATCTTCATAGACAGGCATTTCCAGCTTTCTAAGTCTTTCCACATAACCATGCATCCTCTGCACATGTGCACAGATGGACTCGCCCTCCTTGGGCTTGCAGTTAGTGAAAGCTTTTACAACCTCACGCCTTTCGATGCGCTCTTGCTTGCGGAACCTTTCCGCGAGCTCTTTGTGCATCTCGTAAGGCCAATAGTCCTCATAGATACGCTGCAGTTCAGGGTTCATAGTAGCGATCATGATGCAAGCCACTTTGGTTGCATCATCCGAGTGTTTAGTGTACGCAACGATTTCCTCGGGAGTAGCGGTTTCAGTGTCCACATCAACAAGCTCGGTTTCCAGAACATACTCTTTATGTTCAAACCTTAAAGCCATTTTGAGGTTGCGGATCCAGTCATTATAGTTGGTGTCGTCCAACGTCACCTTTGAGCATAATGACAGAATCGAGGTGACATTACCGGGATTTGAGTGGGGAACGGATTGGTCAGAAGACATCTGAACAAGAAGAAGGTAGTTTTAATTAGATACAATAATAATAATAACCCTTATATTCACCCAAGAACAAATATAAGGCTAGGATCCTACAATAACAATCTACAATACCGAAAAGGGATGCCGTAATCAATATTGTAAATTTTATCAGGTAGGCGAATGACGATTCAGCCAATTCCACCGCGGAAACATAATCATATTATAATGGAATTCCTAGTTTCTTTGAGATTTACCGAACTGTTCGATAGCATGTTTTAATCTCGGGAATGCCCCGCTGTTTGTGAATGGGATACCGAGGATCACAAACCGGGTGTGAATAACCATGCAAATTGCTTGGTACTCTTGAAGTCAATTGTCATCTCTAATTAACGTGCAGGTAATCCACATACGCTCCGTTAATAATGACAAAATCAAGAAACCCATCACGACTCATTGCGGACCCCAGTTGGCATGTCGGTAAACCACACACGCTCCACCAACGTTCCACAAAGTGCAATGTGCAATTTCATGGATTAGCACCAATTCACATTTTTAACCTAAAGTAACTAGATTGGGGTTTGTTTTAAGGTTCTAGTACTTTCAATTATAGCATTATACTTTTAAGAGGCTTTAGCGGTTCTATCATACCCATTCGGCTAACGACAAAATATTCCTAATTTCTAGGGTTATAACTGAAGGGTTTTTATGCAATCAATGAACACAAAATATTCCTAAGGTTCACATGCAACCCTAATAAGATCTATGTTTTCTTCTATGAATATTAGAACTAAAAACCTAAAGGATACAATTCAATTCTAAAGAAGAATTAGGAAAACCAACCTTTGATCTTATGATCCTTCAAGCAAGCAGCAAAAGAATCTTGCCTCAAATGCAAGTCACACCCAAGTGATGGAAGAATCAGTCCAGCAGAGTAATTCCAGAGAGATGGAGGCGTGGGATTTAGGGCACCCAGGGGGGTCCTTATATAGCCTCCTAGGGTTACACCTGAAACCCTAGAAAGCCTCCAAGTGTACAAGGCTTTTGGATACTTGGACCAGACTCCCCAAAACCCTAATAGGGTTTCGCCAAAACCCTGGAGGCTCCTCCAGGGTGGCGCCAACTTTGCCCTAGGTTTTTACCTCGCCAGTTATTCAACTATTGAATAAATGCCAAACCAGTCCCTGCACCTTTTAATTAATTAATTTAATCACTGAATTAAATCCAATTAATTCTAGATTAAATCTTAATTAATTATCATAGTTTCTAATTAATATATTAACACTTAAATATATTAATAAACCATATATATATTTTCTATTGATTTATTATACAATTAATAAATCAACTATTCTCTCTACTGAACTATATATCTATCCTCCATCTATGAGGGCAACCCAAATGGACTTTGCTTTTATTCATAAGATAAATACAATTATAAGTCATGGCTTAGACACCTAATCCAACAATAACTTCATTTTCCATGCTTCTAAGTTATCCATTAGTTGGATAAGGACTCCTTGATGCTTAGAAACATGAATTAATCACTTTGGATCATAGGTAAAACCTTCCCCAAACTCAAAAGTTTGGATTACATACAATACGCAACTCAAAAACGGGTTTCTAAGCTAGAAATTGATGGTTTCTCACCTTAAAGCACTAGAATTCTTCAACTCTTTTGTTAATTATTCAAATCTAAGCTTAATTATCCCTTGTACTAATGGAATCACCATCTTCCTGCCCTTCCTTCTCTCAAAATCGTGATATCAAGCTGAAGTGAAGAGGAATCCCTCTAAAAATGTCATATTTCAACATTTGGCAAGTTTGTCCCCTCTAGTTTCCGTTATTTCACAAAAGGCCTATAACTTACTAATTTAAAGGAAACTTTAAGTTTTAGAGTTTTGCCCCAACAAATATACTTAATATTCATTTAGGTCATTGACTAAGTCAACCTTAGCCTATAGTTTTGCCATTTTGGCAAAAATGACATTTTTAACAAAATTTCTTACAATTAGGTCCTTTTTCACAAAAACCACCACATTACTACTACTATATAATACACATATATATTTGAAATGTCAAAGGGAGTTGACACGTACGTACAAAGTCAAACACGGTGTTACAATTATGTGCCAGCAACACTGATGACTTATATTGCCGCAAAATGGACCATTTCCCATCATTCTAACTCTAATGGTTCGTTTTATGTGAAAGAATACATGATACAGAGTTTTTCTGTTGATCTTCAACTGGTGTTTGATGTATAACTTCTATTAGTTGTTGTTCGTTCATTTGATGTACTTTTAATGTACATTTTTCTAAAGTTTTTTTTTGCTACATGACATTTAAGGAAACCGCTAAAACAAGATTTTAATGAGAACGTTATAGTGTAGTTAGGTGGTCAATGAGTTGCATCAACTGAAGGCATTGCTTAAATGGTAGTTTGTGTAAATGGCTTTTAAATGTAAATATATTTTTATTGTGGCTTTGGTTTAAGAAATGTTATATGTAACAATATATTAATTTGTATATAAATTCGTGTTTTTGTGTAACACAATTAATAACATGCTGTATGTGTGTCTTTTGTCGTGTTACACTGATTAATTGTGTAGCGTGTTCGTGTTTGATATCCATACACATACTATAATTTGTGTATGTTTGTGTTTTACAAATGTGTCGTGTAAAATCCGTGTCTAGCCCCGTGACACGACACAAAAACGTAAATTGGCAGGTCCAATGGCTTGACTCCGAACTAGTAGTAAGAGCCCTATTTTTTTCTTTGTAATATTCTCATGAGTGCGGGATATAAGTATAATAGTCACGTTAGAAATGAAATCCTAATATCCACGTAAGATATTTTCTAAGGAAAACCGGCTAAATCTTACTTCCGGCGTGAATTATAGTTTTTGAACACTTCAACGACGGTATAATAAACAAAAGAAAGTTCAATTTTTTAGCAAAACAAAAACATTATTATCCTTCTAACTTATCATCTCTTAAATAAATTCGATCATTCCAAAAAAATATATAATTAACTATAAAATTAAAATACAAAGTGTGAACTCTAAAAATAAAGAAAATAGAAGGTAAAAAAGTTAATATTGAAATGTAGATCTAAAACTATTTCTACGTAATTTTCAATTTTGTCTTTATCCGTTGTTTGAAATTTGAAAAGGTTTTGATTTTTGAATTCCCATAGGCCATAGATTGGAATAAAAATTGCACTTCTGACGGTCAGCGGCAGGCAAAGGATGGGGTAAACTCGTGTGTATCGCCCGACATGTGTGTAGCCAACTCCGCCCCCTACCAATACAGCTGTCGCCATCTCATTGGATTATTCCTCCTCGCTTTCACGCGTTTCCCATTTATATAAACCCCTCGAATCCGCTTCTTTCCATTCTCCTTCGATCAAAGAGAATCACACACCCAAAAACACCTAGCATACTCGCTGCCGTTCGCCCTTTCAATCCAGGTATATTTCCTTCGCTTGCTTTTTTCACTTCTGAACTCTAGTTCTCGATTTTGAATCTAGCAACTCTTCAATCGATGTAATAATGATTGTTTGTGCGTGTTTTGATTATGTAAATCGTGTTTGTTTATGTGAAACTATGAGATTATGATTGATTTTGTTTGCTAGAGCAATGATTTTGTATCGTAAGCTGCTAAGATCTGTAAATCTCGGTGTATAGGATATGCAACTGGTTGAATTTGCTAAGACTCGTGTAGCTGTCTAATCGTTTCTATGATTTAATAGCAAATCCTGATAAGGATTATGTTGATACGTGTATGGACCAAAAAACGGAAACAATCAATGGAATGAGAAGTTGTTTCATCCGAAACTTGCTCATTCTGCATCGGTACTTGTACCGTACAATCTACGATGCGTAGTATGCGAATATTTGACCAAATTGGCGATTAGGTTTCTTTTGTTGTACTGTGGGTGGGTCTAACATATTCAACATTGTTGATTTATGGAGTCGGTACAAGTCAAATATTCTCAATCTAGATCTAGGAAAAAACACTTATCTGCAACTGATCTGATTGTTTTGCTGATTCAGGCATATACTAATTAACAGAATGGCATCCGAAGCTTCACGTGAGGAAAATGTGTACATGGCCAAGCTAGCGGAACAAGCCGAAAGGTACGAAGAAATGGTGGAGTTCATGGAGAAGGTTGCAAAGACAGTCGATGTTGAGGAACTCACAGTTGAAGAACGAAACCTTCTTTCTGTTGCTTACAAGAACGTGATTGGAGCCAGGAGGGCATCATGGAGGATCATATCTTCAATTGAACAGAAAGAAGAGAGCCGTGGGAATGAAGATCACGTCAAGCTAATCAAGGACTACAGAAGCACAATCGAGACTGAATTAAGCAAGATCTGTGATGGCATTTTGAGTCTCCTTGAATCACATCTCGTTCCATCTGCTTCATCTGCTGAATCAAAGATCTTTTACTTGAAGATGAAAGGTGATTACTACAGATACTTGGCTGAATTCAAAACTGGTGCTGAGAGAAAGGAAGCTGCTGAAAGCACATTGTTAGCTTACAAATCTGCTCAGGTATGTAATCACCAATCACTAATTACTATTCATTTAATCATTTATATTCTTCAAATCTTGACAAATCTTGAATCAATTTGTGTTGATTTCATCTGTAGGACATTGCTTTATCTGACTTGGCTCCCACTCACCCAATTCGTCTTGGACTTGCACTTAACTTCTCAGTCTTTTATTATGAGATCCTCAATTCACCTGATCGTGCTTGCAACCTTGCCAAACAGGTACTACTTTCTTTTCCTCCATTGTAACTCTTTATTAACTGAAATTTGTTGGGATTTATACATTCTGATGACAATTTTTCATGATAAATCACAGGCATTTGATGAAGCTATTGCTGAGTTGGACACATTAGGTGAAGATTCATACAAGGACAGCACACTCATCATGCAACTTCTCCGTGATAATCTCACTTTGTGGACATCAGATATTGCGGTTTGTTTTTTTCTTTTTTTATGGTGTTATAAGTTGGTAAAAATAAAATAAAAATTCGTGACATGTTTAATTTTTTTTTTTTACAGGATGAAACTGGGGATGAAATCAAGGAATCCTCAAAAGCTGAAGAAGCACAGTGACATGATAAGAAATGGGTTTGGTAGGAAAATTAATAGTTTGTGTACTATTACTGCTCATTAATGAAAAATTGAAAGCTTGTTCAAGTACTTAGTGGCTTGCCATTGTTGACTCTTAAGACTTGAAGTTGGGAGTTTTTTTTGTTTTTTTTTTTTTTTTTTTGGTTGGTTTAATCAAATGCTGGCTGGATTTTGGGTCGTATTGATTGTTTTGTTATTGTGTTTGTTGAAGCTATTTTTGTTTTGGTTGGAGGTTAGATGATGTAGCCTCTACAGGATGTTTGCTTTTGTACCCCCATAAAATAATGAGTTATTGAATTTTCAGCTCTTATATTATATTTTGTGTTATATTTTGTCGTAGAAAAGCCAAAAAAATATAGGAACAAATATTTTTGTGTAGCTGATATGTGCAATTTGCAATTTTGGTTTTTATGTGAGGTTTTTAGTAGGGGTGAGCGTGGTGCGGTTAGGCGCGGTTATTGGCCAAAACCGTACCGCTAACCGCAAATGCGGTTATTAAATTTTTAATAACCAAATGGTGCGGTTAATAGCGCGGTGCGGTTATGCGGTTATTTTTTGCGGTTGCGGTTTCGGTTATTAACCGCATATATTTGGTGCGATTATTTTGTGCGGTTATTATGTGCGGTCTCTTTAACCATATGAATTTGGTACTTGTTTTACGACTAAACCAATTAAAGATTAAAATAAACAACCACATCTCTCAAACTTACAAGTTACAACTACATATTAATTAATATAAAAACTATATAATTATTCAATTATGCGGTTAGCGGTGCGGTTATGTTTGCGGTTATTGAATGCGGTGCGGTTGCGGTTATTTCGGTACGACATATGTCATATAACCGCACCGCACCGCAATTTTGCGGTTATTTCAAAATTGAAAACCTCACCGTCGGTTATTGTTTCGGTTGCGGTTAATCGGTTTCGGTTTTTGCGGTTTTTTCGGTTTTTTTACCATGCGGTTCGGTTTTTGCTCACCCCTAGTTTTTAGTACATGTTCCAAAAGAAAAAACTATATTTTTAGGACCAAAATTGTTAAAATTTTCAAAAAAAAAATGCTAATAGTAAACTCGGATTAGAACAGAAACACAAGAGAACTTTTTAGATCAATTTTGTAAAAATTAGCAATCGTCAATCTGTTTTTTAAAATATAAAATAATTCGGCCATTAAGATGATATGTTAAAATAAAGTGATTAGATAAGAGGGTTTATTGCAATTTGTTTCCTAAAATAGAATAAATCATAAATGATAAGCTGTCATGTTTCAATACCTAAAACGATAATAGACCAGAAGTATGTTACTATTTGGTTCATTTTGCTCTTTTTGGCATTTTATTTTTCAAAATTGAATATTTTGCAGTGTTGGCTTGACAAACATCTTCTACAATCTTTTTTTATTAGTTCATTTGTCTGTTATTGTGATAATATTTAATTAGAGTATCTACAATGGTATTATTTTCTAAAGTTTTTTATTATTTGAAAAAAAAAAACAAGTGATAGCTTTTTACTATTGAAGATAACTAGTCACTCAATTACTTGGTAAACTCCAATCATTATCTCCTTTTTCTAGGTTTTTGTCTATTTTGGCCTTATATATAATAACATTCTATTTTGTATCCTACCATATTTAGATATTATTTTTTGACTAGTTAATCTATGTAACTATCTATACAAAATGGAATTGAATACATCTTATAGAAATTTCTTTCATTAAAGTAATTTGTAAGACCCATTTTTAAATTGAGATTCTTTACAATGTAAGTAGAGTTATTACCTTATAGTCGGTGTGATTCTAGCTATGAGTTGCTAGCGTAAAGGTGTAGCGATTCTTGTGATTATTACGAGTTTTGAGTTGTTGATGAGTGAGAAGATATTGGAATCCCTTTTTTGTATTAATCTTAGTATAATTAAGATTAGTTAAGTTGTTATATGTGTTAGTGTGGTTAGAGGACCTTTTGGGAGAAGTTTGAGTTTGAAAAATGCCAAAAGGAATGAAACCGGGTCGTGTTCTGAAACCCGGACCGTGTTGTAGCTACTGAACAAACAGAATAAAAAGTCGTAAATGAACCCGGGTCGGGTTCTGTAACCCGGGTCGGGTTTCGCCTGCAGGTGCATTTAAAAGTGCAGAAAAAATGACATTTTCTCCATTTCGAACCAAAAACGGAAAGTTGCGATTTTCAGAGCTCAAGGAGGCGATTTTGGGTCAAATTACACCTGAAGATTCGTGGGGAAACATAGAGTGATGCGAATCTAATCTCGTACACGCGTTCTTGCTTCCTAATTCGTCGAGGTGAGTGATTTCTTCGGTTTGGGGTTTTTGAAACCCTAACTTTGATTTCGTGATTTCGTTATATATTGTTATATATGTTGATAGTAGATTGTTAGTGGATGCCTTTAGAGTTATTGGTGAGAGTATTGTCGAGATTCTACGGTTGAATGAGTAGAACCGCAGAATTGGGGGTTTCGGTAAATATTGAGTTGATATTTACCGTTTATACTCCTTTTCCCTCTTTTGATTGATACATCTTTGAGATAGATGATATTGAGATGATCGTGGATGTTGAAGAATTGATTTAGACTATGGTGATATAACCAAGTCTAGCGAACAGAAGCCCGGTACGCGTAAATTGGAAGTTCCACGTACCAAGCCGATATTAGGTGAGTAATTATAATTCATTATGTATAGTTTGACTATATCTAAATTGAATTATGGTACATGTTAATTGGTTGAGATAACTAAGTTGTATGAGTTAAACAAGGTTTAGAATTCACTGTTATATACGAGTACTTGGTTTGAATGAATATACTGAATGACTGAGATAATCATAGAGATTGAGTTAATACATATGTTGTACATATATCTGTGTGTTGTATTGATATTGCGGTAGCTTAGAGTTAAAGTGGTTCTGTTAATTGTGGATAACAAGAGACGAGTTATAGACTATACTTGAGCATAAGATCAGAGTATATGCTAGAGTGAGCGACTTAAAGAGTCTTTGAGTTTGATTGCTACAACCATGATAACAGTTATAATTGAGCATAATTACTAGTGAAATGAGTTCATACGAGTATGTAGGATTGAGTTTATGAGTAGTATCAGTTGAGATACTTATTTATTGAGTTGATATTACTACTAATTAACTGGTATTTGTAAAGCTAATATGTTTGTAGGTTTCAGAGTTTAGAGAGAGTGAATATTGCTAATGAGACTAGCAAAAAGAAGAATGAGAAGAGAGTTTACTAAAAGATATTGTGGAGTATGATTGAAAATTCTCACTAAGCTTTATAAGCTTACACTTGAATGTTGTGTTGTTTTGCAGGTATTTGTAGCTGTGATAGGGGAAGGCATGTGATAAAGAGAGATGGACAACTTAAAGCCTGTCCTTTAGCTGTCTTTGATTTATTTGTAATGTCTGGTTAAAATTTGTAAGGACCTTTTGTATATTTACTTGTGATGATAACATATTGATCCGTGATTTGAGTACAAGTATACCCATTTAATGTATAGTTGTTTGAAAATTTTTGGGTGTACTTTGTATGAGAAACCGGGCGTTACATAATTGTCCAAACTTTCAAAAGAACACAAATATCAAAAATTAAATATTATCGTTTTCCTATTGATTTAAATTTAATGTCAATTGATGTAATCTTTCGAAAAATATACATGCTTAAAAAGTGACAACGTATATAAGAGAACTTTATATAATATATGAGGAAGATAATAATATTTTTGTTAAGTTATGAATAAACTTTTGAGGTGATTTTTGACATAGATTTTTGTTAAATAAAAGTTATAAAAAGTTAATGTGATAAAAATAGTAAGTCACCGAAAATTTAACAATTGAAGATGCCTTTACAACATCTGATGAATAATCTTTACTTCGCATTGGATGAAAATCTTACTATAATTACCGACCATTTCATTGTTTTTTAAAATTAACCAAAATTTAAGAGGTGTAAAAGAATCAACACCTATAATTTTCTCAAATTTGGTTTCCATTTATGGCAACGTAATGCACATCATATCCTTCCATGATTACATTCCACCATCTAACTCAAATATTGATGTTGTTATCATCTATGTTACTCTAAAGCTTATTATTGTGCATTACATCATTTTAAAGTAAAATAATAAGATTAACATAGCATCGAAATAACAACGTCAGCGTTTTGTTAATTTTTATGTATATCTCCTTTTTGTTAAGTGTTCTAATTGGATGTTTTGCCTTTTTGCAATTGACTATTTGTTGTAGAAAACATACAGATATTTATAAAAATTCAAAAAAGTACTAGATTCACTAAAATGAGTTTTTTTTTTTTTTTTTTTTTTTTCTGCAAATTACGAAAAGATAATTCAACACTAACCGGTTAATCTGTTGTTAAAACCATACTCTTTCTTCGTTTTTATTTTGTATTGTAGGTGACACCACATCTTTATACCACATCTATTATTGTGACATATAGTGTTATGATCTTGTTTGGCGATAAACCAAAACCTTTTTGTAAAGTATTTTGTCTATGGAAAACGTTAATATTTTTTTAAATGTCAAATAATCAATAATAATGTTCTTTAAATGAGTTTTATCAACCGTAAAATACAATAGTTACTTAGTTTTTAGTTATATAATACTCACATTGATTTTGAATCGATTTAATACATGTGCAAATTATACATGAAGTTTTACTAAAAAATAGTAAAAAATTAGTCAAATAGCCGAAATAGCCACCATTTTCGCAGGTGGCTTATGCCACCTGCGAAAAGTATGACGTGAATTGCTAAAAGTTTTCAAAACCTGCGAAAATTTCATCTTTCTACAAAAAAAATTAATTTCCGAAGCTACATGTGAAACTCTCTCAATACATGCGAAAACTGTTTTTTTTATTTATTTTTATTATCATTTTTTGTATTTATTTATTTATTTACATAATAAAAGGGTTTGTATGCATTTGTTGTTGCTTGAAACTTAAAAAGATATTTAATCAATATATATGTTTACTAAAAGTCAAATGTAAGACCTATTATATAGTATAAAAATATATTTCTTATCAAGTTAACTCATGTTACGTTAGATATTCAAATCCTTTGGCACATATTCAATTTTATTTGGTTTAAATTAAAGTTGGGAATGGGATTTTGTTGAACGGTTTTATACTTTGTTTAACCAAATTAAAGTGTGTAAAACATTAAACAATGTTGGCTAATGTTGAGTTGGTCGTCTAATTTAAATACGAACTAAAGTATTTATTTCACAAATACTTGAAGGTAATTCTAAGTCAAAGTTTCAAGGATGCCCTGAAACATAAATTGAATATGATCAATGTACAACAACTAAATTAAACATTAAAGTCCTTAAGTACATTAATACCAAATCTAAATAAACATTAAAGTCCTTAAGTACATTAATAAACATAAATTGCATAAAGGGTACCTTACGATGGTCCGATATGATAACCAACCCTCTACCACCATCTAGGATTAGATCATCATTTAAGAGCTATAAAAAACAAGTCCAGTTTGGTTTATTTTCTAGGTCCACAACAACCCAAGCTATATGATAGACTTGGTTGTTTGGATCCCTCTATATTGCTGTCAACAATTCACCTTTAACCACCCCCTTCAATAAGCATCCATTTAGCCATATCACTATTCCATACTCTCTTTGCACCTATTGATTAAAGCCTCAAAACAAATAGAAAATATGTGGGACTAGTTCTTTCCACCAGGGCTGCTGATTGCACCAACTTTGCAAGTAGACCCAGGGTTTGATCTTAGTAGCTCATGGGAATAGTCCTATATTATTGCATAATGCACAACTAACTTACATTTAATCAAATATTTAGTCAATTGTTTTGCCCTCCTACATTGCTCATAGGCACTTGACATTTGAACTTTCACTTTATATCAGTTATCATCTCCATGAGTTTAATATTTGGTTTATTTGCTATCTCAATCATATAATGTCTCCCAATCCATTCAGGAGACACAAATCGAACCAAGCTTGAATAACCTATAACATTTATGTAAAGGATTCAAATGTTTGATATGTAATGACATGTCTTTGTACATCCAAGCAACATGCAATCTGAAGGGGAATGAATACTCTACATTTCTTTTTCCACATTTAGCAATATTTATTACACTGTCACCCTTCTTAAAATATATCTTATACAAATTGGCCACAACATAAGTTGCCACGTCAGTTAAACAGGGGATTCAAAAATATCACCAAGTTTTGGTTCCATTTTGTCCCATATAGTGATAGGATCATGAACCATGTAGTTCAATTTTACTAACTCCTCATCATCTTTATCACTTTCCCAGTCATTAGCATGGTAGACATGTGCCAATTCATAAGACATACTTTCATTTTGTAGGTTAGCATCATTAAGTAATACATTTAGGAAGTGTCATTACACTTGTCGAATGGGTCGTTAAAACTAGCAAACGAGTAGTTCTAATCTTCATCTGACGAAGTAATTCTTTACCACCTACATATATTGAAGCTTTCAGAAAGTGATTACAAGAAAAAAATCAATTAAAAACTTCAATTGAGTGTCTAATTTACTTACCATGTGCCGATTGAATGAACAAACGAACACTAGATGGACAAACCCGTATCGTTTTAGTGTTTGTAATCAACTCATATCGTGTTTTTGTGTCTGTAATGAAGTCGATTAATGGATGCGTAATTTTACTTCTACAGTGTTACTAGAAAACCGGCTAGTTACCTGATAAATATAGAATTTGTCTATTTCTCCCCAAATATTAGGCATAAACGAAATAAAATTTGTTGCGAGGAGAATTTTGACAAAACTTAAAAAACTTAAGGACTTTTATTGCAAAAGCCCTAACAACATATATTAAAACTCCAAATGACAAAAAAACACATTTAAATATTATTTCACACAAACCTGTGTACCAAAATTGATTGTTAAATATTTGATATCATACGACCACTTAAAAAATGCAACTGCAAATAGAGGCACCCAAAAAGACCAATCTTAACAAGCTGTTTCTATCCGAAATATTTTGTAAGGGATAATGACTTGGAAGGGTAACGAACTTTTGAAATCGTTTACATTTGGTCACTGAACTTATTTTTGTGCTTGATTTACCCATGAACTTTTTAAAATTGTTCACATTATACCATTATGACCGGTGATAGAAAGTTGATGCTGATTTGGAATCCTACGTGGCATCCTAGAAGACTTGAAAGGGTAACGAACTTCTAAAATTGTTCACATTTGGTCACTGAACTTATTTTTGTGTTTTATTTACCCATCAACCTTTTAAAATTGTTCATATTATACCCTTATGACCGTTTATAGAAGGGTTATGCTGATTCGGCATCCGATGTGACATCAGAAAGCTGAGTCATAAATAAGGGTCATTAGTCTTCAATTGGGGTTCGTTTTGTTAGGGGTGTGCATGGGTCGGGTCGGTCCAGTTTCGCTTTTATCAGTTTTTTTCGGTTTTGCTCACCCCTAGTTTTTATGCCCTAATCTATAGTGAACGGTAGTTCAATATTGCAGTGTCTTCCTCTTTCTCAACCTTCTCTCAAGTTTACAAAGTATACTAGTATGAATTATATATCGTTGTAATTGTGGTTTTCCTTTACAAATTCGATCCTCATCCATGGGGAAGAACCTAGGTAAGCGATTCTTAGTGTGTGATAACTCATAGGTAAGTCCATTAAAAAACCTCAACTAATATGAATTACCATAATTCGAACCTCAATCACAAAAAAGAACCCAGTGAGACTTACCTGTGAGTTTTCGTACACAAAGAATTGTCTACCAGAGTTCTTTTCCATGGTTGAGTCTCGAATGTGCGAACAAAAACCACAATCATAACGATTATAGTATGGAAATCCATACTATAAGACTTGCAAACTTGAAAGAATGTTGAGGAAGAGAAAGACACTGCAAGATTGTACTACCATTCACTATAGATTAGGACATAAAAACTAGGGGTGAGCAAAACCGAGACCGAAAAATCGAAAAAAACTAACAAAAGCGAAATCGGACCGACCCGACCCTTGCACACCCCTAACAAAACGAACCCCAACTGAAGATTAATGACCCTTATTTATGTCTCAGCTATCTGGTGCCACATCGGATGCCGAATCAGCATAAACCTTCTATAAACGGTCATAAGGGTATAATATGAACAATTTTAAAAAGTTCATGGGTAAATCAAGCACAAAAATAAGTTCAGTGACAAAATGTGAACAATTTTAAAAGTTCGTTACCCTTCCAAGACTTCTAGGATGCCACGTAGGATTCCAAATCAGCATCAACCTTCTATTACCGGTCATAATGGTATAATGTGAACAATTTTTAAAAGTTCATGGGTAAATCAAGCACAAAAATAAATTCGATGACCAAATGTGAACAATTTCAAAAGTTCGTTACCCTTACAAGTCATTATCCCTAAATTAAAAGAAAGAAAAATAGAAAAAGAAAACAGTAACTGCAAAATCGTCATTTTAGGTATTTTTAAAAAAAAGTTGGACCAATATAGCCATTTTTGAACCAAAGTAACCATTTTTCACAAAGTACAAGGACGGAAAATGCAATCAACTCTTTTTACAATCTAAATCATTCATATTTTTTATATCTTTTAAAATCTTTATTCTCTAAGTTTGGTGAGACGAAATGAGAATGTGAAAAGCCTTGGGAGAAAAGAAAAATAAAATTTGTCGTTTGTTATTAAATGATTTATTTGTAAAATAAGTTTTTGTCTTTTAATCGTAGAGCTATTTATTAAATCATGCTAAAAAATACCTACATTAACTTATATGATAAGTATATATATTGTTTTCTAATTTCTAGTGTTAAGTAAATTATGGTTTTATAAATATACAAAGATCAAACTGATTGATATAAAACTGTAAATTGGTATGTGTGTTGGTTATGAGAAAAAAATTTAATCGATATACTTTTAAAGTTAAAAACTATGATAAAATGTTAATTTGTTTGTACGATAATAACTAATAAGAATTTCTAAATAGATTGTGATCAATTTCAAATAATTTACAATAAAGATCATTTATTTAAATCAATAAATATTTCTTATTATATCTCGTCTAGATATTAGAAAATATGTATTAACGTCATGAACTTGGAATAAGGTAATTAAGCTTTTAAATAAACAATCACAAACAACATTAACATTATACTTGTTAACATATTTTATAGGTTTATAAAATGTTTTTAAGAATCTACATTTTAATAAAACATTTACGAGCGATATTTATAATATTTTGAATACCTTTGAAACCATTTATTTTCAGGTAATTCATAAATCATATTCATTTGTCCAATGCCAATAAAAATATTAAAAAAATTAATTTGGATGTATAGAATCATACATTCGCTTTTAGTTCCAAAAGGAAATAGTCAAATACTTGTTTCTATTCACATGTTTATCTACCTTACTAGGTGAATATCCATGTGTTGCATAAAAAAAGTTATTAGTAAAAATATAAATAAATACATGTTATTCTTATACCAAATTAAAAAAAAAAAATATAGAAAAATATCTTCATTATTTTTAACTATATGATAATAAATACACGTGTCATAATTTTGGAATACTTAAGGACTTTTATTACAAAAGCCCTAACAACATATATTAAAACTCCAAATGACCAAAAAACACATTTAAATATTATTTCACACAAACCTGTGTACCAAAATTGATTGTTAAATATTTGATATAATACGACCACTTAAAAAAATGCAACTGCAAATAGAGGCACCCAAAAAGACCAATCTTAACAAGCTGTTTCTATCCGAAGTATTTTGTAATGGACAAAAATCCGACTTAAACGGATCGACAGCATATAAAATATAAATAAACCGAACTTTTCTCGAAAGAACTGATCTGTATCTGGATTCTTATTGGACCATATTTTATCCTTTTTATTGTTTTCTTTAACTTTATTATTAATATTAATTCTATAAACAAAATTAGACCTAACAAACGTACTTGTCAAAAATAAAATATCTTCGTATGGGTCACCGTTACGGCGGTTTGGAGTTGCATACACGCATCATACTTACTTCAAAATTTGGAAATCCCACGAAAAACAAGAAAATCCGAAATTTAGTTGCCGCCTTAAATTCTCAAAAATCCCCCAAATTTTCCCTCCTTCATTTCTAAACAGTAATTCGAAAATTCACAATTATCCCTCCAAAAAAACCCCAGACTCATATTATAAATCGTTCTTTCTCTTTGTTTTTATGAGTTCTGCCGGAGTATTACATCGGAATTTTGAATCAATGGCGGTTGCTCCAAGCCCTAATTCAAAAGCTAGCGTATCTGCTCCGACTGTGAAGGAGAAGAAGCGGAAGATGCTCAGCAGCAGTGTCGAGGAGGAGGTGACTCAGTCCGAGAGGAAGGTGGAGAACTCCAGCTCACAAGCAAAGAAAAGGAACAGTAATCCAGGGGTTCGTGTTATTCATGGACGAATTTATGACTCCGAGAATGGAACCACTTGCCATCAAGTATGTTTAATTTGATTTTGTACCGGCGTTATTACGTTGTTGTTTACGCTATGGAGCTAGGTTTTAGGTTTTCACGTTTTTTGAATTGGTACACATGCTATACAACTTGTCACTGCGATTAGTGAATACAGTGCTGCTGATCTATGAGTTAATCTCGTTGTTACAACTCAGGAGGGTGTTATAGAGGAATTGAAATGGTGAGATGAGACATGAAGGAGCTATGCATTTGTAAATATGCTTTATACACGGATCCTGTTAGGTTTGTTTTGATGTTTGAGGTCAACTCTATTAGATCTAAAATGCTAGGTCGATATGGACGTTAAAATAAATAATCGAAGATCCGGTTAGTAGTAGCAAAAATTTGGAGTAGATATTAGAAAATTCACGAACATTTAGAACTATTTTCAGTTGTGGAGTTGAGATTTATAGTTCTCTATCACTGTCCCACTTGTGTTTGTCATACTTAATTGCCATATCCACTCAGCTTACACTAGGAACGGTTTGTGTGTTTGCAAATGCCTGCATTTGTATCATCACATGCTCCTCTTTACCTCATATCATCTAACTTAAAGCTTTTGATCCAACTCAATTAAAATATATCTCAAGTAGAAGTTTCTATCTCTTACTAACAAATTGCATGATGTTTTAAAGTGCCGACAGAAGACATATGCTGTATATGCAAGCTGCAAGAACAAGGCAAAAACCAAGCCATGTCCCCTCAAGTATTGCAACACATGCCTCTTGAACAGGTTCGCTATGTTGTGTTGTGTTAATGCTTTCATATAAGTACACATTGGCGCTATATACTTTGTTGTTCATGTATATGTTCCATTTTATAGGTATGGGGAAAAAGTTGAAGAGGTAGTATTGTTGGATGAATGGAATTGTCCCAAATGTAGAGATGCCTGCAATTGCAGCATTTGTAGGTAAGTTTTTGAAACTATAATACTCTATTTTGACTTTTTTCAATTGGTATTAAATTTGAGAACCTTTTTAGGAAGAAACGTGGTCATGAGCCCACTGGTCAGCTTTCACAAATGGCAAAAGCAGGTGGATTTTCCTCTGTTTCAAAAATGCTTGAAGTAAAAGGAGCTGAAAATGTTAGCAATTACAAAAGAGTCAAAGAAACATGTGCTTCACCAAGAAAAAAAGTTGCTTCAGAAGAGGTGTGATTGTGTTTCTCTCTTCTTTATTCTCCTTTATATGCTTATTCATCTTTTGTTTTCTAAGATGTATTTGAGTTTTAAAAAACTGTTTCCATGATAATTATATGCTCTGAATAGGGTATCATGATTACATCACCAAAGAAAAAAGGGAAGGAAAATCTTTTTGATGGAAAGACAGATACAAATGCCAACCCTTCAATTCCAGTCACATCTCCTGTTGAAAAACCAAAAAAGTCAAACCAAAAGAAACCAAAGCCAGAAGAGTCAAAGGAGATAGTTTTAGAAAATGGGAATAATGATGCAGTTAAGGTAAAGAAAGTGAACCAAAAGAAGGTAAAAACAGAAGGGTCAATTGAGATAGTTTTAGAAATTGAGAATAATGATGCAATTAAGCCAAAGAAAATGAAACAAAAGAGGTTAATGCCAGAAGAGTCAAAGGAGATTATTGTAGAAAATGGAAATAGTCATGTAATTAAGCCAAAAAAAGTCAACCAAAAGAAGTTGAAGACAGAAGGGTCAAAGGAAATAATTGCAGAAAATGGAAATAGAGATGCAATTAAACCAAAGAAAATAACTCAAAAGAAATTAAAATTAGAAAAATCAAATGAAGTGATTGGAGAAAATGGGAACAGTGGTGCAATTTTGAAGGTTGATGGTGTTCACAAAAAGCAAAAGGGTATCAAGAAAAGCATTCAAGATCAAAATAAAGGTGAAGAAAAGAATTTTGTTAATGGAAATGGGGATCAAACCACAGACCAGTGTATGGAGGATAAGAAAAGTTCTAAAGTTGACAAAAATGCCCTCAACTTAGTTAACAATTTACCTCAGCCTACCGTCTGTTTGCCATCAGGAAGTGAGTTGGTAACTATAGCTGGAGTTGACGTTCCAAAACAAGATGCTGGTAATGCACTGCAGTTTCTGGAATTTTGTTCTACTTTTGGAAAGGTAACTTCTTAATTCTACCGCATGTTAGATTCTAGAAATAGCAATCTACTTTTATTAATTTGTTTATTATAACATCCTACTTTTATTTTGTAAAAAATCTACTGAGTTACAGCAATGCCATCTCAATAAAAAGCAATTTCACTGCTATAATGAGAAAAAATGAAAGTACAATGCTATAATTGGTAGTTTTTCAAAGTAAAACGTCTTAATAAGAAAAAAAAACAAATGCGTACATTGCTATTTTATTGTGTTCATTCAAGATTGAAAATCTATATTTTCTTTTCTGTTAATAAAGACTGAACATT
This sequence comes from Cichorium intybus, assembly GCA_023525715.1. NCBI lineage: Eukaryota > Viridiplantae > Streptophyta > Magnoliopsida > Asterales > Asteraceae > Cichorium > Cichorium intybus. The sequence continues at coordinate 126,857,972 of CM042011.1, read as the reverse complement.
TACATCTAATGTTAATTGCATTTTAACTTCCATGGATTTCAAGAAAGATTATTTAAATAATATTTATATTGTTTTCACTTTTTTTTTTTCAGATTTTAGATGTGAAAAAAGGTCAAGCTGAAGCAGTTTTAAGAGATTTATTCAACGGGCGAAGTACACGACGTGGGAAATACTCTTTAGTAATCCAGTTTCAAATTCAACTGCTGTCTTTTATACAATCGGAATCGGAATCAGAATCAGAATCGGAATCGGAATCAGAGTATACACTTCTTTCCTATCACCTAATCTATAAAGTAATCATAAAGTACTTATAATATTTTTTCATCTTGCAGATCCCCAAAATCAAACAACAAAGATTCATGGCTGAAAGATCTAAAAAATTGCATCCCTAAATCTTATACATTTGAGCAAATTAATTTTATAGATGGAAAAGCTGGTGGATATGATAATTTAAATTCATCTACAAAGCTTAGACTTTTAACATTTGTCTGTGATGAAGTTCTTGGAACCGAGTAAGAATACTATCTCCACATTTTAAAAAATTTTAAAAACAATTAGTTTAGTTTAATTATCTAATGTAAAATTATTTTCAACAGAAAAGTAAGAAACTGGATGGATGACCAAAATACTGAATTTGCTGAAAAGAGAAAGGAAGCAAGGAGTAAACTTTCTGATGCAAGAGAGAAGGTATAATTGGTTAAAATTAATCTCCAATAAAGTCTCAATATTTTGGCTCAATTTATGAAAAAAGTCCTAAATTAATTTTTATTAACAAAAAAGTCCCAAATTAATTTTTATTAACAAAAAAAGACAGAAAACTGGCTAATGTTGAGACTTTCGTTTAAACTGTGAGAAAATATTAGGACTTTATTGAAGATAAAACATGTAGTTTTGTCCTTTTTTGTTTATAAAAATTAATTTAGGACTTTTTCATAAACTCAGCCAAAATATTGGGACTTTAATGGAGATTTCCCAAATTTTAAAGTACAATGCCTTAATAAGAAAAAAAAACTGATTTTTTTTTAAAATTTGTAGGAGAAAAGTTTGAAGCAGAAAATGCAGGATGATGTGGCGAAAGCGATTATTAAAAGAGATGGTGCTCCTCTTACTTTATTGGAACATGATAGAATTGTTTCTAAGATTAAAAAAGAAGCAGCTGAAGCACATGCGGAAATGCTTGCGTGTAAAGAAATGGTCCCCATTGGTATGTTTTGTATATTATTTATAATAGCATCCTACTTTTGTTTCTTCCTATTGCAACATTGTACTTTGAAATTCTTTTAAAAAAATCTACCAATGTCATTGAAATATAAAGCAGTTTACATTGTTAAATTTGTGTAGATATTTTAAAAGTATATAAGAAAAAAATAAATTTTTTTGCTAATAGTTGTGGATTTTTTGTTGTTTGATACTTTAATAAGAAAAAAAATGAAAGTGTAATACTGTAATAGAAAGAAATAAAAGTAGGATGTGATAATACAGAAATTAATAAATGTATATTACTATTATTTATTGCATTTATCTCTCTTGATTAGGTTTAAATGCTAGATATTGCAAGTTTTATTGATTTGATTTTAAAAAATAAAAATACAATTCAATGATTTAGTAGGTATTTCAGAAGTATGATGCTTCAGTAAGAAAAAAATATAAAGTATTTGTTGCAATTTATTTTAACCATTTAATTTATGCCAACATTTTTCTTTTATGTAGATAAAGAAAGACCCGATGCTGTGAGAACAGAGCCAATTTTCAGGGACAATAATGGTCATTTTTACTGGAGATTAAAAGGGTGTTCAGACAAACCTGGTATTCTCCTTCAAGGTGAGTTTTTAAATTTTAATACATTATATAAAGATTCTATTTATCTTTTATAATCTTTAATTTCTTTACTTATAAGTTACAAATGTACAGATATAGGAACCGGAGATCTTTCAGTTGAAACAATTGACAAATGGTTCGAATTTGACGATGAACAAATGGGTTTGATTGAAAAACACATAAAAATCTTGAGGTAATGATATAATAATAATATAATAAAATAGACTGATAAGTTACTAAGTGTTTTTTATTTGTTATTATGCAGCTTGCGTGTTAAAAAAGGCTACAAAAACTATGGGATGAACTTGGCATAAAATGGTTGCCAATTTTAATGTTAGTCGTAGTTTTTTTTAATATGTTGTAATCCATGAATGACCTTTGTGTTTTGTACATGTACAGGTCAAGTAGTTGAAAACCTTTTGTAACAAAAAAATAGTGCTATGATTTATTTTCTAAGTCAACATCATGTGTTTAGTAATGTTTACTTGTTTTGTGTTCATGGGAATTATTATATTTTGGTTCCAAATGTCGACTTGTGTCTTTTTATTATAAAAAAGCTTATTAGCTTATATGATATTAAAATGTAGAATAGGATAAAAAAAAGGCTAGGATTAGTTTATTTGGTATTAAAATGAAATAAGTTGATAACTTGTTTTTTAATGTTTGATAATTTGTGTTTGTTCATATAAGATGACAAAATGAGATCTTGTAGTATTTACGATAATACTTTGCAAGAAAGGTTATGTAATGATGTAAAAACATATACTTTACAAAATTTTATATAAACAATAAATCGGGCAAATTCAAAATATAAACATAAACATGATAGAAAATATTAACAAGACAAATTAAAGCTCATATTTACACGTTTAACCTTGACATAAATCTATGAAATACGTTGTAAAAAAAGGAAAAACGAAAATTACAACAATATGGTTCTGGTTCTCTTCCAGTTATGTACTTTTTTAATATCCACAATATTAGAAGTTACAGAGGCATTGCGTCTGGTAATGATGAGAAAATGAGGCATCGATTTTTTAATGATGATAAGAAAATGAGGATGTAATGTTGTAGATGATCTTTTTCAAGTTAAAAAAGAGTAAATATGTAATTTTGTTTCCATCTTCGATAATCAATTTCAAATAAGTAGGAAGTAAAAAAGGAACAACTTATAAAAAATGACTTGTTAAGTCGATAACCATTTTTTATTTTATGTTATCCAAAGGAAAAAAATGCTTATTATCGTCCTTTTAGGACCACTTAATTTATTGGACTGTTTTGCTTATCTCTATTTTTTATGTATGTAATCTATTTAGGAAAATATCTTGGTTGTTTTTAATATAATGAATGATACAATGTTTTCACATACAGTCAACATATAGTATGTGGCTAATTACAGTGTTGTGTTTGAAATAAGGCGTACATCGTATGTATTGGCTTCTTCTCCTTTCCCTACATCCACAACAATCTCCAATAAATATGGTTGACGAAATAAATTAAATTCGGTATTAAAAAATCTAAACATAACAAGAGCTCACCAACTTCGGCTGTAATCCCTGGGCCAAAAAAGGAAGCAAATTTTCCCTACAAAACAATTATTGTATAAAGTGTAACTTATAAGTTGCATAAGGGAAAAGAGCTTTTAACATTAAGTCTCAAGTCTTAACTTATTACAAATTTGCCCTCACTGTATAGTTATTTTCTCAAATATTTTTTAAACATCATTTATCAAAATAATAGTTAGCATCTCTAATGAGAACTTTTCCATAGTTTATTGCTATTTGAAATAACATCTTAAACGATTATTAACTACTGGAATACATAACTTATTTTTCTTTTGTATTAACCACTTATATTTATTAAGTACTTATTTTTGTGTTTTTTGAATTTTAACCCTTTTATTCAATAAAATTTTATTTTACACCCTAATTATATTTCAATTTCAAACCTTTATTGTTTTTTCACTAACTGATTTTAAATATTATATACACAATAATCTTTTATTTATCAAATATTACATTCATGGCGATTATACACTATTTTCATCTTTTTTATTTTTATTTTTATAATTAAATAAGTAATAACATTTCATATCCCATACTGTAATATATTTACTTTTCTAGCTGTTAGTGTCGAGTAATCTTTCATTTTTAAATATCTTGTTTGAAATATGAAATGTGGTTAAAAGACAACAAATTTAATAGGGGGGGCCTTCATAAAACATTTTAGATAGATGAGAATACATTAGTTAATTTAAAAAAAAAGCTTTTAGAAGGGTTTCAACCATTGGAGCAAAATTATTATAATCGGTTTTGTTTAATTAAATTTAGTGGAAAACTGATTGTGTGAAAATAATAAGTCATTGTATATGTTAACCATTGTGAGAAACAAAAAGAAACATCATATTCACCTGTCTTTTCTCAAAATCAGCCAACTCAAGTGCTTTTGCCTCAAACACCAACACTAAGCAGTATTTACCATCTTCAGTCACCTTAAACAATTATGAAAAAAAAAAAAAAAGTTTAATTACTAATCAAATATCTGAACTACCTCCAACATTGTGAACCAAATCAACATCATAGATAATTTGTAACAACAAAATTTATATAATTAAAATAGTTGTTGATGAAAGATCATCAATTATCAAAATTTATAAATATATGTTAATGAAAGTCAAGGCTTACTTCTTCACGAATCTTTTGTAAAATTGGAGCATTTCTTCTTGCCACACCTCCACCCTTAAACCAAACCATGAAATATATCAACATCAACAAAATGGAGAGGTACCAATTTATTTATGTAGTTTTTTGTTACTTTATTTTAGAAATTAGAAAAAAAAACCATATAGAAGAATAACTTACCAGACCATATTGGAAAATACGTTTCAAAGCCTCATCCAAATGTTGTTCATCACCATAACGGTATCTTATAACATCATCTCTGACCTAATACAAAACAAGGACTGATTAATTAATTAATCAATCATGACACAACAATAATATGAAAATAAATAATTGAAATATTGTTCTAACCTGCTTGAGGATAGGAGTGGCACATTTTTCTCTTAGCAACTGAGCATCAGAGTAAGTCAAACATGGGACTGGTTTAAGTTCAGCATACTGCAAAAATGTAATTAATTCAGTGGATAACATAAAGGAACAAAAATAGCATTTAATACTCATGGAAAATTAGAGAAAGATAAGAAAGAATATAGCATGAATGGTGTACCTTAAGAGCCATTCCAATAATTGACAGAGGAAATCCATATGTTAACATCAATGCAGACCATTCAGATCCAGGGAGAATGTTGAAATATGCTCCAAAACCGTAACTGTAAATGGAATGGAATGCAATTTGAAAGATAGTTTTTATTTTTTAGTTTTTCACATTCTGCACTTTTTTGGGAAATGCAATTTAGAGCATAAAGTATGATCATAAGAGTAGGGTACTTACGAAAGGAGTGATACTCCAAGACCTAGTCCAATAACACCAAAGGAGACCTGTAGAAAAGAGGCAGTGAAGTTAAATTTAAGCAATTTTGGGGTAGTAAATGGTTACGGAAGTGATTGTTTAGGGTTATTCCTTCTCAAGAAATCATCATCTGATTGTTTTTCGCCTAAAGTATTTCTACTATAACTTTACTAAGAAGACGAAAGGCATAAGAGAAGCAAGCCGCATCTCCATAATTAACTTCATTAATTATTCAATGCTTGACAGAAGTATGTAGATTCTTCTATGTGCTAATTTGAAACGGAGACGGGAGACATAACATTTCTCAAAATTTTCAAATTAAGCAAATAGTCGACACTAATCAATCTCCGAGGCATAGAAGTTATCTCTATATCTTGAAAACACAATAGTAGCGAGTACCTTTGCGAGTGAAAACTCCTCGTCTTCGACGATCGATTTGCCACCGGTAGCTGCCGCAGGAACCGGCGCCTGAGTAGAATCGGCCGCTTTAGCAGTAACATACCTAAATTTAAGGTAGGTTTTATGCCTTCCGAGAAAATGATCCTGATTACTAAGGCTGCTGGAGCTCCTTCGGAGATTTAACGGCGAAAACTGATTGAAAGATAAAAATTGGTGGTTGCCGGAGAGAGTTAATCGTTGAGAACAGAGGATGTTACCTCCTCCGCCGATCGATGCAGTTGATGCTTCCATTGTCATGGAGCTCGCGATTACTCTCTCACACACACCGAAAACACGCACAAACACAGTGAGGAATGAGAGGGTGTCGTTGGAGGAAGGAGGAGATGGATGAAGTTTTGTTCCAACCGCCAAATTTATGATGACGTGGCATTGTGATAACTACAATTAAGTTAAAGGTAAACTCCAGTTTTTTTTTATATTGAAAATTACGAATTGAGTTATTCGTTAAAATCGATACCTATCAAAAATTTATTTATAACGAAGCCAGTAAATTTGGGAAAAAACCTTAGTAATTTGTGTTGCACGTTTTTTAAGTTGTAGCTCGATATTTTTTCGGTAATAATTTTTTATTTATATAACTACTTTTATGTCAAATCGATTACATAAACAGACCGTGAATTCAAGATGCAAACGATTTTCTGCACACAGTGAGTGGATGATGATTCGATGAGGGCGAGCGTGAAAAATCACTATAATAAAACAACATATATTATCTAATTTTTATGAACGATTTTTGTTGAATAACAACGTGTAGACAACGCTAATGATCTAAAAGTATATCATGGATTATATCCAAAATAATTGATGAATGATATTTAGTTTTACATATTTAAAAATTTTTCCGATTCGCGACCCACTAATATTTTTTGTTTGTTTTGTATTGTTTTAATATAGTCGTGGAGAAACAAACAAGTAGCTTAAAAAGATCTCTGTTGATTTTTTCCAGCCCTCTATTCTAGAAGGGTTGAATATAGAGCCTAAGGTGGTGGCAAATTTGATCTTCTCTTCCATGAATTCAATGTGTTTACATACTATAGTTTTAGTGGCTAGTTTAGCTATAAATAGATGCTTAAGTTTCAGTTCTTAGACATCCCAAAACACACCACAAACATATAGAGTTAGAGAGAAACACTTAGAGTGTAAGTGTTAGAGAAAGGGTTGGTTTTTTGTAATAGTCGAGTGTGAGAGTTGCTCATCCTATTGTAATTCTGTTCTAGTGTTGAATAGAAGAGTTTTCCGATCCTAACAAGTGGTATCAGAGCCTCGTTTCGGTACCGATCGTTTTTTGGTCGAAATTTTTTTTTCCTCAAAATCGATTTCCGGGCACACCATTGTAAATTACTCGTTCACACGATTTCGAAAATATTTTTTTCGGAATTTTTCGACCACCGGAAGACCTCCAAAAGTCCGGTCAAAGGTTTGCCGGAATAGTTGCCGGAAAAACCAGTTCGCCGGAAAACTCGCCGGAGAAGACGATCGGAGAAGACGATACTGTAGCGACACTGTAGCAACACTGTAGCAAGTTTCAGAAAACTGCATTTTGGCCCCCTGAAATTCCAGAAAGTTGCAAACAGGTCCCTCTAATTCTATAAAACTCCGTTTTGGTCCCAGTTTTTTCTGAAAGTTACAACTTTGGTTCTTATACTTCTGAAAAGTTTCAGAAAGGTCCCTATGTTTCAAAACCTTCCAGTTTGGTCCCTGTAATTCCACAAATTACAGATTGGCCCCTATACTTCTTAAACATTTCAAATTGGCCCATAATTTTTTCAGAAGTTCATTTTAGTCTGAAAAATTATATCCCACCTATTTCGACCCTTTCGGAAATAACCGTGATCTCGGTTTTGCCTAATTCCATCCCAAAATTTCACAAAACGCAAACTACGAAGTCTTTCTCATGGAATCTACAAGTTCGGATATAATGGTCCGACTTACGCCCACAAATTATAATATGTGGAAGCCGAGGATGGAAGATTTATTGAATCTAAAGGATCTAGCAGAACCTTTAGAAACCAAGGGCACAAATTCGACAATGGATTGACCACAGTGTTTTTCATCATGTTTCTCAAGAAACAGACGCATACGAACTCTGGGAAAAGCTTGAGAGTATGTATCAAGCAAAGACTGCACGCAACAAGACCATACTAATGAGGCGCCTGGTAAACCACAAGTTACGAAGTGGTACATCCATAGCCGAGCATACGAGTCAGTTCCAAGATCTCGTAAATCAGCTCAGTTCTGCTGAATGGGTTCTCAAAGATGAGGAACAAGCAATATTGTTGCTAAGTTCTCTACCTGATCATTGGGAAACACTTGTTGTTACTCTCAGCAATTCTGCCCCCGGTGGCAAAGTGACAATGGAGATGGTCACGGACGCTCTCATGAACGAGGAAGCCAGAAGAAAAGAAGCTGGTACAGACCAGTCATTTGCCCTCGTAACAGAAAACAAAGAAAGAGGCGGAGGTAGAATTGGTGGCAGAGGAAGAAGTCGAGGTAGAGGCAGACGTGGTCAAAGTAGAGGAAGATCTCAAGTTAGAGGGAGATCAAAAGAGAGAGGAAAGTCTTCAAGTACATGGTTTAAAGGCCACTGCAACTACTGCAATCATTATGGCCACAAAAAGAGCGATTGTCGAAAGTTTCTACGAGAACAGGCTGAAACGAGTACTAGTTCAAGCAAGGAGGATGGTGAGACCATGGTCAACATTTCACAAGACATTGCCCTTGTTGCATGCGAGGAGGATGCATGCCTACACGTAGGCACTCGTGATGACGAGTGGGTGATTGATACCGCTGCATCATATCATTCCACTTCGGACCGGGATTTATTTGCAACATATAAATCCGTAAACCATGGTACCGTGAGGATGGGAAACACCAGTTCCTCTAACATTGTTGGTATCGGTGATGTACATATAAAGACCAATGTAGGGTGTACATTGGTGTTGAAAGATGTTCGACATGTTCCGGAGCTAAGAATGAATCTTATCTCAATTGGAGCTCTTGACCTTCAGGGCTATGACAACCACTTCGGAAATGGCAACTGGAAGTTGTTAAAAGGCATTATGGTCATTGCAAGGGGAAAGCTTTGTGGTACTATTTATAAGTCATATGCAAAGTTGATTCAACCAAGTCTCAATGCAGTAGAATAAGAGACATCACCAAATATGTGGCATAGAAGATTAGGCCACATGTTGCACCAACTGAGGGAGTTGCATAACGTAAGTGTGGGGTCACCGTACCCCTGCACTTGCATCATGCCGGCATGTTTACTGCTGCGCCCCGACTTCTGGATTTCATCATGAATGACGCAAACGATCGACCCTGCTACAGTATGATCCCGGTAATCAAGCAATTCGCCGTTCCTAAAAGGGATAACTCTTACTCCCTAGTTCTAAATATTTTTATGTACAACGGGGACGTTGTACGGTTTTAAGTGTGGGTTGTGGACGGTCGAAAGAGTTTATTTTTGAAATTTTTGCGGGAAATGAGTCAATTTTCAAAATTTTAGCAATTTTTTCAAAATTTTTAGTAGATTGTAATTTTGAAACGAATAGTTTGTGAATGTTATAGCTTTGGTATTTTTCAAGAAATATAATTTAGTTGTTATCATGCTATCTGTTTAGTCAAAAAAGTTGAGTTTTAGGAGTTAGAAGATTGGAGTATTTTAAGTTTGGAATTTAGGAAGGAATTATCAATCTGTGGCCTTTGTTGTTCGAGCCGGTAAGTCTAAAATGGGTGGGACTTATGCACCTTACCACCTAAGATCGTCTGGTCTGGGATGGTATTTCTGAAAGCTCGTTACACGAACAACATCGAAAGTCATGGACAATTCCTTAATGACCTTTAGAATCTGAATGAGTAAGTACACTTCATTGTGGATAGAAAGTTTGTAATCAAGGGTTCTCTAGAAAGCCATGAATTCCAAAGAACATTCCGATTATGTTTTCACGAACTATTCCACCCTAACTCAAAAGGCAATAAGCTTTGAAACAGAACACAGTAAAAAATTGTTTGAGTCTTAGTTAAAATCTATTAAAAACTCTCTTGCTTGGGGACAAGCAAGGCACAAGTGTGGGGTGTTTGACAACGCCTAGTAATATCAAGTATTTTAGGCGTTGTTGAGCCGTGTTTTAGTTAATTTATCATTATTAATTGGCTAATATCACTTACTTTTGTGTCAAAGTGCTTGGAAATGTTTTTAGTGTAAATGCAGGGGTTTTAGTGCAATTCTGGAGAAGTTGTGGAGAGAAAAAGGCAAAAAGTTGGACCTGACAGAAATAGAGGCGCTATCTCTTGAGATAGAGCCGCTATCGACAATAGAGCCGCTATTTCTTGAGATAGCACCGCTATCTCGCGACCGGATAAAATCTTCGTTTTTGAATTTTAAACTTCGAAAAGTCGGGATAAGGCAACACGCGCGTCGCGGATTTTGCTTGGCCGCGACGCGGAAACCCTAATTTTGCACCATTATAAATACCGGAGTCCCGTCCGACTTTTCACTCATCCCGGGACGCGAAGGAGGGATCCGAAGGCACAATTTCGTCAGTTTTTCAGTGGGAATCATTATTTTGGTTAGTAATTTAGTTTTTCTCTTGTTTTATCAACTCGGTATCGAGGTATTCCGCAATCGGGATTTCCCTCGATTACTCGATGTTCGTTTAGAATTGTAATCTCTGATTTCAGTAGTAAATACTTGGTATTTTAGATCTGATTTGATTGTTTGGATATTGGTTTGATGTTTGGTTTTTGGATTTATAAAAGTAATCATTCGGTTTGATGTTATTTTGCATTATTGATGCTTGGATGTGTTTTGATTATATTGGATTGATTGTTTGCTTCTGAATTCTGAATTTAGTTTCTGATTTCAGTAAGGAACTTTAGTCTAGGATATGATTTGGGTTAGTTTAGTTCATGCTTGAGTTAGGTTTTTGGCATTGGTCTTGGAATTGCGTTTTTAGTTGGTTTTTGGAAAAGTAGAAACAATACCGCTGACTGTAGCTGTGACACTACAGTTGGTAATCTATCGTCTTGTCCTAACCACGTAACTCCTGCGGATCGACCCTGACTACCGCTATACTAGTGTGTGTTAGGTTTTCTCTTATTTTTGACTGCATGACGACCTAGGCGTGTCAAATTTTGGCGCCGTTGCCGGGGAGTTGTGCGCTTAGGATAGACGATCAGTAGGGTTGTTTCTTTTGATGTTGATTTTAGTTTGTTGATTTTTGGTATGTGTACGTCTTCATAATGGGCGATTACATGTACCCGGATCAGTATTATGAATATTATGAAAATCCGGCCGACACCTATTACGAGGATGATTGCTTCAATGGATCACCCGATAACAATAGATGGCGGACCGAGGAGTCATCTCATCCTGAAAATTCTGCAACTTGGGCCCAACTTTGGGTACTCATGTATAACAACTACCACGAGCAGAAGGACCAGGCTGAAGCTCTTGAAAAAGTGCAAGCTTCTTTAAATAGGTTAGAGGAAAATTGGAAATGTTCACCACTTACGCCAGAACCGGAGGTGAGTGATTTTTATACCAATGATAATGTGTGTGAGCTTGCATCACCTGAATATGTGATGGAAGGGCATACACCGTGGGAAAATCAAGAGACCATTGAGATGGTCGAAACGGTTGTTGAGGAAGAGGTTATAGGTGACAATGCTACCTCTGACTCAATAGCTTTTGATGTTTTTGAAAATGTTGAAAATATTGATATGGTGATGAGTGAATCCATATCATCACCAGACAATTTGGTTAATGGGGATGTTGAGGAAGAGTCTGTAAGTGACAGTACAGATCTCGACCCAACAATTCCCGAAATTGTTGAAATTGCCAATGTTTTTGGGGAAGGGGGTGTAGATGACAATATTATCCCTGACCCTATAATTTTTGAAAATTTTGAGAAATTTGAAAGTAAGGATCTGGTGGTGGGTGACTTTGTACCGCCGTCAGATCAAAATAGTCGCTCACTCTTGGTCCCGATCCACCTGTTGGACGATGACCAAGAAGTTGATGCTGACGAGTTAATATTCGAAAATAATAAACATGATTTCTTTGGCACTCATGATCCATTCATGAATGGAAAATTAGATGTGATCAATACCATCGATGAGGACATATGGAAGCATCCTGATATGTTGCTTTTCAATCCTAGTCGATTGGAAAATATTTACTGGCATTGCAAGCCAAAATTGCAAACTGAAGATGGCACGTGGTACACTGGCAAAATGAAATCTACAAAACAAATACCGGGGGCAGCGCTAGGCATGCTTCATGTCAAACCCTTGACTTTGAAGAGGTGCAGAAGAAAGGACCGAGCTTGGAGGTTCAAAGCTACTTTCAAGCACTCGCGGGAAATCAGCTGGAAACGGAAACTGGGCAGCAGCAGAGGAACCGGCAAACCATTTGACCCGGGGAAATTGGAGCATGGAATCAACGAAGGGACGGTGGTAACTGAAATTCAGTGGAGACAAATGGCGTACAATCCACCGTAGACACACAAAGACTGTCCAGCTAAAAGACCGAGCAAAGAAGCGCTTTCGGGAGGCAACCCGATTTTCGATAAGTATTTTCTTTTATTTTAATTTTTATTTTTATTTCCATTTTTATTTTTGGTCAAAATATCATTGAATATAATCATTGTTGAGTGCGATACGGTATGACCCAAGTGTGGGGTGACCATGAGGGATTCGAACGGAAAAACAAAACAATGCACGCGATGCCAACACCATCAAACCGCGACGCGGGTCGAGGAGAGACCCGATGCACAGGGGCTTTTTGCGCATACTCGCGACGCGGACATCTTCATTTGGCGCCGCGGACCTTCAACCTTGATCGATGGACACTGGATCTCATAGCGTCTACGCGTCGCGGCCTTGACACTCCGGCGTCGCGGGAACGAAGAATCAGCAAGGACATCAACTCGCAATGTATTATCTTCTTTTGTATTTTGCAACTTTTATATTTTTAATGTGTTTTGTTAGTAGATTGCTATTACCTGCCAAACTGTGATTGTTGCACCAACTGAGGGAGTTGCATAACGCAAGTGTGGGGTCACCGTACCCCTGCACTTGCATCATGCCGGCATGTTTACTGCTGCGCCCCGACTTCTGGATTTCATCATGAATGACGCAAACGATCGACCCTGCTACAGTATGATCCCGGTAATCAAGCAATTCGCCGTTCCTAAAAGGGATAACTCTTACTCCCTAGTTCTAAATATTTTTATGTACAACGGGGACGTTGTACGGTTTTAAGTGTGGGTTGTGGACGGTCGAAAGAGTTTATTTTTGAAATTTTTGCGGGAAATGAGTCAATTTTCAAAATTTTAGCAATTTTTTCAAAATTTTTAGTAGATTGTAATTTTGAAACGAATAGTTTGTGAATGTTATAGCTTTGGTATTTTTCAAGAAATATAATTTAGTTGTTATCATGCTATCTGTTTAGTCAAAAAAGTTGAGTTTTAGGAGTTAGAAGATTGGAGTATTTTAAGTTTGGAATTTAGGAAGGAATTATCAATCTGTGGCCTTTGTTGTTCGAGCCGGTAAGTCTAAAATGGGTGGGACTTATGCACCTTACCACCTAAGATCGTCTGGTCTGGGATGGTATTTCTGAAAGCTCGTTACACGAACAACATCGAAAGTCATGGACAATTCCTTAATGGCCTTTAGAATCTGAATGAGTAAGTACACTTCATTGTGGATAGAAAGTTTGTAATCAAGGGTTCTCTAGAAAGCCATGAATTCCAAAGAACATTCCGATTATGTTTTCACGAACTATTCCACCCTAACTCAAAAGGCAATAAGCTTTGAAACAGAACACAGTCAAAAATTGTTTGAGTCTTAGTTAAAATCTATTAAAAACTCTCTTGCTTGGGGACAAGCAAGGCACAAGTGTGGGGTGTTTGACAACGCCTAGTAATATCAAGTATTTTAGGCGTTGTTGAGCCGTGTTTTAGTTAATTTATCATTATTAATTGGCTAATATCACTTACTTTTGTGTCAAAGTGCTTGGAAATGTTTTTAGTGTAAATGCAGGGGTTTTAGTGCAATTCTGGAGAAGTTGTGGAGAGAAAAAGGCAAAAAGTTGGACCTGACAGAAATAGAGGCGCTATCTCTTGAGATAGAGCCGCTATCGACAATAGAGCCGCTATTTCTTGAGATAGCGCCGCTATCTCGCGACCGGATAAAATCTTCGTTTTTGAATTTTAAACTTCGAAAAGTCGGGATAAGGCAACACGCGCGTCGCGGATTTTGCTTGGCCGCGACGCGGAAACCCTAATTTTGCACCATTATAAATACCGGAGTCCCGTCCGACTTTTCACTCATCCCGGGACGCGAAGGAGGGATCCGAAGGCACAATTTCGTCAGTTTTTCAGTGGGAATCATTATTTTGGTTAGTAATTTAGTTTTTCTCTTGTTTTATCAACTCGGTATCGAGGTATTCCGCAATCGGGATTTCCCTCGATTACTCGATGTTCGTTTAGAATTGTAATCTCTGATTTCAGTAGTAAATACTTGGTATTTTAGATCTGATTTGATTGTTTGGATATTGGTTTGATGTTTGGTTTTTGGATTTATAAAAGTAATCATTCGGTTTGATGTTATTTTGCATTATTGATGCTTGGATGTGTTTTGATTATATTGGATTGATTGTTTGCTTCTGAATTCTGAATTTAGTTTCTGATTTCAGTAAGGAACTTTAGTCTAGGATATGATTTGGGTTAGTTTAGTTCATGCTTGAGTTAGGTTTTTGGCATTGGTCTTGGAATTGCGTTTTTAGTTGGTTTTTGGAAAAGTAGAAACAATACCGCTGACTGTAGCTGTGACACTACAGTTGGTAATCTATCGTCTTGTCCTAACCACGTAACTCCTGCGGATCGACCCTGACTACCGCTATACTAGTGTGTGTTAGGTTTTCTCTTATTTTTGACCGCATGACGACCTAGGCGTGTCAAGGACTTAGGCCCAGCTCAACAGATATTGGGCATGAAAATTATCCGTGATAGAGAATCAAGAAAATTGTTCTTGTCACAGGAGGAGTATGTTGAACGTGTGATCAAAAGGTTCAACATGGAAAACGCCAAGCCTGTTGGCACTCCGTTGGCAAATCACTTCAAGTTAAGTAAGAAAAATTCTCCTTCTTCTGATAAAAAGAAAGAAGAGATGAAGAAAGTCCCTTATTCCTCTGCCATAGGAAGTCTTATGTATGCGATGGTGTGTACAAGGCCAGATATTGCTCATGCTGTTGGTGTCGTGAGTAGATATCTAGCAAATCCAGGAAAGCAACATTGGGAAGCAGTCAAGTGGATACTGCGATACCTGAAGGGTAGTTCAAAACTATGTTTGTGTTACGGGGGAGCTAAGCCAATCGTGAAAGGTTATACAAATGCTGATATGGCAGGAGATCTTGATAACAGGAAATCTACATCAAGTTATGTTTTCACTTTGGCAGGGGGAGCTATCTCATGGCAATCCAAGTTACAAAAGTGTGTAGCACTGTCAACAACAGAAGCCGAGTACATTGCTGCCGTTGAAGCTGGGAAGGAGCTTATATGGTTAAAACGGTTTCTTCAAGAATTAGGGTTTCCACAAGCAGAATACATCATTCATTGCGACAGTCAGAGTGCTATGGACCTAAGCAAGAATTCGATGTACCATTCTCGCACTAAGCATATCGATATTCGTTATCATTGGCTTAGAGAAGCAATCGAAAGAGGTGAACTGAAGTTATCAAAGATCAATACAAAAGACAATCCTGCAGATATGTTGACCAAGGTGGTGACACAAGACAAACACAAATTATGTGCTGACATAGTTGGGTTAAGGATTGTTCAATAGAGGCTGGAGGGGGAGATTTGTTGATTTTTTCCAGCCCTCCATTCTAGAAGGGTTGAATATATAGCCTAAGGTGGTGGCAAATTTGATATTCTCTTCCATGAATTCAATGTGTTTACATACTATAGTTTTAGTGGCTAGTTTAGCTATAAATAGATGCTTAAGTTTCAGTTCTTAGACATCCCAAAACACACCACAAACATATAGAGTTAGAGAGAAACACTTAGAGTGTAAGTGTTAGAGAAAAGGTTGGTTTTTTGTAATAGTCGAGTGTGAGAGTTGCTCCTCCTATTGTAATTCTGTTCTAGTGTTGAATAGAAGAGTTTTCCGATCCTAACAATCTCAACATCCGAGTTGTGTATTTTAGTGAATAACTAGATATAAAATTTTGTTGATGTACGAAAAAACAAACAAACATCTTACAATGATTTATGTTTCTGTAATTATAGTGTGAATTAACCTATATAAAAGACCTGTAACTTCACTTGCAGAGGGTCTTCAATGACTATATTTTTTTATTCGAATAAGATCACGTTAACATTGAGAAAAAATGTATTGAAAACTTTCATGTTTTCTCAGTGTTTAGGATACAATGATCAGGGCATCGTCTATACCAGTGCACTAAAAATATTAAAAAGAGTAAATTACACTTTTGATCCTTGTGGTTGGCAAAAAATACCACATAGGTCCTAACTTTCCATTTTCAACATTCATAGTCACTTAGGTTTGCGAAAACTACCACATAGATCCCTTGGACATATAAAAAGACTAAAATGCCCTTTCTAATTTCTTTTTCTTTTTTCTTTTATACATATTATATAATCAGTTAATAAAAAAAATAAACCTAACCCACCCCCACCCCCAACCCCAACCCCTACCCCTCTCTCTCTTGTGCAAATTCCCCCCAAATCATCATTCCTTCGTAAGAATCTAGAACACCACCAGTACCCTAAACAGACGGTGGCAGAGCTGTGGTTGCATATTAATCATCGTCGTCCTCATCATCCACATCTCCTGCTTTCTTCTGTTAGTTCTTCCCCTCTTTTTCCTTGTGTTTTTCCTAAGTGGACTGGAAATCAAAGCAATCGTCATTGCTCTGGTGCTGTTGCTTGCTGCTAAAGAGAATTTCAGCACGGAACAAATTCTAATTAATCTTCAAGATAAACCAGCTTCAATTCAAGTAAACTCGATTTGTGGGTCTTGAAGAGAGAGAAGAGAGAGGCAAAAGGAATCAGTCGATAAACCTCTGCATCCAGCGTTCACCCCCAATCCAGTTCCGTTTCTGTTTGGTGTGTGTTACAGTGTTAGTGTTTGTGCATTTTTGTTTCATAATTATTGTGTATGGAGATTTGCAGTGAAATTTGTTGTTCCAGAAATATAGATACATCGTTTTATTTATGGAATCTTTTAACTTTTCGTTTGTTTCGTTATATTAATTGCGATCGATTGTTTATAAGAATGAAGTTTTTGAGATAGTTCTTAACCGTAATCAGTAGAAGAGGCAAGGACTCCTTCAATTCAAGTGAACTCGATTTATGGGTCTTGAATTTCTAAAGCCGGTACCGACCCAGATGAGAAATTGACCAAAGGGTTATTAGTGACAAATAAACCCAATGTGTTCCAAGTAACTGTTCAAGGATGGATCTTACCGGCTCCATTTTATCAGACGACTCATTTTTTCCGACTCCATTTTTGCGTTTTATGACATCTCCAATCGAATGCTTGATGTTTTTCTGGGTTTCCTCAAGGTTTGATTCTGGAAAAGATGTGGCTAAGGTTGTGATTCCGTTTAATCTACACAAGCTTTTGCGTTTTTGTGAAGATAATGCACATATAACAGTCATATGCAAATAGATAATTTCTTTTGATAGCATTGCAATTCCTATTTCATCAATTTATATAAAATACTCTTCAAATCAAATCATTCCTTACAAAGAATCAAGTGTTTCTCAAAACACCTACAAGCTTGAACGAAGAAGCAACAAAAACACCATAAATGGAAATGGAGGTTCTTTATGTTTTTCAATAAACCAAGTAAATTTAAAGCTAATCTTGATTCAAAGCAAATATGTTTCCCCATAAGACCTTTAAGAAACGGGTAAAGATGAACGATCACCCAAAACGCAAAGAACAGTTTCCCAAAAATAAGTCATGTTCCCAATTTTTTATAGAATTAATATGCTTTGATTCATTTTTAACAAGAGACGATGGGGAAGAAGAACAGGGTGGAGAGAGAGAGAGAGAGAGAGAGAGAGAGAGAGAGAGAGAGAGAGAGAGAGAGAGAGAGATAGATAGAGACGTATGGGGTGTGGGGGTTTTTTTTTCTTTTTTTAGTTTTTTTAATTATAAAAAAATAAAAAGAAAAAGATAAAAGAAATAATAAAGGGCAAGAAAGTCATTTCACTTTAACATGTGACCTGTCATGAAGGAATCTGAAACCCCAGGGACGTATTCGTTAGTTTTCGTAAACTTTAGTGACCTTAAACGTGTGATTTGGATAGTTAGGACCTATCTGTTAGTTTTCTCAAACCACAGGGACCAAAAGTGTAATTTACTCTATTAAAAATATGTAACAGTTTGTTCTCTAGTAGATGGTAGAGAGGCCTATGTATTTAGTATTTACTTTCTCCCAAAAAATTTCATCTCTTGTCAGTTTGCTTTTTTATAGCCTATTTGACATATTTTATAATTTTTGATGTAACATTTGTAATGTAACTATTACGTTCTCTAGGACGTTATCAAATCTTTGGCTTGTTAAC
Source organism: Cichorium intybus (assembly GCA_023525715.1). Lineage (NCBI taxonomy): Eukaryota > Viridiplantae > Streptophyta > Magnoliopsida > Asterales > Asteraceae > Cichorium > Cichorium intybus. The sequence continues at coordinate 126,839,622 of CM042011.1, read as the reverse complement.
TACTTATTCATTTTCTAGTATTATTTGTGAAGATTATGAACTTTTCAACGGTCAGCTAATTATGGTAAAGCCATCATAAGCAATTTCCAAACAAAACAAATATTGTTGGGCACAGCGGAAGGGGTGCACCAACGAACACACATCCAATACTTCGACTAACGATTCCTCGACTATCAAGACAAGTGAGTAATGCGAATGTTTGAGAATGAAGAAACACAAGGATTTAAAGTGGTTCACCCAGCTCGGCTATGTCTACTGTGAGAAACGAGAGAAACTTTTATTGATAAACTTCAATGATTTACAAGAGAGAAAACTATGACTACTAATTCTAGCATTTGAACATATTACATTCATAGAATTGGGGATGTATAAATAGGGGGATATGAAAACTTGAACACGCAAGTCTTGGACAGGAAAAAGCAAAATGACAAACTCGTCCTTGTCACTTTATCTGAAAAGGTGACTGCACCATGCTCCCCATGCTGCCTCTGACAACGGTACTATTCTTTGCGTGTTCCCAAGATTCTTCTGACCAACGATAGTGACAACACCAATACTGGGTTTAACCGAAGCCACGCCTTCGGTTGCAGAACCCCTATTGGTCTTCGGTTGAGGTCTTGCCTTCGAACTCCGACTGTCCGACTTGTGTTTCTGCACCTTCTGTCGAACTCCACTTCGTGCAAGGGTTAACTCTTCCTTCAAGAAATCTTCTGTCTGAACTTTGCTTTGCCCGAAGGATACTGCTAACTCATCTTCTCCTGCTGATGACATGTTCACCACTGTAACCACAAACCGAGCTATTGCTGTCATTGTGAACATCTGTCCGCATGAGATACCGATGAAGCTCCCTTCGGATGCAACTCCAGGTTCGAACTTCGTTCTTCCTTTGTCACATGCCTCCGTCTAGTAACTAGTCTGTCACCACCTGACTTTGGCTGTCAATCTTGGATGACTTACTCCATGTTCATGTTGCAGACGTATTAACTCATCCGGATGACGTTTGACCTTCCTTGGTCCGAATGATTAGTAACCTTCGGATCTCAGCACTGGACATGGCTCCGGATCCAGATAAGGAAAGGCTACCTTAGTCCTGCTGATCTTCAAGCCTTTGGTTCAACCTTCTGCAGATCTTCTGAAGGATCACCTCCTTCTTTGTCTTGATCCGCCATGGTTGTTTTCACCGGAACGAAAGGACTCCCACTCAACGAAGGTCTGGAGACTTGTCTGAGATGCACACCTTAACAACACCGGCTTCGTCTCGCCTCTGTTTTCTTGTTGCTTCAAACAATTGTTCCTCTTTGGTCCTTCGGTTTTTCTCCGGTTCCGATTAGGCTCCACACTATCCCAACAAAATTACAAGGCATATTGTGAAAACTACTATCACAATGATTAAAACAACCCCAATAATATTACATTTGGAAACTTCCTTTCAATACTTTAAATTAATGCTTTCGTCCAACTTCTTCACCTCCAATTGTATTTCTCCGAGTTTCTTCAGTTCCAAAACTTCATTTTACCGTTTTTATTCTTTTTCAGATCCACCCACGTTTGCTCCAATTTAAACTATGCATTTCAAGAAGCAAATATGTATACCTTTGTAAAGTTAGTTCCTCATCCATCCATCTGAAATATATACAATATTTATTGTCTTATAAAAATTCAACATCACATATTAGTCTAGTACACTTCCTACCAAGATATTTGTTACACATGTATTGAAATTAGGATATCTAGAAAACCTTCAACCGGGGTTTAAGGGAGTCCATGATGTAAATAATGGAGCATCGATATCACGGTGACACTATTGAATTTGACATTTTGATATGAATCTCCTTCTCCTTCGGTAGCTTGATACAAATAATGAGGAAGCCATTAAGAAGAAAAATAAGAAGAAAGTCGTCAACCTAGTAAAAACATGCTCATTTAAACTTATCAAGTAAAAATGTTAGCCATCCGTATTGCTCGGGGTCATTACCTTGTAATGGTCACCGCCGTCGCAATCATTTTCAATGTAGTATGCTTTCGCTAACTACTAGTGATATTTGTGAGTTTTATTTATGTAAGTGTCGTTTCCCATGCATCTATCTATTAACACAAAATATGAATCATTCACTTTCATTGTGAGATGATTAATAGACGCGTCGTTTCCTATACAAGCAGTCACATCGTAACCCTTTGTTAATGGAGGATTCACGTGCACAATTTGTCTTGTATATATAACTCTGGATGGAGATTATGGATTAATCAAACTTATATGCAAATTTTTTCTTGAACAACACACGATAATACGAATGCTAAAAACTTGTAGAATAATTACGAATGATAGACTAGGTCGAAAAACAAACTTTCTACCACCTTCTCCCATTTTCATTCCCAACTGTCTGTCTTCATCGGGAGCATCTACTCCGTCAACCCTGATTTCTAATTCCAATAAAGGTTTATCTAGTTTCCTATTTGCTTCTTTCAATCCCGACCCATATAAATCTTTAAAAGCATGTCAGAAGAACTTCAGGTGTTGTAGAAATGGATGCTGATATAACTATGATCTAAAGCATCACTTATTCACCATGGGTTTTGTTGATTAATAGACATTGACGGTACTTTTTTAGGGTTTAGGTTTAAACAGGAGAATACAAGTATTGATGTTGTGGTAGAAGGGTCGTGTATTAATACATAGATTTCATATTAGAATTTGCAATAGCAAGGTCCACCAAAAGCGACAACGTTAAACCCACCCACCTTACAATGTATTAACGTCATTTTTAAAGGATGTTCACAAGCATTTAAACAGTTTTAAGGAGCGAAGAAAGTTAAAATTCAAGAAAATAAAAATAAAATTCGAAAAGCGTTCCGTAACTTTTAAGGATTTGATTTTATATGCACTAAGTTCCAAAATTTGTTACAGATGAATCATCTTATGAGCCTTTTGATAAAACAAGTATTATTGTCAACTTAATGTTTATTGATATTTCTTTTACCCCGTCTATGTTTTTAGCAAACTTGCACACCAATCCTATTCCTATACTCTTTGCAAATGCAACTTTATCAATAAAATAAAACCTTTACGAAACTTCAGGCATTAATTTAACATACACAGAAATAAAACACAACTTCAAATAACATAACCTTTAAATAGCATTTATGCTGCTCAAATAAACCCAAGGCTTTCACACAATAAAAAACAAACATAGAAAGGGAATTAAAGCAAAGTTCAAGAAGTAACAACAAAAAAAAAACATGTTTCTTCAAAGAAATCAATTATTTTTTAAATATTTATTAGTAGCAGATGGCATGAGAGGGTGCACAATCACCATACCAAATTACCAATCTCTCCTCCCATTGATGACCCATGCAAATTAGTCATGAGTATGTCTTTGTCAGCACGTTACTTGCTTAGGTGGCACAATTCGAACCAAACTGGTTCCATTAAATTCCCTGAAAGATGAATATGTACGAATACGGTTAGGTGCAAGAAATAGCAACATACTTTCATTTATTTGTTTATTATAGCATCCTACTTTTGTTTCTTACAATTACAACCAAGTTATAGCAAATTAGCAATTTCACTACTATGATTGTGTGGATTTTTCAAAGTACAATGTCTTGATAAGAAAAATGAATAGAAGTACAATGTCATAATTGGATAGATTCTTCATAGTATAGTGCCTTAATAAGAAAAAAATTGGAAGGAAGATGTGATAATAAACGAATAATGAAAGTAGGTTGCTATTTCATGCATTTAACCCAATGACTTAATAATACCTTCAAGAGCTCAGTGTTGTCTGAAGCATTTTGCAGTATGAAAGAATAAGAGACAATTGAAGCTCATGATTCATCAGATATAACATTGAAAATGATCATGGTTGAAAGAGAACATCCACCTACACGTGTCCAATAACAATTGGTTCAATCAAATTTAATGGCAATGACTTAATAAAAGAGCAACGCGTTTTTTTTTTTTTTTTTGCTATGATATGTAGAGAAGCTTACTCTTTAAATAAAAAGACCAATCCACGAATTTCATAAGTGGAACAAAGTCATCAACATGTGATTGAAGATACACGCCCTGAATATTCTAAATTCCAAAAAAAAAAAAAAGTAAATAATTATTCCATGACAAGAAGATGAAAGGCCACGTGATTAATTAGTAGAGAATGAAAAAAAGAAAATGAGCATATACCATTTTTGGAAAGAAAATCACCCGGCATCATTATGATATTGCATAAGCAAAGATGTTGTTGGCTGCAAAAATAGGAAATAAAAAAATGAAAAACTTGCAACACAATTTCATTCATTTGTATTATAGCATCCTACTTTCATTACTTTAAAAAATCTACCCAATTAATTGGGTAGATTTTTCAGAGTATGATGCTATAATAGGAATAAATGAAAGTAGGTTGCTATATTTTGCGTTTAATAAAATTTTTAATAAATTGACTATATTTTAAGGCCATAAACAAGGTACCTTGTCCAAGAAGCAATATTGCATTTGTGGCTAAAGGAATAATTTCTTGAATCTTTTCACTTGTAAATATCGCTTCAGTGGCTAACAAAAACCAAAATCTGATTATTCATCATAGTAATAAAAAAAAAAACAAATAGGCAACATTCAGATTAATACAAGTAATTTTAAAATCCATGCATATGATTGTAAAAGTTCAAAAAAATACAGAAAAGCACTCTTACTTTCACCATTTTATCGATTTAGCCTCTGAACTATTGTTTTTTATGATTATTATAGTAACAGTTCAGTGGCTAAATCGATAAAAAATAATAATTTAGTGGCTAAATTGAAAGTTGCAAATTTCATAAAATTAATGAAAGTGCAAGTGGTTTTCTGTATTTTTTCCCATTGAAAAACCACTTAAGGATTTGGGACTAGGGTTTATAAACTTAAAAGAACAAAGTAATATTATTTTCTAAATTAACAATAACAGTAAGGTTTATAACGATACCTGAGTTTTGAATATGTTCTTCATTTTTGGTGTCATTTTCATTCAATGGAGAATCCATATCAGACACCACCATTGCATGTATAGTATAGTTCCCATCTGATACCCAAACAGTTTGAGCTCCTGTAATTTATTCTTACAGTTACTGTTATTGTCATAAAAGGAAAAAAGTAAAAAAAAAAAGGAAAACGTATTCATACTTGTGGAATCGTCAGGAAGAACAGCTAGATTCTGAACTTTCATGGTGAGAGTCAACTTCTTCATCTCACAAATTGATTCAGATTCAGATCCAGATCCAGACACAGGATTGGATAGCAATAGCAGGTACAGCTCTCCACCGGAGTCCAAAATCAGAAACTTATCATGACCTAGAAAATGGACGGAAATTGCTTTTATTGATGCCAATCGTACTTTTGATGCGTTATAATTCTCAATCTCCTTGCTCTTAAATGTCACGAAACGAACTCCACCTTCTTTGGAAAATTGTCTCAGTTTCACACACTTCAACCTTGCTGCAGAAGGTCAGAATGATGTAGGTATTTATTTAGGGTAAGCATGATTTCGAATACCTAAATAAGGTAAGCAAGGAGAATATAAACTTACCGGAATTATCAGAATGTTTCCCGATCTTTTCTTCGATGTTTCCATTGACATTTATGGTTTTGCTGCTGTTACCGGTTACTTTTGCAGAATTTACATACAAAATGGAGCTTCCGTTCGTTCCTGGGGTCAATCCATTTGGTAAATTGATCTTCTGGACTTCCGGTTTGTCGGATTTCTTACTTGACTCCCGCCGACGGTCTTTCTTGATTCGGCCTTTCACAAGGGGACGCAAGGGAAAAACCCTAACTCCATTCTCTTCCCCTAATATCAAAAACCCAATGGAAACACTTATAGAGAACACAGGCGAGTCGCAGTCGATCACCGCAGTTTTCATTAACTTCAAGGTATCTCCTTCTCCTGCAAGCTTCACCGCGAAAACCCAAACTTTACGGCTAGAAACGGAGTACATCGCGACGACATTGATTGACCCCGCGAGTTTAATTGAAACCCCGTGATTTACCCTAAATAAAACCCCGAATTTCCTCTCGTCAAAACTCAAATCAGTTTGATTGCAAATTACCCTAACCCTAGCGAATTGGTTATCCGGTCGGAGGATGTAGAAACGGAGGAGTATCGAGCTTCCGACGAGGTGCGGGGAGGCGACAAGGAAGATGATACGAGAAGTGTCGGTGGAGCGGAGGCGGAGGAAGGTAGCGGAGGATGAGGGAGGAGAGACGACGGTGGTGGTGGCGGAGTGAAGAGGAGGCGGAGAGAACGGAGAGATGGAAGGGTAAAGAGAGAAAGAGGAGTCAGAGTGCATGAGAGCAAGAGAAAGAGAGGTTGGCTCGTAGAGAATGGAGGAGATAGTGGTGGAAGGAGGAGGAGAGAGGCGGAGCTGCCGTGCCTGAGTGATACCAACCATCACATTTAGAAAAGGAGCCACCGGTGAACTAACGAACTACGACGGCGAGTTAACGCTAAACTAACGGCATTAAAAAGTCAACTAATGTTCTTGAGAGGGTTTGATTTTAGACCGATTTACTCGCCGGCAGATTAGAGTTCGGGGAACACATACACAAATTCAGATGTTTTTGTCGATACGGAAGAGGAGACCCCATTTCCTATTCTTACAACTAACCCCTTCAAGTTTCAAAAGTAGCTACTTTCAACCCGTTATAAAAAAGTGTTGAGTTTTGAACCACCTTATTAATGTCTTCTTTCTGTAAACAAAGTAGGAATGAGCTCTTGGTTTCTCATAATGTCAATTTAGTTCATTTTTTGTATCCGGTTGCTGGTGTTTTCATTAGGAACGAGCTCTTGGTTTCTCATAATGTCAATTTAGTTCGTTTTTTTGTATTCGGTTGCTGGTGTTTTCATTTGCTTAGGGGTGGAAGTTATTTGTTTTGAAACCGAAAAACCTGAAAATCAAACTGATTTCGGATCAAACCATAGCTGAATTCGGTTTTAAATTTGGTTTTCGGTCTCGTGAAGTTCAGACTAAATCGAATCGAATTACCGAGTATTATTAAATAATTAATTAAAAACTATTTTATATTTTATATTAAGTATTAAAAGATTTAAGGTCTCAAACCGAACCGAATTCGAATTCGAATTCGGTTTTCAGTTTGATCTTTATTCATTTGAATTTGGTTTAGGTTTGGTTTATGGTTTGAAAAAGAAAATTCAAACAAAAGAAACTGATTCTAAGAAACTGAAAAAACCAAAAATGGAATCGATTTCCACCCTACATTGCTATAAGCACACCTTTTAAACTATCTACAACAACGCATATGATGTATTGATGTTCATGATACCAACAGTTAGGTTTTTGTGATTCCTCGAAGTTTTAAGAAGTAATGGTTAATACTTAATACAAGGAGCAGACGTCAAGAACTTCAGGAATATTCGCACGCATAGGCGCATAGCCAATTAAAAACTAACATTAAAGACCAAGTGACCTTATGTCTTTGGTATCGATTTGTTATTAAAAAACATACACATGTGACTTAATTTGTCATTAAAAATATGAATGTTATCATGTTAACAACTAGAAAACTTTTAAAATTTTATTTGATTTAACGTGATAAATTAACCACCGACAATGAAATCGTAACTGTTGACAAACGAGATAATTATACAGGCTATATTTGATAAATTAATTGAAAAGTTAGTTAGCTAGTGGAAATTTAGTTAATATTTGAAAAGTTAGTTGCTAACAAGGGGCGGAACATGAATGTATGAACTATAAGGGCTGAAATCAAAACTTCTAAACAAAACCAGATAAACACAAAAGCAGTTGTATAAGTTCTATACAAAATGTTCACATTGCTTGAAATTAAAGAAAGGAAAAAAGAATATTCACTTCACCATGTCCTACAAATATAATACACATAAAAGCAAATCATATAAATATCACAAATACTTCACATTATTACAAGTTTAAGTTAAGCATAAAACTAAAACACATAAACACAAGAAAAAAATTGCATAAACCCAAATCGTTGAGGGATAAAACAAAAAGGGAACAATTATGTTATTATAAAATTAAAGTCCGTGACTTTTTCTACAAAACCAACACATCGAAAGAGAAACAACTTAAGTTAAAACATTTTCCTTTACGGAATCAAACATTCATATTAATTGCGTTCATTTTTCTAAATTCTATCCCAGGTCCAAATTTTTTTGGGTCCAGGGGACAGCAGAAACAAAGGCCCCTAAAAATATAGCAAAATTATTTATAAAAAAATATTTCTAGCGTTTTTCATAATGATAGTTTTAAAGATATATATATAGCTATACCAATTATAAGTAGTCATTTTTTAATACCTTGGTGTTTTCCTTCAATATTTGGAACTATTGTCATAACCTTGATCACGTATATAATTCATATTAATATGTAACAATTTCAATACATCTAATAATTCATTAAAAATTCTTATCCCCGAAGTACCATTTGCTTTTAAAAATTATAAAAATACCCAACAACTTGTATTTGTTAGAAGACAAATATATACATAATATATTATATAGGACATACAGTTTTTGGGCCCCCTAAGACGATGAGCCCTGGACGGTCGTCCGTGTTGCCTACCGTCAATTCAATAAATCAACTTTATAAGGTTCTTCTAAAAGGTTCCTTTAAATGTCAAATAATCATTAAGGACTTTTCACAAACACTTAACGTAATTTGACGACCATGTTTCAAAGGTAATCCATGCCATTAAACATCACCATATAAGATTACTAATTAATCTAGACATATTTTATTTTTAGATATAGTATAAGAAGTAATGTCAAATGTTCAATTCCAGCAACTCAACAATATAAAATCGTAGGACAAATGTAACAAAGTTAACTATATTCAAGCAATAAAATATCAAATTGAACATATTAAGAAAATCACCAACCTAATAACCAAAAAAAGTGCGTAAGAGCCAATAATGTTTGCAAGAGTCAATAAAAGGCAAAACCGGTATCTCAATTAACGGGAAAGAAACATGAAATTGGTCAATTCAAGCGAGAGGTCTGCATAGGAGGATGCTATGATATGATAGGAAAGAGGAAAACAGAGTAAATAGGAAAGAAACCATACCATTCTAAATCGCCAATATTCGTCTTCAACTAACTCTAGTAACTATCTTCGACTCTGCAATGGACCCGTCCATGTTGCTAGCTGATTAAAAAGCACGAAGGCCATAACCCTCAAGGCCCCTTAAGGGTTCCACCCCTGTTGCTAGCCGATAAATAGCGATTGCTAAAATACTAGGTGATAAGCTAGCTGAGAAATTAAAATAACATAAAAGCATGTAGAAAAACGAGCTTTATAATTAATTAATGATGTATTTGATAGAAATCTAAAAGAGCTTCACAAGCTCGTTGAAACGCTAATCTAAGTAGTTTTTTTAAAACCTAGTTTATAAGCTACTTTTTGGTTTGTTAAATATGACAACTTAAAAAAAATTGAAAAACAAGCTAGCTGTAGCGTGTCAAACGTAACTATAATATATAAAAACCAAGTTGTAAAAATCGCTTGACGGTAGCTGGCGGTCGAGTGAGGTTAAGTGATTAATCGGATTAATTGGAGACCCTAAACTAGAAAGGAACTCATTTAAAAATATATAAATATAACAAAATAGCAAAGTTTGATACATTTTATTCCAAGTTATACATCAAAAATTATACATTTGTTTATTTCTATGCTTTAATATTGATTTTTTTTTTCAGTTTTATTGAGTTATTAGAGAGTGTTTGTGTCGTCATTTAAAATTAAAAAAATTAAAAAATAATTTTAAAAATTAAAAAATTAAAAAATTACCGCCAAGACCGATATTTGACCGATTTTTGCAGCAAACCGTCAAGCTGCCTGATTAGGCCTAATCGTAATCGGTTGAAGACCGTCAAGCGATTAATCGACCGCCAAGACCGATTTCTACAACACTGATAAAAACATCTTAGCAAGATCATAGTAATTGTTGTTTTATCAAATTCTGTACCAATTTTAATACTAATATTTGGTAGTAACCTGTGATCGTTGCAAAAGAAACAATTTTAATTTATAAAGAAAAATAATATAAAAATTCTTATTAAATACGTAGCAATTTTCTACGATACAATTAATCACAAGGTCAACATGTAAATAGAAGTACATAATACATCTAAACATCTATATCAAACTATTATTCACAAGTCCAACAAACCCAACACATTTTCCATAATCCACTTATTCCGGCCGTCAAACCTCTATTTTCACTATCACCTTCACCACCACTATCATCACCACTTCCACCGTATTTGTGATTTTATTATCATCAAGTCATTTAGTACGATCAAGATTAACTCGAGACAAACTAAACTCATTTTTTGATATATTACGAGCATGGGAGGTACGAAGTGCATGTTCACATGAGTTGACTTGATTTAGGGAAGATGGGGATGTAGGGGCGACCCCTGGTTTAGCTTCCAAATGGCATTACTCTTGACAGGGTCCAAGGGGCAACACACTGGCAAGGCCGTCAAATGTAAATGTTCTTAGAAAAATGTCCAGTGTTTCAACAAATATGAACAATTCTATAAATAGTATGGAAATTTGGGTTGCACGCACAGCATGGTTAACACAAAATCGTCAAGTGTGAATTAAAGGGACTAGTTTGTTAATTTGACGTTTTATGTAAATTAACTAGATACTAAAAAAAGGCTTAAAGAAATAAATCCGAACTTGATAAATGATCATGATAAACACTTGTTTAGATGATAAGTCTTAGAGGTATCCCGCATTGATAAGGATATCATATTGAGTATGTGGAGCCTAATGCGAACGGAGGACATCAATACATCCGAAGAAGAAGAATCAGCAGTACGAAGCAACTAAGAACCGAGGCAAGGAAGCTAGTGCGGTTGGTGAAGGGTTTTCCTAATCCAACAGTTGGGAGGGTTTCGCTCTGGACGGATCAGTTCTCCTTATTCGTGGAAAATTCTTCTCCTCATTTTGGGCAGTGCAAGGCGAAGTCAGTAGGACTGATGGAGCAGCCTCGCTCCGGTTCAGACATTGTAGCAGTGTTTCATATGGGCTGGATGTTGAGAGTTGAGATGATGATGCAAATGCAAAGTGTCCAGCATGTTTGTAACACCCAGTTTTCCATACAAAGTATACCCAAAAAAGTTTATATATATAACGCGCCACAATTGGGTATACTAGTACTCAAACCATGAAAACGAGATGTTATCAAAGTTTAAATACATACAAGGTCCTCACAGACTAAGCCAGTCATTACAAAACATAAAAATCCATCACTATTAAAGGACAGGCTCAATGTCGTCACTCTCCCTCTCAATCACATGTCTTCCCATATCACTGCTACAGATACCTGCAAAACAACACACAACTAACGGGTAAACTTATAAAAAGCCTAGTGAATAATCTTCCTGCTCGACATCAACTCAAGATGTATTAGAGTTATAAAGATATAACAACAACCAACTCTTACAACATAATCAACTATAATTTCTCAGTATACAGTTTAACCATCCATCTTGCTAATTATATTAGCCACACAAACATCCATTAGTTGTCACCAACTATCACCCAAAAGTAGGCACCACAACCAATATTACTCCTCAACTCAATTATAATCATTCTTATATACTCATTCCGCTATCAGCTGTACTCAACAATAACAACCCTCATGGCTGTATTAACACGGCTAAGAAACTCATCTTTTCAATTACCTCAATAATTACATAATTATAACCAATAATCTATATATTCAACTCAACTATAGCAACTATAAATAATGAAATCACTCGACCGATCAGTCGTAACCACAACAACACAACATATCTATCTCAACATACAACAAAGTATATCTATACTCAAGTACTAGATATTACTCACCTTAAGTTGGGTTGGAACGTGTTTTCTTCTTTCCTATATGATTCAGCTATGATATAACATCATAGATCAGATCTCAATCATCCTCACACATTCCAACAAAAGTTTGAACGAGAGGTCAAACCAAACAAAAGATGCAAGAAAGTTGTGAACGGAAGATAGAGGAGCTATATCTTAAGGATAGTGCCGCTATTTGGCAAAGATAGCGCTATCTTTGTTGTACAACCCTCTTTCACGTCTGGACGGTTTCAGCCACAAAAACTCAATAATTTACATCTCAGAGGTTAAAGGAAACGTACTATGATCATCTACTAACATTATATGTCACTAGAATTACTCAATTTCTCGAATTATGACAATTAGGGTTTCAAAAAACCCCCAATTTCAACAAAATCAACTCACCTCTTTAATTTTTAGGAGTTAAGATCACTTCATTGATGTTAGATTCGAGTCTCCTAGCTTCATCTTCCAATTTCCCTACTCAATTTCGTGATAGCTAGGCTCAATCGCCACTGAAGTGTTTTTGGGGAATGTTTTACTCGAATGAGCACTTATAGACTAAAGAAATGAAATCTGACCTGCGAAGATAACGGTGCTATCTATTAGAGATAGCGACACTATCTCTTCTGTTATGCTGGATTTCCACAAATTTTTAATATAAAACTCCCCATAACTCAAATTCACTCACAACACGTTTAAACTCATAACTTAACACATAAAAGGATTCATACTGCGTCCTACCACTATAATCTACTCAATATCGAAAGAGGCGTGCAAAAAGAATCGCTACACTTCTACTTTTAGCAACTCAACCAATATCACACTAATTATAAAGTAACAACTCAACTCACCTGTATAAGCATCTCGAGAAGAAAACAGGTCTCACAAGCTCTTCCCTCCTTCAAAAGATTCCATCCCCGGAATCTCTCAAAATAAATGTGGGTATCGACAAATAATACTCATTATACGACTACCTCGCCGTCACATCCACTCACTGTATGGTAACTATGTTCTTACCTCGTTATCTCATACAACATGTACGTACCATCGAATCTCGTTTACTCATAATATGGCTAAAGAACTAAACCTTCCTCGGTTACATTACACTTAGAAAATTTCTCATTCAATTTCTCTTTCCGCAAAATCTCCAGTGCTCGTTGTCAAACATCATGGCCACCAAGCCTAACAGTATAATCAGTTATGGTACATAAACATCATTAACGATAGGTACTGAAATCCAAACAACATAACCCCATAGGGTAACCACTACACCCGCATTGGCTGACACCATTGCCAATTGGGCTAATACTCACTCTTTTTGGGCACAACCTCCGCTATTGCATCATTGACACTAAGACATCTCACCTTACTCCTCAAGTTGTACTCCAACCATTTTCATCCTCTGCATAAACTCATATCTATGACTCACATCGAGCCACATTCTTAACGTACCATACACTTTCTCTATTACAATACTAGTCTCATGTAGCCATCGGGGACCCAATTACCGTTTCAGCTATAATAAACTTCTTACTTCATCACACACTGATGTTATTGGACATCTGCCAATTTATACCCCCAACTATTTCATGTTTAGCTCTAACTCAATAGGGAAAATGGTCTCGCCGATTTCAACCAACTCTCTCAAATTTCTCATCTCTCTTTATTTATTACCCCTACTAACACATTCTCATATGTCAGGGTATGAGAGACACCCATATAAACATAAAAGGCACAAACATAAAAAATGTCTCACTCGCGTCACATGGCTCACTAACACTGTGATAAAATCTAGAATAAAATAAAATAAAATAAAATATTAGAAACTACCTTGAGTTTCACCCGTGCCTCATCTGAATTTGGCATTTAATTCTCGACACTTTGGTCATACAATACCCCTTTCAGTTGTCTCATCACCACAACTGAATACTAATTCTCCAAGATCTAATCTAACTCTTAATTTAACAACATACTTCATATTATCTCTCTCGATATACTTACCCACTACATCATCTCTTGTGTGGGCAACCCACATCACATTCTTACTCAATCGTTAATCCTAGCGGACTCAACAAATCTATTATCAAATAAATTCTCAACACAACCACATATATCCTTCCTAACATATCATCAACAAAAATTTTCCACCCGCCATTTCTCTGTCACCCTTGTCTCAATCTTTAATCCATTAGGATGACACAAAAATAGGTCATACATACGGTTCAGCGAAATATCTACATGCGGCTCGCAAGGAAAATAATAACATCAAATGCCTTACATTACATTTTTTTAGATCATATCTCATCGTTTGGCTAAATCACTAACCTCGAAGAAAATAACTCAACATCATTATAAACGTAATCTACTATCAATCGTCTCATACGAATAAATCGTCTTGTCATTTCAACACTCACACATATTCATCAGCAACATAACATATACATGTCGCCATTGAGGAAATATATAGTACCGAACCACCGGACAGTCGACTTATTTAGTAATAAGATTTTATCACACATTTCTATCATCGGCAGTAATCAATTTGATTGCTAAGGAACGAATCCTATAAATCACAACCACAATCACATTTCTACTCTTTTTTACTCATATTTACTCATTATGTAGTCATACAACTTTATCTCATTTGACACGCAAATAAATTTCACGTATTCTCAAATCAACACTTTAACACATCGTCACAACTCAGTATCATCTCTAACACCGTCCTTACACAATATACGCACATACTCTCAACAACACCTACAACAACATCATTTCACAGTACCACCTCACAGTACCCCCTGTACTATCACTCAGCCTCATATCCGTCATCTCTTCAACCCTCGAGGTCTCGAGTCACATAAGCTCACCACTGTACCCACACATATCCACACACAAAAATAGTATAGTCTCAACACTCCACATCACCAGACAGTGTACGCCCATCCATACACAAACACAAAACTGCATCACCACTCCACCACAACTCATGGTACCCCGTACCATCCTCCAGTCTCACCACTCAACACTATCTCAAGGTACCTTGTACCGTCCTCCGATCAGATCACTATATCTTTGCACCCTTCTCCGATCCCAAATTCATCCCCCTTACGGTATCGAGTAACAATGACTCACCGCCACACCCAATTGTGTGAGAACTACCTACCACAGAGTCCTTCACAACCCATATAGGTCACGAAGACTCAAAAACACCAGCCATAAAGGCCCATAGAAATCCCCAAACCGCAAAGACTAAACACTCAGCATATTACATCAAGATCAGCAGTAGTGTGCAATCTACACACTTACAATCTCTCCTAACTCATACTCTTTTGGCTATCTCAGCTATTTAGTGTGATCAACCACGCTCATAACTCAACTATCGACGATAACTCAAGATCTCTTTCAACTCATACTATTTCCTGACTCATACTCTTTTGGCTATCTCAGCCGTTTACAACAATTTACTACTCGTTTAGCTTAAACTCTACTGGTTATCTCAGCCAATTCAATGTAAGCGGTCATACTCATAACTAAGTTATCAACAATAACTCACGACCCCTTTTAACTCATACCCATCTACCACTCATTTACATCACAATTCACATCATAAGACATTAATCAAATTACTCACACATAACACAATTGACTACTAAGGCACACACACAACATGCACTCATCAACCATGGTACTTTTGTTGTATCATTCACAAGTACACAAAATATAACATACACAACCATCAATCCCCAAAAGGGACATGGTTACTAATATACCTCAACTCTCAACTCTTGAGTGTAATCAGCTACATTCACATAAATCGGCTCTCGGTTGTTGAGTGTACTCAGCTACACTCACATACATCGACTCTCGACTTTATATGATTAAATACCATCCAAAACATGTTGAACGCGCTACATGACATTCAAATTTATCATATACACTCATGATTCACAAGCTGAATACGAAGATCAAGAGCTTAAAGTTCATCATTCTCAAAACGAGTTCATAAGTTCCATATCAATCTTTAATCCACCAAAACACCTTTATGTTTTCATATAATAATTCAATTTAATGATTTCAATCTAGTTTAATGACATGAATTGATACTCTATAAAACCAAGTCCACACAAATGCAAATAAATTCAAACCATCAAATGAAACTCATAATCTCCACATTAGCTTGAAATCATTACAAATGACAAATTTGAAGATACTATTTTAATATTTTAGATTAATAAACATCATTCAAATTTATCATATACATTCATGATTCACAGGATGAATATGAAGAGCAAGAGCTTAAAGTTCACCATTCTCAAAACGAGTTCATAAGTTCCATATCAATGTTTAATCAACCAAAATA
This sequence comes from Cichorium intybus, assembly GCA_023525715.1. Taxonomy (NCBI): domain Eukaryota; kingdom Viridiplantae; phylum Streptophyta; class Magnoliopsida; order Asterales; family Asteraceae; genus Cichorium; species Cichorium intybus. Next base: position 126,823,376 of record CM042011.1, on the reverse strand, counting down.
CCTTTAGGTCTTCATATAATAGTTCCATTTGATGGTTTCAATCTAGTTTAATGACATGGATCGATATTCTAGAAAACCAAATCCATACAGATGCATATAAATTCAAACCATCAAATGAAACTCATAATCTCCATATTAGCTTGAAATCACTACGAATGACAAATTTGAAGATACTATTTTAATATTTTAGATTAATAAACATCATTTGAGGTTTTATTATAGGAACTCAAAAATAACAACAAATTAATTATCTAAATCCTTCCATAAACACTTCACCATTCTGGGCTCAAAACTCCCCAAATCCACAAATAAAGATGAAAAGAAGCAAGCTTGAAGGAATTGAGGATATATTAGTGAACTATTGATATAATCAGAGATAGAAACTAAATCCTGCACAATCAATAGAATTCAGATTTGATACAAATTCTCAAACCCTAGGTTTTATAGATTCACTACCTCCTAAAGCTTCCTTAGATGATTTTGAGCCTTAAGCGATCTTCAATCCACTTCAACATTCCATCAAGCTCTCAAACTCAATATATGGCCCTTTTAAAGCTCTCAAAACCGTTTCCAAATAAAAGTGAAGAGGGATAATGTAACACCCCACTTTTCATACCGTTAAAAAAAAAAAAATTCATTTGTATTAGGTTTTCAAAACATTTCATGTTGCGGAGATTGATTCCAAGTAAAACCTTTTTAAGATGGGGACACGTTGTTTGGGGTTTACAAACTAATACGACCATAGGAAAGTATAAGTGTACATCTAATGATCACAATATCTGTTAAATGATTAAAATATGTCGTCTATTTCTAACTTCTAATGTAAGTCTTCTCCTGTCCAAAATACATACTAATGCAACTAACTCACTATATCCTGTCTTTGATAACTTTGAGAACTTAGTACATGTCATTTAAAAAACATAGGACACATGAGACTTTCATTGTGAGATACATAAGTTTAAACACAAAAACACTTATACCATATTTTCAACACAATAACAATTGAAATCTATTATTGTCGAAGTACCATTTCATATGTAAGTTATATCATGCAAGATGCAATACAATGATGATTTTCAAGCACACAAGAGTCGGGGAGTTCATATCCCTATTCACGGATACGCCAGATCCTTACAATTCAAAAAGATCGTATCAATCCATAATGGTCATGGAAAGTTCATTTACATATTAAACATGTTTGCACGAGAGTAACATCGACTTGACTATAACTTCCTCTTATATTTAGTGCTAAAGCTATGAATCACCAAAGTTCTAATGATTTGTAAAGTTTTGTTTTCACTTTAACATTATTGCCGCTACAAAGACTAAACATGAGGTTGTGCGTACATAAGTTTCAGTTTCAAAATCCAAAGTTGTGGTGCAGCTGCGATACTCGATGAAAAAAGTTGCAGCGCTCGATCCAAGCGATTAATAGACATCTCATATATGAATGTAATTTATATAGTTAACCGATCATTCTGATGATATAAACCACGTAAATTCGTTATGTTATTTAGTTTTTTCAACACACGTCTACCGTGTATATCTATATGTTTATCGATTCTTGATGTAAGACATTGTTGCTATTTCAGACAGTGTGCAACATTAATGGAATGAACCGATCCAACAAATATTTCGATTATTTATCACTTTATGCCAAATTCATGCCATGATAACACATTAACACTCTCTATGCCAAATTCATGCCATGATAACACATTAACACTCTCTATGCCTGATATTATTTTTTACTTTTATCCCTCAAAAGTACAAACTATAAAGCAGAAAGAACAACTCACATACACTGTCCCCAACCCACTAAAAAACTCTTCTAGCTACCACTTCTCAACAGTGTCTATCACCATCATTGCTTTAATCAGTGTAGTTGGGGCCTGTGGCCCCAGGCTCAGCTGCCTTGGCCGCAGGCGACGCCTCCACCGCCGGTGACGGAGGAACTGGGGTGACTAGCAACTCCGCTGGCAGATCAGCAGATAAACCCTGCAAGTAAAAAGTGTAGAACAGCTTGAAAGGGAACACTAGCTGCTGAAGCTTGACTTGACCGTACGCTCCGGCGAAGATCCCGGTGCCGCCGGTTACGGTAAGGTAAGTGTCCTCGGTCGTTAGGTACGCACCCTGCACCGCTATCTGCCCGTAATCTCCCAAGTGAAAGCTGTAAATAGCCTCGTACCTGTCACCTTTCTTCTCCGGCATGTTCTTGATCAGAATACATATTCCGGCCGTGATCCCTAATCTGGTCTGAAGATCCGCACTGTACACCTGCATCAGAAACCAAATCGCCGTCAGTTTTATTCCACCGAGTAAACCATCCCATAGCTAAATTTGAACTAATAATATCCTCAGATCTTTCATTCCTTTTTCCGAGTGAACTCGTAAACAACAAAGAAAGGTCAAAGATCTAAACTAAAAGAAAAGAAATTACTTTATTGGTAAACGGAACAAGATCACCGAGTGAATTCACAGGCTTTTGACCCAATCGGAGATAAGCAGGGCTGCCACGGTCTCTCTCGTTGATCTCATACACAGACAGTTCTTGAACTTTCGCTGCAATCACACAAAACAATCAAATAAAATCAAAAACCCATTAAAGATTTATTTTCCAAAGTATTAAAAAAGAGACTTTACTTACTGGGTCTTGAAGAATCCGATGCTTTGCTTTGACTCTTGGCACAAAACCATCTCCTGCCGGAAGCTTTGGTTGTTGCTGCGACAGTCAGTTTATGAGAGAATACTGGGTTACCGGAGTTTTTGAACGACAGGAGGTTAGGAGCTGCGCCGGTGGATGCGCCGGCGGTGCGTAATAACCTGAGAGACGAAGGGATTGATTGCAAAGAAGCTGAAGCAGCTGCCATTAGAGCTGTAAATTAACTGTGTTTCTGATGAAGCTACTGGATGCGATTTAGAACGTTGTTAACGATGGATGTTTGATACATGTGCGTGTGTGTGTTAATATATTTATAGTTGTCTAGTTGTCGACCAGTTGATGGATTGTAGAGGGAGAATGAGTGTGTAGGTGGTGGAAGAGTAGGTGGACGGTGGGGGCACGCGATTGGTCAGAAAAACGTGGTGTTTTTAAAAGATGATTTCGTTTGGTCTTTATAAAGTTATTATTTCTTTCTTGATTCCAACACAACATGGAAGTTTGACCCATGTGAATTTTGACCAGTCTTCTGGTAGTTTGTATGAATATACATTTGACGATATACTTCTTAGATACCATTTGACCAACAAGTACGGTCGTCTAAAAAACATAAGATTACAATGGTTAGATGGCACCGTCCATCGTCTTCGGGAAAGGCCACGTTTTATCTGTAGATTACAAAGCTTCAACTTTCACACACAAAACTCACGACTGTATAACAAAGATGAACTTGCAGAAGAAAAAAAACAAACTTTCTAATATAAAGCACAAGGGTATAAGGACTGTTTGCAGAAAAGAAAAGCTCTTTATTGCTAAAAACTTAACTAATACATAAAACAAAGCCTTATTTATACTAGAAAAATATCCTAATCTAATACCAAAAGGAAGATTCAAATCTAACCTATCAATTCTAATTAATAAACTAATCCGATAACTTCTAAATCGTGTATATCCAAATTCAAATCAATTCATCCAACAATCACCCCTTAATTTTGATCATACCACTTGCTTACAGCAATGCCGGCTCGTCTTCTTCGATCAGATTTGCTTCTTGCTTCTCCCACTTAGGACACTCGTTGATATAGTGACCAAACTCGCCACATTTGTAACATTTAACGTGACTTTTATCCCGTTGGAAACGCTTGTTACCATCCCGACTTTTTCCGGATCCCCGACCTCTTCCCCGGCCACGTCCAAAGTCATCCCGATTTGAGACTCCACAGCCACAATGTTTACAACCGTGCGTTTTGTCTTGACTAACCAGCAACAACCTACCTTGAGTGTCCTCCGTTGGCTCGGTTCCTTTTATACGCTCCTCATATGCCTTCAATCTACCAACGGCCTCGTCAAATAACATCGAATCCAACTCGAAGCATTATTATATTGAAGCAACGATTTGGAGAAAGGACTTGGGCATCAAATTAAGCAACCTTTTCACCAATTCTATTTCTTCAAACTCGTAACCAAGGCTCCTTGCTTTTGAGGCTAGACCGGTCAATTTGGTTGCGAAATCATCAACCGTTTCACCCTCTTTTATGCGTAAGCCTTTGAGCTCCCTTTTCAAGGTTGCTAGTCGAGTCGTTCTCACCCGATCCACTCCCAAATATCGAATCTTCAGCCCATCTCATACTTGTTTCGGATCGGTATAGCTCGCCATTTGCAATACCATGTCTTCCCGTATTGCTTGAAACAAAAAAGCAAGGGCTTGTTTTGACTTCCTTGGATCCCGCTTCTTCACCTAATGTTCTCGGTTCGACCGTCTCCTATATCCTGTGTGCATCCATAATCGACTTGATTTTGACCGACCACACCGGATAATTTGTTTCAGTCAATACCGGAACTTGATACGACATCGAACCTCCTTCTTTTGTAGGTACCATCGCTATTTTTTCTTTCTTTTGATAGCTTCAACCCTTTTCCGATCAAACCCGTTCCAAGAGAACTTTTCCACCGACCAAGAAAACAAGCTCCAAGCTTTACCGTCTTATTGCACCTGCAAAAACGAACAAAATCCAAAAGCCACCTGCTTTGACGAATTCTTTCCGTTCGTTCTTTTTATGCACCTCCGCCGGTTAGTCTCTTTTCAACACGAACAGATGATCAAGAGTAGAAGCTGTTTTTTTTTTCGCCCGCTAACAAAAACGATTCACACCCTTTCAACGGAACTCGGGTGCTCTGATACCAATTGTAGATTACAAAGCTTCAACTTTCACACACAAAACTCACGAGTGTATAACAAATATGAACTTGCAGAAGAAAAAAACAAACTTTCTAATATAAAGCACAAGGGTATACGTACTATTTGCAGAAAAGAAAAGCTCTTTATTGCTAAAAACTTAACTAATATCTAAAACAAAGCCTTATTTATACTAGAATAATATCCTAATCTAATACCAAAACCTGAAGATTCAAATCTAACCTATCAATTCTAATTTATAAACTATTAATAAACTAATCCGATAACTTCTAAATCGTGTATATTCAAATTCAAATCAATTTATCCAACATTATCCAGCCTCGGCATATCAATATATGTTGCTAATTTGTATCTTTAAGTTGTGAATTTATGAAACATATTCTATATGTAAAATGAGTGAAATTTTCTTTTGTTTAGAAGATACTATGCAAATAAATGTTTGAACCTAGTTATATATACGAATATAATTTTAATGTTTTGATGTATGATGTATAAAGCATGAACTCTTTTGATTTATATTCCAATATAACATTAAAGTTTGAGATGTTGATAAAATCATCATAAAATGTAATAGACTTAATCAAAATGACCAACTTCTTATGTTTTTGGAAGAATGGCCATGTTGTCATGAATATGGCAATTCTATGACTTAAAATATACAATGTGTATTTTCCCTCATTTGCAACAAATAATTTTTAAAAGACCTTCTCTATTAATACCGAGATAGTCTTTTTGGAATGTCTAGTATCACCATTTTTTCACCAAACGTCACATTTTAAGGCTTTATACTCTCATTTGCTATGTTTTTTCGTTTTTTTTTGTTAGTTTTGAATAAAAAATAAAGCATTTTTCAGAATTCGAGAATTGTTATTGGAATTCTGACTTATTTTGAAATTTCGAAATATTCTTTTAGTTTGGAATGTACATTTTCCTATCGAAATATACTTCACGTCTGGAATGTATTTTTTTCAGTCGATAATGTACTTTTTCATGTTCGAAATGTACGTTTTTCAAGTTCATAATGTACTTTTTCGGTCCTGTATGTTCGTTTGAAATAAACTTTTTCGGCAGATAAAAATATTTTTATTTTGACATGAAGTTGGTCTGAAATGGTCTACTTCGGAAAAAGATGTTATTTTTCCAAAACACAACAAACTTGGTCATTAGGGGTGAGCATTTGGTACTCGGAACCGAGCCCAAGCCCGAGAACCGAGAGAACCAAACTGAATTAAGGACCCGAGTACATATCACGGCTAATTCTCGGTATCTAGAATTTGCTTATGTCGGTCTCGGCCCCGATAGGGTTTGGTACTGTCGGATCGGTCGGTTTTCGGGTTTTAGGACCAAGTAAACATGTATTTTAAAAGGCCAAATCTATTATACCCAAAGAAAGAACGTGATCTTATCTTGCTTTTTCTAAATACGACTGTTCACGTCTCCCCCCTGTCGAGCTGTCGAAGTCGATCACACGAAAATCATTTTCTTCCTTCTCAATTAATCCAAGATTATTCAAGGGTTGCACAAGCTTGGAAGTTGAAGCATTCAATTTTCACGAAACAATGTCAAATTAGGTTCCAACTCAAAATGATTCTCAAGTAAGTTTTTATAGTTCTTTTTATTAGTTTTCATTCTTTTACTTGAAATCAATAATAGTTTGGTTAATGTTGATTGAAAAAGTTTGTAATGTACTAGGTTTTGCAATGTTCATTGTAAAGTTTGGTTAATGTTCATTGAAAATCAAGAATTGTTGTTTTATGTTCATTGAAAACTTTGTATTGTACTAGGGTTTTAATGTTCATTTGAAAGTTTCTTTAATGTTATTGGTTTGCTTAATGATCATTGGAACGATTGTTTTGCACTAGGTTTCATTGTTCCAAGTGAAGATGATTTTCGATTTTTTTACAATGTACTTTTATATTGTACTAGGTTATTGGTAATGAATTTTTGTTATTTGACAATGTATTGTACTATGTTATTGGTAATGATAATTGGTTTTAAACATTTGAGAATGAACATAACTGAATTTTTATAGTAGGTTTTGGTAATGAACTTAATTATTAATATTTGGTTTTGATTAATGTATTGATATGTGTTTATGTCTTGTACACGGAAGATTACTTCATTCCAAATAGAAAAACAACCACCACAAAAAAGGAAAAGGATGACAAACTCAACAAAGGCAAAACTTTCTCGACTTATTGGCAATATTTTACAAAAGAGATGGCTGATGTGGATGGTGTACCAACTAGGCATGGCAAATACAACTTTTGCTCAAGCATGATCAAGGCCGGTCCCATAAAACGGTAAATCTAGTTTACAAAAACATTATAATTTTTGTAAAGATAACCCGACAAACAAGAAAGAGAGAAACCAAACAACACTACAGTTTACAAAAGAAGGGGCCTATGAGGGTAGTGTAAGTGTTTGGAAACACGATGAGAAAAGAATCAAAAAGGCATTGTTGAATTTATTTGTTATGGGTGAATTGGCATTCCAATATCTTGAAAATAAGGCATTCATTAAATTTACGAATGCACTAAACAGGAGTCGTGTTACCCTCACGATTTACAATTTCCCGGGAAGTTGAGATTATTCATTAAAGAAAGAAACAAATTATTGAAATTTTTATGTAACCCTTTGAATGTGGTCCATTTGACAACTGACACATGGACAAGCTCGTGTTAAAGGATTAATTATATGGTTCTCACCGTGCATTTTATTGACGAAAATTGGGTGATGCATAAACTTATAATAAACTTTAGGCTGATAGAAAGTCATGAGGGTGAGGATATAGGAAACGAAATAGTTGATTGTATCAAATGATCTATGTGTTTGGTAAACTTGTTAGTAAGTCTATGAAGTTTTAATCTTTTACATATATTTGGGCTTTTGGTTAAACGAATGTTAAGTTCTTTTGATTTTTTGGTCATTGATTTTCTCATTGAGTTTGGGTCAATTGCCCATGAAGTTATTGAATTTGACGTTTTGATTAACTAAGTCATGTGAGCTTTGGTTATGTCTATGTTGAGTCTTCAGAATTTGATTATCACTCATTGAGTTATTTGAGGTTTGATTAAAGTATTGTTTTTGTAGCTTTTAAGAAAAGTTTGAATTATTGATTTCAACTAGATTTGTTGATTTGTTAAGTGTTAAGAAATCAAGTGTCATTTTGGATTTGAATTGTTGAGTATGGGAATTTGTTGAATTGTGTATGCCGATGAATGCATTCATGTTTATAAGTCTGGACCTGGTGACCTAGACTCTACTAGGGTGGTACCCCCATCGCGAAGTAGCAGGTTTTTATGTTGACCTTGTATTGGATTGAATGTGTTTCATTTAGTCATGGATTGACACAGTCCTTAATAGTTCAGTGGCTTTCTGATACTTTGTTTTCCTAACTATGATACTGAGCACTAATTTTTTGTACTCAAACTAGGTCCATTAGCCTCAAACATAGAGTTTTTCACATTTTCATATTCAAATGCCAACATGCCATTTTAAAAATGGCATAACTTCCTCATTTTAGCTCTAAATAGTGTTAATTATTTTGTATTACCTTCCTTGTTTTCCTAGCTACCCAATGAGACCTATAAATCGTATTTATTTTCTGGCATGATTAGTATTTCATTGAGAACTACATATATGACAAGTTCAACCACAACTTATATTAGTTAACCTTGAGGAATCATTTTATATCTTTTGACAAAGTTGTCTCCTTTTTATATTGTGTAACGCCAAAACATGTTTATTATATAATTATAATAAAAAGGGCAAAATGGTCATTTTACCTCAAAAGGGTAATTTGGTCTTTTGGACAGAAAAGGACTTGTTTTGTAATAATATTTTAAGTCTTAGACTTGAAATGTTATAATAAACTGAATTTGTGTCATAAATTGTGTAAATGGTGGCAAGAGTTTAAGACTTAGTACTTCAAGGACCAAAAATGTAAACTTTGGAGGTATAAAAGAAAACTCTTGTGCAGAATTTTGGGAGTTACGGGAGTGTTCTAGGAGCTGATTTCTGCAGAGAATTGAAGGTTCTTGAAGGCTTGGAATTTGCAAGTTGGATTATAGCATTTACAAGGGCATAATTGGAAGTTTAGAGGTAAGATTCCAAGCTCTTGACTAGTTGATCTTGGTGAGTTTTGTAGAACTCAAAAACTATAATTACAGTTATGAATGAGTGTTAAAATTGATGCAATACTTCCATTAAGTCATGCTAATAAGGAATTAACTAAAGAAAATGGAAGTAGGTTGTTATAATTGATGAATTTGAAGATTGGGGTTGTTAGAACTAAGAACCCTAATTCTTCCAATGATTGATTGAGGGTGTTTTGGGGGTTAAAAACCTTGTTAAAATGTAAGGTTTTAGCCTAGGAACAAACCCCAAACGGTTAAGAACAACATTAAGCACTTAATGGACCAAAACTGCAAGCTACAGTGCATAAATCGCGACTGCCCAGGAGGCAGCACTGGCGCAGGGCGCAGTGCGCCCCTATCTAGGCGCAGTGCGCCTCCAAGGCAGTGGCCAGGCAGGAACTTTGAAATGCTAACTTTTGCTTGGCTTGTCCGATTTCGCTCAAACTTGAACCGTAGGCTCGTTATGGTCTGAAAAGTTTGGGAAAATTTTTATATTGAGTTTTCGACCCCTCGGGGGCACCGTAGACCGATCCGAATGCCTCGGTGAATAGTAAAATTCATATAAAGTTAGTAAACGGAAAGTTTATTAACTAGGCATTGTTTATAACGATATTATATTGAACTCTATTGTATTAGAGTTAGTTTGAATGGCTATTAACCTATAATCATTTTGATAATGAATGGAATTATAGGCACGGGACAAAATCCTACGGATTTCATTTCACGACAAGGAACAACAAACGCTAGTTGTAGCAAACCTTCAGGTGAGTAATCTCACTATTATCCGATGTAATATGTGTTATATGAGCAGCTGCAAATGAAAATGAATTTGGGGGACAAAAACGATAAATTATATGATTCGATATATGACAAGACCAGATAAGCCGTGAGTCTATTCTAGACAAGAACGGAGCTGTGAGTCAGTAACAATGACACGACAAGACCAGATAAGCCGTGAGTCTATGATAGACAAGAACGGAGCTGTGAGTCAAACCTATATAGACAAGACCGGATAAGCCGTGAGCCATTGCGATGGCAAGAACGGAGCCGTGAGTCTAGGCAACAGCGGGATAACCCGTGAGCCATATATGATTTTTATTTTGCATGATATTGCTTATTTGATATTGTATAGAGAATTTTATTCTTATACATGTTTATTTGATTGGATTACTCATTGGGCTTTATAGCTCACAGTTTTATTGATATGTCCCTGCAGGCGAGCGTGACCCTGCCAAGGGAAAAGACAAAGTCCGTGACTGAGGACTTAGCAGTTAAAGTAACGACCCGGCTTGAAGAATGTATAATATTTATGTATTGTACTTCGTGATACACTTGTACTCGTATTTTGTTAACTAATACCCCATATTTATGGTTTTTATTGTAAAATATTTGGTTTGAAAAACAAAAATTTTTGGGGTGTTTTTGTTAATAAGTCGGGTGTTACAAGTGAAGGGTTTCTATGCAATCAATGAACACAAAATAACCTAAGGTTCACATGCAACCCTAATATTGATCTATGTTTTCTTCTATGAAGATTAGAACTAAGAACCTAAAGGATACAATTCAATTCTAAAGAAGAATCAAGAAAAACCAACCTTAGATCTTATGATCCTTTTAAGCAGCAGCAAAATTATCCTGCCTCAGATGAAAGTCACACCCAGGTGATGGAAGAATCAGTCCAGCAGAGTAAATCCAGAGAGAAGATGGCGTCCAGAATGAGGTGCCAGGGGGTTCCTTTTATAGCCTCCAAGGGTTACACCTGAAACCCTAAGGAGCCTCCAATTGGACAAGGCTTTTGACCACTTGGACCAGGCTTACCAAAACCCTAATTAGGGTTTCGCCAAACCCTTGGAGATGCCTCCAAGGTGGCGCCACATTTGGTCCCTGGTTTTTCCTGGCCAGTTATTCAACTATTGAATAAATACCAAACCAGTCCCTGCACCTTTTAATTAATTAATTTAATCTCCAAATTAAATCCAATTAATTCTAGATTAAATCTCAATTAATTAATATAGTTTCTAATTAATATATTAGCACTTAAATATATTAATAAACCATATATATATTTTCTATTGATTTATTATACAATTAATAAATCAACTATTCTCTCTACTGAACTATCTTTCCTCCACCCATGAGGGCAACCCAAATGGACTTTGCTTTTAATCATAAGATAAAAGTTCAATTACAAGTCATGGCTTAGACACCTAATCCAACAGTCTCCCACTTGGATAAGTCTATGACTTTAATTGTCTGAACTCTGACCCAGTCAGTTCTGTCCAAAGATAAGTGATCAGATGATCCTCCGTCCAACAAGATATTTTCAGACCCAAGACATGGATAAAATCAATCTGGTCTGATTCACTGTTCCTCGATTTCCGATTTGCATATGACTCTTAGACTACCAATTTAGTCCCGGTTGGCCAACCATTTTAGTCAACTTCAAAATCATCGAGAGGCCTACAGATATCTGTTTCCCGTTAGGGTCAAGGGACGAATAAACTTCGACTCATATACTTATGTCTTTTACCAGACAAATCACTCACAACAATACATTTTATAACACCGAGTTACCGATGCGTTTTCATATTATCAATGAACAACCGTCTAATAAATCATAACTCATATGTCTTAGCTTAAAGATCAAAAGATATTATCGTCTCAACATTGCTCGTGATGTAATCCATGAAGCAATCCATTGAGCGCGGGTTTATCCAATACTCAAATCTCCATTTCCAAGTACTCACGAATGGTTCAGCAATCCAATTGCAATGTCTAACTCCTTAGACAATCTATTACCAATTCATGACAGTCTTACTTCACACTTACTCCCTTAAAGTGTAATCGACTGTGGATATTTGAATAATCCAATTATTCAGGAAGTAAAACATGCAAAATGAAACACAATGATAAAGTACTGACAAGAGTAGTGAACCATAATAAATCTCTATTATTAAATCACAAGAGTCAAATACAATACATTGTTACAAGTTTCGAACCTATCTAATTACTAAAACTTATATCATCTCTTAATCCAATGCTCCTAGCATGCTGATTATGCTTAATCCTACTCAGAGCCTTTGTCAAGGGATCTGCAGGATTATCTTCCGATGATACCCTCTTTACAAGGAGGTGACCTTCTTCTACCCTATGCCTGATGTAGTGGTACTTTCTGTCGATATGTCTGGACTTTCCATGATCTTGCGGTTCCTTTGTCAAGGCGACCGCACCTTCATTATCGCAGAACAGTTCCAAGGGCTCCTGAATACTCGGGACTACTCCAAGGTCACCGATAAAGTTCTTCAGCCAAGCCGCTTCCTTTGACGCTTCACTTGCTGCTATGTATTCTGATTCGCACGTAGAATCAGCCACTGTTTCTTGCTTGGAACTTTTCCAAGTCACTGCTCCACCGTTCAAAAGGAATACCCAGCCCGACTGAGACCGACCACTGTCTCTATCCGTCTGAAAGCTGGCATCTGTATATCCTTCAACTCTCAAGGTATCACTGCCACCGAGGACTAACACCATGTTCTTTGTCCTTCGCAGATACTTGAGTATATTTTTCACAGCTATCCAATGCGCCCTTCCAGGGTTACCCTGGTACCGACTGACCATGCTTAAGGCAAAAGCCACGTCAGGGCGAGTACACGTCATAGCGTACATGATCGATCCCACAGCCGAAGCGTATGGTACTCGACTCATCTCAGCTATTTCCTCGTCTGTACTCGGACTTTGAGTCTTACTCAGCTTCGCATTTCTTTGGATAGGCAGCTCTCCCTTCTTGGAATTTTCCATACTAAACCTCTTTAGTACCTTATCCAAGTATGTACCCTGACTGAGTCCAATCAGTCTCTTCTTCCTATCTCTCAATATTCTAATCCCAAGAATATAGGCAGCCTCTCCTAGGTCCTTCATGGCGAAACATTTCCCAAGCCAAGCCTTAACATCTTGCAAGGTTGGAATATCGTTTCCCATGAGCAGTATGTCATCGACATACAGCACCAGAAAAGTGACTATACTCCCACTAGCCTTGACATATACGCAGGACTCATCCTCGCTCCTAGAGAAGCCAAACTCTTTGACTTTCTCATGGAAACAAAGATTCCAGCTGCGAGAAGCTTGCTTCAATCCGTAGATTGATCTCTCAAGCTTACACACCTTATTAGGATACTTTGCATCGACGAAACCCTCTGGCTGATTCATGTAAACATCCTCAGTCAGCTTCCCATTAAGGAAAGCGGTTTTCACGTCCATCTGCCAAATTTCATAGTCATGAAATGCAGCTATGGCCAGCATAATCCTAATAGACTTTATCTTAGCTACTGGTGAGAAGGTCTCGTCATAGTCAACCCCTGGGGTTTGAGTAAAGCCCTTCGCAACCAGTCTTGCCTTGAAAGTGTGTACCTTTCCGTCCATGTCTGTCTTCTTCTTGAAGATCCATTTGCACCCGACTGTCTTTCGACCCGGTACATTGTCAACCAAGTTCCAAACTTGATTGTCATACATGGACTTGATCTCGCTATCCATGGCCTCTTTCCACTTGGCAGACTCAGGGCCCGCCACTGCTTCCTGGTAGTTAGCTGGTTCATCCAAATTTATCAGTGTCCTATCACTGACAAAAGTGTCCCCATCCGAAGTTATATGGAACCCATAAAACTCGGGTGGCATGCTAACCCTACCAGAACGCCTAAGAGGTAAGGATACATCTGTCGGTCCAACAGGAACTTCATCCTCATGTTGGTTGCTAGTTTCTCCTAAGGTTGCGTCATCTGATGACTCTTGAATTTCTTCCAGATCAATGGTACTCCCACTGTCCTCTTTGAATACGAGTTCTCTCTCTCGAAAGACTGCTCGTCTAGCTACAAAGACCACGTCCTCGCTCGGTCTGTAGAATAGGTATCCAAAGGACTGTTTGGGATAACCAATGAAGAAACACCTTTCGCTTCTGTCTGCGAGTTTGTCTTGAGTCTCTCGTCTAACGAAAGCCTCACAACCCCAGACCTTGATATGTGCCAACGAGGGAGCTTTCCCCGTCCACATCTCATGAGGTGTTTTTGCAACCTTCTTAGTTGGGACAAGATTGAGGATATGGGCGGCAGTCTCTAAGGCATACCCCCAGAAGTGAATGGGAAGTGAAGCTCGACTCATCATGGAACGAACCATGTCCAACAGGGTTCGGTTGCGCCTCTCTGCAACACCGTTCAACTGTGGTGTCCTGGGAGGTGTCAACTGCGAAACTATTCCACATTCCTTTAGATAGTCTAGGAACTCGATACTTAGATACTCTCCGCCTCTGTCGGATCTGAGCATCTTTATCTTCCTGCCTAATTGATTCTCTACTTCGTTCTTAAACTCTTTGAACTTTTCAAAGGTGTCCGACTTGTGCTTGATCAAGTAGATGTAACCGTATCTACTAAAATCGTCGGTAAAAGTCACGTAGAACCGCGTGCCATCCTTTGTGGTTGATCTGAATGGACCACACACATCCGTGTGAATAATGTCCAATAGACCCTCACCTCTTTCAAAAGACCCTTTTGAAAGGTGATTTAGTCATCTTGCCCAACAGACAAGATTCGCATACATCATCCGACTTGAGGTCGAATGATTCCAACACTCCATCCTTTTGGAGTTGGGCGATGCGTTTCTTGCTGATGTGCCCGAGCCGACTATGCCACAGACATGCCTTTTCCACGTCACTAGTAGAATCAATATAATTTACACTTTGTCCTAGATTGTCAACACATTTCACAGTTTCATACACACCATTACAAGGATAAGCAGTAAAATTCAAAATACCATTTTTGAAAACAGAAATAGATCCAATATTATTATCAAAAGAAAAATGAAATCCTTGTCTGAATAATGCGTGAAATGAAATAATATTTCTTGCCATTTCTGGCGAATAGCAACAATCTAATAAATCTAAACAAACTTCACTACTAAGCACTAAACTATAAACTCCAATCTTGGTAACAGGGGACGATCTCCTATTGCCCATGATCAAGTTCAGTCTACCGTGCTCCACCTCCCTGCTTTCCTTTAGGCCCTGCATATCAGAACAAATGTGAAAACCACATCCTGTATCAAGGACCCAAGAATTAGAAGATGGTGAGTTTTTAGAGATAGTGTATATACCTGCTGTCGATGGCTTTACTTTCCCATCCTTGACATCCTGCAAGTATTTGGGGCAGCTTCTCTTCCAATGGCCCTTTTCTTTGCAGTAGAAACAGTTTGCTTCATCGGGGTTGGCCACACAAGGAATTTGGGAAGTCTTGGTTCTCGAGCCATTACTGGATGACCCGGCCTGAACCTTTTCCCTCCAATTTTGTTTAGGAGGGCCCTTCCTTTTCTTTCCTTTACCACTTCCAATGGCTAGAACGGGCTGATTAACCGAGGGTACACTTTTACCCTTCATCCCGTCTTCAGCTACTCGAAGCATGCGATGCAACTCAGTCATATTAGCCTGATTGTTGTTCAAATGATAAGCCAGCCTGAACTGGTCATAAGAACTCGGCAACGAGTTAAGCACTATGTCAACGGCCAACTGTTCCGGTACAGGCATCGCAAGCTTTCTAAGCCGCTCCACGTAACCTTGCATTCTTTGCACATGAGTGCAGATGGACTCTCCATCTTTGGGTTTGCTGTTCGTGAAGTCCTTGACCACTTCGCACCTTTCGATGCGCTCTTGCTTGCGGAACTTTTCCGCTAGCTCCTTGTGCATCTCATAGGGCCAGTAGTCTTCGTATATTCTCTGCAATTCGGGGTTCATTGTGGCGATCATGATGCAGGCCACTTTGGTTGCATCATCAGTATGTTTTTGGTACGAGGCAATTTCCTCGGGAGTAGCAGTTTCGGGGTCGACATCGACAAGCTCGGTCTCGAGAACATACTCTTTGTTCTCATACCTCAGAGCCATCTTGATGTTTCTAATCCAGTCATTATAGTTTGTCCCGTTCAATTGAACCCTGGAACATAGTGAGAGGATTGAGGGAACACTGGAGTTTGATTGGGGAGCGGATTGATCAGCAGAAGACATCTATAAAAGAAGGTAAGTTTAATTAGATACTTGTCGGTCCTTATAATAACCCAATATAAAATAAGGCTAGGATCCAACTATAACAATTTGCAACATAGAAGAGGGATGCCGTAATCTATAAGCAAATTTTATAAAGGTAGGCGAATGACGATTCAGCCGATTCCACCGCGGAAAAATAATCTTATTATAAATGGAATTCCTAGTTTCTTATGAGATTTATTGAACTGTTCAATAGCATGTTTAATCTCGGATATGCCCCACCGTTTGTGACTGGGATGCCGAGGATCACAAACCGGGTGTGAATAACCATGCAAATTAGCTTGGTGCTCTCGGGATCCATTATCATCTCAAATTGATGTGCCGGTAAACCACACACGCTCCATCAACAATGATAATACCCGAGACACCCATTGCCACTCTTTATGAACCCCTATTGGTGTGCCGGTAAACCACACACGCTCCACCAACGTTTCATAAAGTGCAATGTGCAATTTCATGGGGTAGCATCAAATTCACATTTTCCTAAAGTAACTAGATTGGGATTTGTTTTAGGGTTCTAGTACTTTCAATTATAGCATTATACTTTTAAGAGGCTTAGTGGTTCTATCATACCCGTTCAGCTAACGACACTCGACTGACCAGGAGAGCGGTGGGTAAGAGTAGATACCCATTAGACTAACATTTTATAGTCAGTCGCCTTATACCCTCTTTATAGGACAGTTTTGTGAATGAGGCTTACTAGCGGTAGACTAACCAATTTTCTTATATGTATTAAATTAACTTTTAATCATAAATACATATAAGATATATTTTAATCTTATTAAAATATTTTTAGAATTAATTAAATTCTAATTTTCTCAAATTATTCTAATTTTCTTGAAAATTTTAATTAATTCTTAAAGCAGATTTAATTTGCCTTTAATTAATCAATTAATTAAATTAATTAAATCTAATCTAGATATTACCAAATTAATCAAATTAATTTATCTACAATGGTCCTAGTGATTCTCGAAATCAACAAGCCAGGCAAGCAAAGTTCAGGTTATTTTATAAGATCTTATTACCAAAAATAACAACATACTATTATGGCAAGTAAATCAAGCAATCAAGGGGGACCATTAGGGCATGGCGGCTAGGGTTAGGAAACCCTAGCCAAGCCGTCAACATTCAAGGCCACCAAGGGTGGATTTTCGCAAAAAACACCAAGGCCAAGATCACGCAAGCAGTTCATAATCAAATCACAAGAAAACAAGCTAGCTCTGATACTACTGAAGGGTTTCTATGCAATCAATGAACACAAAATAACCTAAGGTTCACATGCAACCCTAATATTGATCTATGTTTTCTTCTATGAAGATTAGAACTAAGAACCTAAAGGATACAATTCAATTCTAAAGAAGAATCAAGAAAAACCAACCTTAGATCTTATGATCCTTTTAAGCAGCAGCAAAATTATCCTGCCTCAGATGAAAGTCACACCCAGGTGATGGAAGAATCAGTCCAGCAGAGTAAATCCAGAGAGAAGATGGCGTCCAGAATGAGGTGCCAGGGGGTTCCTTTTATAGCCTCCAAGGGTTACACCTGAAACCCTAAGGAGCCTCCAATTGGACAAGGCTTTTGACCACTTGGACCAGGCTTACCAAAACCCTAATTAGGGTTTCGCCAAACCCTTGGAGATGCCTCCAAGGTGGCGCCACATTTGGTCCCTGGTTTTTCCTGGCCAGTTATTCAACTATTGAATAAATACCAAACCAGTCCCTGCACCTTTTAATTAATTAATTTAATCTCCAAATTAAATCCAATTAATTCTAGATTAAATCTCAATTAATTAATATAGTTTCTAATTAATATATTAGCACTTAAATATATTAATAAACCATATATATATTTTCTATTGATTTATTATACAATTAATAAATCAACTATTCTCTCTACTGAACTATCTTTCCTCCACCCATGAGGGCAACCCAAATGGACTTTGCTTTTAATCATAAGATAAAAGTTCAATTACAAGTCATGGCTTAGACACCTAATCCAACAACAAGTTGGTATCAGAGCCGTGGTTTAAGTGAACTAGGTGTCTTAGATTAGATTCCTGGACTTAAACCTTGAGAGAAGAACAGATAAATGGACTGTTAGATACATATAAGTTTGTTATTATATATGTAATCTAACGGTTTGCTGAAATTTTGAAGTATGAGAAATACACGAAGCAATCCTACTGGTGCGAATTCGCGTGGAACTGCAAGAAGTGGACCAGCTAGGTCACGCGGCTCTGTTGGGCGAAGAGCACCAGCAAGGGAACCGGTGGGACAAAATCCACCTGATATACGAGCTATTGTGGAAGAAGTGGTTAGGCAAATGATGCCTGCATTAATGAATAACCCCAACCCGAGTGGCAATCCTAATCCGAGTGCCAATCCTGATCCTACTGAAGAGGCTGCAAAAAGCGTTCATGACAGGCAGCCAGAAGATGAAAGCCAGGGAGAAAGTCGTGCCCGGGCAGTGAAAGAAACACAAGGAGGGGAAGCCTCTACAAAGAAAGTTGGGTGTACGTATAAAGCCTTCCTTGGTTGTAAACCAAAGGAATTCTCGGGGACAGATGATCCAGTCAAAGCCATGGAATGGGTCATGCATATTGAGAAGGTGTTCCGAGTAAGCAAGTGTGCGGATGATGATAAAGTTGAATTTGCCACAAACCAACTTACAAGCGGTGCACTACATTGGTGGCAAACCTACTATAAATCACTGGATCTTGATTCATCCCAATCGATACATTGGGAGCAATTCAAGACAAAGTTTAATGAAGAATACTGCTCGGAAGTAGCTATTCAGAAGTTGGAGGATGAATTCCTGCATCTGGAACAGGGTTCCCGATCTGTTCAGGAATATACTCTTAGCTTTCTGGAGAAAGCTAGGTTTGCGGAACACCATATTTACACCGAAAAGAGAAAGATTGATAAGTATATCCGGGGGTTGACAACCCGAATTAGAGAAGTTGTGCAACCGTTGAAACTAACTACTTTCCGGCAAGTGGTGGATCGAGCCACGGAAAGAGAAACAGAACTGAAGCGACAAGAAGACGAGAAGAAAGCTTTGGAAACGAAACGAAAGGCGGAAGACCAAGGTTGGACGCCTTAGAAAAAGTCGCAACAATCCGGGTCTAGGGGAAAGGGCCAAAAAGATGAAGGAAAGTGGTGCGAAAAATGCAGAAAGAGGCACACGGGCAGCTGTCGCAGCGATACTGGATCAGTTAGCTGCCGAAATTGTGGAAGAACGGGTCATTTTACACGGGAGTGTCGGGCGGAAAGAAGGTGCTACCAATGTGGAGCTACAGATCATCTTCGCTCAAACTGTCCACAACTGAAATCTGGTGTATACAGTGAAAGACCCAGAGACGATCTAGTGGGGAAAAAGGAAGAGCCGAAGAACAGGGGAAGACCAGTGGCCTCACGAGCTTTCCAGATGACCGTGGAAGAAGCCCGTGAGAAGACGGATGTGGTGACAGGTATCTTCACTCTTAATTCCATACCTGTATATGTTATTTTTGATCCGGGAGCAACACACTGTTTTGTATCGGAGTCTTTATTGCCTCGCCTGAATGTACCGTTAACACAAATGGATGAAAGCTTGGAAGTGGCTATAGCGGACGACCGATATGTTTGGGTTTCTAAACATCTGGAAGATTGTCAGCTTAAAATCTACGGGACCATTTTCCCTATAGATTTGAAGCCGATAACTACCAACGAATTTGGTGTAATTGTAGGTATGGATTGGTTAGCAACGAACTATGCTAATATGGATTGCAGAAATAAAAACATCACAGTGTTATCGCCGGATGGAAAATGGATAAAGATTCAGGGTGAACGACCTCGGTTGAGAATGCCAGTTATCTCCTTTGCTCAAGCCCGAAGCTGTGTCAGTAAAGGAGGGATGTCCTATTTGGCTTATGTATCGGTGGCTAAACCGATTAAAGTGGGGGTAGCGAATGTGAATGTGGTTAACGAATTTCCAGATGTGTTTCCAGACGAACTTCCAGGGTTGCCACCAGATCGACAGGTTGAGTTCACGATTGAACTGATTCCGGGAGCTGCTCCTGTTGCTCGAGCTCCATACCGTTTAGCACCTTCGGAGATGGTGGAACTGCGGAAGCAACTGGAGGAATTACTAGACAGGGGTTTCATCAGACCGAGTACCTCGCCTTGGGGAGCCCCTATTTTGTTTGTCAAGAAGAAAGATGGGTCAATGCGCATGTGCATTGACTATCGGGAATTAAACAAAATCACGGTGAAGAACAAGTACCCGCTACCCAGAATTGATGACTTGTTCGACCAACTACAAGGCGCGTCCTACTTTTCCAAGATTGATCTGAGGTCAGGATACCACCAGTTGAAGATAAGGGAGTCAGACATTCCGAAGACAGCTTTCCGAACGAGATATGGTCATTATGAGTTTTTGGTGATGCCTTTTGGGTTAACCAATGCTCCAGCCGTATTCATGGATCTCATGAACCGGGTATGCCGACCGTTCCTTGATACCTCGGTGATAGTGTTTATTGATGACATCTTGGTGTATTCGCGAAGCCAAACCGAACATGAAGTGCACTTGCGACAAGTGTTGGAGCTGCTTCGCCGAGAAAAGCTGTATGCGAAATTCTCCAAGTGTGATTTTTGGCTAAGAGAAGTCCAATTTCTGGGCCATGTAATTAATGCTGAAGGAGTGAAGGTTGATCCAGCAAAGATTGAGGCCGTGATGAAGTGGGAACCGCCCCGGAGTCCAACTGAAATACGAAGTTTCCTTGGTTTAGCAGGCTATTATAGAAGATTTGTCGAGAATTTCTCTTCGATAGCTGCTCCGTTGACCAAATTAACTAAGAAAGGTGAAAAGTTCACGTGGGCCGAAAAACAGCAAGAAGCATTTCAGAAGTTGAAACAAGCTTTATGTGAAGCACCGGTATTAGCCCTACCGCAAAGTGGAGAAGAGTATGTGATTTACAGCGATGCTTCTAGAGTTGGACTTGGGTGTGTTCTAATGCAGAAAGGCCGGGTTATAGCCTATGCGTCCCGCCAATTAAAAGATGCTGAAAAGAAGTATCCAGTTCATGATCTGGAATTAGCTGCGGTGGTTTTAGCATTGAAATTATGGAGGCATTATTTATACGGTGTGAAGTTTGTTATTTACACTGATCATAAGAGCCTGAAGTACCTCTTCGACCAGAAAGAGCTTAACATGAGACAGCAAAGGTGGATGGATCTGCTTAAAGATTTTGACTGTGAAATTCAGTACCACCCTGGCAAGGCGAATGTTGTAGCAGATGCACTAAGCAGAAAAGAAGCTCCTCTGAAAGTTACATCCGCGTGTATGGGTGTAGTAAGCCGGTTACCAGAATTGATACGTACAGCACAAGAAGAAGCGTGTAAGCCGGAGAATGTAAAAAGCGAAAGAATGGTTGGATATATGAAGCATCTGGAAGAAAATGCTCAGAAATTGAAGACCTTCAGAGGTCGAATATGGGTCCCAAAACAAGGAGAAGCGCGGAATTTGCTTCTAGAAGATGGTCATTTTAGTCGATATGCAGTTCATCCGGGTAGTACCAAGATGTATCGGACGTTAAAACCGATGTATTGGTGGCCTGGAATGAAGAGGGATATTGGAAGATATGTGGAAAGATGTTTGACTTGTCTGCAAGTTAAGTCAAATCATCAGAAACCGTACGGGGAAATACAACCATTGCCGGTTCCGGAGAAGAAATGGGACCATATTACCATGGATTTTGTGACAAAGTTGCCACGGACACCACGAGGTTATGATTCTATATGGGTGATTGTGGATCGATTGACCAAATCGGCACAATTTATACCATATAAAGAAAAGTACAGAGTAGATCAACTGGCGAAAATTTATATTGATGAAGTGATTTGTCGGCATGGACTTCCAGCATCGATAGTATCGGACCGAGATAGTAGATTTACTTCTCATTTTTGGCAGAGTCTTCAAAAGCAACTGGGTACAAAAGTACTTATGAGTACAGCATATCACCCGCAGACCGATGGCCAGAGTGAAAGAACTATCCAGACTTTGGAAGACATGCTGAGAACTTGTGTCATTAACTTCGGTGGAAGCTGGGAAGATCACTTGCCTTTAGTGGAATTCGCGTACAATAACAGCTATCATTCCAGCATTCAGATGGCCCCGTATGAAGCCTTGTATGGAGCACCATGCCGTACTCCGACCTGCTGGACTGAAGTTGGGGAAAAGCCGTTGGCTGGACCCGAAATTGTAGCACAGACTGAAGAAAAGATCAAACTGATACGCGAAAATTTGAAGGTAGCTTAGAATAGACAGAAACAGTACGCGGACAAACGGGTGAAACCGATAGAATTCCAAGTAGGAGATATGGTAATGCTCAAAGTATCCCCTTGGAAAGGCTTAATCCGTTTTGGGAAGAAAGGGAAGTTGAGTCCTCGTTTCATTGGACCTTTCCGTATATCCCAAAGGGTTGGAGCCGTGGCGTATCGATTGGAATTACCTGATGAACTTCATGGTATACATGATGTATTCCATGTGTCCCATTTGAGGAAAACATTGTTTGATAAGTCTCAACATATACCTCTTGCTGGAATTGAGGTGGATGAAAAGCTGAGATACCCGGAGCAACCCGAGAGGGTGCTAGACCGAAAGATAAGACAGCTGCGAAACAAGAAGATTAGCATGGTGAAAGTACTTTGGCGTCATCACAAAGGTTCCGACATGACATGGGAGACCGAAAGTGAAATGAGAGAGAAATACCCTCAACTTTTTGTATGATTTCGGGGACGAAATCTCTTAAAGGAGGGGAGAATTTGTAACGCCAAAACATGTTTATTATATAATTATAATAAAAAGGGCAAAATGGTCATTTTACCTCAAAAGGGTAATTTGGTCTTTTGGACAGAAAAGGACTTGTTTTGTAATAATATTTTAAGTCTTAGACTTGAAATGTTATAATAAACTGAATTTGTGTCATAAATTGTGTAAATGGTGGCAAGAGTTTAAGACTTAGAACTTCAAGGACCAAAAATATAAACATTGGAGGTATAAAAGAAAACTCTTGTGCAGAATTTTGGGAGTTACGGGAGTGTTTTAGGAGCTGATTTCTGCAGAGAATTGAAGGTTCTTGAAGGCTTGGAATTTGCAAGTTGGATTATAGCATTTACAAGGGCATAATTGGAAGTTTAGAGGTAAGATTCCAAGCTCTTGACTAGTTGATCTTGGTGAGTTTTGTAGAACTCAAAAACTGTAATTACAGTTATGAATGAGTGTTAAAATTGATGCAATACTTCCATTAAGTCATGCTAATAAGGAATTAACTAAAGAAAATGGAAGTAGGTTGTTATAATTGATGAATTTGAAGATTGGGGTTGTTAGAACTAAGAACCCTAATTCTTCCTATGATTGATTGAGGGTGTTTTGGGGGTTAAAAACCTTGTTAAAATGTAAGGTTTTAGCCTAGGAACAAACCCCAAACGGTTAAGAACAGCATTAAGCACTTAATGGACCAAAACTGCAAGCTACAGTGCATAAATCGCGACTGCCCAGGAGGCAGCACTGGCGCAGGGCGCAGTGCGCCCCTATCTAGGCGCAGTGCGCCTCCAAGGCAGTGGCCAGGCAGGAACTTTGAAATGCTAACTTTTGCTTGGCTTGTCCGATTTCGCTCAAACTTGAACCGTAGGCTCGTTATGGTCTGAAAAGTTTGGGAAAATTTTTATATTGAGTTTTCGACCCCTCGGGGGCACTGTAGACCGATCCGAATGCCTCGGTGAATAGTAAAATTCATATAAAGTTAGTAAACGGAACGTTTATTAACTAGGCATTGTTTATAACGATATTATATTGAACTCTATTGTATTAGAGTTAGTTTGAATGGCTATTAACCTATAATTATTTTGATAATGAATGGAATTATAGGCACGGGACAAAATCCTACGGATTTCATTTCACGACAAGGAACAACAAATGCTAGTTGTAGCAAACCTTCAGGTGAGTAATCTCACTATTATCCGATGTAATATGTGTTATATGAGCAGCTGCAAATGAAAATGAATTTGGGGGACAAAAACGATAAATTATATGATTCGATATATGACAAGACCAGATAAGCCGTGAGTCTATTCTAGACAAGAACGGAGCTGTGAGTCAGTAACAATGACACGAAAAGACCAGATAAGCCGTGAGTCTATGATAGAAAAGAACGGAGCTGTGAGTCAAACCTATATAGACAAGACCGGATAAGCCGTGAGCCATTGCGATGGCAAGAACGGAGCCGTGAGTCTAGGCAACAGCGGGATAACCCGTGAGCCATATATGATTTTTATTTTGCATGATATTGCTTATTTGATATTGTATAGAGAATTTTATTCTTATATATGTTTATTTGATTGGATTACTCATTGGGCTTTATAGCTCACAGTTTTATTGATATGTCCCTGCAGGCGAGCGTGACCCTGCCAAGGGAAAAGACAAAGTCCGTGACTGAGGACTTAGCATTTAAAGTAACGACCCGGCTTGAAGAATGTATAATATTTATGTATTGTACTTCGTGATACACTTGTACTCGTATTTTGTTAACTAATACCCCATATTTATGGTTTTTATTGTAAAATGTTTGGTTTGAAAAACAAAAATTTTTGGGGTGTTTTTGTTAATAAGTCGGGTGTTACATATTGTCACATCGTTTTTACACTGTTTACCCTTTTTAATCATAATCATCATGAATTTGGAATTTTAGGATGTTACAAAGGTGATCCGGTTTAAGTTGGAGGTGGTGTGAGTCGACTCAACAGATGGTGTATTTGTGGTATCCGATGAATACATGTGGTAACAATAGAGAGAGAATGTGAGAGAGAGAGAAGAGAGAAGAGAGAGAAAGAGGTGGGTGGTCTTTTTCTTTTTTTAATTAATAAAAATATTAAAATTGATATTAAAAAAATGAAAAAAGAAATTAAAAGGGTATTTTAGTCTTTTCAAGTGGGTCAGGGACCAAAAACATGGGAACTTTCTCATTTTGGACTTTCCATGCAAGTGGAAAACTTTTTAGACCTAAACTGCAGTTTTGACAAACCACAGGGACCAATTTTACAGTTTTGTCTTAAATAAAACCCTTTCCTAACTTTATTTTCTATATTTTTCATGGGCATAGATTTACCTTTCCATGCAGAATAGTTGGTTATCAATTCTTGAAAGTGAAAAACATTCAGACCATAGAAAACCATAGAAAGGTGTTGCATTTTTATTTTTTCCCAAAAGTAGTTGAACCGGAGTTGATAATTTTTCGACATTGAGGTAGAATTTGGCAGCTGAGGTTGTACGCTGCATGGATTCAAATAAGTAAACTCCCCCACCGACCTGGTATCTTTTAGTGAAGCATACACCCCATGTTGACATTTGATAGTCATGGTCTTTTATTTCACATTTTCATCTTCAGTAAAATAAGTGAAAATTAGTCTATCTAATTTTTCATCACAATGATCAAACCCTTCCGTTTCCATGTCAACTTGAACCCTATTTTGTTCCTCTGCGTATATTATGCTTTCCATAATTAAAAATTTCATTAAATGCTTCTTCATACGTATCAGGTACCCCTTTGCCATACTCAACTTCATACTCCACATCGACACTATTTTATTCATCCGCAGCATTGACCTTATCTTCTTCATCCTCCACTTCATTTCATTTCATAATTATGTTTCCCCTTTAAGGGCCGTGCTCAGCACGGCCCAAGACGGGTTACTTGGCTGTACGGAAAACAATGGTAAACTGCTATAATTTGACTGATTTTTTAAAGTACGATGTCTAAATAAGAAAAAAAAGTAAACCCAAAAAATTGCAATATGTAACAAATAAAGTACATTGCTTATACCGGTATTGAGAGTAAAGAATCTCGCTATTCTATGTAATTTTTTATGAAAAATATATACAACATCTTAGCTTTTGAAACCCTTTCTACAAAATGTAGATTTCCCAACAATGAGATGCTTTATTGAATTACCCTTTGAGCAGTAACTGGTTGTAAATGCCCAAAAAAGGACCCGAAGGTGAATTATAGCAAAGTTATATGCCGAATAGTATATCTAATATTGGAATTACACTTAAAAGACACAATTACTCACTTGTCATAGGGTATTTTTTTTCTCTTAACCGAGTAGCTTCCATCCTCTGGCTTTCTCCGGCATGCGTCTAGAGCAATTACTCTAATATTTCCGGTTGTTTATAAGAATGACAAATAACCAATAAACTATAAAGCATACCCCAGAACCAAGTACTAATTCATACTCTATAACTACAACAAACGTTTTTACCAAGCCGGGCGACTCTATCAAGATCGAATCAAGTTTTTCCATTATAAGCAGCAACTTATAGATGAAAAGGCACATAGTAAAAAAATTTATCATACAAAATTTTGTAGTAAAGAATAATAAACCCGAACCCTCTAAAACATTCTAACACAGTTTGATTTAATCTATTACAATGAACAAAAACTTGAGTAAAAGTCAAAATTAATGAGATTTTTTATGATGTAAATTATATAGTGGTCGTACAAAGATGTATAGAAAATTAAAAAAAAATGGAAATGGAAAGGTCAACCAGTTAGTTTTATCGGGAGGCGTATCCAAACGATTGAAGCTTTTATGAACGTTTAGTTTAAGGGGTAAGTGGGTAACATATTTTGTAGATATGTCGCAGCACTACTTTGTTTTTGTCATAAATACATATTGACATCTTGACAACAGAAGGATGGAATTTTAGTTCAAATAAACATTTTTTTATCCATAAATAGCACACGGCAGAAGGATGGAAGTTGAAACATCAACAATATAAGCATTCCAAGGTTTTTTATGTTGAAAATGTGAACCTTTACAGGAAAGCCTGGATT
Organism: Cichorium intybus; assembly: GCA_023525715.1. Taxonomy (NCBI): domain Eukaryota; kingdom Viridiplantae; phylum Streptophyta; class Magnoliopsida; order Asterales; family Asteraceae; genus Cichorium; species Cichorium intybus. The sequence goes on along the minus strand of CM042011.1, from coordinate 126,796,433 downwards.
ATACCTTGATTATTGGTGATTATGATGAATCTCAATATGTGATGTTAGTAACATTGAGGGTGAAATTAGAATAATTAGTTATTATTTTATGACATAAACTTTGTATTATAGTTAAAATGTAGTTATGAGTTAGGAAAGTCACAGTAGTCCCAATATAAGAAAATAAGAGCACGACATTAACACTTTACAGAAAGTAGATGATAGTATATCCAAATGTTGTAAGAAATTTCTTACAGTGAATACTTACATCATGGTAACTATGAAGGCTGCAATGTGTGGCTACGATTGTTTCATAATTATGTTTCCCCTTCACACACACACACACACACACACACACACACACACACACACACACACACACACACATATATATATATATATATATATATATATATATATATATATATATATATATATATATATATATATATATATATATATATATATATATATATATATATATATATATATATATATATATATATATATATATATATATATACCCACGCAACTCCCACGAAACTCTTATTGCGTGGGTAAAGCGTTGTAAAGTTTCCCACGCAATTCCCATGAAATTCTATTGCGTCGCCGTTCCGACACAAATTGGTGGGTATATTTAGGGTTTCAGGTTTTGTCACTGATGCGTGGGAAATGCGTGAGTATTTACCCATGCAAATATTGCGTGGGTATTTCTCGTGGGTATTTACCCGTTTTTCTAGTAGTGTCGGACTTTATACTGCAACATATCAATAATCATCGTAACCATCTTACAATTAAGCTACTTAACCATTATGTTTATATAACCTCGACCACAAACCTAAATTTTCACATTGATCCTTATCTATAAACATGACTTTCCTTATGTAACCACCACGCACTTGGAATAATTTGAACTTTAAGAATATAAAGGAAGTATGTCAACTTCGATTTATACCATCCTCTCCTTAACCATAAAGTTCTTTGACATTTTCCTTACCTCCTTAAACCCTGGTTGAATTCTGTGTGTTGTTTGAATTTACAGAAAGCTTCATTAGATTTGAAATCCAATCAAACCCTCGTTCCATCAACATAATTTATGCAATATCAATGAATCATTCATTATTAGACAATTTATACAAATTTTCTACTGAAAGGACATCATGACCACTACCAAGTGCGACACAAGAAGAGTATTGAACAAGGAGAAGATCGTTATCTTGAATATTGGTCATTTTCTTTTCTTTATTTGAATGAATTAGAGGTTCTTGACTCCCATTCCTCGATACCGCATCCGTGTAATACTTTGTATGTTTACCATGATCATGAACAACAAAATTCTTGTCATCATTTTTGTTCTCAACATCCCTACTAGCATATAGCGTTGATCCATCAACTATTGACTAGGATATTTTTTTTCATTTTGATTAAACCTACCCACCAATGCGAAGTTCTTGTTATGCACCACCCACAACGAGCACAACTTATCGACAAAAGCAAATTCATCATCAATTCTCAAGAGATGTGTGAAACTAAACCGCTTACCCAGTTTAGACATTTTTGTGCTATGTAACGTTCACAACAATACCTTGTTTTACACACATGTTGGGGATTTTGAGTAGGGAATCGTCTAGTCTAACCCGTACCGAACCCGACCGTACTGAACCCGACCAGGATCCTGGATAAATGGGAACCATTTTAAGCACTGGGGTAGAACCGGAATCCAGACCAAAAAGATGTAAATCAATTCCGATATGGTGTCGGTTCAAGTTCCAAGTAACAAGTTCCAAAACCAGGTTTTTGTAACGTCTGAGTTTTTATGATATATTAATTTTTTTAGAAAAAGTAATTTTTAATAATAAAAAAATCATTTCATTTAATACATTCAAACATAATTGTTATTTCATTCATAAAAAATGTATAATGTCATCGAAATTCCAAAACAGTCAGCTAAAGTCAAAAACTCCAATAATGTCAACACAAAACATAATCCAAAAGAAAAGTCGTGCCAGTGTGTACTCATCAAGCCTTGCCATCACTCGTACCAAAAGTACCTAAACTAGTGGTTTTAAGGGGAAATGTTAAGCACACAACTTGGTGAATTTCAACACATACCCAACATATCAATCACACATGCTTTATTCCTAACAGAAAGAATATAACACGAACATCACAGTACACATTAGTCTACTCCACCACGTATATCGAGTCGTGTCGTCTTGCTCAGCACTCCAAGCCATGCTATCTTGCTCAGCATCTCAAGCCATGCATATCTTGCTAAACACCCCGAGCCATGCATACCCTGCTCGGTACTTAGAGCCAAAGATATCTTGCTCAGTGCGTCTTGCCAAGCATATCTTGCTCTATACACACCCACGTCCATTCATACATCTACTAGACATTACAACAGCCTAGTACTACCCACATACATCCTATAAGCACACACGAGCTATAGTAAAGGATGAACGACATCAACACGACGTAGTGAGGAAATCACCTGATATGAAGCTGTAGATCACTACTATAAGCAAAATAGAAAGTTACGTTTGCTCCTCCTCGAGCCGACCTACAATCACATACGTGTTACTAACTGGAACCGAGATTTGTATCTCATCATATGTATACTTATACACGTTATCTTTCATTATCTTATTTGTAGCATATTTTATTCTTGAACCTATTAACCCCTTACACCTATTTCACCAACATAAATAATACACACACACACACACATACATATATATATATATATATATATATATATATATATATATATATATATACATATATATATATATATATATATATATATATATATATATATACATATATATATATATATATATATATATATATATATATATATATATATATATATATATATATATATATACATACATGTTGTGTTTTCAAACATACATATAAAACACCCAGAAACGGCACCAATAAACTTGATGTCTTACGAGCGTATATATGATTTTCGAAAATAATTTTCACATTAGTTTTACATTTTTAAACAGGGAAATACCATGTATGAATAGAACAACACAATAGGCAAGTGTACCTAGTCGATTGTAGTATAGTAATGGTAAATCCGGGTTGTCGGACCCAAGGGAAAACGGACATTTTTAAGTTAAGAAAATCAATTATCAATTAATAATTATTCAAGCAAACACTCAGAGGCGAGTTTTAATGAAAACTCATAAAACTTTGATTATAAAATAAATGACGAAATAATAAATTAAAATGATCATAACAAAAATAACAAGGGAAACTTTCGTCTAGGATTTGTTGATTCATATAAACCTATGTTGACTAGTTTTGATTATGTGCAATGAGTTAAAATAGGTTGCGTTAAGTGGTAGGATCATATGGTCAAGTCACCAATTCTATGACTTCTAAGTTAATATAGCACAATGGTCATGCAACTAAATAACTTATAATCATCAAGTATTAATACAATCTAGCATGCAAACATAGCCCATATCCTAATGGTCATAGTGATATGTTCATACAATCAATGGTCATGAGTTGCAACTAAATGTGATATAAGTCTTATTTCACTAATCAAGTTTATAACTTAGATAACTTCCCTAGTTAAATGGTCAATAACTAGTCCAAGGATATATAGTTGTCAATTACACATCACAATGGTTCATATGATCAATACGTTTAAATGGCCAATAAACTTAATCATATGAAGACGGCTATCAGAATACAAACTTTAATCACTTTTAATATGTATAGCATGCAAGTTATATATCCTAACGATGTTAAACTCGAATCAAAAACTAGATCAACACATATTTATATTAATGAATCAACACCACCTAGGCAAAAGCTACGGGAAATATAAATTACAAAACATAAAAGTAAACATTAATACTTAGATTCGAATGAACAATCTAGTTATGTTTGATATGCTATTAGTGCAATGGATATTGAACGTTAAATATCGATTTCTAAAGTGATTAGATGTTTTGGTCCAACTACCTAATCCTATGATTATAAGGTCATTAATGGCAATGGTCATGCAATTATATATTCCAAATAATCACGTATTGGTTCGTATCATACAAGGTTCATTCGAGTTTTTGACCTCAATGGTCATGAAAATCAAAATGGTTTGTACAGATTGGTCCTCTAGTACAAACTTTCCATACACATATAAGTTTCTACCTTCGTGACTTAACCCTAGGATTTGGTCCATCACTAGTCATATCTGCCTAATGGTCATAGAACAGTTATGATAAAAGTCATATAGTCAGATTGGTCCTCTAGACTAAAATAACTCAGCAATAAGTCCAAAAGGAAGGTTCCTTAACATATATGATAGTCAAACGAATTATACAAGATAAAATATAAAACGTTCAATATCCGATAAATAACAATCAAATCATAACTAGATAGTATTCAAATCTAAGTAATGAATAATGCAGATAACATGATCTGAAGAATACGGCCAAGGAAATCATAGTAGAATGCTAAACAAATATAAAGCAAACCGAATGAAGTCTCGGCCGAACATTCTTCAAGCTATCGATTCCATACGTTCCGTACCGTCTCCCCTTGATTCTACAAGCCTTCTGGCAGATGCAGTAGGCAAAATGCCGATTTTGGTGTTGTGGAGGTGTAGAGATATGTTCTGATCTCTCAAAGAAGAGGAGAAAGCCTTGTATTTATTGTTGCACTGGCAATGAGCGCAGTGCGCCCAAAGTTGGGCGCAGTGCGCCTAATGGGAATCTCAGCACGTTGGCCACCTTTATCACTGGAAGAAGCACGTGTGTCTCACTTTTAATGTCGGATCTAAGGCGCGGTGTGCCCAAAGGTAGGCAGGGTGCTCCCATGCACATGCTTGGCAGGTCCGTTGAATCATTGGATGATCGCACGCGTGAATATATTATTCAAAAGTCGGACGAAAAAAAAGCGATTCTGGAATCTTTATGGGCGCAGTGCGCCCAGATATGGGCGCCGTGCGCCCAAGCTGTGGCCAGTTTTGCACTTAGTTTCTTTTTAAGCTCAAATCTTCGTGTAATCCGTTCCTTTGCTCCAAACGCATCTTTTTAGCTTCAAAATGAATATTTAAGCATATTAGGTATCTTTAGTTCATAACATGTATGAAACTAAACTAAAATGACACTGATATTGCCCGGAAAATATGTATAATTTACGCGATATCAAAATACCCCACACTTGAACTTTGCTTGTCCTCAAGAAAACTACAATTTAAAACCAAGCCAAAAAAAATTTGATGTCCAAACAACTTTTCATACGCTACCACAGATCTTGCGTTTATTACCGATGTTAAGAATAATGAATTAAAAATAAACATAGTAGATTATACCTAGTCCTATGTATATATTTTTAATTTTTCAAAATCTTAAATAAACTCTCTTTCTATAAACGACAAGTCTTTAGATTGATAAATACTCATTTTTACATAACATCGAATACACCCATTAAAGATTCTTCTACCTCAAGACTTTTTGTCGAATTTTCCATATTTAGAATAAAAATCATGCTGGACTAAATTTATCAAGTTAAGTTACTATATCCATTTTTTTCGTACATTTGAAACTCGTGACTTTTTATGGAACTCTTGATTACAAATTGTCGACTCAAGACTGTACAGAGTCTACTAATTCAAATTCCAAAGGCCACTAAGGAAATTCCATGACTTTCGATGACACCCGTGTAGCGAGCTCTCGACAATATTATCCCAAACCAGTTGGTTTTAGGTAATAAGGAGTAGAAATGCCCATAGGCCCCATTTTATGTCTACTTGCTCGAATGCCAAAGGCCACTGATTGAATTTTCCTTCCTGAGTCTCAATCTTATGGTATAACATTACTTGACTTCTGCTTTTTAACACATCAGATTTCTTGAGAATTTTTCTCATTTTAAGTTCATTTATCGAGGCTTATTTTCCTCAATTTAGTAACAGCATATAATTCGCGCATTTTTGCAAGTAGGGAAACTGACTCAATCTGTTTTGGCAAAAACTCAATTTTTAACAACTGATAAATTTTCAACGGGTCTATTTCATTATTTATGCAAAACATATTGTAACTACCATCCTAAAAACTTGTCCTCTACAAAACTAGACTTTAGATAAAACAATGAAAAACAAAAATACACACATAAAATTAAATGTAACCTACAAATTTATTTTCAAAACATTTTTCATAAACAATTATCTTTGGGTAGCGTTCAAAATTGGAAAAGACGTTCAAGATAAAATTTTTAAATTGGCTCAGTTAATCATTGCAGTATGACGTCCTAACCCTACACTTATATTATACAATAATTCTATTGTATATATAATTCAAAACAGTAAAGGGAGCAAAATGGAACAGACTCCCCTTGGGTACCGGTTGACGTCATATATGAGGCTCTTTCCGCAGAAAAGAATTCGTTGAACATGCTGCCAGCATTGAATCTTAGCAAATCTGCATATGCAACACTCAGACAAAAATTATTCACATACAAATAAACACACAAAAATTAAATCACAAAAGTAAAAGTAATAACAACGAAAGAAAAATATCACTCATTTTGTGGTTCCTGAAGTTTCAAATCCGTGGCTACTGGTTTGCGGGTGTGGTGTGGCTGTGCGACTTTTGACCGTCGTCAGTATCGCTGCCCCCACTGTAAAGAAGCGTCCCCCTTCTCAGTAGTAGCTGATTTTTAGCCATGTACCATTATGTACGACCAGTGTCTGCCTCGGGTGTTTACGCGTCATGCACGTTTCCGTGTCGCGTAATTTTTGAAGTTGTCTTTTTGTCAACGCAATCCGGATTGTCGACGCGTCGCGTCCGGATGGCATACACGTCGCATTGCGTGAGCAGAAAAGACTTCAAAGGTTTTGTTACTTCATTTTTCCCCAAATATTCACCCCACACTTAAAATATGCTTAAGGTGCGCAAATATCTATTTTATGATTAGTGATATGTCAATCAAAGCAATAAAAATACATAATACACAAAAACAAATGTACAATCACACAAATATTAACTAATAATTTAATTTTCTATACTAAAAAAAATAAATCCGAATTCCCCGGCAGCGGCGCCAAAAACTTGTTGTGTTTTCAAACATACATATAAAACACCCAGAAACGGCACCAATAAACTTGATGTCTTACGAGCGTATATATGATTTTCGAAAATGATTTTCACATTAGTTTTACATTTTTAAACAGGGAAATACCATGTATTAATAGAACAACACAATAGGCAAGTGTACCTAGTCGATTGTAGTATAGTAATGGTAAATCCGGGTTGTCGGATCCAAGGGAAAACAGACATTTTTAAGTTAAGAAAATCAATTATCAATTAATAATTATTCAAGCAAACACTCAGAGGCGAGTTTTAATGAAAACTCGTAAAACTTTGATTATAAAATAAATGACGAAATAATAAATTAAAATGATCATAACAAAAATAACAAGGGAAACTTTCGTCTAGGATTTGTTGATTCATATAAACCTATGCTGACTAGTTTTGATTATGTGCAATGAGTTAAAATAGGTTGCATTAAGTGGTAGGATCATATGGTCAAGTCACCAATTCTATGACTTCTAAGTTAATATAGCACAATGGTCATGCAACTAAATAACTTATAATCATCAAGTATTAATACAATCTAGCATGCAAACATAGCCCATATCCTAATGGTCATAGTGATATGTTCATACAATCAATGGTCATGAGTTGCAACTAAATGTGATATAAGTCTTATTTCACTAATCAAGTTTATAACTTAGATAACTTCCCTAGTTAAATGGTCAATAACTAGTCCAAGGATATATAGTTGTCAATTACACATCACAATGGTTCATATGATCAATACGTTTAAATGGCCAATAAACTTAATCATATGAAGACGGCTATCAATAATACAAACATTAATCACTTTTAATATGTATAGCATGCAAGTTATATATCCTAACCGATGTTAAACTTGAATCAAAAACTAGATCAACACATATTTATATTAATGAATCAACATCACCTAGGCAAAAGCTATGGGAAATATAAATTACAAAACATAAAAGTAAACATTAATACTTAGATTCGAATGAACAATCTAGTTATGTTTGATATGCTATTAGTGCAATGGATATTGAACGTTAAATATCGATTTCTAAAGTGATTAGATGTTTTGGTCCAACTACCTAATCCTATGATTATAAGGTCATTAATGGCAATGGTCATGCAATTATATATTCCAAATAATCACGTATTGGTTCGTATCATACAAGGTTCATTCGAGTTTTTGACCTCAATGGTCATGAAAATCAAAATGGTTTGTACAGATTGGTCCTCTAGTACAAACTTTCCATACACATATAAGTTTCTACCTTCTTGACTTAACCCTAGGATTTGGTCCATCACTAGTCATATCTGCCTAATGGTCATATCACAGTTATGATAAAAGTCATATAGTCAGATTGGTCCTCTAGACTAAAATAACTCAGCAATAAGTCCAAAAGGAAGGTTCCTTAACATATATGATAGTCAAACGAATTATGCAAGATGAAATATAAAACGTTCAATATCCGATAAATAACATTCAAATCATAACTAGATAGTATTCAAATCTAAGTAATGAATAATGCAGATAACATGATCTGAAGAATACGGCCTAGGAAATCATAGTAGAATGCTAAACAAATATAAAGCAAACCGAATGAAGTCCCGGCCGAACATTCTTCAAGCTATCGATTCCATACGTTCCGTACCGTCTCCCCCTTGATTCTACAAGCCTTCTGGCAGATGCAGTAGGCAAAATGTCGAGTTTGGTGTTGTGGAGGTGTAGAGATATGTTCTGATCTCTCAAAGAAGAGGAGAAAGCCTTGTATTTATAGTTGCACTGGCAATGGGCGCAGTGCGCCCAAAGTTGGGCGCAGTGCGCTTAGTGGGAATCTCAGCACGTTGGCCACCTTTATCGCTGGAAGAAGCACGTGTGTCTCACTTTTAATGTCGGATCTGAGGCGCGGTGCGCCCAAAGGTAGGCGGGGTGCGCCCATGCACATGCTTGGCAGGTCCGTTGAATCATTGGATGATCGCACGCGTGAATATATTATTCAAAAGTTGGACAAAAAAAAAAGCGATTCTGGAATCTTTATGGGCGCAGTGCGCCCAAGCTGTGGCCAGTTTTGCACTTAGTTTCTTTTTAAGCTCAAATCTTCGTGTAATCCGTTCCTTTGCTCCAAACGCGTCTTTTTAGCTTCAAAATGAATATTTAAGCATATTAGGTATCTTTAGTTCATAACATGTATGAAACTAAACTAAAATGACACTGATATCGCCCGGAAAATATGTATAATTTACGCGATATCAGTACACACACACACACATATATATATATATATATATATATATATATATATATATATATATTATTCCTTATTTTGGACCTTAGCAGCTTGCTGAATTTTGGACCAGGTTGCAAAGTTTGCAACTTCAACCTAGGAAAGGTTATATTTAAGCTCTGAAAAAGTTATGGTACCAACACGTTTTCTTCTTCTATTTTTTTCTACTTTCTCGGTTGTTGCAGCAGCCCTAGACCACCACGTTTTCTTCTTCCATCCCCTCGGTATTCCACTTGCTCATGGTTTCACCTTCTTCTGGGCAATAGGACTTCATGACTCAAGGAGTGGGTATTATGGTTGCAATGTACCAGATTGATCATTTAAAGGATGGAGTCAAGATTTTCTTGGGCTGCAGCTTAAAATCGAGGGCCTTGTGGGCCAGTTTCTCTTGCTTCTCGTCGACCACCAACACCCAAAAGAAACATTCCATGCACTTAATGCTAATAACACTTATGCCCCCTTGAGTTTGGTAAATTATTTCCTTTTAATCTCTAGGTGAATTTCCTACATATTAGGTAAGGGTGTCGATGGGGCGGTTCAGTTCAGATAATAAGAACATTGTGAACCGTCATTGCGGTGCGGATATCTAGTTTGCACGAACCGTAACCAAACCGAATGCTCCAAAAAACCGAATCGAACCGAACCGTAAGAAGCCGGTTAACTGCGGTTTGGTTCACGGACACCCGCAAAACATAAAAGTTCAAAATCAATGAAAACTACAAATTTTGCCAATAGTAAAACATTCATTCAAAATAAAAATGCCCAACATGACACAATTTAAAGTTCTAAACATAAGTTCAACTCCTAAAAAAAATCTAGCATTCGTAATCCTAAGCACAAAAACTCCTCAAGTCCTCATTACTTAAAATACACAGCTTTTTACTTTCTACGCAACTATCCCATTTTGAAGTTGAAAAAATATAAGTAATTAAGTATTAATTAGATAAGCATATATATATATATATATATATATATATATATATATATATATATATATATATATATATATATATATATATATATATATATATATATATATATATATATATATATATATATATATATATATATATATATATATATATATATATATATATATATATATATATATATATATATATAGATGTAGGTTCAAATACAAATCATAAATATTGTGTGAATGTAAGACCAATTGTGGTCCAATCATTCATAAAGGGTAAGAAGGTAAATTATCACAATAACCAATTAATTATTATTTTAATTTCTCCACTAATTTAGTTAATTGATCATTATCTCCAAATTTATATCATTCTCTCTCTTCTTATACAGAACGTAATATCAAAACCCTACAAAGAAGAGAGACGGCGGTTGAACGGGAAAACCACCATTGTTGGCGGTGACCATTCTTATGCTCCAAAATTCTACAATTCTTCATTCTTCCAATTATGTTCAATATGTGTGCAGAATTTTATTCAATATGCTCCAAAAAGTTTTGAAGCAATTCATCGTATTTTTTTAAGAAATAAAATTACTGTCGTCCGAATTGATTAATTTTTGTTGAACAAAATTCTCCAACTTTCGGCCAATTTGCATGCGTATGTTTGTTTCCAAATTGACTTTCTCAATGTAAATTTACATGCTTATGTTCTTTTAGGGTGATTTTGACGGCATAATTGTACGTGAATTTCTATGCCTATGCAATGTTCGAAATTTTAGCCCTAAAATTATACAAAAAACATGGAAAAAATATATTGAGAAAGTCAATTTGGAAATATTATGAACAAGTCTTATAATTTGTGTTATCGAAGGTGTGTTATCCCCTTTCTTCCGATCGCATCTTTATTGCTCGATAATTCTATACCTCCGTTTTTTTCTCGATTCCAAAAATCACGCACACGCACACATCGAGGGTGTGTGTGGTCGACGGTCGCTGGCTGCAACGGAGGCGTCGGAGGTGGCGCAGGTGTTGTCAACGACCGAAGATGGGACGACAGGGAAAGATCGTACGTTTTTTTATCACAAGTAACTCCATTCTCTGAGAATGGTTCAAGGAATTTGATGTATTCTCAAGGAATTTGAAGGTACTGTAATTAACATAAAAACTCATAAACTATTCTTTGAGAATTCGAATGTACTGTAATTTTTAGTTTTTAATTTGCAGTTTTAATTCACGTAATCCCACCAAATTAGGAGATAAATTGGATATTTCCTTTTTTAAGTAATTATTAATAGACTAAAATACCCTTTATAAGGGTTTAATTGAAAATTCTGATTAATTAATTGTTATAATTTTACAATTAGGCCCTTAAATCTAACACCGTTGATCATTTCGATCGGACGCTCCATATTTGGTCCTACAATCACACAATAATTACCAAATGTATTTAATCCTAACACTATATATATATATATATATATATATATATATATATATATATATATATATATATATATATATATATATATATATATATATATATATATATATATATATATATATATATATATATATATATATATATATATAATACTCCGGTTTGTTTCGGATATCCGTGGATACCTAAATACGCAAACCGTAACCGAATCGCAGCTATCCGGTTTTTCCCGATTTCGATCTTTTTCGATTTTGGCTTTTTTGGTTTCGAATCAGCCAAATCGGTTCGGTTTTTCAGTTTTATGGTTTTTTTCGACACCCCTAATATTAGGTTTCAAATAATGTCATTTAACCCCCTTCCAAAACATATAATAATAATAATAATAATAATAATAATAATAATAATAATAATAATAATAATAATGATTAATTCTAGAAATTACTTTCTAAATACAATTTATTTGTTTTTCTTGTAAAATTTGAAACTAAAATAATTGACGTTAATTGGGGCGTTACGACTCTCCCTCACTTGATTTAAATTTCGTCCCCGAAATTACTAGTTCGTGACTCTACTTCTGACTTACCATATCAACCACCTACTTCCTTACTGGTTTGAGCTTCCTAGCTCGATTGACTGCTTCATGATACATGGAGTTTCACATAGCTTAATATGATCCTTAACTTGAAGTTTCCAAATCCTAACCACCCAAATTACTTGAACTTTACTCTGGCTTATTCTACACGATCTGGCTTAACCCACTTACATGTTAAGGGTCTTACACATTCTTTTAATCTGCTTCACATGCAGGGGTATCCTGATATATCGCATAGCTAGATATACTATCCATACGAATGCTACTGTCTTGCAGTAGTCCGACATCCACATACCCTGCTACAATCAAACACTATACACCTCCCGATCAACCTTCGCCATTAGGATTTTGCATGTTCTTCCTAATAGTCGTAATTGGGGGTCCTACTATAACTCAAATGAAGATCCTATCGTGGAAGATACCGCCCCAACTATCCTAGAATCTAAAACTCATACTCATAGCATGTCTTTATGCGTCTAGAGACCTTTTCATTTAATCCATTGATCTGAGTTGAAAAGTAACCTATGCCCTGATCCTAAAAGGACTTTCTCTAGAACGTGACATAAACCTGCCTTTTGAACTGACTTACTTAAATAGTGCTTTGTGTTTAAACACACTCTTCATGACCTTGATGTCATCTAACTTCCCGAAAAGGAAACTTCTGTTAATCCTATTGGATGGCACCATGTTGAGTTATTCCCTATGTCCTATTTCTCTAGATTACTTTAATAACTTACTTCTCCTTCTACAACTTAGTAACTCTAGCCTTTCATCTGTTGCTGTAAATTCGCCACTCTGATTCGTCCTTATGCATTCATCGTACAGTCTGCAACGATTATTACTCACACTTCATACTTTAGGCATGTCCAGACATACTGTTAACCATGGCTTTAGCCATACAATCTCTTGAAATATCTTCACCCCATATTCAAGTTTGCAACTAAACTGGAGTCATAATTCATTCCACACCCTTGTCATTTAAACACCATCTTTAACCATAAGCGGTTAGTGTAACACCCGTGTCCGAGATAGAATTTTAGATCAAAAGTAAGAGCGTTATATCATTTGGTGTAACCAGGTAATGATGTTATGGTCATTATAAGCTAAGAAAAACATTAGTTATAAAAATCAGCATTGTATGCCGATCTTAGAAAAATCATAATTAATTCTAGAAAAATCGGATTGACCTGAAACCAGTGCACAAAGTTTGCAAATTGAGTCTAGTTTAAGTGATAAAAATTTAGTAGATCGCGACGCGACGGAGTATGGGATCGCGACGCGATCTTCGTCGGTGGTGTCTCTCAAGTGCGCGATGAAGTAAGCGCTTACGTCAGAGATCGGGTCGCGACCTAGGGCTAGATCGCGTCGCGACGGGGCTCCAGAGGCCTATAAATACGAGGCACAAGCCTCATTTTTGAGGCAGAACAAACACCAAACACATATACGATATAGAGGAGTGTTCTGGTAAGGAAAATACGTTGAGGGAGGATGATGGAAGGTGAGAAACGAGCGGTAGCTAACGACGAGGTGCTCGGGAACTGTCAGCGGTTCGGAACGGGAAATGCGACAGGACTCCGAGAAAACTCCAATCTCAGGTGAGTAATCGCTACCGTATCTCCCTAATAGTTTATATGTGTTAAATTATAAAATACGAGGGATGTAATAAACTATTTCCTATAATTCATAATTCCAAAAGTAATGCAGATTGATTTACTTACGAGGACGGTGTCTAGGCCGATTACTTGGGATCTGGTTGTTGGATTTTCCGAAAGGCTAAAATGCTGAAAGGATCCTGCCACCCCAACTAATCTTCTACCTGGCCGTTCTTTACTTAATAAATCATGGAGCATCATGTTGGAATTATTGAAGGAAAATACAAAACAGTATAATTAAAGTATTATAATAATACTTGGGTGGGAAACAACCATGTTATCGTGAGGATGAGTTCGAGTTATACACTCGAAAGTATCACAAGAGGATACTGAGCAGAGTGAATAAGTAATTATATATAATACATGTCAGGGGACGGCATGATTTACCATATAATAATAAAACACGAGGTAATCATGGATGTACTATGACCATACCTGTATGAGAAAGCCGTTAAGTGAGTGAGTATACCGTGAGACGGTATAAGTATTCGTGAAAACTAATACCAAATAATAAATAAAAAGAGGTTACAGTAGCTAAAGAGGTGAGTCGTGACGATGTAAGATAAGACTGTGTGGGACAGTCTAATAGTGAGTATCAGTGGATGATACTGTATAGCGAGTGACGTCGGGTAATACGGTAGTTTCACAGTGTGAAGTACGAATCGGATAGGACTGTGAAACTGGCAGGAATGGTGATCCTGTAACGTGTGTGACCATATAGGTCATACTGTGATTAGATTACTCACTAAGCTTTATAGCTTACCCTTTATTTTATGTGGTTTTGCAGGATAGGTAACGCTTGGCTTGGATCATGGGACGATCCTTAGTGATATTATCTTGTAAATTCCAGGCTGAAAAACCGGGTGTTACAAGTTGGTATCAGAGCCAAGATTTGAGTGAACTAGGATAAGATCCCTAGACTCAAATTAATAGAATTGAGTGCTAGAATATAAAAATCACAAACATATTGTGATAAAAGTCGAACGTAGATAAAGCAGTTTATTCTAACATGATGTTAGTAAACTCTTTCAGAGATAGAAAGAATCGAAGAAAGTGAGTGAGTTTGTGTAATATTCCCAAATATGGGAAAGGTGTTAAAAGTAAATCCAGATGCAAAATTTTAAATTTTTTTTGAAAGTTGCTTTGAAAGAAAGTTTTTCTTTTTGAAAATGTGAAAGTATGGTATAGCTGAGAAATACGAAAGATTTTGACAATCTGAGCTGATACTGAGTCCAAAATAATTTGGAAGATGTTTTGAAAAAGTATGAGTTGAAATAAATTTTTTTAAAGTACAAGTTGGTGGGTGGATTTATGAAAATATATGGCGACAGCCATAACAAAGAAAAAAAAATGATAAATAAATGTGATGATTGGATGTAAGATAGTAAAAACTATAAAAAATAAGTTCGTGGGGAGTTATAAAATGAGACTAGTGTTGAGATATGGTGTGTGGTAGTACTAGACGTGTCTAGGTCTAGCATGTGGATAATACGGGGTTGAGGAATTGAGAGATAGAGGGCGGCTCGACGTACTGAGCAACATAGAGATGTCCGCAAGATGCACTAAGCAGATACGCATGATCCTACATATAGGGTATGTGCGGCTCTGAGTGCTGAGCGGTGGAGTATGAGTGGTTGAGCAGATACGCATGACTCGACGTACAGAGTATGCGCGGCTCTAAATGCTGAGTGGTTGAGCAGATACGCATGACTCGACGTACAGAGTATGCGCGGCTCTAAATGCTGAGTGGTTGAGCAGATACGCATGACTCGACGTACAGAGTATGCGCGGCTCTAAATGCTGAGTGGTTGAACAGATACGCATGACTCGACGTACAGAGTATGCGCGGCTCTGAGTGCTGAGTAAGGAGAGTTTATTGAGCAGATACGTATGACTCGACGTACTGAGTATACGCGGCTCAGAATATTAAGCAGGAGAGTATAACTTGAGATACTGGGTAGAGTAGATTATGTGGAAAATTCACCGGAGACATAAAAGAAGTAAAGCTGGTAGATGTCCTGAGTAAACTTAAGGCCAGGATGGATTGATTTATTCCATCCATTCTAGAAGAATTAAGGGTACTATTTTACTTAGTAAATGTCTAAGTACCAGGGACCATCCAATCATCACTAAACAAATAAAGGTGAGGTTATAACCAAAGAATGTAATGGGGTATTTTTCCAAAACGTAGTTGATTTTTCTACTGATGTAAAGGTTATTTTATGACCATAATTTTACAAGAAGAAAGATATTTCAAAGAAAGAGTTATTTTGCTGAAAAAGTTATAATCCTTTAAAAAGTGTCATTTACGACTAAAGAAGTCATTGTTATAATCAAAAGAGTAAATGTTTTTAAATAAAAAGCATCTGTTTAAAAAGAGAAGTGCGAGTAGTTACTCAGAGAAGTAATTAAGTATATACAAATTTAGTAAGTATTGAGATGACCTAATCGGTCGGCAGTTCTAGGGTGTACGTTGAGTCTTTGGGACTCGATATTGTAGAGGGTTCAGAAGGGGACGAATACGTGAGTATTAAGTGGTGATAACTATGGATATGGTATCATATTGTGGGTGGAGACTTTGTAGTAGTATGTGGAGGATGAGCTGATATGAGGATTATTGTTGTCATGAGGTTGGTTGCAAAGCTGTGCAGTTGTGTGTGTTAGCTGTTAAGCCTTTAGAGCGAAAAGCTGTTTATTCTGTGGGGCCACTTATACTTGTAGTTGGGACCACTTATTAGGTGGGGCTACTAGTATTGTGGTTGGGACCACTTATGATGTGGGGCTACTTGTACTTGTGGTTGGGACCACTTATTCCGTGGGGCTACTGGTACCTGTAGTTGTGACCATTTATTCTGTGGGATTGCTAGTACTTGTGGTTGTGACCACTTATTTAGCGGGGCCACATTACTAGTATATGTGGTGGGACCACATATGTGTTGTGATAATCGTATGAGCAGTAATTGTGGTGGGACCACATACAAGTGTTGTGATGGCTTTATTGGCCGACAGTTCTAACACACATGCAGTTAGGTGTCTGGTGAATTTTTGTGACTCGATACCGTGAAGGGTCGATGAAAGGACGAATAGCTGAGCTGTTGAGGTTGTGAAGAGCAGGGATTGTGATATGATGTGGTGAATATGTGATTATGAGTATACAATGCTTAACGAGTACCTTCCATCTATGATGTCTGTGTTGTGAGTGTATGAGATTACATAACGCGTACTTTGTAGTCTCAATAGGTTGACCTAGTTGATTAGAGGTGGTTAATGTGCCAGTATTGTGGTGATACCCCTTTGAGTTTACTAATACAACCGTATTGCGTTGAAATAGGGGGTGGTTGAGAGAAAGAAACAAAATATAGTCGATGCTGGAGATTTCGGGGACGAAATTTTTTTAAGGGGGAGAGAATTGTAACACCCGTGTCCGAGATAGAATTTTAGATCAAAAGTAAGAGCGTTATATCATTTGGTGTAACCAGGTAATGATGTTATGGTCATTATAAGCTAAGAAAAACATTAGTTATAAAAATCAGCATTGTATGCCGATCTTAGAAAAATCATAATTAATTCTAGAAAAATCGGATTGACCTGAAACCAGTGCACAAAGTTTGCAAATTGAGTCTAGTTTAAGTGATAAAAATTTAGTAGATCGCGACGCGACGGAGTATGGGATCGCGACGCGATCTTCGTCGGTGGTGTCTCTCAAGTGCGCGATGAAGTAAGCGCTTACGTCAGAGATCGGGTCGCGACCTAGGGCTAGATCGCGTCGCGACGGGGCTCCAGAGGCCTATAAATACGAGGCACAAGCCTCATTTTTGAGGCAGAACAAACACCAAACACATATACGATATAGAGGAGTGTTCTGGTAAGGAAAATACGTTGAGGGAGGATGATGGAAGGTGAGAAACGAGCGGTAGCTAACGACGAGGTGCTCGGGAACTGTCAGCGGTTCGGAACGGGAAATGCGACAGGACTCCGAGAAAACTCCAATCTCAGGTGAGTAATCGCTACCGTATCTCCCTAATAGTTTATATGTGTTAAATTATAAAATACGAGGGATGTAATAAACTATTTCCTATAATTCATAATTCCAAAAGTAATGCAGATTGATTTACTTACGAGGACGGTGTCTAGGCCGATTACTTGGGATCTGGTTGTTGGATTTTCCGAAAGGCTAAAATGCTGAAAGGATCCTGCCACCCCAACTAATCTTCTACCTGGCCGTTCTTTACTTAATAAATCATGGAGCATCATGTTGGAATTATTGAAGGAAAATACAAAACAGTATAATTAAAGTATTATAATAATACTTGGGTGGGAAACAACCATGTTATCGTGAGGATGAGTTCGAGTTATACACTCGAAAGTATCACAAGAGGATACTGAGCAGAGTGAATAAGTAATTATATATAATACATGTCAGGGGACGGCATGATTTACCATATAATAATAAAACACGAGGTAATCATGGATGTACTATGACCATACCTGTATGAGAAAGCCGTTAAGTGAGTGAGTATACCGTGAGACGGTATAAGTATTCGTGAAAACTAATACCAAATAATAAATAAAAAGAGGTTACAGTAGCTAAAGAGGTGAGTCGTGACGATGTAAGATAAGACTGTGTGGGACAGTCTAATAGTGAGTATCAGTGGATGATACTGTATAGCGAGTGACGTCGGGTAATACGGTAGTTTCACAGTGTGAAGTACGAATCGGATAGGACTGTGAAACTGGCAGGAATGGTGATCCTGTAACGTGTGTGACCATATAGGTCATACTGTGATTAGATTACTCACTAAGCTTTATAGCTTACCCTTTATTTTATGTGGTTTTGCAGGATAGGTAACGCTTGGCTTGGATCATGGGACGATCCTTAGTGATATTATCTTGTAAATTCCAGGCTGAAAAACCGGGTGTTACAGTTAGTTCTCCCCCACTCGGGTTCAATCCTACTATTGATCACTTGGCTCAAAGCCTTAACACCTCCTAAGTGGACACACTCTACTATCATCTCTAACTCCTTTAACACTTTATAGAATGAAAAGTAAACCTACTCCGCTGGATCGACAACTCATATCGAGGCCAAATCCTATCCTATTTGGCGTGTTTTCGTGATGCAAAGACGTTTGCATCAACCAGCATATGTCACTCATTCTCTTGCCACTCTAGCCATCATTGTCCTATCATTGGCGACCTAAAAA
Organism: Cichorium intybus; assembly: GCA_023525715.1. Lineage (NCBI taxonomy): Eukaryota > Viridiplantae > Streptophyta > Magnoliopsida > Asterales > Asteraceae > Cichorium > Cichorium intybus. The sequence continues at coordinate 126,777,279 of CM042011.1, read as the reverse complement.
CAAGTGGGTGATCTAGACTCTCGACAACACGACCCAGTCAATGGTCAAAAGTAATAGAAACAAAAGAGTGGGTAGTTCTGCTATCAAATAGTACTAAGGCAGGTACCAAGTGACTAGGTAGGTACCTAATCATGCAGTTAATAAGGTACACATGTTGATGAATAGCGGTAAACAAAGGAGAATGAGTAGTAAAAGTATACATGCTACTACATTTTCCGTCGCCCGCGCCTCCTCGGTCGTAAGCTAGAAGGCTTTGCCACATGCCCTTTCAGTCCCTGCCTAACTTGTACACCCATCGGTAATACGAAGAGGAGCCACAACAAGGTCTCCCGATGATCCTCCTTCACCAGTTTTCAAGCTTGGGCAATTTGCTTTCAAATGACCCATCTGACCGCACTAATATCAAATCTTCATTGGCGTCTTGCAGTCACGAGAGTAGTGCCGTATTTGACCATACTTGTAGCATGTGACCGCTTCCTTACTGGCTTCGTCCCGCAACTTGGATCCCTCATTCTTTTGATCTGAGCGTGAGTCAAAAGTCTTCGGCATTTTAGCCTATGCTGATACTGGTACCACAGCCTGGGTTGCCTTCCTCTTCCGAGCCTGGTTCTCAAGCTCAAACTTGTGCCTCCTAGCTGCCTCGATCATGGCTGCAATAGTAGTAAACTGGGTGGCATTCATGTACTCCCGAATATCGGTACGTACATGTCCACGTACCTATTCATCTTCATGTTATCAGAGGCTTCGTACTGGGGACAGAAGAATGCTATCTCCATGAACTTACGTGTCATCTCGGTCACGGTCTCTGTCATTTGCTCCAGTGCCATAAAGTCACGGGAAATTTGCTTCATCTCTTCTCAAGGCACATACTTCCTCTGGAACAGTGTCACAAAATCCTCCCTGGTCAATGCCTCGATCTTCCCTGCCCTTATAGATGCGGTCTCGATCCCGCACCAATCATTGGCCGCCCCTCGCAAAAGGTTCCTGACGAAGCAAACCTTCAGGTCATACGGGCAGCTGCTCGTGAAAGACGCGCCCTAAACATCAGATATCCAGTGTATGCTAATAATGGGGACTGCCTCACCCGTGAACTCCAATGGTGAGCAAGTAGAGAAGTCACGGTACGTGGACTCCCTCACCCGGGTCGGTCAGTGCACCCTCGATGGCTGGAATGGCAGGAATTCGTTCCTCAAACATGTTCCTCGGCTCGTTTCTAATACCGATAAACATACCCGTGATCTCCTCCCTAATCGCCCGTGTCACCTCTGCCCGCTATCAAATCCCAAATCTCTTGGATACTCATGCCAGCACCCGAACCGTTCTCACTAGACCTCGTGATCACCATTCTGCAATTGAATGGATAAAGGTTATCATATTACACTAGTATTTACATAAACTATGCTAGATACTTACACACTTAGCCCCTTGGAATTCTAGTGACTATTTCCCAACTCGAACGTGTCATGTGCTTTTGGTAGTAGGAGCTCTACTACTACCTTCCACACCTATCCATGTCTATTCCGAGACCCGTCTCGAAATGCCTAATTCGTTTCTCACCGATAATTCAAACACATATGCTCCTAATATCATATGCCAACACTTTTCCTAGACTGCTAGGATTCTTACCCCACCCTGCTACTCTAACTATAATGGAACTTCCTCCAGTGATGGCGAGTCGTCTCGCAAATGCATAGTCGTATACAGTGTAGAATCAAATAGGCATACGGATAAAAGATCCTACGCCAAGGCAACAACCAAACAAGGAACATGCAATAAGGCCAAATCAAGAATTCTAAGACTATTCAGTTCCTACTGCATAAAACTTTTATGACATTTACTAAACAACTTATCAACACTAGCATACATTCCTAATAGCAAGCATTAAATAATCAAAACATTCAAGACATTCTTTCTAACAGGTAATCTAGCATACATACATCTTATTTCCTAGAAAACAATAACAAAACTAAGCACTTAGACCTTTTTGCCAACTGGCACCGGCTGACTGTACACATTGCTTCTTCGATTCACCGTTCATTAAACCCTTTCTTTTTTTACAATTTAAAGGAAAACTTTTGAGCCACAAACTTGAGTTCAAAACACACTGAAGTGGGTCCGATTCGCTTAAGCTGTGCTCTGATACCATGTTTCTGTAATGCCCTGTTTTTATGATAATTTTTTAAAAAAAATCAAATTTTACTAATAAAAACATCATTTCATTTAACACTTTCAAATATAATTTTTATTTCATTCATAAAAACATATAATGTCATTAAAATTCCAAAATAGTCAGTGGAAGTCAAAAGCTCGAATAATGTCAACACAAAACATAATCCAAAAGAGACGTCGCGCCGGTGTGTACTCGTGAAGTTTTGCCATCACTCGTACCAGAAGTACCTAGAAGTACCTAGAAGTACCTAAAACAGTGGTGTTAAAAGGAAACGGTAAGCACAAAACTTAGTGAATTTCAACACATACACACTATATCAATCATACATACTCTACTCCCTATAGAAAGAATATAGCACAAACATCACAATAAACATTAGTCTACTACACCCTGTACATCGAGTCATGTTGTCTTGCTCAGCACTCCGAGCCATGCTATGATGCTATCTTGCTCAATATCTCCAGCCATGCATATGTTGCTCAACACCCCGAGCCATGCATACCCTGATCGATACTTAGAGCGGAGCATATCTTGCTCAGTGCATCTTGCCAGACATATCTTGCTTTATACACACCTACCTCCATTCATACATCAACTAGACTTCACAACAGCCTAATACTACCCACATACACCCTATAAGCATTACAAGCTATAGTAAAGGATGAACGATATCAACACGGCGTAGTGAGGAACTCACTTGATATGAAGCTTTAGATCACTACTATAAGCAAAATAAAATTACGTTTGCTCCTCCTCGGGACGACATACAATCGCATATGTGCTACTAACAGGAAACGGGATTTGTATCTCATCATATGTATACTTATACACGTTATACTTTCGTCATCTTATATATAACATATTTCATTCTTGAACATATTAACCCCTTACACCCATTTAACATATATATATATATATATATATATATATATATATATATATATATATATATATATATATAGATTTATATATATGTATATATATATATATATATATATATATATATATATATATATATATATATATATATATATATATATATATATATATGTGTGTGTGTATATATATATATATATATATATATATATATATATATATATATATATATATATATATATATATATATTATTTTTAGCTTTCTGTAAGTGTTAATAACCCAATTATACCACCCTTGGTTAGGTTTGCTACTTATTCCTTATTTTGGACCTTAGCAGCTTGCTGAATTTTGGAATAGGTTGCAAGGTTTGCAACTTTCAACCTAGTAAGGGTCATCTTTAAGCTCAGAAAAACTTATGGTACCTACTAGACCCTAAGACAAGACTAAAGAGCCTGACCTCATGCCATTAGTATTTTCCTAGAATATTTATTGAATTTCACAAGTGAACTGATCTGATTAGTCGGCTAGCTGGACCAGGCCGTAGAGAAATATTCCAAGATCTAATTGTGTTAATAACTGAGTTATATATTTTTTATGAAAAGCCGGACATCAAGCCTGAACTAAGGCCACTGACCTCACCCCTAAAATGATTTTTGTACGATTTATGGTGATTTTTACAAGTTAGGTGATTTAATCTGTCAAATCTCCAAACCAGACTGTAAAGGTTGCTATTTTCACCTAAGCTAGGGTTGAAATGAGGCTAAGTCCTTTGGTGAAAGGAACTAAACTTCCTTACATTTCTAGGGACATAATATTCGTACAATTTGGATAAACCATTGATTTTATATGATTATTCAAAGTTCATGACATAATGTCGTCAAGTGAATTTGTAATTAGTTTTAAGCATCATACCCCCATTCATTAAGTACTTAATGTGCACTCTTTTAAACCATTACACTTGACTTAATATGACATTTTTCAGAGGTATATCAAGACAAAACACCACTTAATGGATTAAGACCTTGGTCCAAAACAAAGGTTTAAACTAGGATTTTCTACTTCCAAGAACTTAAGCAATCATATAATAAACATCCAACCCGGGACCAGCCATGAAGATGGCTTGGTCAGCCTTCAACCACCATCAATGTGGTGGTTTATAAGGATGAGAGTGGTCCAAAAACCGAACCAAACCGGACCGAAATCGAATTGGACCGGAACCGAATTAAGATTTTTTGAAAACCGAAGACCGAACCGGATATGTATATTCGGTTTCGGTTCGCTTTGGTTTTTCATGATAAATAGTAATATTAGGGATAAGCATGGCTCGAGGCCCGGACAGGAATCGAATTCACATTTTTTAAAAAACAAAAACCGAACCTAGTATGTATGATCAGTCCCGATTCGGTTAGGTTTCGGTCGATTTTCGATTCCTCCCTTTTTTTCCGGTCCATATACTCATCCTTAGTGGTTTACGGTGGTGATGATGGTGATTCAAGGGGGAGAAGAAGAATACGTGAAAACTAAAGAACTTACTTGAGCAATTCCACAATGATTAAACTTTCTTCTTCTTTATCTTCTTCTTTCTCGGTTGTTGCAGTAGCCCTAGACCATCATGTTTTCTTCTTCCCTCCTCTTGGTATTCCACTTACACAGGGTTTCTCATTCTTCTCGACAATAGGAATTTACGGCTCAAGGAGTGGGTATTAGGGTTGCATTGTATCAGATTGATCATTTAAAGGATGGAGTCGAGATTTGCTTGGGCTGCAGCTCAAAACCGAGGGCCTTGAGGGCCGATTCCTCTTGTTTTTCGTCAACCCCCAACAGTAAAAAAAACATTCCATGCACTTTTGATTAATAACACTTATGGCCCCTTGAGTCTGGTAAATTCTTTTAATCTCTAGCTCATATTTCCTACATATTAGGTTTCAAATAATGTCATTTACCCCCCCCCCCCCCTTGCAAACATATAATAATAATGATAATAATTATTAATACTATTATTGAGATTAATTCTAGAAATTACTTTCTAGATACAATTTATCTATTTTTTTCTAAAATTTAAAACTAAAATAGTTGATGTTAACTATAAATGCTCAAATTAAAAATAGGGAGACAGTTTCCGCCATAAAGCTAGGTGTAATGGAAACATAATGAGAAAATGTATTATGAGGGTAATAAACTTTATCGTATGTACACATTTAGTCCCTTATCCTTTTTTTGCACATATGATCATTATACTTTTTGTTTTGTACAAATTTGGTCACTTATGTTTTTTTTTCCACATATGACCATTAAATTTGATTTTTCCGTACACATTTAGTCACTTATGTTAATGGTCATATATGTACAAAAATAAAAGCTTAATTGTCATATGTGTATAAAAAGAATAAGTTGCATGGTCATAGGCGTAAAAAACATAAATGACTAAATGTGTACAAAACAAAAGGTTTAATGATCATATATATACATAAAAATGATAAAAGACTAAATATGTACTAAGTTCATTATCCTTATAAGTCGATTTACCGAACACAATATATAAATACTAGGCGGCGTATATGAAGGATGACATGCACCCCGATGCTTCCAAATTCGGTAATTTTAATTGGTATTTGTGATTTGAGTGTCTCTACATATATTGTTTAAACAACATTGATATATGTATTTGAGTAGAAAGATATTATCGTATTAATTAATTTACCAATGCTATTTTGTTAATAACTAGGGGTTAAACCTCCGCACGTTGCGCCGGGAATACTGAAAACGATTAATTGTAAAATATAATATATTGTAACAAATTAGTTATAAATAATAAAATTTCTTTAAGAAAATATGTCTAAACATGTAAAAAATGATTCAGAAATATAAAGTTATATTGTTTCGGAAAAAAACTATATTTTAAAATGAGATTTAAGTATAGTTGTAAAAAAAACTAAAAATAAAAGCCTAAGTTTAAAAAAAATATATCAAAAGAAGTCAATGGAAATTTCTAGGAATGGAAAAAAATAAGACAAAATTATAAATAAGAGTTAAAATTTGTAAAAATGAAAAAGATATAACACAATTATAAATAAAAGTGAAAATCCAAAAAAATATTAAAATCAATCAAAATTTGAGAAAAATTAAAATATAGGATAAAATTATAAATAAATATGAAAATCTGGGTTACAATTAAAAATAAAATAAAATTAGGAGGTCATAGTTGAAGTAAAGAAAAAAAAGGGTTAAAATCGTAAAAATAATAAAAGTAAGGAATATAGCTGAAACTAAATGAAAAGGAAGAAGGAGCACGTGCTGTTGCTGTCTTGGCTAAAAGGAAAGTAAAAGCCCAATATAAGAAAAGTAAAAGCATTCATGCGGCAACAAAAAATCGGAAAAATGCACAAGGTGGGATTCGAACTTGAATCATTTGGGGAACTAAATTGACATCTACCGCTGCACCAATACAAGCCACCCTATGTTTAGCAGAAAAAATATATAAAGAATAATTACGTTACTGTTCATGATAGGACCTTATCTACAGTAAGACAAATATTAAGTATATAATTTTACTTAGGCTGGACGGTGTAATACGTGGGATCGACGATAAATGGGATCGGGTTGGGGCGGTACCGCTGCCCCCTCCCCTTCGGTTTCGTCGGGCTCGGCAAGTGTGGGGTGTGTGGGATGATGGTGAACCCGATGAACCCATCCATTATTAAATTTTTTTAATCTCTAAAAAATTACCCTCCCCTCATCCCTATAAATACCACCTCTCCACTCCTTCACAATCACACATTCACCCTTCTTTCTTACTCTCATTTTCTCTCTAAAAAACTATTTACCCTCTATTTTATAAAAAACTATTTTTTTTATAAAATGGATTCAAATCGTGGTAAATCCAAACGCCGCGGTTCCTCACAAAGCAGGCAGCGTCAAGAAGTTCCTCCAACCCCATCCCCACACCTTCACAGTTACACACAATATCCCCCATATCAACAAAACTTTTCACAATACCCCAACCAATTCCAACAATACCAAACCCAGTTCCCACAATACCCCAACCAATTCCAACAATGCTACGTCCCGGACACTTCTCACTTCCGTACCTAAGAAGAGTCCAGTGATGAAACCATTCCACCCTCGGATAACGAGGAGGAGCAACAGGAGGAGCACCAAGATGGGCAAGAGGAGGAGCAAGAGGAGCAAGAGGAGGAGCCACAAGCAGATGACCAGGAGGAGGAGGTTGTCCCAGAGACACAACCCTCTACGCGTAAAAGGAATTATACTCACAGAGTGAAACGCAGAAATTGGGAGGAGAGGGAGGAGATCGCCTTAGCGAAGGCGTATATTAGTTGTTCTGAGGACCAAGAACGCGGAAACACCCAACGGTCCGGCTTTTTATGGCAGAATGTGTTGGAACATTTCCAGGCGCAAATTCAAGGTACCGATCGGACCAAGCATCAAATCAACTCCAAGTACAAAGACTTGCAAAAAAAGGTAAATAAGTTCAATTGTATATTCAACAATAAAATGAACATGCGTGCAAGTGGGAGGGGGGATGCGGATGTTTTACAGGCCACCCATTCAGAGTACCGGAAAGTATACCGGTCTACTTTCGCACATATGGGGGCATGAGAAATAGTCAGAGAGCATGCCAAATGGGAAACGGTCAAAGAAATAGGGATGCATTCCCCACATCATTCCGCCAAACGAAGTAAGACATCCGGCTCCAACCAATTCACCAACTCTCCTTCTGATGCACACTTTTCACCTCATCCAATGGATCTTGATGAAGGCAATGAACCTTCCCCACAACCATCATCACATTCCCAGCAAAGAAAAGGGAAAAATGTGGCGGGATCTTCATCAATGCCTGATGGTTATCAGACCATCGTCGATAAGATATCCGCACTGACGAATATTAATGAGGCTGAAGCGAAGAAAAAGGACAACCTTCGTGAAAAGAAAATGGCTGTTTTGGCGAAGTAGGAGGAAGAATTGACGAGGAAATCAGCCCTCCTTGAGCAAGAGATGGCAAAGCTCAAAAGGGCTCGTGAACAAAAAGATTTAAAATTCTTCCTTCGCCCCTATGAACATTTGACCGGATCAAAATTGGCATTGGTCCTTTTGAAAAACAGGAAATTGCAGAAATGTATGGGTGAGAACTTTAGGATTTTTATTTCCGTATTTAGGATTTTTATTTTCGTATTTAGGTTTTTTTTTATCTTGTACCGGTGTGTTTTTTAATTAAATGTTATTTGAATTTTCTTAAATTTTTGTGTATTTTATTATTATTTATAATATTAAATTAAGTGTTAAAATTAATTTATTTATTTAATTAAATAATTTAAAAATCAAATATCTGATGTGGCATTGTGGGTTCAGTGGGTACTGGTTCCATGGGTGAAAGATTGGTGAAAGATGGGGAAAGATGAAAGTGAGAGGAGAGAGAAAAGCTGACGTGGCGCGTGAGTTTAGTGGGTTCAGTGAGTTCTACTCCCCCACCCTTACAAAAACCATCTGATGGGAAAAAGTTCAACTTTAGCATATATATATATATATGTGTACACATTGATTACCAAAACCTCTTTTCAGTTTTGTTTTTCCCTATTTTTCGTGTATGTATAAACAATGAGGGGCAAAAATAATTGTCTATTCTGAAGAAATACTTGCGCAATCCTTTCCTCAAACACGATCACGTAAACAACAAATACATCTTTTAATAACAGTGGAACTTTATTAAGTAGCAAAAGCTAGAGATTACATGCTAAAATACAGGGGATTATCAGCATTCAGCACAAATATTCCAAATCAAACCCTTACCCCATTTTAATCTATACGAAATAAAAAAGGTTTGAGAAAACGTTATTATATGATAGTGTATTTCTCTTACTAGAAACTTTTAGTAAATCAACATGTGCTCTTTTCTTAAAGACACACAAACAGGTATATGTATAATCTTCTCTCATATTCGTTCATGTTAACAATTAATATGAACAACTAATTTATTGAAAAGTATCTAGCAACAAAACGTTGTATCACTTACGAATGACACATCAATTTGTAACCAAGCAGCAAGATTTCACCTTTTTCTACTTTTCTAGCATATTTAATTTCTTTTTGTAAAGTATTTTTGTCCAATTAATTGTTTTTACAACTAAAGACCGGCACAAAGTTGAGATCATCTTAACTTACTCGATTTACAAATTCACATAAGTAATCGTTGATTTTTGAGATAATGCTACACTATAGCATTATCCCTTGATTTTCCTCCAAGAAACTTTCACGCGTCTTCAATTTTAGCATTTAATATCAGATTCTAAACGCTAGAATAATATCATAAACCTTTTGTTCTGCTGTAATGTATCTAAAAGTCACAAAACTACATAAATAACCTCGTTTAATACAAAATGAAATACTTTTTAGTTATCAAAATCAAAGTTATCATGCAAATTTTCGGATAAGAAAAGAGAACCATATTACACCACCAACACCAATAAAAATAAAACAAATTCGGATAAAAACTACGATGTTTGGAAGGTTGTCAAATAATATGGTATAGTTGGAAGGACTAAAGCCTTAAATACAAAATTTAATTATCGTGCTACCACATCACTGGTCCAGTAAGTGGCTTAGGCCCAATTAATAAATTCTTGGGCTAACTTGCATTCTCGTTGTATATGATAAAAAGAAATATGTAACAAATTCTTTCACCATCAGATTAATAATTTTCGACATACAAAATGTGAAGTTCGTCCCTTGAAAGCTGTAAAAATTAGTGTCAAACGCATTCTTCATAAATATTGTAGAACCTATATATGGAAGACTCGCATTCAAACTTACGTATTATTGTTTTCACTTTGAAAACATTATGATTCTTTTTTTCATATTAGTAGTGATACCGGTGGTCAAGGACATCCAAATAATATGTTTATTTTAGTATACAACCCTATAATCATACAAACTTTTGGAAGACTAGCTCTTAAACCACTATAATCATTGGATTCTTGATCAGGTACGATTCTGAAGGCAATATTGATCATCAGATTCTTAAATTTGTGTCGGTGGATTTCTAACGTGATGGATGGCGGAAGATGGGATGAGGTCAATAACGAAAAGCGACTTGGTGGCTTATGAAGAGTATCAAAGATAGAGTGGGGTTGAAATGCCAATCTCATATTCATTCTTATGAATCCAATGTGCAACGGATGTCACAATCAATATATGTGATGAATATTCGAAACTCTTTCGGCAAACAAGAACTATGAGACAGTTTTGGATTTATTCATTGCTCAGAGACTAATGGACATATTCATTGCTCAAAGACTTTTAAAGGCAGGTAAGCAATTTGGTTTAGTTAGGTTTATTCGTGTGAAGGAAGTTGAATAACTGGTAGCATTGTTGCATGATACATGGATTGGCAGTTTTCACTTGTTTGCCAGCAAGCTTGGTTTTACCAAGAATGATCACGACCAGTGGCGGATCCAGGAATTATTACTAGGGGGTGCATCCAAAAAAGATTTCCCGGATAGAAACCCTAGCTTGAACATCTTTTGGTAAACTTTTTTGATTTTGTTGCAATCTGTCCCTATTTTGTAAAAATCATAACTAATTCTAGAAAAATCGTATGAGGTTGAGGTTGGTGCCAAAAGTTTCGTATTGGAGTTTAGTATCTTTGGTTAGTTGAGCCCGAAAGTTGAATATGAACATAAGTAGTGTGAAAAGATCCATTTCTCACTGATCATTTTGGGTGATTCTATTTTGTGGTCATAACTTGTAAAAATCATATCAAATCAAGGAAAACTCATTAGAAGACGAATTATATATCCACGCGAAGCTAAGAGTATGAACTATATGATAGAGTCGCTCGAAAGTTGAGCCGGCGCAAGGGCACACCCTGGAATCCCCTTGAATCCACCCTTGATCACGACGACCTACAGATGGAACAACATGTTAAACCTAAAGATAGATTGATATGTGATTATGGTACAGTCAATGATACAGGGAGGTCTTATGCCAATATCGTGTCGAGTAGCAAAGTGCACCAAGGGATCTTTGACAAGGGTAATGATGAAACACAAGGGTGTCTAAACAGAAACACCATTGTTTTAGGGTCTACTCAGTTGGTTTTTCAACATGTTGGGGGGTTTGTAGGTGATATTTGCAAAGATTAAGAATCTTTATTCCATTCTTAATTTGAATGTTATTTATAAAAGTGAGGGATTCCTAAAAGTTATGAAATACGTTGTTGGACTATGGATTCTTCTTGAATTCGACTCGGAATCTATTAGAAATATATTTTAAAATCACAAAGGCATGACGTCATGGTATTCAAGGACAATGCATTGGTCAAGGAATATTTTACCAAAGGAAAGACTTGTATGGTTGGACATAAAGGGAATCCCTTTGTTGGTATGTAGTCTACACTCATTTAAAACAATGGTTGCTAGTTGGGGATAGTGGTATCTTAAATGAAGAAAATTATTAAGTGTTGAGGTTTGTGTGGAATCGACTATCACATCATTTATTCTTAAATCAATTATTGTGGACATAGAGGGGAAGAAGTATACAATTCGAGTTAAGGATGTGACTGGTTGGACTCTGAATTTATAAAAGGATACAAGTGATGCCTCTACGAATGGTGATTCTTATTATTCCAATCCTTTTTTAAAATGGGTAATGAAGAAATGAATGAGGATTGTGAGGACCGCTAACAAGATGATATGGAAAAACCATTAGAGAATTATTAGGTGGAATCGATGGTCAAGAAAAGAATGACGGTGCATGGTGCAAGGACGGAAATAGAATAAAGTGTTAGTTGATTTAGCAAATTGTTACCAATGTATATATAACATGGATAAAGATAGTAATGATTTGAAAGGACCACAAAAATCTTATTATACTGAAGTAAGTTTTATTGGGTTCCCACCAAGTTTCGCACCTATTGGATCCTAAGCTTCACTGTATGAAATCATGAAAAAAGAACTGCCAACGACAGCAAGCAACGTTGTTGATGTTCACGAACATCCATCTAATTAGCTTAGGGTTGGGACTATTCCACTATAGCTAAATGAATATTACCAAGTTGATGGTCATGATATCTTATAAGGTCCAGACAAGCCTGATGTTGATAAGTTCCCCAAAAAGGTAAAGTGCTTTTGTTTCTAAAATCAGTATAGGTATGTTTAACTCATTTGATGGTTCATGTGGGGTTTTCTATCCTCAAAGATTTTAATGAAACCATAGAATATGGTAGATCTCTAGGTAAGAAATGGATGTGAGTGAACGTGACATGGAAAAATACTTGTTAATAAAGAATGAATATTATTGTGCAAGGGATTGGGAGTAGGAGAAAATTGGATTGGCTAAAAATTCTAAGTAAAAAGTACAGTTTCTTTAAAATATGAAGATAGAACGCCACAATTTTTCAAAACTTCACTTAATGAGTCTCGTTTCATGCTGCCTCGAATTTCATTTAAATCGATGTTTGTTAACTAAGTTGGACTAACAATTCTATTGAAACAATAAAACTAAATATGGTTATTTCTATAAATATAAACACTATTTTTGTAACATAGAAAATGAGAAACGTTTTTATATAAGTAGAAATCAACATTTCTGACATATTTTGCCAACTTTCTGATTAATTGTCAAAGACTATATCAAGACACGTCTTATATTAAAAGGGTTAATGACTTGAGAGGGTAACATACTTTTTCCTATATTCACATTTAGGCAATTATTATTTTTTTCATTCATATTTGACCATTTTACTTATTAAGTATGTTCAAAACATCATTATGATAGGTTATAGTAGGTTGCTGCTGAGATGGCAACATACGTGGCCGAGCTAATGACGTGATTGGGTAACGTACTTTTTCTCGTGTTCAAATTTAGGTAGTTATATTTTTTTGTATATTTGATCATTTAACTTGTTAAGTCTGTTCAGAAAACTCCATTATTACCCATGCCCTCTCAACCTTACTTTTGCTATGTTAACCCTCGAGTTTTGGAAAACACGACAGACGCTCCCCCAACTTTGGTTTTGCTTTAATTTCATATCTTAAAAGTTAACAAAAAGTAATTATGGATAAAAAGGTTAAAAATAAAAAATAAATAAAAGTCAATAATGACTTTCACTAATATTAAGTTTTTTAAAATCAAAATTTTATTAAGAATGCCAACATGATGCTAGAAAGAATCAACATATATAGTATGAAAATAAACAACGCATGACAAATTTTTTAGTTTTCTAAGCTATCGAACTATTTCGAATCAGCCCCACCTAATCAATACTTTTCTGATGATCCGTCAAATGTTCTAAAAAGCACTCTACTTTTAATTCACTCATTAGACCTTTCAAAGGTGTTTGACTTAGTTTCCAATTGAAAGGAGAACTAATGTCATGTAACTCAGTTAGATGTACAATTAATGCAACGTAATTCAGTTTAACATGTAAATCCACTACAACCGCTCAATACTTTTATTTGTGATTCATAAAAGTATTGATTAGTTGGGTTGATTCGACATAGTTCGATAGCTTAGAAAACTGAAAAAATTGACATACAATGTTTATTTTCCAACAGGATATGTTGTTCTTGCTAGCATCATGTTTGCATTTGTAATAATTATTTGCTGTTAAAAAAACTTAATAGTAGTGAAAGCCATGATTGACTTTTATTTATTTGTGATTTTTAATCTTTATTATTTGTATTTAAAATTTTTATTGATTTTTTTGTTAATTATTTAAAATCTTAAATTAAAACAAAACTAAAGTTAAGGAGGAGTGGGGCGTGTTTTTCAAAACTCGAGGGTTAATAGAACAAAACTAAGTTAAGAGTCGTATGTCATAATTGTGTTTTTTGAACCGACTTAACACGTTAAATGATCAAATGTGAACGAAACAAAAATCATAGTTTCCTAAATGTGAACACGAAGAAAACCATGTTACCCAATCTAGTCATTAGTTTGGCCACATATGTTGCCACGTCAGCAATAACTTATTACAACTTATCATAATGATGTTCTTTTAACCGACAAAACAAGTTAAATAATTATATGTGAATGGAAAAAAACATATTTTTCTAAATGTGAATAGCAGAAAAAATATGTTACCGTCTAAGTCATTAACCCGTATTAAAAATAAGAATATTTAAAAATTTTATATAGCAAAATTAACGTCTTAAATATAAGAAAGCGTTAGGTTTTTAGTATAATTAAAATTTTATTATTCTGAAATCCGATTAAAAAATATTTTAAAATATTGGAAAATGGTGATATTGAGGAAACAAAGAGATAAGATAAAATGATAATGGTTTGTTTTGGGGAAACAAATTTCAGTGGTTGCAGCAAGGAAGAAATGGCCTACTCCATCTGCCGCTGTTGCTTTATTCTTTAACGGAAAATCTACTAAATATAAAATGTTGAACATATTTGGTCAAATATTTATTAATAAAAAACTATTGTTTGTTAAATAATAAACATGATGACTAAATGGGGTTTGCCGTTTTAAAATAAACTAGCGGGGACCCTGTGCGTTGCACGGGTTGAAGGGTGTATGTTATTGGGATTGATCGCTTATGCATGACAATGAAATCGGAAGTTCGTTTAAGAGAAAGGTTAATACCCCTTCCAAGTGGGAGTAGGGAATTTTTCTTGTTAGTATCTCTAAAACTGTGCAACCAAGGCTCCATATCTCAACTGCAAGTCCATACCCGTTGGTTTTTCGATTAACAACCTGAGGAAATAGCAACGTACTTTCATTCGACTGTTTTCTTTTTCCTATTAAAGTATTATATTTTGGAAAATAATTATCAAACCTCTGGTGCCATCCAATATGGTGTCCCTTTGCAAGATTTGATGTCGTTCAATTTGGTTGCCTGAGTAGATAAACATTGTTACGTTTAATAAACACAAAAGAATAAAAATAAAATAATCACTTGGTTAAAAGAAAATTGGGATTTAGTTACTTTTGCCAACCCAAAATCTGCAAGCTTCACAGATCCGCTTACATCAACCAATATACCAGCACATTTTATATCCCTACAAAATTAATATAAAGTCATCCAATTAGAAGACATGCATTGCAATTAGCATAAAATGGAAGCAACATATTGTTACCTATGAACGACATTTCTTTCAAGAAGATAAGTCAACCCACTTAAAATCTGTCTGGTGTATACAGAAACTTGCGAATCTCCCAAATGATACTTTTGATACAGACTTGCTAGTGAGCCTTTAGTTACAAGCTCAAGGAAGAGGTACAGTTTACCATCACCCTGCAACATCATTTCATAAAAACAAAACTTAACTCGTGTAAGTAGAGTAAGAATACTATGCAGAAACTCATACCGTATCTGTCCCAAGATATCTAACTATGTTATAATGTTTGAATTGGCTTAATAAAGAAATCTCCTGAAGAGGAAAAGGAAATATAAATTAGTATGCAGAAATTCATGATTGAAGATGGAAGAAAAAGTAAATTATAAATTTATAATTCACCTGTTCAAGTTGAACAATGCTCTGCTTTCCTTGGCTACCTTCATCAAGGAGGGAAACCTCCTTCACAGCAAAGAATAGGCCGTGTCTGGGAAGAAATATCCATCCCATATGAAAATAAAGTAATTTCAAAGAAAATGGTGAAGGTGAGAGAAGTTGTGGTAAAATTGCACTTGAAATTTCAGTGTACTTCACGTGTTGATCAGGAAAAAGCCAAAATAATAGGGTCTCTTATAAAAATATGAAGACAATATACATTTTAAAATGCAAAATTATCTATGAATGGTCCCCAATTTGCAAAGCAATTTCGCAAAAATCTATATTGTGGTCATTTTGTTGTAAGGGTAAAAAAGATTGTCAATTTGTTAAATTGGCCCAACCATTTTGGTCATTTTTGTGAAGATCCCTAAAGAAAAAGATTAGTATTATTTAGTCCCATATGAAAAGAGCATGAAAATATATTGTGACTTAGTTTGGATAAAAATACTTACCTCCCAAAACATACAATAAAAATTATCCACAACAAAGCACTCATCCAATTTGACTCCTTATATGCAATCCACACCTGAAAAATTCCCAACAACTTAAAATAAAAAAATAAAAACTAATGAAAAAATAGCTTATCGACCATATTATATCAAATTACAAATATCTTAAAACAGCAAAAATAATCAACTAAAGTATATTATGAATGGAGACATACAAATAAAGCCACAACATTGATGTAGAAGTCGATTAGTGTTGCTACCATCTACCTGTAACTATTTATTAATATTAACCTTACATTGCAGATTAAAAGAAAAACTAACTAAAAAAAATAAAGAAAAAGAGACTTACGGAGTGTATAATTCAGCACGAAACGGAGATCCATCAACAATAAGTGTATAAAGCAACGTTTCCAACATTTAGGAGCCTAATACCCCAAAAATTACTCTTGCAATTACAACAGAAAGTCCCTTCCTGGTTTCCATGTCATCTCTAAAACAAATATTTAGAATGTAGGGTTTTGAGTGTTAATTCAGGGTTTTACCTTTTTAGGTGTCTCAACAACACGAAGTATTGTGGGTCCTTTGAAGATTCTTCGGGTGTCAACTTAAAGAGCTGCAAAACGATGTACCCACGGGTGGTGACACTGTAGAAGAAAAGAAAGTTCGAGATTACAATTATATATAACTTGGAATATTTTATATTTTATTTAGGGACATGAATTAGTTACCTTGTATAAAGGAGCACAAATGCAATGGAATAGACATTTGATGAGAAAGAAACTACTGGATTTGTACAAGATATTGAAAGGACAAAAGAACATGGAAAGAAGGACCTGTATTACATGAAGAAAACAAATGTAGACACTTTGTGTTATTGTTATTATGATAAAAAAAGGTAAAGAGAAAGTGTGATGTGTGATGTCTTACAATGAGTAAGACTAATGGAACTAATTCTATGTATTTCTGATAGACAGAGTGAACAGAATCCACTTTCATATGCACGTGTACTAAAAAGGTGGCGAGTGTGAGTACTGAAAGACCAGTGCTGACTAGGAACACATCTTGGTAGCTTAATTCAGTTCCTTGTTTGAAACCAAATATAAACGGGTAGTTGATTCGACAACGCTTCCAGAAGTATATATTTGCAGCGTATAATAGCATGTGTAGGATTATATATACATATAAATTGCAACCAAATCACAAATTTAATAAATAAATAAAAATGTTATATTTTTTTAATGTTTGTAAAGTTATAAGTTATATCACCTGTAAAGATGGAAAACGTTTTCTATATACATGGTGTGTTCCTCTTTAGTCATTACTTTCTTTGCTTGTATAAGTAATATGACAGCAATCAGTAGAGCAATTGAGCAACCGGAAAAAAATCCTGAAATTTTGAAAGGATGTAATATTTTCAAGGCGAATTTTTGTTGAATGTAAATTGAATTTAGGTGTGTTAAGTGTTAAGTACCTGAAAAGAATGTTACCCTGTGTTTTTCTCTTCTTCTTTTTGGTCTTAATAGTTTCATACCTTCTATACGGTTATTGTTTGCAAAGTATTTGACAAAAGTACCCTCGACGCGATCCAGGAGAAGAGTGATCTCATCAGAGTTCCCAAAGTAAGAGTCGTCCACAATTTTCATGTATGACCTTGCTGCCCTTCTTAATGGAATCTATATATATACAATAACAGTATTAGAGAACATTAATGAAGAAAAGAAACTTCTATACATTCAAGAATCAAGATCATAGTTTCTGTTTCTGACCTTTTCATATTTCTTCATTATCTTTGAAAATGCTAGGAGATTTACATAGCTGTTTCATTCATGATTCAAGATTTTAAGAAGGAAAAAAGAAGTGCATACATCATACCGCTATAATACCAATATGTATGTAGAAATCTATCACTAATGCTGCCATCCACCTGCAAGAAATACGACAATCAATTTATTAAAATTGGGAAAGTCAAGTGCATGTCCATTTTCGGTGATCGAAGCATCAATTGATGTACTAATGCTATGAAAAGTGTATTACCGCTCAGGATAGGTCATCTATCGAAACACCACCATGTCGGACCACATTGCACAGCCAGCGGTGGTCTCTCCGTGTCTGTTTATGAAGGCGACATATAATCTGAGACAATTTTTAGAGGGTAAAGCTTCAATACATACAATAGGCAGTTAGGGTTTTACTACGGTGGGAGCTTTCGCACAACCCATTGATTTGGGGAGAATGGGGCGGAAAAAGAAAAGAACCGGATCCTCCCACCTCCACCGACGAATAGATAAACTTGATTCGAGTGCGTGAGAGAGAGAAGACGAAGAGGGAAGGATTAAGTTACCTGCACAAGGAATGAAGTAGATACATGAAGAGCACAAGGACCACGAAAACCCTAGATTTGTTCATCCGATTTGCTCCTGTTATTCGTCTGGAACACATGTGACTATGTGAGATTGGGAACGAAAAGCAAGAGGCGGTGCAGCTCAAACTTTTATTTCCATATTAACGCGTGACAAAAGAAAACGTTACACGGGAAGTGAAAAATCACGCTAATTAATAAGATGTATAATGGTCACACAACATGAATAGATAGGCCGGTAAGACCATGTTTATTGGTAAATAGTTTAGGTGGAAAAGAATGCAATTTTTTTTTTTGGTGGTAAATGTCATAAAATTAAATTTTTTTTGGTAAATGTCATAAAATTAGGTTTTGCATCCCGCGCGATGCGGCGGGATTGCATGTGTTGTGGAAAAGTTATATTTGATAATGTATTTTTGATTTGTGAATACCAATATGTAAAAAAAATTACTATCGTGCATGCATAAAAACGAATATGTAAAAAATACGAAATGATTTTGTAAAAAAAAGTTATATATAAAACGGAAAATCTTAAAAAAACACGTATAGAACAAAGCTGTAAAAAAAGAAAAGCTTTAAAAAAATTGCAATTAAATATATGATCAAAGGTCGTTGCATATTTCATCTCATCTAAAAAATTATTTGTTGCATAAATTAAAAAAGAAGTAAAATTTTTTTCTTATCAAGAAGTAAAAAGTTTTAAATATATGATAAAAGGTCATTGGATATTTCATCTCATATAAAAATTATTTTGTTGCATAAATTAAAAACGAAGTAAAATTTTATTAACTAATCAAGAATTTATCACTTAAATAAAATACTTGACATAATAATTTGTTATTTATATAGTGAAAATTCAATTATATTAATTTAAAATCATAACTTTTTGTGTAACATATGCTATTTGTACAAAATATATCTAAAAGATTCTATATATGAATATAGAGATACAAAAACAAATACCCGACTTAATTTGGTCATTGGTATGATTTTCTAGGACCTACAATGATTTTTGGATATTTAATAGTGCCGATAATAAATAAATAATAATAAAAGGGACCATAATCATCAATTTCTGAAAAGCTCTCAAAACTAATTCACTGTTTTAAAAAGAACTTGAATTTGCTTTTGGTTAGTTTTGAACCGTCGCCACTCTTTTCAAGGGTCAGATGCTACACCGCCAAGCTATGAACACATTTGTTTTACTTTTGATGTTTTATTATATAAATACTATAAATAATTTTACTATTCATCCTGTCAAATCAACGTTCATAAATGTAATATAGGGCAATTACAATTAGTAATATAGAATTTGATTTTTAGGCCACTTATTATTTAATTCTATTGAATAGGTTATATTTTTTTTATGTTTCTATTACACCATTAAAGTATATTTCAATCTAGTAATTATATCAAATTTGATGTCATTTGAGGCAATGTTAGTATTATCAGTATCAGAATGGCCTAAATGAATAAATTATGTTATATTAAATTTCACAGTAGACAACATGGAAGATTCAGTATCAATTTATCCAGTTAAAATCTATCTCAATGGTGTAACGAGAAGCTAAAAAAGTGGCACATTGAATACAATTAAAACATAAACTTAAATAACAAATTATGTATTATTTGTTGTCATTTTATAACGTTAACATTTTTATATATAATTAATTGCAATTGAAAGTTACTCTGCAATCTATTCTGGCAGCTAGTTGCCTGCCGCGTGACAAGATATGAATGAATTAGTATATTTTATTTTATTTTTCTTTTTAATTTTAATAACTATTTATTAGATAACCATTTATTGAAACATTATAAAAAATGTATCAAATTTTATGGTTTTTAATTTTCTATAGATAGAATATAATATTATTATATTCTATATAAATATCTACAATTCGTACCTAGAATGTATTTTGGTTGTCTTAGGTTGTTGATACATGATGAAAATGGACTGGTTGTATATGTTGGTGAGAGAAAAAAATACTTTTTATTGAAAATGGACTGGTTGTATATAGTTGGGTTAGCTGGGGATAGTTATGGCTGAGTGCAACTTTCAGGTCAGTTATAGCTAAGTGAGATCTATATTGTTGGTTTATCAATCATAACTAATTGTTGCTAAATATATAGTTGTAGCTGAATGCAATTATGAATCATGTCCTAGCTGATTGTGACCTACATTATTGTCAGTCATAGCTGATTGTGGTTGAATATGAAGTTGTAGCTGAACACAATTGTCTAATTAGGTCATAGTTGATTATTACCCACATCGCCGAATTACTACACATAGTTGATTATGGTTACACATACAGTTGTAGCTGAATGCAATTGTGATATCTTCAGGAATTGCTTCCATGATTCGAGCCAGAAATTACATTACTTCTAATCCTACAAAACACCACAACAAACACACGTAAGGTGTAACCTTACGATAGCATACACTACTCGTTGCAATATATCATTAACAATCAACACATTCGAACATCTTGCACCTACATGTAATACTCGTTTACAATCCTTGATTCATTTAACCTTTATTTATAGGAAACAATACGTTGCTCATCACCCATGTTAGTGATTAATGTGCGGTATGTCCCATGATTCATATAATTTGTATAATTTAAGTAGAACTTTTTCATTACTTGTAGTTTCTGGAAAACTTCTTGATAGGTTCTTTCATAAACTAGAAAAGCACAAAAATTAACCAATTTTCACAAACCCTATAGAAGAACAAGGGCTCCCTTCAAGAAATCAAGTGAATCATATAAGCAAGTATATGAGTTTGTGATTTCGTTCTTATTTCATATTTACTTCTTTTCTACTTGTATTAGTTCTATATAATGATTTGATAAACTATTTATCCATTCATATCTTTTTAGATTTCAAATGGAAGAATTTGTGGTTGATGTGTACATATATAGTTCTTCTATGTTACATTATCATTCTCTTTAACTATTGAAAGGATACTAGCAAATGGAGTTACAGAAGGAAGATGGTCTGAAAGTTTTTATCTAGTGGGCTTTCTTATTTATGTAAATGAGTGAAATACCCTTTGTTTACTGCTTTGTTAGGCCTCGACATAGTGTCAGTAAGCAATCTTGGTGGTTTTTGATACATTATTGTTTGAAGATATAAAGTAAGAGCTTTAATGAATAAAGTAATGGAAGTAAGTTGCAACTTGGAAGTTCTTACATATACTTATTTTGTTTTTATATCTTGACTATGTTTGGCTATTTTTTAGGAGGATATTAGTCGGAAACTGGATATACTTGGTGATGGAGACTATTAGTATGACATGTCACACTTGGTTCCTTAGTCAACTTGCCAAAACTTGCTACCTGGTAAGATTTCAAAATCAAATAATATGATATATTTTATCATTCAAATTGCAATATTAGCAAGTGATTAGACATTAACAACCAATTGCAGATGCTGAAGGGAATAAGAATGAATCTGATTCAACTATTTCATCTGGCTCCAAAGTTAATTACATATGTTGGCTGTTGATTTGAATAAATATGTATGTGAAGAACTTGCTCAACGTACTTACATACTTTCTAGATATTTTATTTGTGTTTGATATACTATATTTTGTGCAATGGATTAGTTTTTTGTGTATGATATTTTATTTTGTATTACGAGACATTATATATTGAATATTATTAAATTTAGAAAAATAATACATATTGTTAAAAACGTAAAATCATGACATATAAATATATGTTGTAAAATCTGTTAAAAAATCATGACATACGAAATGTCTATCAACAGTTAAAAAAAAGTAAAAAATTTACGATATACAAATGATCAATTGTAAATGTATGGCGTAAATCTATGACACGTAAATGTCTCTCATCTTTTATTTGACGAAACTTTCAATGAGAAATATTTGACTCTCACTTATACCTTTTAATGGCCAACAAAATATGTTATTGAAGATCTTTTTTCTAATAGTGAAAAAGTCTCACTATCACCGGGTAAAGGTTGCCTACATGGTATCTCCTATTTACCATATTCTTATAAGACATAAGTATTGTTGTTGTTTACTATCAACTTGTTATATTATCTAGTTATGTTGTTTCAATAATAAATAGTAACATTTATGTAAGGGAAGTGATCCGCACAAAACAATTTTTCTTCATACACAACAATTTAACATTTTTTATCTATAATGTACAACACCTCTAAAACATGAGTTGTTGTGTATGAAGAAAAATTGTTGTGTACGGATCACTTCCTTTATGTAAAGTGGTTTGATTTTTGTAGAATGACAAAGTTATATTAAAGTGAGTAAAAGACAAACAAGGAGCTGGATAGAGTATAATTAGAAGAGGAAAATAAAAATAGAACCAACACCAACACTACCAATACAAATGGGCAAATGGCAACAACTCACTTGGAGACCGAAACCACACCAACATTTGGAGAAAACAAGGGAATCGACGTAATGATGAGTTGAAAGGGTCTTGAAGGAAAATATTGTGATTAAGAATCCTCAACCATGCACACCACCACCATAAGGGAGAGCATACGAACGAAACATCAGCAGCATTGTATAATTGCAAAAGAACAATGTTTTGAGTAAGTACAAAAAACAATGTTTTGATTTAATTACAATCAAACAAAATTTATAGAATAAATATAATTAAAGTTATACAGTGTAATTATATTACCTTTTTTAAATGTATAATTAGAAACATTGATCATTCTATTCTATCAGAATTATAAATGAAAAGGAGAAAAAACATTCCATTATTTCTCGTAAAAATTTGAATCACGTCCATTACATTGTGGAAAATTGCAATCACTTAAAAATACTAAACATCATGACAAACCAAGGAAGTAACGATCTTGCCATTGTGGTCGTGCATGTTGATTTTTTATATATAGAAATTTAGTTAAAATCATAAATTATATATCTATGTCTATTACATAAAATATCTTTATAGTTTTTCACTGTTCGTTTGATCATTCAACATCATTAAAAAAATAGTTTTACTAGTCTTTTTGCTAATTTTTATTCACTCGTATGGTATTTTAGTCCAAATTTTCAAAAATTGATACGAATCATTCATGTGGTTTTCAAATGTTGCACGTGTGGTTGTTAAGATTGTCACATATAAGATGCTCCGTTATATCCATGTTAAATGACAAAATTACTATTGTGTTTGTCAATTATAAAGACCAAAACTGTAATTTACTCTATATTATAACTTAATTATATTTATATTTCCAAAATTCATAAAATCATATTTACATTTAGACTAAATTATAGTTTTGGTCCCTGAAGTTTGCCAAATATTTTCACTTTAGGATTAACTATAAAAAATCACGGTTTTGGTCACTAAGGTTTGTGAAATGATACAAATCGGTCATTGGGTCAGGTAAAACGACTAAGTTGCCATTTTTAATTTATTTTTCCTTTTTCTTTGAATTAATTAGTTACTTTATTAATAAAATAAAAAAATACCCCCATCCCAACCCCCTCTCTCTCATGGTGAGATTCCGAGCAAGTTTCGCTGTTTTGTCTTCCATTTTCGCAATGAGATCATTTGGAATATATTCTGACAGCCCAATTTCATTAATCTGCAACGCAATTCCTTCCCTGAATGGGTTCAAGTTGAATTCGCAAATTTCAGAAACCCCACGATACAATACATTTCCTTCAATCGAACCCAATTCCTTTCTATAATAATGTATTTTGGGGTTTCGATGATCGAGTGATTCCATGGTGTCTAGAACTGCTAAGATGGTATCCTGATCTTCAAAGGCCGTGTTTCCGCCTGATTCGGTGCAAAACAGGAAGGTACCAAAAGGCTTGTATGGTGAATTCGATTTGAAAAAACTAGCAACAGGATCCGTCTTCATAACCATGTTCAAGAAACTTGATTTCCGTTGTGGGTGTTCAGAGATGGCGCATTGAAGAGCTTCATCGTCGACAAGGGGCGAACCGAAAGTTAAGCAAAGTGGGCGTTTGGTTGTTTCGATTTCCTTCATTTCTTTAACATTTATGGCGTGTAGGCGAAGTAGCGTGAAAAGAATGGCTAGGTTTCCGCCCAGACCCTGTCCGGTGACGACTAGTGGACCATCTTTAAGCTGAAAAACAAAAATTGAACCAATAAGAAATCGGTACTAGGCTTCATTTTGATTTCCAAATCCGCTACAAAGAAACTATACCTGATTTCGGATCTCAGAAAGCTCAACAAAGAAATTCTCAAACAACTCAACCGCAGTTTTGTTAATGGAGAATTTAGGGTTGATTTCCGTCGAAAGAAATTCCAGGAATTTGTGGTTTTCTGATGAAACCAAATCAAACTCTCCATTATGAAATTTGATGTGGTGATTGAATGATTTTTGTTTTGAGGCGTGGAGATGATTGTACAATGAGCAATTTGTGGCAAACACAGGTTAGGGTTTCCGACGGAGATTGTATCGTTGAAATCCTTTAGTTGTCCGTCGATCGGAACTCTGCCGTAGAATTGATTGTAGGAAAGGTTTAACACCGTCAAGCTCTTCATATGACCTAACTTGCTCGGAATGTCACTGTGAGAGAGGGGGGTGGGGTATTTTCTTTTTTTATTTATTAATAAAGTAATTAATTAATTAAAAAAAAGATAAATAAATTAAAAGGGGCAACTTAGTCTTTTTACCTGACCCAGTGACCAATATGTAGCATTTCATAAACCTTAGTGACCAAAACCATAATTTTTTAATAGTTAGTCCTAAATGAAATATATGGCAAACTTCGGGAACCAAAGCTGTAATTTAGTCTTTTACATTTATTAATATTTATTATATTCATATAACCAAATCATATATGGACAATAATAGTAAAGGGGATAGTAGGGTAGGGGGGGGAAGGGATTTGACATGAAAAGGTGAAAGGTAGGAGGAGGGTGGAATGGGGATCGGAATCTGTTAGGTTAGGCTGGGAGTGGGGAGGTGACCTCCCGAAGGGTTCGGCACGTACATACAAAACCCCAAAAGGGACAGTATATTCACATTTTTTGAAATTTTCTATAAAATAAATAAATTTCTGCGTCTATAAAGAGACAAACGTCCTACTCCTACCGTCCCAAGCAGATCCGAGAAATGCGTTGATCAGTCCCTCCGTCTGTAGGCCAGCCCCACCTCCCACTACTCACCTCTGGTACGCGCGTTCATTCCACGCTCCATCATTTTTAGCTTTTTACACTTTTTCTACTGTCATCACAAAAAAGAAACAAGCGATATTCGTCAAAATGATGTTATTTTTTCAAGTCTCTATTGTAAAGTAGTTATGTTTTCTTAAAATTCGAAATAATTGATGAGGATATTTTCTAATTTCTTTTTAATTTTAAGATTCAATTATGATGATTTTTCCTATTTAAAGTCGGATGTTTATTGAGAAAATCAATGTCATTTTTTTTTTTTGGAAACGACAATTTTAACACTTTGAGGGTACTCAGCTTTGCACCCAGGGCGGTTTGCGATTACCTATGGTGCAAAGCCTTTCCCCTCCACCTGTTTATTCGCCGCCCAGGGAAAATCCCCCACATGGGGTTAGTTGGAGTCGAACTCCAGACCTCCCACCACATGGGTATATAACCCGGGTGCATCCATCCAGCTAGGCTAGACTTCACTTGCGAAATTTCACTTCAAATAACCAAAACTTGGGAAATCTAGCTAAGATGAAAAGTCGTTTATTAGAAGAATTTGTTTTATAATTTTAGAAGAATCTAGAGATTGGTTTTATTTGAATGATGTATACAATGAAAGTATTCAAGTAAGCATCTTTCTGATATAGTCTGTTTTTGAAAGTTTATAAAAAAAATTCAAAAAACATTAATAACTTGGAACATGATTGAAAATAATAGAAAGAATATTTTCGAAAAATAATTTAACTACCGTTTTAGTACATGTTCAAAATTTCGGGAAGAACTTGTTCGAAAATTTAAGGTAAGAGCATGTTTCAAATTTTAGGTTACATGTTCGAAAACTTTAGTTAAAAACATTTTACTGTTTTATTTGTTATTAATTGTTTGAAAATAATCAGAAAACTGAGTATGTTATTAATTTTTTTGTTCATAAAAAATTTTAAATTTTGCATGTTCGAGTGATCATTAAACTAAGATGAATAAAAACGACTGCATATGTATCTATGTCCATTACATATAACATTTACGATGTGTTCCCGAGTCTCATTTAACGAGAGAAAGGGAGAGATATGGGTGGAACTGGGAGGAAAAGAAAAGTTTTTATGTTCCCGAGTTTTTTTTACGGAAGGAAGTGGAAAGAAGAGAAAGGAATTGGAGGGTTAATATTCCCTCCTAACTTTCCTTCCGATTTGGAAGGAAAGGAAATTACCGGTAAAAATAACACTTAACTATAATTTTCCTTTCCCTTCCTTCCCACTCGGGAACACATAAAACGTTTCTTTCCTTTAATTTTCTTTCGACTCGGGAACACGAAAATATAACTTTCATTTCCTTTCCTTTCCCTTCTTTTCTTTTCTTTTCTTCTCTTCTCCCATCCTTGGTGTGGGCAAGGCACATAGGGAAATGTCTCATTTTATTCGTTAAAGACTAACATAAGTATTCAACACATCAGTGGCGGATCCAGGAATTATCACTAGGGGGTGCAAAAAAAATTTTCCCGGAATGTAAAGGGTGCACTTATAGAAAAAAATGTGTACTTTTGTGGGTAATTGATCAAAATCCAAAGTTTAAGTTAATTAGTGGGTGTCATTTTTTTTCCGAGGGAGTGCAACGTACTAAATTTTTTTTTTTTTTTTTTTTTTTTTTACAAAGGCCCGAAAAAGTTGAGCCGATGCACAGCCCCCCCCCTGCTCTATACTGGAACCGTCCCTGCATCACATGGTTGCATGTGATGAACGCCACATCACTGCTATATAGGCATGAGCTTTTTGGACCAAGAACCGACCCGACCCGAGGATTGGAACCGAAACCGGACCTGGTGTACCTGAAATGGGAGGGTTCTCGGTTATTGAATATGGGATTTTCGGGTTTTCGGTTCCTCGGTTTCGGGCCTATCGGGTACAAGGAATTAACCGAACCGAACCGAAGAATTTGAAAAGGCTTTTTTCTGGGTTTTGTCATCAGCGTGTCCTTTGTTTCCTGATTATGTAAACACGAAAAAAACCCTCTGTTCCCATTCCCACGTTCCCCGCTGTCGACTCGACACAATCAGTGCTTCCCCCAACCCCCAAAAATTCTGTAATAGATCACGAGACAATTGGAGAACAACAAAGTCTGAATTGTGACTTGTGAACACGGAACTAAGAGTGGTCGATTGCTTAATACGTGAACTGTGAACACATGAAGAATATATTTTTGAATTAATTGTATTTATTGTATATGTATAAGAAGAAGAATGTTGATTCATGAAGTTTCATATGTGAACAGTGGCATGATCGACAAGAAGTTTCATACGTGAACAGTGGCATGAAGTTTCATAATGTTTTGAATGCCAAGTCTCCAACAATCAAATGTACCAAGCCTTTTAATAGTATATATTAAAAAACAGTTTATACTTGTTTCAGTGAGTTTATTTCCATCTCACATTCGTGAGTTGTGAAATTTCGAAGCTTCATAACCAACAACTACAACACCCACCGGCCCAAAACTAAGAACCGGACAGTTCCTGGCCCAACACCTATCAGCCCATGTTTCTTCGGTTCTTCCTGGTCCAGAACCGAAAAACCGGAATCGAGGAAAAACCCGAAACCGAGCATGCTACCAAGGGTCCGGTTTTCGGTTCTATAACTGTCAACAATTCGGTTCGGTTCCAAATGCGGGTCGGTCCGGTCCCGGACCAGATCTCATCCCTACTGCCACCTCACCATCACACTCTATCACAATACTATTACATTGTACTAGAAATACCCATCACATTCCATCACATTCCATCACTTTTTCTAATTTAAAAAAATTAAAAATTTAATAAAAACCTAATTTTTCATTAAAAAAAATCATTACATTAATATTAAAAAAATCCAAAAATAAAAATAATAAAAAGTAACTTCAAAAAAAAAAGAACGAAACATGACAATAATAAAACTAAACTAGTTCTTTAGGGCGATATTGTACATTATCACTCCGTGCTAAATCCCGTTGTGAAGACAAAATTTGATTAAACTTTTCACTCATAATCCTTGACGTTTTTTCTATTTCTAAATCCACTTCTAGTTTGTCACATTTCAATTTTCTATCCTCTAAACGACTTTTCAACCTGACGACCTCATCAAACCCATCGTCTCTTTCATCCAACACCCTCCCGTAAGTCACTAGTTGTAAGACCCATTTTTTAGATGCTTATTAAGGTAAGTAGAGTTATTACCTTATAGTTGGTGTGATTCTAGCTATGAGTTGCTTAGAGTAAGGGTATGGCGATCTTTTGTGATTGCCTTTGCGTTTTGAGTTGTTTGATGAGTGAGAAGATGTTGAAGCCTTTCTTATGTACTAATCTTTGTGTGGTTAAGATTAGTTAGATTATTGTATTGAGTTTGGGTGATTAGAAACCCATTTGGAAGAAGTTTGAGCTTAAAATGCCAAAAAGAGGTTACACGAGACGTGTAGAGTCACGGGTCGTGTAAAGATGCTTTAAAAACTGATCCGAGACACTGCTAGACCCACACAGTCGTGTAAAACTACACGGTTCGTGTATAAATGCAGTAGGGCAAGCAGTGAGTTACACGGGGAGTGCAAAATCGAGACGGGTGAGATTTTTAAAGTTAACGACGCTAACTTTAGACATTAGCGCCGCTAACTGCGTGCATACTCCATTTAAGTGCTGTAACCCTTGTTTTGAACATAAACACCCCAAATTCGAATTCTGAGCAAACTATGGTGATTTTGTGTCAAATTAAGCTTGGAGATTCGTACGGAAGCATAGAGAGACTCGAATCTAACCCCGTAAACGTGTGCTTGATTCCTAAATCATCGATGTAACGTCCCAAAAACACACATAAAAAAATTTTCTTTTAAGATCCGAATATAATAAAACATACGTCTAAACCATTCATTCATTTTTAAACTATTCATAAAGTTCACCAAAAGATAAATAAGTGTCATAATCCATAGTCAAATATAAAAACAGCGGAAGTCAAATAAAACGGATGCCAATGCCTGAGATCACGCCGTGCCCGAGCCTCCCGTGCCATGAGAACCAGAAACATTTTAAACATAAAACCGTAAGCACATTGCTTAGTGAGTTCCCCCAATTTTCCAATAATTCATGAACATCATTTATCAGCATCGTATGACTCTCGGGCTTGTCCCGATCCGTCAGTAAACATCGTATGACTCTCGAAATTGCCTCGATCTGTCGGTATCATCGTATGACTCTCGGACTTGCCCCGATCAGTCGGTATCATCGTATGACTCTCGGGCTTGCCCCGATCTGTCCTCGGCTCTCGAGCTTTTCCCGATCCACCGGTAAACATCATCATCATCAATATCGAGAAAGTGAGAAAACTCACCTGATTTGTTGCTAGGCTAACATAAGGAAAAGTCAGTAAAACCCTATGAGCTTCTTATCATCCGAACATCTCATTAATACACAATTTACATCTAAAATCCTTAACCCAAAAATCAACACTAGGATTTCCTTAGGGTTTTTGACTCAAAGGTTCACTGACCAAGAAGTCAAAGTCAACAGGTCGACAAAAGTCAACATCTGGTCAAACAGAGAGATAGCGCCCTTATCTTCAGAGATAGCGCCTCTATCTACTGAGATAGCGGCGTTATCCTCCTGTTCAGCCATTTTCTTCATTAAGTGGTTAATCCGTCTAGACAAAAGCTCTAACTTTCAGGAGTTGTCCAAAACTGTCCCTCAACTCATGAAAACCTAGTTTTAACCACCAATCCTAGCTAAAAAAGCTCATGGTGACAAATCTAGCTTCCAAAAATGAAGATTAACAACTTAAAACTTCGTTTACAACCATGTTAAGACTAGGATTTGGTTTTTCTCTAGGATTCAGAGACTTAAAGGAGAAGAACTCATCCTTAGCCTCTAAATCCCACCCTCATCCAAGATATGGAGCCATCATTGTCTTTAAAAGCTTGAAAGTAGCTTCATAACACTATTAACAACAAGAACTAGGGAAGACATGCTTCAAGAACACTTACAAAGGTCCAGGAACAGCAATAACTTGACTCCTTTTAAGCACCACCTTCTCTAGAACACCTTTGCCACCTTCTTCTTCTTCCAAAAACCTTCACAAACCCACAAATGGAGCTCAAAACACCATGGAAGCTCTAGAGAGAGTTTAGGGGTGTTCTCTGGAGTTTAAAGGGTGAAAATGACGAAGTGGGATATTTTTTATGACTTAAGGTCCGTCCAAATCACGAAAATATGCACTTTTTCCCGCTCAGGCGAGATAGCGCCGCTATGCCGCTATCTTCAAATTCCTGCATGGTCAACATCGCAAGCAGACTGAAACGCGACTGATATGAGATTTGCTCAATAGCGCCGCTATCTTTAAAGATAGCGTCGCTATCTATAAAATTTTCACCATTTTCTTTATTTTGTCTTTATTTAAACAGTTAACAGTTTATTCCTTCGATACCTGGTTCCGAGCTTTACAATCGAGGTGAGAAATTTGTCGGTTTTGGGGTTTTGAAACCATAGTTTTCAATTCCGTGTTTTAACTATAAATGTTGCATATATTGTTAGTAGATTGTTAGGATGCTTCCTTGAGTTATTGATGTGAATATTGTCGAGTTTCTACGATTGAATGAGTAGAACCGCATATTTGGGGGTTTCGATAAATATAGCGTTGTTATTTACTGGTTATACTCCTTTTTCCTCTTTCAATTACTACATCTTTTGAGTTAGATTTTGTTGAGATGATTGTGGATGTTGGAGAATTGATTTAGACTGTGGTGATACAACCAAGTCTAGCGGACAGGAGCCCGATACACGTAATTTGGCGGTTCCACATACTAAGCCGATATCAGGTGAGCACTTTCAAGTAATTGAGTAAGAGTTACATCTTGTTGTATGTAATATATATATATATATATATATATATATATATATATATATATATATATATATATATGTGAATGTGTGTGTGTGTGTGTGTTATGTTGATACTGCAATAACTTAGAGTTGGAGTGGTTCTATTATCTGTGGATAACAAGAGATGAGTTGTAATCTATATTGAGTATAAGAGTAAAGTATATGCTAAAGTGGTTGACTTAAAGAGTATTTGAGTCTAATTGTTACAGCCATGAGAGTTGTTATAATTGAGTATAGTTTATTGTGGGATGAGTATACGCGAGTGTGAGTGATTGAGTTTATAAATAGTATCGGTTGTGATACTTATTATCGAGTTGATGTTGCTAATAATTAGCTGGCGTTTGTAAAGCTAATATGTTTGCAGGTTTCAGAGTTAAGAGAAGGTGGATATTTACTAATGAGATTAGCAAGGGCGAATGTTGAAAATGTATATTGAGAGTGATTTGTGGAATGTGTTTGAGATTACTCACTAAGCTTTTTATAAGCTTACACTTGAGTTGTATGTTGTTTTGCAGGTATATGTATCAGTGATAGGGGAAGGCATGTGATAAAGAGAGATGGACAACTTAAAGCCTGCCTTTAGTCGTGTTGTATTTTTATTTGTAATACATGGTCTTCTTGTATGGACCTTTTGTGTAATTAATCATGTTGATATCATCTTGTTTCCATGGTTTGAGTACAATTATGCCTATTTTAATGTGTTATTGTTTGAAAATTGTTTGGTGTACTTTGTACGAGATATTGGGCGTTACAAGTTGGTATCAGAGCATGGTTTAAGTGAACTAGGTCTTTGAGTGTAAAGTCCTAGACTTGAACCGAGGAGAGAGAGTCACTATCACATGCTTGGAAAAGATACCGCTACAGATGTTAGTGTATGAGTTGAGTATAACTTTTATGTTATATTCGTTATTTGTAATATTCTACGTGTCAATATAGATATGGTGTTAGATGAAGGACGAGTTGATTAATTGGTCAGACCCGGTTTGGACCAATAGTGAATGATGAGACGAGATTTTGGCTGATATGAGATATCAACCAGCCAGGAGACAAGAAATTCAGCTAATAATGAGATGTCAGCTGAATATGAGATGAGATACCAATTAATACGAGATCCCAGTTGAGGTGAAATTCCAACTGATGATAAGAACGAGTAAGACTATGAGCATGAGTTGACCGTGAGTTAAGAGTTAAGCTATGTAAATATGTTTACTTAACATATTAGTCGTAACGTGTTGTGTGTGCTTAATTGTTGATAATACATGTAGTAGAATATGTGTAAACTATGTGGACACATAAAGAATCAATTGTGATTATATGTGTTAGAGAATTGTGGTTATAAAGTGCAGTAACTGGCATCGAGATGAGAATCTCGTATCTACTTGATGTAAGGTCTACATATCACATAACAAGTGTTTTGTGATTATGTATAATTGAGACTATTAGTAGTTTGCTTGGCGAGTACTTACCAACCATGGAGAAGTGTGCATAATGAGTATATACATGGTGAAAAATATATAAAGTATGATATTTTATATATAGTGCTTGTTGTTTCACAAATGTGTCGAGATTTCTGTGTACGAGTATTTTGTGGTTAAGACCAAATATTCTGTGGGGGCCACATAACTAAACTTGTGTTGATCACAATGAATGGCTGAGATAGCCAAAAGAGTGTGAGTTAAGAAAGACGGTGAGTGTGTAGTTGATTGCACACTAGAATTGATTATGAGTTGACATGTTGAGTGTTAAATTTTGTGGTTTGGAGTTGTCACATAATGAGATATTTGTGACAGAGATGTCGCAGGACATCTGTGTAACCACATAAAGAGTACCTTGTGGTTATAATTGAGAGAACCTAGAGTGGTTCATGTAGGCCTTATTGGCCTAGAGATTGGGTTAATTGCCTAATAGATGTGGCTGAGACAATATATTTTGTAGGGTCGCATAACGAGTAGATGTGGTTGAGACCACATGTTTAGTGGGGCCGCATAACAAGTAGATGTGGTTGAGACCGCATGTTTTGTGGGGCCGCATAACGAGTAGATGTGGTTGAGACCACATATTCTATGGAGCCACATAATGATTAGTTTGTGGATGAGACCATATAACGAGTACCTTGTGGTTAGAGTAGTGGGGACCTTTGTGACTCAAACAAAAGGAGGAGTGACGGTGAGTCTATATGACTCGAATTGTAGGGGAGACCCGCTAGAGTGAAAGAGAAGATGGATTGAAATCAGAGAATGGTACGAGGTACCATGATCTGATCAGAGGACCGTATGAGGTACCGTGAGACCAAAGTGATGAGACCAGAGGAAGGTACGGGTTATGATGAGCTGAGGTGGAGTGGCGTTATAGTGTTGTGCGTGTGTGTAAACAACTATGCACTGTGTAGTGATGTAGAGTGTTGAGACTGTACTATCCTTGAGTGTGGATATGTATCGTACAGAGGTGAGCTTGTATAACTTGAGAGTTTGCGGGTTGAGAAGAGGACAAATCAGAGGCTGAGTAACAGTACGGGGGTACTGTGAGATAGTACATTGAGTAATATTGTTGAGAAGTGTTGCTGTGAGTAAGTGTGTTTGTCATGTAGTCGTGTTGAGAATGTGTGAGACTTCTTGCATGTTGAGAGAGATAGAGTTTTAATTACTGCCATTGAGAGAAATGTGTCAATGTCGAAATGACAAGACTATTTAGTCGTATGAGAAGATGGATAATAGATTTTGCTATAATAATCTTGAGTTATTTTCTTGAGATTAATGAGTTAGTCGGGTGACGAGATATGTGTTGGGATTCGATCATATAAACATAAACACATATGCAGCAGAAGACTAACAAGGTCAAATCACAAAAATCTCCATGAACAGAGTTCAGGATCATACAGTTCATATCAGTTATTGCAACAAAACATAAACAGAATGTACCTCAGGACTATCTCTTGTCTTGAATATGATGAACGACACTTGCAAAGGATGAACATGATCCAAAGTGCGCATCCCTCTAATGATTCATACCTAGGAACACCGGAAAACCAGACAGATCAGAACTTCCACTTGGGAAGGAGGCAGAAGATCAAAACCCTAGAGAGGATTGATTTCGCCAAAGGGAGGAGGGAAAGGAGAGGATGGCGGCTCCTTGTGAGGATGGGATGCCTTAGGATTGAACCCCAAGGCCTCTATTTATAGTGCAAGGCTCCTACGGTTTCAAACTAAGGAGCCTTTTGGCGGCCGCACCCCCTGGACTTTGTTCCATTGATTAAACCTTTAATCAATTACAATCCAGTCCCTTTAATTGATTCTAAATTAATTCTAAATTAATTTATCAATTAATTTATTGATATAGTTTCTTTATTTCTCAATAAATTAAAAAACTAATCACTCACTTTTTAATTATTCTGACTTTGTATGTTTTTTTGGGTCATGAGGGCAACCCAGAAGGACTCTACGATTATCAGAAATATTACCACTAGTTGATGTCCTTGGAGACTATTCCAACAGTCTCCTACTTGGACAAGTTGTCAACTTGTGTGGTCTCAATATTACCTGGCAATTAGCAGAGCGTGTCATCCTATGCAACTGTCGAACTCTGATCAAAGAAAAGAAACGACACCTAGATAAGTGATCAATTATTCCTCTGTTCTACAAGATATCGTAATGAACCTGGACCATGGATAAGGTCAAGTCCACATGTTCAAAATTTTGTTTCCCGATAGAGATTTATGATGACCCTGTCAGACTACTGATCGAACACATCAATCCAATCTAGGTTTGGCCAAACACTTAACGTCAGCATCAAATCATCAAGGGGTCCACATATATCGCTTCTTCTTGTTAGGGTAGAGAAAACAAATAAACTTTGACTACATAGATCTCTGTCAATTTCATCATGTCATATCCGGACATACCTTGATAACTACCAGTTACGGTTAGCGTTTGGGTAAGCCGATGCACAACAGAATCATAGGCAGATCCCCCATGTATCTCGGTTTGAAGAATAAAAGATATTATCATCCTAGTTTACTTGTGACTTAATCCATGAAGTAATCTCTAGGTGCGGGTTGTTATAATACTTGAATCTCTATCAAGTACTCATGAGGGCTAGTCGCAATCACTATGCTATGTCTAATCTCTATAGATAATCTACTAACGCTCCATGATAGTCTTAAATCACTACTTGCTTCCAAGGTACGAACGACTGTGGAAGTTTGAGTAAATTAATACTCGGGAAGCGGGTTCTAAACATGCTAAAGTGAAACACAGTAATAAATTAATGCAAATGGTAGCTCTCCAGCTCTTTATTAAATCTCCATTAATAATACACCAAGTCAGATAAAATCTATCTACTGTTATATGTTTCGGTTATCAAACTAACAAGTAAACACTTAAGTTTATATTTCTCATAAACTTATTGCTTATGGACCCCAGCATGACCTTCATGCTTGGTCCGCGTCAAAGTCTTAGTGAAATGATCATCCGGATACTCTTCCGATGATTCCTTATTCACTATGATGTATCAACTTGATTCCCAAACACTGCAGTAATCCCTGAGTATGTGTCCCAACTTGTCATGGTCCTCGGGTTCCTTAGTCAAGGCGACTGCACCCTTGGAATGAAGAAGTTCCCATACTAGCCGCTATACATTACAACTTGGAACATTTCAAAGTTATTATTCCTCCTTTAACAGGAACACCTATCCTGACTGAGAGCAAGAGTCATCTCTGGCATCACTATTACTAGTTACTCTTAGTTCTTCCTTTTCCTTCATGAACCAAGAACACATTTCTTGTTCTCTTTAGACACTTTAATAATTCCCTTTACTGCAGTTCTATTGACTTTCACCAGGGTTGTCCTGAAACCAACTCATTATGCTCCAAGCATACGAGATGTCAGGTCAAGTACATGTCATGGCATACATGGTCGACCGAGTCATTGATTCTCCAATCAATTTTATGCCATGGGCGGAAACCATTTCCTTAAAGTCATGCATCTCGAATTTCTTCAAGATCATACTCAAAATGTACTTTGGTTAAGTCCTTTCTTAGATGTTTTTATCTATCTCTATAGATCCTTATTCCATGTAAGTGTATTGTATCTCCCAGATTATAGCGAAACATTTCCAAAGCCAAGTCATTACCCTTTGAAACATTGGAAAATCGTTTCTTATAAGCAGTATGTTAATAACATACAATGCTAGGTAGATTACAACAATACTCCCACTAGCTCTGACATAATCATGGACTTATCTATGCTTCATGAAAATCCAAACTCTTTGGCATTTTATGACTGCAAAGATTCCAGCTACGAGATGCTTGTTTGATTCCACAGATGAATCTTTCAAGCTTTGTACACTCTATTTGGATATTTGGCATGTTCAAAACCTCTTGGGCATGTCATACTCACAACCCCTTTGTTTTCCATTTAAGGAAAGCGGTCTTAAAACATCCACTTTGCCTTGTCATATAAAATGTACATGTGGCAAACAGTATCCTAACAAATTCCTTCTCAGCTGCTGATGAGAGTGCATTTCCTTATAATCAATTTCTTGAGTCTGAGTACTGCGCTACTCAACCAATCTTTCTTTGAATGTGTGTACATTTCCTATCCATGTTGTTCTTCTTTTGAAGATCCAATTATTCCCACTGGTTTTCAGGCTAGGTGTAAGATCCATCAAATTAAACATGGACTGAATCTCGTATTCTGTATCCTTTATCATTTGGCAGCAACTGGGCTCACCAATGCTTCCATGTAGTTGGATAACTTATCCTTACTAACTTAGTGTTTTACCACTAATTAGTGTGTCACTTTCAGTAATATGAGATCATAATACTCATGAGAGTGACTAACTCTAATAGACATGCAAAGAGGTGGAGGTATGTCAAATTTCTCTTAACATGATTCTTATCCTTTAAGTGCTAGTGTTAACTAAAGGTTCTTTCATTGGTTGATCCTTGAACCCCTTCAAGACCAATCTGACTCCATCTGGCTCCTTTGGATATGAGCTCTTTCACAAGAAAGACTCTTCTATGAGACCCAAATACTTTGTTCTCGAATGACTTGTAAAACAAGTATCCAAAAGACCTAAGGGATAACCAATGAAAATGACACTCTCTCTGATCTGGGTTCAATCTTGTGACGAATGAAGATTTCACAGCCCAGACTTTCTATGCGCTAGTGAAGGATGAACCCCAGTTCACATTTCAGAGAATATCTTTGCAACCTACTTAGTTGGATACGAGGTTTAAGTTGCGGGTTTCTATTTTCTAGGGTATAACCCTTTGAAACCGATTTGGAAGTGTAGCTCGACACATCATGGATCGAACTATTTCAACCAATATTTGAAGACAACCTAACCATTTCACAGTTCCTAAGATGTTCTGAAAATACTTAAATATTCTAGCCCAGTTGATTATCTACTTCGTTTAGAATCTCTTTGAACACTTCAAAGTTTCTAACATATGTCTAATTAGATAAACATATCCATATTTACTGAAAACATCAGTAAACGTAATGAAGTATTACTCATCATGTCTTGTGGCGGATTTGAACGGTCCACAAACACTTGTGTGGATCATTTCCAACAAATCCATTGCCTCTTTCACAGTTTCTCTAGAAGCTTTCAACGTAGACCCGGGGACAAATCTTTTACTCACCGAGAAGTGAAAACCTGTGACTAGATCGTCCTGAAGACGGATGCGACGGGAAGAAGTGGCATTTGGAAAATGTTGCTGACTTAACATTTAGGTTTCGACATAACAAAGCTTGCACTGTCTTTTTGCACTTAGGCGCACTGCGTGTCATTGGTAATGATTCTACTACGGTGCCACAAATTTGCAAGCTGATCTTAAGTAATCGTTGTTGTTCATTGGATTCCGGAGGAACTACTTCGTTAGGATTGAGGAATTGCTATGATTCTTTCTGAATTGCTTGGATTCTCCCATTGAGAGTCTATTTGAAAGTCTTACCTAAACTCTTCCAACTGAATATGATAAAGCCTATAAAATATGTGAATGACATTCTTGTCATCTTCCAAGCAATCAAGATTTGCATACATCATCTGACTCCAAGTGAAATGATTCCAAGTCCTATCTACTTGGAGCTTGGTGATGTAAATTCTTCTTGATTTCATGGACAAGGTGACAATGCCACAAACATGAGTTATCCAACACACTTTCGGATGAATAAACCTTTAAGATTATATTATTACTACTACTTAACACATTCATATAAGGATACATTTTTGAAATAATACAACCATGTTTATATAAGAAAATCACCATTTTATTATCAAAAGAAAAGTACAAAAATATCCTTAAACAATGCGCAATATGAAACTATGTTTTGTGCCATTTCTGGCAACTAGCAAAAACTAATAATCTAATTAAACACCACTAATTTGCATGAGCTTGTAATTCTCGATCCTTGTAATAGTAGCAACGCCTCTATATCTGATAATCAGATCAAGCCCCTATGCTTCAACTTCTTATTTTCACTTAGTCCCTGCGTACAACGCAGATGTAGAGAACACATCATGTATCAAGGATTAAAGAGCGAGGAGTTGACATACTATGGAGTTCAGATATGCCTGAGGTGTCAAACTCCTTGACCCGGATCTTCTTCAGATCCTTCAGGCATATTAGGAAACTACGTTTCCAATATCCCTTCAGTTGGTAGTAAAATATATGGCCTCATTCGGGTCACTGGTGGGTACTATGTCATAATCAGCCTTTCTCTTAAAGCCTTGGTCAGACTGTTCAACCTGAGCCCTTCCCTTCCATTGAGATGAGAAACTTTCTACTTCTTAGCATTACCATGATGAATGGCCAAGACAGGAGCGATGGAATCTGAGCTACGGAGTTGCTTTAGCCTCGACAATTTTCAACACACCGTGCAGCTCAATCAAGGTCATGTCCAGATGGTTCTCATCACAGTTCATAAAGCCCCTATGATATGAACCAGGAAGCGAGTTAAGCACCATATCCATGGCCAACTCTTATATGGACACCAAGATTACCCAATATGCCCATGTACGATTTCATCTTATGAACATGCGTACACATAGGCGTTCCTTCTTCTATCTTATATGCCCTAAGGGATTTAACGATCTCAAATCGTTTTCGCTTTTCTTGTTCGCGATACTATTGAAACAGTTCTTGAGCTTGGAGGACATGTCAACAAACGTCAGGCTATCAATCTCACTAGATCGAGATTGCAGTGGAGGAGGACGAATGGGAGGAATGTTTGTGTTTAGATCAGAAGCAGACATCTATAAGACAAAGGTTTTAGTTTAGTTTGAATTAATCCTTAAAAATAATTACCTAATTTATTTACTAAGGCTAGGATCGAAGATCTCCCAATTGTGATGTGAAGAGGGATGCATTAATCACACCGCAATGGTTATCAAGGTAGGTATAACTCTTTACCAATTTCAATCACTATGAAATTCCTAGATCTGTGAGATTCGTTGACTAGTGTCAATGGCATGTTAATCACGTTTGTGCTCATCTCAAATTCATGACAGGGATGCCGTAGATCATAAATCAGATGGTGAATTAACCATGCAGAAACTGTGTGATGCCCGGCTCAAGATACACTTGAAAATCGCGAGTGCCACATCACCCTCAACTATGACCTTACCTGATGTGCCGGGTAACCACACAGCTCCGTCAGTAGATCATAAAGAGAATGTGCATTTCTCATGGGTAGCACAAAATCTCACATTTTATATAATTAAAACGGGACTTTTGTTTTAATAGTTTAAGTTAATACTTTTAACTTAGAGAGAGAAACATTGCCCTATCAAATCCATCCGGTAACTCCATATGCTAATAGGTGTTGGCGGTGAAGGTGTTGAGCAATACATGCCACTTAATAACCAACTTCATTTGGGTTATAAGAACCCTCCTTCAAACCCCATACACGATTTTTAGTGGGTGAGCCTAGTCATGGTTTAACCAACGTTTTTGCTTTAATCATTCTTTTATATACATAATAAGATTCTAATATATATAAATTTATTTTATTTATATATTAATTCAGTTAATACTCTTTAATAATTAATCATAAATAAATACTTAATAGAAGTAATCAAAATAAGGTATTAAAGCAAATAAGGCAAC
This sequence comes from Cichorium intybus, assembly GCA_023525715.1. Classification (NCBI taxonomy): domain Eukaryota; kingdom Viridiplantae; phylum Streptophyta; class Magnoliopsida; order Asterales; family Asteraceae; genus Cichorium; species Cichorium intybus. The sequence goes on along the minus strand of CM042011.1, from coordinate 126,736,773 downwards.
TAAGCAAGTTAGGAAACTTGCAAGGCAAGCAAGGGATTAACCCTAGCCGCTAGGTAGCGTGCTAAGGCCAAGGAAACCCTCCTAAAACCCTAATAATTTCGAATTTCTATAGAGGCACAAAGAATCCAGGCAAAAATCAAAAAAAGGCAGCATGCAGTTTAGGCAATTAAGCAAACAAGGAAACAATTCAACTATGGAAACTTGCAAGGAAACCAGGGTTAGGAAACCCTGGCCGCCAAGGGCAAGGAAACCCTTCTAAACCCTTCAAAAGTTCGAAATCCATGTTCTAGAGTTCATAAACCAGTCAAAATTTCATAACATGCAATTTCTGGAATCAGTCTAGCATAACATATGGAATTTCCGAAAAACAACATGCAAGTTCATACAAGTTTCTAGCATAAAACCTAAACAGATAATCATATCAAGAAATTGTGAAAATAACATATGAACAGAGGCTCTGATACCACTGTTGGGATTCGATCATATAAACATAAACACATATGCAGCGGAAGACTAACAAGGTCAAATCACGAAAATATCCATGAACAGTGTTCAGGATCATACAGTTCATATCAGTTATTGCAACAAAACATAAACAGAATGTACCTCAGGACTATCTCTTGTCTTGAATCTGATGAACGGCACTTGCAAAGGATGAACAGGATCCAAAGTGCGCATCCCTCTAATGATTCATACCTAGGAACACCGGAAAACCAGACAGATCAAAACTTCCACTTGGGAAGGAGGCAGAAGATTAAAACCCTACAGAGGGATTGATTTCGCCAAAGGGAGGAGGGAAAGGAGAGGATGGCGGCTCCTTGTGAGGATGGGATGCCTTAGGGTTGAACCCCAAGGCCTCTATTTATAGTACAAGGCTCCTAGGGTTTCAAACTTAGGAGTCTTTTGGCGGCCGCACCCCCTGGACTTTGTTCCATTGATTAAACCTTTAACCAATTACAGTCCAATCCCTTTAATTGATTCTAAATTAATTTATCAATTAATTTATTAATCTAGTTTCTAATTGATTTATTTCTCAATAAATTAATAAACTAATCACTCCCTTTTTAATTATTCTGACTCTGTATGTTTTTCTGCATCATTAGGGCAACCCAGAAGGACTCTACCATTATCATAAATATTACCACAAGTTGATGACCTTGGAAATTATTCCAACAATATGATCTCACCATAGAGCTTGTGGTGTTAGATATTATTAGTTTCCTTGTGAGTTGTGTGTAGAGATTACGGTGAGCCCTATGTATGTACGATTTATTTTGTGTCATTCAGACGGTTGAGAGTCAGAGTGAGGATAAACAAAAAGAGAAAATTATAATGGATGTCATGAATGAATTCATGATTTCCATGGTCTATCTTGAGATCCTAATGTTTAGGTGAACTTGTTTCACACCTTAAAGATGTAGATCTTGTAGATCTCAACACTCTTTTTGTTTCTTTTCTTCCTCTTATCGGTGGCACCAGTGCCAGCTTTCTTAGGAAGTTTCTTCCTGGCCCTTCTCAGCTGGACTTTATTCCACAGACTCCCTCTCTACCTTTGGTGCCATTGTGAGGATTGAGTTTTGAGGAGGGAGTTTAATTTTTCAAAGAGAGGAAGATATGTTCAGAGTTTTACTTAATGATGAAATTGTTAAGTTTGTTAAGACTAATAATTAAGTGAGAAGATGATGTAACGAGTGAGTAGATCGAGAAAAACAACATGAGGTATGTGGGTGAACTGAGATGAAGATGAGCCATTGTTGGTGGAGGATTGTTAGTTGGATATTGGGTGAAAACCTAATATGTGTGCTGAGGTGGAAGCAGAGATAAATGAGCTTTAAGAGAAGTTGTAATCGGTCGTGGTGATAAGACAACTGAAAGGGGTCTGGTGTTACCAAAGTGTCGAGGGTTAAATGCCAAATTTATAGGAGGCGCGAGTGAAACTTGACATAGTTTCTAATATGTTATTGTATTTTGGATTTTATTCCAGTAATATTGAGTTGTGCGACGTGGGTGAGACATTTTGATGTCTATGTTTTATATGTTATATGAGTATTTCTCCTACCATGATCGATGAAAATATGTTAGTAGGAGGAATCAATAACAAATGTGTTGTGATTGGAGGAATGAATTGAGAGAGCATGAGTTTGGAAACGGTGAGACTATTTTTCCCTATTGAGTTAGAGTAAACCATTTCAAGGAAATTTGAAATGAAAGTTGAGTCCCAGATGGCTATATGGGACATGTTAGTATACTGAGAATGTGACTAAATGTGAGCCATAGATATGAGTGTATGTAAATAATAATAGCCAATATGCCTATAAAGATCATCTTATGAGGGTGATGACAGGCGTTAGTTATATTATGAGTAAATGATATGTGACGATATGTATATGTTATATGAGATGAGGGGATGAAAACATCATTATCATATGTGATGTGTGATTGCAGTGGTGAGGTGGTTGGATAAACCGTACCTATTCGAAGAGATTCCGAGGATGAAATGTTTTGAAGGAGGAGAGAACTTATAAGACTCATTTTCTTTTTGAGATGCTTATTAAGGTAAGTAGAGTTATTACCTTATAGTTGGCGTGTTTCTAGCTATGAGTTGCTTAGAGTAAGGGTGTGGTGATCTTTTGTGATTGCCTTTAAGTTTTGAGTTGTTTGATGAGTGAGAAGAGGTTGAAGCCTTTCTTATGTACTAATCTCGGTGTGGTTAAGATTAGTTAGGTTGTTGTATGAGTTTGGGTGATTAGAAACCCATTTGGAAGAAGTTTGAACTTCAAAAATGCCAAAAAGAGGTTACACGGGTCGTGTAGAGTCACACGGGTCGTGTAAAGATGCTTTAAAATCTGATCCGAGACACTGCAAGACCCACATGGGTCGTGTATAAATGCAGTAGGGCAAGCAGTGAGTTACACGGGGAGTGCAAAATCGAGATGGGTGAGATTTTTAAAGTTAGTGATGCTAACTTTAGATGGTAGCGCCGCTAACTGCGTGCAGACTCCATTTAAGTGTTGTAACCCTTATTTCGAACAAAAACACCCCAAATCCGAATTCAGAGAAAACTATGGCGATTTTGTGTCAAATTAAGCCTGGAGATTCGTAGGGAAGCATAGAGAGACTCGAATCTAACCCCGTAAACGCGTGCTTGATTCCTAAATCATCAAGGTGAGTAATTTGTCAGTTTTGGGGTTTTGAAACCCTAGTTTTCAATTCCGTGTTTTAGCTAGAAATTGTTGCATATATTGTTAGTAGATTGTTAGTGGATGCTTCTTTGAGTTACTGATGTGATTATTGTTGAGTTTCTACGGTTGAATGAGTAGAACCGCAGATTTGGGGGTTTCGGTAAATATAACGTTGTTATTTACCGGTTATACTCCTTTTTCCTCTTTCAATTACTACATCTTTTGAGTTAGATGTTGTTGAGATGATTGTGGATGTTGGAGAATTGATTTAGACCGTGGTGATACAACCAAGTCTAGCGGACAGGAGTTCGATACGCGTAATTCGGAATCGGTCCACCATTGCCGGAGAAGATGGTGGCGCCGGCACCACTGGAACGAAACTGTTAAGGGGGGGATGGTTGGTTGTAGGCGGCGAAAAAATGAGCAACGCTGGAGAAGATCTCGTCGTCGGAGACCTAGAGTAACACCGATGAGGAGACGAGGGGCGACTGAGGGTATTGACCAGTGGTGATGGTGTTCTCGACCGTACTATCGCTGGAGAAGAATGGTCGTCGGTTACTCTATTCTCCTCTTTCTCTTTCCCGGTCTCTCACATAACCCTAATCACGCATCCTCCGGATGAAATCAGTGGTCCATCAGGTTGTTCTTCACACTGGAAGTTCTTCATCCTCCCCCTTCGCCATCGGCCAGCACATCATTCTCTTCGCTCAGTGCTATTGGTATTGATTTATTCCTCAGTTTCGTGGAAGCGATTTAATTTCTACCAGAGTGTGTCGCTCATCGGGTTTCCTTCCACAACCTCCTATACGCCACCACCATTTCTGGTGCTACGCCAAGATGCTCCTACATGAGCCAATTCAGAATTATGCCTCTACGATTTAGGTCAGTCATCCCCTTTAACAAACATATTTTGTTTATTGAAGCCTGCAATATCGGTTCGTTAATTAAGAATTTAGTTGCATTTACTCATAGCCATCGAGAAATTTGCATTTTTTATGTGACATGAGAAAATTCGAATTCAAATTGTAAGCAGGTAGAAGTCTAAATGGCAATTGATGGGAGTTTCCATGTTGGGTGGTATTGACTGAGCATCACGTACAAGATGAATATATGAAAGTGCTTAATTTCTCTGTAGAAAATTTTAAGAGAATTGCAATTCAATTCGCAGGTATATGGTCTTTTTGGATTGATTATGGTTTTAAAATTATAATATGTTTAATTGCTTAAAAATTGGAAGCAAATTCAGCTTCGACATATGGTGTGTTTGGTAGGTAAAAATGCTTAATTCCTCTATTGATTTTTTTCTAATGGTTTATAAAATTTTCTTCCTCTTTAGGATGAACAAGGCACAAATGAAGTTTATGCTCAAATCACTCTACTTCCTGAGATACGTGTAAGCATATACTTATAGTTTTACTTTTTAGGTTATGGTTTTCTCATATTTTTGTAATGGTAATACAGGGAAGTGATCCAAGAAGTGCAGAATATTTTGCTTACTCACACAACAAAGTTTTGACCGCTTGAAATTATAAGCCAAAAGGTAAGAAATATTCTCCACAAACATTGGTTCTCTTTGTTCTTCATTTGCCAACTAACTCTGTGGTGAAATTAAATTTGTTATTCAAAGTATTCTATACACATGCATATGTGCATATATGTATGTGTATATTTGCATAAATGTATGTGTATATATGTATAAATATATATATGAATATATGAAAGTGTATATATGCATCTACGTATGTGCATATATGGATATACGTATGTGCATATGTTCATATGTGTATGTGCATCTGTGTATTTACGTATGTTTATATGTATATGTGTATATGCATATGTGTATATGCATATATACATATGCTCAGATGTGTATATGTGCATACATGCATATATGTATAAATGCATATGTGCATAGATATATGTGTCTATGTGTATATGCGTATATGTTCGTTAAAATGTGAATACATGTGGATAATTAGATGTGCATTTGTTCATATGTGTATATGCATGTATGTATTAATATGCATGTGCATATGTGTATTAATAAATCGTATGATATGCATATGTATATAAAAACACATCTTCTAATTGTGATAGCTAATCATAAAAGCGACATAGATTGGCTCATTGGATGGGTGTTTGCTCAGGTGATTATCAAAAACACCTCTTCTAATTGTGATTCAAACTCATTCTTTCAAGTGTTTTATCCTTCTAAAACATCTTGTGGTTGTTAACCTGTAGGAATGTGCAAGCCCCTTTGATTTCCGTGACATTGTGAATTCTACTACTCATAAAAGTATATATGCATATGAGCACATGTATATATGCAAATGAGCACATGTATATATGCATAACATCTTGTTTCCGTGGTTTGAGTACAAGTATGCCTATTTTAATGTGTTATTATTTGAAAATTTTTGGGTGTACTTTGTATGAGATACCGGGCGTTACACTAGTGCTTTTGCACAAGTGTTAGCGATTCCTTCCAAAAATGGTTCCAAGTTAGCAGAGTAAATGTTATTTGAGTTTAGCATATCATGTACCTATTCGATAATACTCACGTTGTTGTCGTTCTTGTTAACCATGAACGCATAGTTCTTGGGTCCTGATGTAGCTTCCATTACATGCATCTTGATAGCTTTACCCACTCCTGGAATAAAGATCCCAGATGATTCCTGAACCAGCATGCATTCAGCGGGTTTTCCTCTTTTCCTCTTGTTCTCGTACATCTCCTCCTCGTCTCCATATGACCATATCTCAATATTTCTGGTCGTTGCCACAAAGGCTTTCACCTTTTCCTCTTCTTTATCTCTACCGAAGTTTCTAGGTGCTCTACAGTCTGCCGCGTAATGCCATAAGCCTCCCTAGTTGTGACATTTTATCACATCAGTTTGATTTTTCTTTGGGGCTCTACACTCTGTATGGCTAGCAGCAGGCCCAGCCACAGTTTTGAGTTTTTCTGCATGATGATTTTCAATAGCAAGAGGGTAATGATTTTGAGAAAAGGGTTTGTTAGGTTTCTGGATTGAATGAAATTTCTGGACAGGTAACTAGGTTTCTGGATTGTTAGGTTTTTGGTCGAAAACTCTTTTTCGGACTAAATGCAGGAATACGGTTAAACTTTTGGCTGATAAGTGCAATATCATGCTGATAAACTGCTCTTCTTCATCCTCGTTCTCAGATTAATATGATTCAGAAGAAGCAGGTAAAGCGAATGTAGGTGCATTATTTGACTAGTAAGTTGATTGAGGAACTTAAACAGGAATTTGGTATGACGGTTGGTGATAGCTAGGATAAGTAATCTGCTGAACAGATGGTTGATAGGTAGGATGACTTATCTCTTGATGACCAGTACTCTGGTTGGTAGGAATGTAAGTCGGGTTTGTAGTAGACTGTTGATACATTGCTGACTGCACCAACTGTTGTGGTGAGTTACCCAACTCTGGAAGCTTGCGTTTAGCTACCAAGGCCAGAGGTCCGCCTAGTGAAGTTTGGTTCGATTTCACTGTCGCTTCCTGTCCGAGCAAGTTATTGAACAAACGATACATGTTAAGAGTTTTGAGTTTACCTGAGTCTTGTAAGATCATCTTTACCATCATCCACTCATGACCTAACCCTTCTAGAAATCTTAAGTTGATTTCTTGGTTATTTCTCACAGCTCCTGCTCCCAGGAGACGTGTAATGATGAGTGAAAAGCGAGTAAATGAGTCACTAATACTTTCACCAGGAATTGCTGAAAATTTGTTGTAATCGTCTAGATTTGTTGTAAGCTTCTTGTCCTTCCCCTCCTCCGTACCCTGGAACATATTTTGCAATAATATCCAGATCTGCTGGGAAGTGGTATAGTTTTGAATCAAATCAAAAAGTTCTGGGGGAATTCCACAAGAAATCTCGATAAAAGCAATCTGGTCGTTGTCCATTTTCTCGATATCAAGAGGTGTCAGTCGTGCTTGAGGAACTCCACTAAGAGCACCTTCGGCGGTGTCATTTCTTGGGTTAGAATAGGAACATGAGGTTCTTCCTCTACCGACACTTTTGGCAACGTTAAGCGAATAATTCATCTGCATGTTTGTGAAAGTCTTTTGAGAAACTTGTTTGAAAATATTGAGTTTAGAAGTGTGAGCACTGCAGCATACGAAAGATTTTTCAAGGGTTTAACGGTTGCTACAAAAGTCAACGCTTAGGTAGAATATGCAAGAAGAACCTTATAAACAGCTGCAATGGCTCTGATACCAATTGTTGAATAAAGCAAAGTTGGAAATATTTAAGAATAACTTTGAAGATCGATTACGCTCAACAATATTTAATACAAATAAGTAGTTGTGCGGAAATGTAGAAGACTTAAGATCAAAATGCAGGAATTAATAACACTTAAATAAGAACAATAGTATGAACATTAAGAACAAAGTGTTTGATGGAATTAATATGTTTTATATCATGAGAAAAGTGTTAGAGATTTGTTTCTCCAAACCATGAAGACAAAGTGTGGTGGAACTCTCCTTTTAAGGTGCAAGGAGAGTTCCCACCAAATAAGGACCTATGAACTGAAGGGACTACAGACCAGTCCACTTCAGATTGTTCTATGGATAATAGTTACAAAGTCAGACTACGATGGCCTATGATTGAATGTTGTCTAACAGAAACGTACAAGCGTCATACGACTTTGGGGAACATGAAGTGACTAGCCTAACTGTACTATATAATCTGATCTACTTATCTTTGTCTTTATCTGCAATTGTCTTAACTCTTAACTTGATGCAATCTTCTGATGTAACCGAAGATTAGGTGTAATCTTCAGTATAGATGATCTTCTGATGAGAATTGCTGATGTCTTGATCTTCTGATGACTCTTTGAGTTTGCTGAAGCAAAACCTTTATGACCGAAATCATGTTGAATTTTATTGTTGTCTTTAAGTCTTTTCTTAGAAAGCAAATCTTCTATGTATTAAACTTCTGTGGCATGAACCGAAATTCATGTATGAATTTTGGTATCTAAATTTCGGATTCATATCAACACATCAATAAACACAATAAAGATGATAATACTTGTTCATTTATAACTATCAAAGTATCATCAATTACATTTGAACACACACCAAACAAAACATGATCAGAACATTGTTCAAAACAAATACATCAACAAAATCATCAACTAAGGTTGGTCAATGATCTAACATTAACAAAATCCACGCGGCCCACATGCGTTAACAGGAAACCCAATTTCGTTTGCCCAAAATCTTGGCCGTGTAGCCCATGCTTCTTCACCCACTCGGCCCCCGTAAACTCCCTCCAGCACTTGGAATCTTTTTCCCGACATTTTTCTATTCTAATGCAATTTTATCCAATCTTTACAAGACCATAACTCTCTCATTGTTTACCTTTCTCTACAAATCCTATATGCACAGAATACTATGAAAAAGATCTACAACTTACTCTTACTGAAGTTTCTTCAATTCTAAATGCATTTCTCGATAATAAAGTCCAAACTTGACCATTTCTTGATTTTTAACAATTTTGACCCATCTTTAATCCATCATATCTCCTTCATCCCAAGTCCAAATTGTTGAGTATGTGGAGCCTAACCCGAACGAGGAGTCACTATGACCGAAGAAGATCAATTGTCTGAATTTGCCAAACCGAGGCAAGGAAGCTAGTGCGGTTGATGGTCATGCTTCGTCTTGAGATCAGTTTGTTTATCAACTGTTGTGAGCTCTGCTTCGGATGATTATTTATGCAAAGCGAAGATCGACCAGTTGTGAAGTAGGTATCACGGGGCTAGGATATTCCCCATTTCCTTACTATTCTTTTAGGTCGTTTGCAGGATGGCATCATTCAGACTGAGGAGCAACCTTGCTCCGGTCTGCGACTTTCCAATAAATCCACATCTTGGATCAGATGGAGAGAGTCGAGATGTTGATGAAAGGGTTAAACTACTTCAGAAGCGAAGTGTCCCTTGTGACAAATAAAGGACAACAGGTGTCAGAAAGTTGGTCTGCTCAGCAAATTCTGTTGAGTGTTGTTGTAAATGTTTGTCTGCCACAACATGTTTCTTGTCCTGTCTCATCAGTTGGCGTATGTGTAGAAAGTCAATTTCTAGAAGATCTGCCATGATCCATATCAGGTTTCTCACATGGCTATATATATCTCTCGACTCCAAGAGTGATGTGTGTGTCAATATTATAGAGTGCAGTTATACTTGTAAATTGTATAACATTCAATTATAATAAAATTCTATCTAGTTCCACAGTAGAAGTAGGTTGATCTTACGATTGAGTGAAGCACTTAATTCTATGTGTTGATATTTGCTTGTTTTTCTTGTATTTCTTGCAGCAAGTTATCGTGTGTCGAGTGCTTAACGTCGAGGGTTGTTTGGTTGTATATTGTTCTTCAGAGGTTGAGTTTATGATCTTGCTTGTTTCTTAGCCAACAAACTAGTATCAAAGCTATGGGTGAAAAAGGGAAGATCAAGATCGACATGTTTAACGACCATGATTTCGGGTTCTGGAGAATGCAGATAGAAGACTATCTTTACTAGAAAAAGCCCCATCTCTTTTTGATCGGAAGAAGCCAGAAGGTATGTCTTTGGAGGATTGGGAACTGTTGGATCGGCAGGCGTTGGGTGTTGTCAGGTGGTGTAACATCCCCAAATTTTATGGGAAATTTAAAACTTTATAACCGCATTAATATAAGAAAAACCACTTAATTTAATTTTTCATAAAATGCCCAACAATTTATAATTTTAGTGTAAACATCCAAAATCAATAAGAGTTAACAAAAATCAAAAGACAGCGGAACATCAACTCCAAAACAAGTCTCAACTGAAGTAGCACAATGTATACGCGTCAGGCCTTGCCATCCATGCTACCTGCTGTACCTGAAACATTAGTTTATATAGGGAAATGTTAAGCACACAACTTAGGTGGTGTTTCTTTTTTACTTAACGGACTTAATGCATAAAAAACTTAATGGTTCAGTTATATATGGTTGTTTCTTTTTTACTTAATATTAACAAAATGTCTTAGTTGGTTAAGTTAGGAAATATGTGTCCTTAACATTAAGTCATGGTTTTATATTTATTTTTCCAAATTGCCCTTATTTCCCCAATGAAAATTATATTTTATATAAATGAATTGTGAGTAATTTCATGCTTATATATTGGCCATTTGTTATTCCGCAAGTTTAAAATGGTAAAATAGTCATTTATTCAAATTCAGACAGTTCATTCAATCAGAAAAAGAAACAACATATATATCAGCAACACTATATCTATTCAGATATCGTTCCACATTCAGCAACATGTATCAATTCAGCACTTAATATGGAAAAAAAAAGAAACAAGGCCTTAGTGAATTTCAACACACATTATACATCAACCAAGCATGCTTTACCCCTAACACAAAGAACACCACACAATGGATGCACCCAATAATCACTATCCAACCCACACTGTGTAACAAGCCGTGCCATCTTGCTCAGCACCTTGAGCCATGTATGCAATCTTGTTAGTTCTCTACAATCTTGCTCTGTGCATCTTGCCGGGAAATCTTGCTCTAAATACAAACATCCCACATACTCAAGGCACACCCTAGCCTAATACCACGCATCCATATACCCACATATATCACACATATCACAATAAGCAGGTATAACAACAAGCTCATATTCAAAACACAACACAAAAAAGGATGAATGGTATCAATATAATGCAGTGAGAAACTCATCTGACAAGTAGCAGTTGATAATACACGCAAGTAATGTAGTACTCAAAGACCCTCCTCCTTCCCCTAACCTACATTCCATATGTCACTACTTAGAGCGGAATTTATATTTATAACCACTTCTTATAATTATATACTTTTCCGATTATTGACACACACCGTGTCCCATTATTATATGTTCTAATTAGTTTTAGGTAAGGTCGGACACACACCGTACCACCCAAGACCCAAAACCAAGACAATTAACACAAAAGAGAAAAACCGACAGCAAAGTTGATTTCCAACCCTCTTCTAATATTTGCAATATCTAACCAAGGAGTATTCAACATAAAATCTAAGAAAAATAAGACAAATACTAGACCCAAGTACAAGGTCACTGGGCCTGACCTCAGGTCATTTTCATTCTCCAATAACAAATGAAAAATCCACAAAGTTACCTAAGCTGACCAGTTCAATCACAGGACCTCACCTCAAAGATATAAGCAAAGAATAAAAAGGATAAGGATTCAGGTTTTTAATTTTGGTGTGAGTAAACTAGAACCTTATCCTGAACTTTTCCCATAGGCCTTTCCCCTAAATGATTTTTTTTCAACTAACTATGAATTTATCAAAAAAAAAAGTACTGTACAGCAGAGCCCTGGACCAGTCTGTGAAGATTCTAACTTCCACCTGACTTAGGGCTCGAGACATGCTAGGACCTTCTGGAACAAGAAACTACACACAATTACCATTCCAGAATGTATGGTTCACCCCAAATGGACACCCATACGATTTTATATGAATTGTTTAAGATGAAGCTCAAAACTGTGGAATTACAACAATCACATAAAATGATACTAGGGTTAGGGTTTTCAATCCGTAACCCATTAAGACCATCATTAAGACTTATAAGGACTTAAACAAGCTCAAAGGCATTACAAATCAGAAAACTTGGGATTGGAAAACAAAAGCATGAGCCTCTCACTCCTTAACGCACACACATACACACATCAAGATATGTGTGTGTGTGTGTAGGATCGGCTAGCATGGAAGCTTCAAAATACTTTAAGATGGGACTCCAAATCAGATTCTTGCAACTCTAGAGATCAGGTAGCAAAGGTTTTATAAATCACGCCATGCACAACCAAGCCCTTACACACACACACAACCCACGGTGGGGTTGTGGTGCACCACGATTAGAACAAGAGAAAAACAAACGAGTTTTACCTCCAAGGGAATCCCAAGTTCAAACCCACACGACCCTTGCTGCCTTCCTTCACCTTTCCGATGACCCATACATACCAAACATCTTTGCTCCCCTTCTCCTTCCCACCACGACCCAACAACAAGAAAAAGAAACGGCAACTTCACGGCAGGAAAAAAAAAAAAAAAAAAAGAACCCGAGAGAATGAGGGAGAGAACGAGAGAGAGAGAAAGGAGTAATCGGCTAGGGTTACTTGAAACTACAAATTATTGGTTGATCTTTGCCAAACAATTCGGACGCACACTTATTTAGTTATTTCTCCCGATCTCACAATTCACACATGAAGTATGCAACTATTGCCAATTGGCAATAATGGTCTCTCAACTCTCTTCCACTATTTTCTTTTAGCCCTTAATTCCATATCTCTTCAATACAAGTTTCTATTAATAACCATTTAACCCCTCTAACTTATAATTTGATTTCTATTATTATTATTATTATTATTATTATTATTATTATTATTATTATTATTATTACAAAAAAATTAATTCGACAAAAACAAACATACCGGAAAACAGGGTGTTGCAGGTTGTTGTTGTCGAATTCTGTTGCTTACAACATCGTCAACGAGAAGACCACGTATGGCTTGCTCAAAGCGTTGTCCAATATGTATGAGAAACCTTCAGCTACAAACAAGTTTTTCTTAATTAGACAACTTGTGAACGCGAAGATAAAGGAAGGAAGTTCTGTGGCAGAGCACGTCAACGAGTTCAATTCCATCATATCGAGGTTGATATCGGTGGACATTGGTTTTGACGATGAGGTCCAAGCCTTTCTTTTATTATCTTCGCTTCCGGATAGCTGGTCCGGAACGGTAACGGTAGTAATAGTTCGTCTTGAACTCCAAAGCTCACGTGTGAAGGCATTCACAATTTAATCCTTGAGGAAGATATCCGGAGGAGGAATGCAAGCGAGTGTTCCGGAAGTGCTTTGGCAACCGAGGAGGGAGGAAGGAGACCGAACCGCTGTGGCGGTGGCGGTGGTAAAGGAAGATCGAAGTCACAGAGAAGAGGATAATCCAAGAGCAGAAAAGACGTGTTCTGCTGGAACTGCAAGGAGAGTGGTCATTTCTGAAATCAGTGTATAAAGCCTTCTGGATCCGGAGGTATGACAAAAGAAGTGAACCTTGCGGAAGAATTCGAAGATGCACTCATTTGTTGTGTGGTGAGTTCCATAAAGTCCTGGATAATGGACTCGGTGCATACTTCCACGCATGTCACAGCCAGGACGTTATGAAGAATTTCAGACGTTATAGTGGCAGAACGAGAATTGCAGACAACAAGAGCCTAAATATTACCGGAGTTGGAGATGTTCCACTCCGGACGTCCTTGGGAATGAAGTGGACTTTGAAGGATGTCAAGTTCATTCCAGGTCTGAAGAAGATGTTGATATCGATGGGGCAGTTGGATGATGAAAGGCACAAGGTTGAGTTTGGCAACCATCAGTGGAAAGTAACGAAGGGTAACATGGTCGTAGTTCGTGGCCAGAAGTGAGGATCCCTGTATATGCTGGAGCATTCCTCAGACGAGATCAACAAAGCCGAAGAAGATCAAAAGATCTCTACTCTGTGGCACCAAAGGCTTGGTCACATGAGTGGAAAAGGGATAAAGATGTTGGTTGCAAAGGGCAAGATTCCAAAGGTTAAGGCAGCTGCTGAAGAATTTTGTAAGCCCTGCATATTTGGTAAACAGAAGAAGGTCACCTACTCTAAGGTGGGCCAAGCTTCGAAAGCTATGAAACTCGAGCTTGTGCATTGTGATGTCTATGGACAAACCTCTATATCTTCGGTTAGAGGATCTCGTTACTATGTTAATTTCATTGATGACTCAATGAGGAAGGTATGAGTTTACTTCCTTAAAAACAAATCTGAAGTGTTTGCCACTTTCAAGAAGTAGAGAGCTACTATAGAGAACGAGACTGGTCTCAAAGTCAAATGTCTTCAGTCCGATAATGGGGGAGAATACAGCAGCGAAGAATTGGTTGATTATTATGCTGAGCATGGGATTCGGATGTTGAAGACGATCCCAGAAACACCTCACCAGAATGGCATAGCAGAACGGATAAACTGAACTCTGAATGAAAGGGAGAAGAGCATGAGGTTGCATGCTAGGATGCAGAAGATGTTCTGGGCAGATGCCATAAATACCGTTTCCTACTTAATCAATCGAGAACCCTGAGTCCCCCGTGGGGTTCAAGATTCCTGAAGAGGAATGGCAAGGTTACGATGTTTCCCTGAAACACTTAAAAGTTTTCGGGTGTAGCTTACATGTCAAGACGAAGCCGGTGAGCGAGACAAGCTAGAGGCAAACTCAAGGAAGTTGCTTCTTTATCCGGTATGGTGTGGATAGCATGGGATACCGATGCTGGGATAGATAGAGTCGAAGGGTTATCAGAAGTCAAGACGTGATATTCAACGAGAATGTCATGTATAATGACACTCTCTCAGGAACTGACCAAAGAAAACCATCCGAAGAGAAGGATTAGATACTGTTTGAAGGGTCATCCAAAGATGATCATGCGAAGCCTTCCGTGGAAGAGTCAAGCAGGGACTCTGGAAGCAGTGTGAGCAATGACGAAGCGTCTGGAAGAGCCGGAGATAGTGGGAGCTCGTCCGAGGAGGAGGATAACACCTTTGACTGAAGCGAATATGTGAATCAGGAGCTACAGCTCTAGGTATTCTCAGGAGATCCACTAGAGAGAGAAGACCCCAGTTTTGCACCCCGCTTTAGCAAGTTACCTATTGCTGGCCGAAAATGGGGAACCATAATCTTATCCTGAAGCCTTGAGGATGAAAGATTCTACATAGTGGAAGAAGGCGATTGTGACAATTGTAAATTTTGGTCAACAAAGTCAACTGTAGTCAAACAAAGCATACGTTAATCCATATGTTGAAAATTAATTTTCCAGTACTTTTACGATGTATTATTAAATACTATAATACTACGTTCGCTGATTCCAATCAATTATCGTGTAAATGCTGAAAATACGTATAATAAACAACTGTAGTCTGAAAATACATATACTACGAACCTGTGGATATATAGAATGTCGAAGACGGAGTTCGTATGTGAAAGTTAGAACAATTAAACCGTTGTGAACGGATAAATATACACAGGGTTTGGACCCAAAATACAAAACATGGTGCCTTAAATATCAAATATTGAATAACAAATCATATATTATGAAGCGTAATCACATCTAGTATTTAATTTCAAAGCCAAACATAATTTTCGATAAAATGCCGAAAATCGCGTAATCGGAAGAATACTGCGCTTAAACGCGTATTTCATCGTCTAACGAGTTATAATTCAATATAAATAAATGTTTAGCAATGTTTTTATACATAATATTTATTTAGAACATCTTTTCTTCAAAAACTCATAAAATTTCGCTAAAACGTCTTACGATTTTATAAAAATCACTTATTTATATAAGTAGATTGCATTTTTATAAAACTAACCTACTCCCCCTACCCCCCACCCCCCCCCCCCCATCGGCTGATCATACTCATTCCCCATGCAATCTTCAAGTACAAAACCTAATCCTAGATTAAAAGGCTATGACATAAACTAATTTAATTGAAAATCTAACTAAAAATCTAATAAATCTAACTTATCATCTCATTTGAAACAATCACCAACACAAACCCTCTACCTCCTCTCTCTCACTCTCGGCTCATCACCATCTCCCCACCACCTCCCAACCACCCTCCACCACCATTAAAAGCTGCCGGCCACCCACTCCACCACCACTATCCACCATTTCAAAGTGTTTTTCAAATCTTTTTGGTAAGTTAACTTCCTCTAGTGATTTTAAGACTTATTACATCACTTTTATCTCTTTTACACACACTAACATCTACGTTAAACCATTGGGTAATAGTTTTGTCCAAGGGTCCTCTGAGCTCCAAGGTTTGGATCTTCGTTCCTACCATTAAACCCTCGAGATCAACCTTGTTTCTAGTTAAAGCACGCATCAAGGGTGAGTTCATACCCCTCATTTTCATCTTTTCCAAGCTTTTAGGGGGAGAATACAAGTTTACACACTAAAAAAGACGATTTACACAAGTTTTTTAACGAGTTTTTGTGTAAAAAGGTTCTTGACATGAAATATGGTTAGATCTTTAAAATAAAAGTCACAAAAACGAGTTTTTTAACGAGTTTTTGTGTAAAAAGGTTCTTGACATGAAAAAGATGATTTACACAAGTTTTTTAACGAGTTTTTGTTTAAATAAAAGTTACAAGTCCATAATCATATTGTGTATAAAAATACTAGATCTTTAAAATAAAAGTCACAAAAACGAAAACTAGTATAAACTACGTTTTTGTGACCGGAAATACGACTTTCTAGCAAAATGGTTATAACCAAGTTATTACACCATTTTTGTGAAAAATATCTTAAAAGATGTTGTTTATAATCATCTAGATAAGTTATTTCACATATGTTCGTAAATATATGCTTATTACGACGGAATACTAAAAATAGACTATTATAGGAATAGTTTATGGACACAAGGTTATTATGACGTTTTGAACAAGACAAAATAATTATATAAAAATATATAATTATTATACAGTACTATTTTATCATGGGAAAAATGATAAAGTTGAAAACAAAGGCTTTCTTAAAAAATATACGTAAACGAATTGATATACATACATTTTTGTGAGACGGGTCTTCACAGTGTTTATTTAAGTGCATACTAAAAGTCCTGAAATTTATAACCAGAGTCTCGGTAAGAGAGCGCGATATTTGTGTATAGATCTATACGGGATTGACAACCCCGCACCTGAGCTGTTAGCTACAGCTAGACCGGAAGGTCTGAGGTGACAAATCTCTAATAGTCCAACACATGAAGAACGTCGAAGCAGGCCTACATGGTCACAGTATGGTTATTGGGCGTCTTGTATGGGGAAATCATCTATATAAATTGTTTACGTGGAAATATATATTTTTACCGTTTTATACTACAAACTACACAATACATTTTAGTCTGGGTTTTTAAAAGACTTAGACACTTTCATAAGAAAATATTGGATTTTCTTGGATTACAATACTATCGTTTACAAAGAAAATGATTTTCTCATACAAAATACTTATGAACTCACCAACTTAATTGTTGACACTTTTTCAACTACTTGTATTCTCAGGAAATTGATAAGGTAAACCACAAGCGCTAAATGAAGGGACGTTATGACGTCATTACATATTTTTGCATCATTTGTAATTGTAATTGAAACATACAACAATGAACTATGTTAATGTTGCAATTATTTTATGATGGTTTTGTTGCTTTGAATCACTATTATTCGACATTGTTATGATATTGTTCATGAAGTCATCCACCCTCGAACGTTTCCGCTAATTCGGTTTGGGGGTGTGACAGCGATGATGGATGAGATATGCTCACTTGACAAGAACGAGACCTGGTCCCTTATCAAGTTACTAGCAAAGAAGAAGGCATTGTCCAATAATCGGGTGTTTCGGGTCAAAGATGAAGCTGATGGGAGTAAGAGATACATAGCACGATTAGTGGTTAAAGGGTTCCAACAGAAGGAGGGTGTTGATTACAACGATATTTTCTCTTCGGTTGTGAAGATGACCACAATACGAACTGTGCTTGGGATCGTTGCATCTGAAGATCTCTGCCTAGAGCAGCTAGATGTCAAGACTGTGTTCTTGCATGGCAACCTTGAAGAAGACATCTACATGGCGCAACCTGAAGGTTTTGAGATTGTTTGGAAAGAAAACCTGGTGTGTCGTTTAAAGAAAATCCTATACAGATTGAAGCAAGATCCAAGGTTGTGGTACTTGAGGTTTGATGACTTCATGTGGAGAAATGGGTTCTAGAGGAGCGACAACGACCACTGTTGTTACTTGTTACTGGAAGCAACTCAAGACCTCATACATCATCATGCTTCTCTATGTTGATGATATGTTAGTAGTGGGTGCTGATATACAAGAGATCAATAGGCTGAAACATTAGTTGTCCAAGGAGTTCGAGATGAAGGAGCTTGGACATGCTAAGAAAATTTTAGGCATGAGCATTATTAGGAACCGAGCTTCGGGGGAGATCAAACTTTCTCAAGAGAAGTACATCCTGAAAGTTTTGGAGAAATTCGACATGACAAGTGCTAAGGTCCAAAGCACCCCGATAGGAAGTCATTTAAAGCTTTCAAAAGAACAAATCCCTAAAGTCGGATAGAGACAAGGAAGAAATGGCTAATGTTCCGTATGCATCCGCAGTTGGCAATTTGATGTATGCTATGGTGTGCACAAGGCCAGAAATTGCACATGCAGTGGGACTCGTCAGCAGGTTCATGTCAAATTCAGGAAAAGAGCATTGGGAAGTTGTCAAGTGGCTGCTCTGCTACTTGCAAGGAACCTCAGACGCAACCTTAGTTTACAAAAGGCAGAAGGTGATCCTTGAGGGTTTTACCAATGCAAATCTGGGGTAGACTACGGTTTACCGTGATGGTTGTGTTTTGTGCTTTAATGTGATTGTGTGCCTCTGTCAGGGGTAGCGTATTTATGATTGGTATAATGTGTATGTGCTGAATTCACTAAGTTGTGTGCTTACCCTTTCCCTTTCAAAACCACTATTTTCAAGTACTTCGGATACGAAGGATTGCAAGGCATAACGCAACGCGTACACACCGATGCTACTTCTTTGGATATTTATTTAGAGTTGACTTTATCTAGTTTGACTTCTGCTATTGGACTGGTTTGTTATTAAATGTTTTTGGATAAATAAAGATGTTGAGTTTCGAATATTTATATTAATATGAAGATTATTTAGTGAAAATGTTTTCTTAAAAAAATTTATATTTGTAAAAGCTAGGATGTTACATTAACATAATGTAACCTTAATGTTAATTTAACTAGTCCAAGACCAATGGTCAAACATATCATAATTCACATTTAACATCTTGTATTAGGGTACACGGAGTAGTATTCGGTTTCATGCGGGCTCAACCAAAAGAGGGTGTGATACCGCCGGTACCGAGGGTACCCTTGGTACCACTGCCCCGCCTAGGCTATATATATATATATATATATATATATATATATATATATATATATATATATAGGGTTATGTTATATTAAGGACCACAATTATTGTGTGGTCGTAAGACCAAATCTGGACCGTACGATTCAAAATATTAATGGTCTAGATTAGAATGACATAATTGTAATTATCCATTATGTTATTAAATGGTTTTTTAAAAAACGGTTACAAAAGGGTAAAAAAGACATTTTATTTTGAGGAAAAAAAGGAAAGTAACTGATTTTTAGGGTCAAATCAATTTAATAATAAAATTATTAACGAAATTATTAGAATGTCCATTCTGATTTTTAGAATTCTAACAGAATAATATTACGAAATACCCATTCTGGCAGAATGACATCAAAAACTAAAAAAAGTCATTGTTTTGATACATTCTGAATTATCCATTCTGACAGAATGTTATTGAAGAAAGCATTATTCTTGGCATAATATCATAGAAAAACATCCGATGAACAAAAATATATCAATTAAATAACATTATTTGAACTAAAATATTTCAAAATAAATAAAATTTCTAAAGAATTACATTCTGAAATATTCATTCGGGTAGAATGACGTCCAATTATATACTAGAATCTAATATTTAAAACAACATAACCTTCTATGAGAATTACATTCTAGGATAATGAAATTCTGTCAGAATGACTTCCTTGATATCAAACTTTTGGGCTTCTTCTATATTTCTTGTATGTTTTGAATGCACAACGAATGCATTTTTACTTCTTCTTTTTCACGTTCATTCTCCAAAAATGCATCTTTACTTCAACAAGAGTTTTACACGCCCCATTCGTTCTTGGCAAAATGAAGATCCAAATGGCGTATTTAGCAATACAAGACTTTAAATCTCACGTCTTTATCCCCTGTAGCTCTGTTACAAATCAATTAATGTTCATCATGATCAATAGACAAACTGAGAATTATATTTGCAAATCATGTCACATATATAACTTCACTTTACACATTAAAATATTCAAATCAGCCACTATTGTTCATGGACAAAATAAAACTGAGAAACTGTGCTTGCTCAATATCCTCAAATCAAAATTACAAGAAAATAAAACAAAATAAAATATGTTGGATTTGTAGTCTGTGAAATGCGTACCTTCTGGAGAAAGTGATGGGATTGGTGATTTCGCTATTTTTGAAGGTTAGATTGATGCAACAGAGGGAGTGAGTGTGTACGAAAGAACTTATAGCTGGTGATTAACACGTGTGTTTGAGATGAGCTTACAGAAACCACGTTGATAGTCAGAATTATCGTTCTTAGCGTTGACTCTTTTTCCAGATTCTTTTCAATCGAGTTGGATACAATTAATTTCTGTTGTCAATTTTCAATTCAGTGCTTGATCTGCAATCGAATTAAATATGTATTGACAAGAATCAATCGAGAATCTATATGAATTCTAGATGAAAATCTCTTCTGATTTAGAATGTAAGAAATTTCTTTGGGATTCCATTATGAGATGAGATTGATTTACGAAAAGAATGAAACAAACTAGATACTGATGACATTTGCGACAATACACTGGGATCGAAAATTAATACTCACAGATGCAACCATACCTGTAGACGGATTCACTTCAGATCGAGATTAGGTCTGATCATCAGATTCTTTTTTCGATGCTGGAAATCAAATAGTCGATCTCTGCTTTTCCACCCTAGATATGTATGTGAGCGTCAGAGGTGAGATCGGCCGGAGGTGAGATCGGCCGGTGATGTCGCTTGTTACCAGAGGCGTGATGAATTTGGAGGAAATTCTCTAATGATGTCGATAAAAACTAGGGCAAATAAATTGGTTCTCAACATTCCATAATTATAGGATCTGATTACCATAATTATAGGAATTGAATTGAATTTAATTAATTGAATTATAAATCAATTGACATATATACCCTTGACTGATTCTCGTCTCTGATTGGTCCTTACGTCTACACAATAATTACAGTTTTTAATATATCCTAACTCTATATATATATAGTTAGGATCATTGAGACTCAATATGAGCCAATCATTTCAAATATTTGGATAAGGGCATTATAGTAATTGAATATTTTTCAATTAATTATATTCTAAATTAAACCCATTAATTTTGGTAACTGATCCCTCTAATATAGGTAACTAACTATCTCTCTCTCTCTCTCTCCCTCATTTAATCACGTCTTCATCATTAAAATCATGTGTACCGATTTCTACCATCCTTCCTCCTACACCACCACAAAACCCTGCCGCCGGCCACCTCCACCTTCATCTTCTTAATCACCGCCAGCAAACCACCGGCTTGGTTATCGCAAGACTTCTTCCGATTCACTAAAAACGCAAAAAACGACATTATACGGTAAGAATCATCCTCAAAACCATATTATCGACACCTGCAATCGCTTCCTAACCCAAACCACCACCACATTTACGCATTTCAACATCATGATAAGAAGAATTCGGTTCTGATCATCATCCTCACAACAATCATCATCTCGACAAACTTTGATTTTTCTCTTATTTCTTCATTATCACACGGAAGAATCATTCTCACACACCAGCGACGATTCACAGTCAAGGAGCTGTTCTTTTGCATCTCCTAAAGAACTCATTCTGCTGAAAATGAGTTTTATGACAAAAACACATTCTCTAAAGAATTCATTCTGTTAAGAATGACTTTTCAGTGAAGACAGTGATCTTAAGAGAATTTCATTTTTGTAGTTGTATTTTATGTTTATTCTTGCAAGAATGACAGTTTGTATCATCTAGTTTTATAGTATATGTTTTTTTGTTACAGAATGAGTTTTTTTTGTAATAAAATAGTATGTTAAGAATTTATTCTGATAAGAATAAGTATTCTATCAAGAATGTAATCTCAAGAGAACTTATAATGAATGTGATGTCAAGAGAATTTTATTTTTGTACATGTATTTTGTGTTTATTTCTTACAAGAATTGTTACAGAATGAAAATTTTGTAATAATATATCATGTTTAAGAACTCATTCTGACAAGAATTAATATTCTGTCCAGAATGTAATATCAAGAGAACTTCTATTGAAATTGTATCTTACCATATTCAAAATTGTATCATAATGAAATTGTATCTTACGAGAATGACATATCATCAAAATGAAATTACATTTTACCAAAATAAAAAGTTTCAAATTTTTCATTCTTACAAGAATGAAAACGTATTTTATGCTTTTGAAATTGATTACAATGGTGAGAGGGAAGAGATATGTAACTACATCCCAAAAATTTCGGAATTTCCTTTTTGGTAGATTCATTAAATGTCAATTATGCCCTTATAACCGTTTTTAAATAATTTAATTAATTATATTCTTTTTATTTACAATTTTAACATCTCAATCATAACCACTAATTTTTTTGATCTAACGGTCAAGATCTAGTCACAAGGTTACACAATAATTGTCATTCTTAAGATAACCTATCCATATATATATATATATATATATATATATATATATATATATATATATATATATATATATATATATATATATATATATATATATATATATATATATATATATATATATATATATATATATATATATATATATATATATATATATATATATATATATTGTTGTGACTTCAGACTCCGGAATGATGGTAGGTAGTAGCTCCGGCGGTCTCGGAGGCCAGAGATCACAACAAAGAAAGAAACGACCGTTAGTCGCGCTCCGGGAGGCGATCCCGAGAGAGCGCTCCGATGGTTAAGTTAGTGTAGTGTTTTGAGTGATTTTCTCTGGAAGGCGAGATATGGCAGTGTTTTGGACTTGAGTGTTACCTGAAGGCCCCTTGGCCTTTTATACCTGAGGCTGAGCTTGCTTTTTGTGGACACCGGTGTCAGTCCCCCAGCGGGTTCGAGGAATGATTGGGCGATCACCTGTTACGCGATCGTGGTGCAGGAGGTGTACGGGAGGAGCACAGGTAGTGTGCTGTGTACACCTTTTGTCGCCTGCACATGTCAGCCTTTCTCGTAGTTTGTCGCCCTTGGCTCTGAGGGAAAGTTGTTATGGAGAAGACGGCCCAGAGAAGCGGTTGCTGGCTGTAGGGCGTATTCGAGTAAGTCCAGCGCTGCGGGGCAGCGCTCGAGGTTCTGGGCCGATGGGGCTTGACAACGCCTAGTAATATCATATATTTTAGTCGTTGTTGAGCCTTATTCTTAGTGAAATTATATCACATATCTACTGGTATTACTCACTTTTCGTGCCAGCACTTGTTTGGAAAGAAATAATGCCTTTTATACCTGAGGCTGAGCTTGCTTTTTGGGGACACCGGTGTCAGTCCCCCAGCGGGTTCCAGGAATGATTGGGCGATCACCTGTTACGCGATCATGGTGCAGGAGGTGTACGGGAGGAGCACAGGTAGTGTGCCGTGTACACCTTTTGTCGCCTGCACATGTCAGCCTTTCTCGTAGGTTGTCGCCCTTGGCTCTGAGGGAAAGTTGTTATGGAGAAGACGGCCCAGAGAAGCGGTTGCTGGCTGTAGGGCGTATTCAAGTAAGTCCAGCGCTGCAGGGCAGTGCTCGAGGTTCTGGGCCGATGGGGCTTGACAACGCCTAGTAATATCATATATTTTAGTCGTTGTTGAGCCCTATTCTTAGTGAAAATATATCACATATCTACTGGTATTACTCACTTTTCGTGCAAGCACTTGTTTGGAAAGAAATAATGAAAATAGGGACTAAAAGCGTGCAATTTGGAAGAAGTTTGAAGATCAAGGCAAAATCAAAAAATACGTACGCGCGCCGTAGAAATCATTAAGGCGCGACGCGGTGATGAGGCGGTGGAACACATTCAAATTCCGAAGAAACGGGGATAAAACCCTACGCGCGACGCGGTATCCATAAAAGCGCGACGCGGTCTCGAGATTTTTGCAACTATAACTAAAGGCTTTTAGGTCGAAAAAACTAGCGAAGACCTGGTGTAGAATCGACCCCCAAGGCTCTTTGACTCCGAGATTCAGCTTCAAGAACCATCTTTTGGTATTTCTATGTTTTTACATTTAATTTTCATTTAGTTCAATAGTTAGTGTTAGTGGCTAGTATCTTTGGGAGTGACAACCATTGATATTTAGTTCTAGTTTCTGTTTTGGATTCTTTTGTTACTGTTTTGGAACCTTGGAATCTGTTTTGGTTGATAATAATCATTCAGTTTATGTTAAGTGTTGGTTTTCGGTATTTATGCTTGTTATTGGATTGTGCATGTTTGTTTTATGTTTGGATGCTTGAATGACCTTGATTGGACTGATTTCACTTGCTGATTTCGGTGACCAACTAGGGTTAGCTTTTGGTTTGAACTTAGCCAGTGACTGTTCATTTGGACTTTAGTTATTGGTTCAGTTTATGCTTGATTTGTGTTTGATGTTGAATTGCCTTTGTTTGCTTCTGAATTAGAGATGCACTTCTGATTTCAGCAAGTGACTAGGTTTGGTTAGTAGTTTTAGTTAGTTTAGGCTCTTTGGGATTGATAGTCAAAAGCTAGGAACTAGGTCCTCTGACTGTAGTTGTGACACTGCAGTTGGTAATCTGTCACCTGTCTCGACCACGTAACTCCTGTGGATCGACCCTGACTTCCACTGTGCTAAGTGAGAGTGAGGTTTTCTTATTTTTGACCGCATGACGACCGCTGCGATGTCAGGGCTCTGCCAGTCCGTATTCCATGATACACTATCAAGTCCCCCCAGTCTAGTAGTTATCGCGTAGGCCCATCGGAGCCGTAACGTTCTAGACTTATGGAAATGACACGTGTAGGGCTGGGGTTTGTTTGGTCTGAGTTCCCGCCTTCGGTGATAAGACCCATACAGTCTATCATCATTACGGCAGTTTTTGGTATCTGGGCCTGTCTTTTCAAATTATCCGGTTATTTATTTGGTTTCCTCGTTTCAAGGAAACCCTTCCTTTCCTGGTTATATATAACTTCTTCTGTGGTTTTTTCTTTTCCGGTTGCTAGGTTTCTTTCGTGATTTTCCTTACTTCTCTCCCCCCCTTTTCTTTTCGCCGTCTTTGTTCTTTTGGTTTCATGGAACTCGACGTTCGCGTTCCTCCGACTGATGAACAGTGGGTGCAACTTGTCGATCGTTATGGGTTTTGCCCTGACGACGGCGTGTTGTATCCTACCGACGGTGTCGAGCTTTATCATCCCCCTCAGAGGAAGGTGGGTATATTTGTTAAAACCTTCGATGCTGGGTATCGTCTTCCAACCAGCAACATCATGGATGAAGTCATGCGAAGGGATCGAGTGGGTATTACTCAACTCGCTCCCAACGCCATCAACAAGATGGTTTCTTTCGAGTTACTATGCCGAGCTCTAGGAATTGCGCCCGACTATTTCGTCTTCAAGCACTACTTCTGCTTTTCGCAAGCGAGTGAGGGATATACTTTTTATTCTCGGGGGCGGTCTACCCATGTGTTGGTTGGGGAGAAGACTTCTCCTAAAAATTGGACGGAAAAGTGGTTTTGGGTAAATGAGAGCCGAGTCGGGAAAATGTTTGTTCGTCGTGGTGGGGTTAAAGACCCGGCGCCGGCGTTGTATGTCCACAACCGCGATACTGTTGCGATTCTGAGTGCTTTTCACGTTGTGCCCGACGATTACCCCAAATACATCCTTGCTGGTGGAGGATTGAGTCCGTCGTGGAGGGCTAGAGGGAAAATGCTGGATTCTTCTCTATGGTGAAAGGTATGCCTTTAACTGTGTTCCTTTTCACGTTTCATTTCTCTTGCCCTTCCCCTTTCGTTTTGTGAGGTATGAATATTGTTTTTCTCAGGTGTCGCTCGTCCAATTGCCTTTACCGATGTGTTGGCTGACAAGTATCCTTGGACGTTGGAGTACCGGGAGGTGGACCTAGTGGACAAAGTGCCTGATCCGTTCACCTTCCATGGTTTTTCTGATGTTCGTGCTGACGATACTCCGAGTGCTGGGGGACAGGAGGGGGTGATACTGGCGAGGGGTCACCGTTGGTTGATGCGAGTGTGGGTACGTCCTCTTTCCAAGGTCCTTGTATTTCTGGTGAGTCGGTGAAAGATAGTAAGGAGGGCATAGTTGAAGCAGTTATGCGAATGGGTAAGTGACATCGCAGCGGGCGTCATGCGGTCAAAAATAAGAAAATACCTAACACACACACTTAGCACAGTCGAAGTCAGGGTCGATCCACAGGAGTTACGTGGTCGAGACAGGTGACAGATTACCAACTGCAGTGTCACGCTACAGTCAGAGGACCTAGTTCCTAACTTTTGCCAAATAATCCCAAAAATCATAAACTAAAACAATTCCAAGCAAGCATTCACTAAACTAAAATCCACTAACTAAACCTTGTTACCTACTGAAATCAGAAGTACATCTCCAAATCAGAAGCAATCAAGGGCAAACCAAACATCAAACACAATCCAATCACTCAAAAACTCATTCACAAGCATAAACACCGAAAAACTAAGCAATTAACATAACTAAATGATTCTCATTAACCAAATCAGATCCAAAGGTTCTAAAACAGTAACCAAACTATTAAAAACAGAAACAAAGACTAAATGTCAATGGTTGTCACTCCCAAAGACACTAGCCACTATCACTAACTATTTAAGTAATTGAAAATTAAAAATAAAAACATGAAAATACCAAAAGATGGTTGCTGAAGCTAAATCTCGGAGTCAAAGAGCCTTGGGGGTCAATTTCACACCAGGTCTTTGCTCATTTTTTCGACCTAAGAGCCTCTATTTATAGTTGCAAAAATCTCGAAGCCGCGCCGTCATAAGTGGATCCCACGGCTTGCGTGCGGGTTTATCCCCGTTTTATCGCAATTTAAATTCTTTCCAACGCCTCTCTCTCATTCCGAGGTGAGGGTGAGGTTGCTTGCAAGACTTTCGATCGTCGCGCCTTGATGAATTCCGCGGTGCGCATACGTCTTTGCCTGATTTTGCCTTGATCTTCAAACTTCTTCCAAATTGCACGCTTTTGGTCCCTATTTTCATTATTTCTTTCCAAACAAGTGCTGGCACGAAAAGTGAGAATACCACGATATATATGATACAATTCCACTAAGAATAGGGCTCAACAACGACTAAAATATTTGATATTACTAGGCTTTGTTAGTAAGCGTAAAGCTGGTGACGGTTCTGTGGGTCCGGTTGATGCGTCGGCCAATCTTGTATCGGTCCGGCGTCTCAGCCATCGTAAGCTTTTATCTGGCTTGAGGAGTGCAGGAGTTTTTGGCAACAAGGAAGAGGTAATTCAAATCCCTGATGATGAAGCGCAAGGTAGAGATGAGCCTGCTGGTGGAGCTAATGTTACTGGTGATGATGGGGGGCCGACGATTGATGTTAACATGGGGGCTGTTTCTGAGGGTCCTGGGCGGGACGGTGGTGGTTCGGTTGGTGTCGGTACGGCTGCAACGCAGGGGGGTTCAGTTGCTGGGTTGGGGGCTAATGTCGAGTCAGCACTCGGTCGCCATGTTTTGACCGACTTTTCTTCCTTCCTTTCTCCCCGACCTGGGGCTTAGTCAATGGTTCCCGGCTGACTGTCCGCTCTACAGCTTTGGACTTTACTGCCCATGTTTTTCCTCCGGCCACTGAGAATGACATGGAGCTATATCCAAACGATGCCCTTCTTTCGGCCTTGCAATTTGCTTCCGCTCAGAGTGTGTACATGTTTGCTGTTGGGGCCAGGCGCCTGGAGAGGTTTATTTCCTCCGATCGGGACTTGGAGGCCCTCCGCACTTCTGAGCAAGAATTGAGGAGGCAGGTTGATGTATTGGAGAAAACCGTTGGGGAGCATGACGACAAGGCTAGGGTGGCAGTTTCAGAGAAGATTCTTGTTGAGGAAAGGTTGAGTGATTGCAAAGCTGAGTTGGAGAAGGTTTAGCAACTGAATGAGGGTCTAGCCATCCAGAACAAGAGCCTGGTTTGTGACGTTCTGAAAAGGATAAGGCTTTGGAGGCTGGGGGTATGGAGCTTGCGGGGGTTAAAGGAGATTTGGAGTGGTTGTTGCGGGAGGGTATTGTCCGAGTAATCGAGAAAGTAATGCTCCAGCCGGAGTTTATCCAGGGCCTTGGTGAAATCAAGCGCACATGTTATGCTGCCGGGGAGGAAGCCATGCGTCTTCGTCTCCAATGTAACCCTTCTTTGGACCCCTATGATGTTGCAGGTGGGAGCTCGTCCTCTGATTATGAGGCGGAGATGCGCCGTGCTATCGAGGACTTTGCCTCTTTGTATTATGCGACGCTATTGAAGCTTGGGCAAGTTGGAGTTGAGGAGTTGAAGGAGATGTTGAAGCCGGAGGAGGAGGAGTAGCAGTTTGGTGGTTTTGCTGGTTGTTTGCTGATGGTTTGCTTGGGGCAGTTGGGTTTCTTTTAATCAAATTCGATAAAGGCACACGGAGTCCTGTTAAGGCAGCTGGGCCGCTGGGGGCGCCAGGCCAAGATAGAGGCACACGGAGTCCTATTAAGGAAGCTGGGCCGCTGGGGGCGCCAGGCCAAGATAAAGGCACATGGAGTCCTGTTAAGGTAGCTGCCCGCTGGGGGCGCCAGGCCAATTCGAAGCATGCATGCAAGAAATGAGAGACACTAGTGTTTTGAAGCTTTGTTGATAAAGTAAAAATGGCCTTCGGCGGGGTGATCAGTCCCGTCGAAGCCTTAACATTTAACTAAAATCGTGATTTCAATACATTTTGGTGTGAGTTTTCCAAAAACGACCCTAAGGGGTATTTGTGTTGCCATCGTTGCCTCATCCCTCTTCCCTAGAAATGGTACTTTCTTAGGTTTTGTATGTTCCATGTTCTGGGTATTGCTCTTCCCTCCATTGTTTCCAAAGTATACGAGCCATTGCGGTTTGCTTCGACGACCTTGTAAGGTCCTTCCCAGGTTGGGCTCAACTTGCCCTGGGGTTCTGCATGGCTTACTTCGTTTTTCCTTAAGACCCAATCATTCACTTTGAGGGCTCTTCCTCTTACTCATTGGTTGTAGTACTTCTCTACCTTGTGTTTCAAAGTTGCTTGTCGCTGGAGGGAGATTTCCCTTCTTTCTTCTAGTGAGTCTAGGTTCTGTCAGAGATCTTTGGTAGTTTGCTCTGGGGAAAAGTTGGCAACCCGTAGTGATGTTACCATCAATTCTAGGGGCAAGACTGCTTCAGTTCCGTAAACTAGGCTGAAGGGTGTTTCTTGGGTGCCGGTCCTGGGGGTAGTTCTGTAGGACCATAGGACACTGGGCAGTTCCTCCACTCAGCTTCCTTTTGCTTTGCCTAGCCTTTTTTTGATCCCATTGACTATTGTTTTGTTGGATATCTCCGTCTACCCGTTCGCCTGTGGGTGAGCCACCGAAGTGAATCGTTGGTGGATCTGCTTGTCAGCACACCATCCTTTGAAAGAATTTTCTGCGAATTGGAGCCTGTTGTCGCTAATTAGGGTTCTTGGTGTGCCGAATTGCGTAAGGATGGACTTCCACATGAACTTGATTATCGACCTTCCCGATATGTTTGCTACGGCTTCAGCCTCGATCCACTTTTTGAAATAGTCTACTGCCATGATCAAGAATTTCACTTTTCCGGGGGCTTCTGGGAAAGGGCCCACTATATCTATTCCCCACTGATGGAACGGCCAGGGGGCCGTTATGTTTGTTAGTTGTGTGGAGGGTAAGTTTTGTACCGGCGCGTATGTCTGGCATGCGACGCATTTCTTTGTGAGTTTCATCGCGTCTTGTTGGATTTCTGGCCAGTATACCCCCATTCGCAATATTCTTCCAGTTAGCGCCCTTGCGCCCTCGTGTGCCCCCGCGTCCCCGGAGTGTGTTTCTTGCAACATTTCTTGTCCCTCCCAGCTGGTGATGCACTTTAGCCATGGGACAAGGTATCCTTTCTTGTACAATCTCCCATCCATCATGGAATATTGCGGGGCTTTCATTCTGATCTTTCTAGCCTATGCCTCGTCTTCTGGCAAGATTCCATGTTTGACGTATTCAATGATTGGACTCATCCATGCCGCTGTGTCGTTTGTTATTTCCTTTACCTAGGTTTCGTCTATGCTTCGCTCTTTGAGTACTTCCACTAGCACTTTCTTCGTTAAGTGGTCGAACGATGTCGATGCCAACTTGCTTAATGCATCAGGTCTCCGGTTTTCCGACCTTGGGATCTGCCTAATGGTGAATGAGTTGAACGCCTTGGCCATGTTGACGACCATTTCTACGTACCGTTTCATCCTTGGGTCTCGGGCTTCATATACCCCATTTACATGGTTTGTCACCAGCATAGAGTCGCTGAGGACTTCCAGATCCTTGACCCCGCTACCTGCTGCAAGACGTAGTCCGGCGATCAACGCTTCATATCCTGCTTCATTGTTGGAGGTCTGGAAGTCGAATCTTAATGAGTACATCATTTCTTCATTCTGGGGGCTTTGGAGGATTAACCCGGCGCCGCAGCCTTCTTTTCCGGCTGCGCCATCCGTGTGCAACTTCCAGGTTTTGTTTTCTTTTTCAGGGGCCGTTATCGCATTGCATTGCCGCCCCTCACTTTCTGGTACTTCCAGCAAGAAATCTGCCAATGCCTGACCTTTGATGCTTACTCGTGGGCGGTATTCTATATCATGCTCTCCAAGTTCAATTGCCTATTTTGCTAGTCTTCCTGATGTTTTTGGCTTCAACATTATTTGCTTGAGTGGTTGGTTCGTTTTTACTTCGATCTTGTGGGCTTGGAAGTATCGCCTCAGTCGTCTTGCTGCGTATATTAGTGCAAGGACCAATTTTTTCAAGGTCGGGTAATTGACTTCTGGTCCTTGTAGGGCTCTACTTACAAAGTATACCGGTGATTGTCTGCCTCCCCGTTCCGTTACTAGCACCGTGGAGATGGCTTCTCTGGAGGTAGACATGTACATCACCAATATTTCTCCAGCGGTAGGGCTAGACAGTGTTGGGAGAGTGGTCAGGACTTTCTTCAGCTGTTGCCATGCCTTGTCCGTGTCGGGGGTCCACTTAAAGCCGCCTTTGTTTACGTCACCTTTTAGGGTATTGAACAATGGGACTGCTTTTTCTGCCGACTTTGCCATGAAATCTCCCCAGCGCTGTCAGTTTTCCGTTCAGGCCTTGCATGTCTTTCAGGGTAGCCGGGGTTGGCGTTTCTACCAGGTCTTTTACCTTGCTTGGGTTGGGCTGTATTCCATCGTTGGTGATGTAGTACCCGAGGAATTGCCCCTCTTCTATGGCGAAGGTACATTTGGATGGGTTTAGTTTCATTTTGGTTCTCTCCAAGGTGGCGAGCGTTTCTCGTATGTCCTCTAGCAGGTCCGGGCCACTCCTGCTTTTAATTACCATGTCATCTACGTAGACTTCGATGTTCTGGCCAATCTGGGAGGCGAACACCCGGTCTACCAACCGTTGGTATGTGGCGCCCGTGTTCTTTAATCCAAAGGGCATCTTTTCGTAGCAAAAAGTTCCATGGTCTGTGTAGAATGCCGTTTTTTCCTCGTCGTCTTTTTTCATCAAGATCTGGTGGTAGCCTTTGTATGCGTCCCAGAAACACTTCCAGCGAAACCCGTGCAGAGATTCGATCTTCTGGTCTAGCTCTGGGAGCGGATAGCTGTCTTTTGGGCAGGCTTTGTTGAGGTCTTTATAATCAATGCACATCCGCCAGGTGCTGTCGGATTTTTTTGACCATCACGGGATTCGTGATCCACGTAGGGAATATCGCTTCCCTCAGGATCCCTGCCTGCACCAGCTTTGTTACCTCTTTGTTAATGGCGTCATTGCGTTCTCCAGCTTGTCCCCTCTTTTTTTTGCTATACCGGGGTGCTGCCTGGTTGGATGTTGAGCCCGTGTTCGATGACTTCTCTTTCTATTCCCACCATGTCTGTGGGCTTCTAGGCGAAAACGTGTTTGTATTGCTGCAGGAGGACTATTAGGTCGCTTCGCGTTTCTTTTGGCAAGGTGGTCCCTATTTTGATCGGCTGCTCCGGGTGGTCCGAGTTGATGATCACATTGGCGTCTGCTGCCTCCAGCTTTGGGCGTTTCTGATTACGAGTGAGTTCTGCCGGCTGGAGTATCTGGAAGCACTTCAATGGTTTGCATACGCTGCCAATCACCGTGGTAAGCCCTTCTGGTGTCTGGAATTTTAGGGTGTCATGCACCGTCGATGCTACTTCCCCAAAGTTCAGGAGGCCTGGTCTTCCCAGCAGGATGTTATGCTCTGAAGGCGTCCGTACGACTACGAACTCGATTAGGACTGTTTTCTTGGTTTGGTCGTCGTGACTCCGTAATGTGAAGGGGACGGGGAGGATTCGTAGTGGCCAGATGTTATGGCCGGTGAATCCTACTAGTCTTCCCTTTGCCGGCTTGAGGCCATCCTTGATTATCTGAGGGAGCTGTGTGAAGCTGCTCTCATAGAGGATATCCGCGGCGATCCCCCATCTATGTAGACTTTGTGCACTTTGGTTTGCCCTATGTAGCCTGCTATCACCAGGGGTCATCTCCTTGCTATTGGTCCGGTTTGGGGTCGTTATTCGAGAATTCCACGTTTAGTGCTCTCTGGATAGTCTGTCCTGCTGGGGGGCTGGACGGTTGCGTCCTGCTCTGCTGGAATGATCGGATGGCGAGAATCTCCTTTTCCGGCGTTCTTTGCTGGTGATCGCCCTTTTGTGGTTTAAGGATGTGTTGTTCTTTCTCGTTTCGGTCTCGTAGAGTTCTTGCGAGTTCAACCAGGTTGCCTTTCAATTGTTTTTCTGCGACTTCTCTGCGCAGCATGGTGCAGTCGTGCGTGTTGTGAGTCTTGCTGCGATGGTATTCACAGTATGTAGCTGTATCTCCCTGGTTTCGTCTGTTGTGGCCGTCTATTATGGCATATACGTCGCTGCGTCTGCCTCGTCCTCCCTCCTTGGGGTACGCGTTGTATCTCCGAGATAGGCGGTTTCTTGGACCTGTGTGTCGTTGGGCTGCCATACTGTACGGATGGTTGGGGAATTTATCACTTCGTCTCTCTGTGGCGGCCCGGAGGTATGCTTGCTTTTCAGCGATGCCTTCTTCTTGTCAAAGGAATCGCTCCACCCTTTCCTTCATTTCGTGTCGGGATTATGTCGGTCTCCCCAAGAACTTCCTTGAGAGTAACCCTGGTAGGAGACCCCATGTGAATGCTCCTGTGATGAGCTTATCGTCTTGTCCTGGGACATCTAAGGTGGCTTTGTTAAATCTTTGGAAGTAGTCTTTCAGGGATTCGCCTTCTCGTTGCTTGCACCCCATGATTGCACTGTTATCCCCTCCGTACTTTCGTAGCTGCATGAAGTTCATTAAGAACTGTTGTTTTAATTGCTCGAAGTTATGGATGCTGTTTGGAGCTAGGCTTCTGAACCAGGCTCCTATGTTACCGTCCAGCGTTGTCAGGAAATATGTGCACCAAAACCTCTCATCCAACTTCAAAGACTGCATGTGCCACTCGTATGTGTCTATGTGGCTATCGGGTTTGGTGGTTCCGTTGTAAGTTTGAGGGTTGGTAGCTTAGCTGTGCTCGGTATCTCGTAGTTCAATAGTTCTTTTACGAATGGAGATTGGTTGCCTCTCGGCATTGGTATATATGGATGGAATGGTGTGTAGGGGAACGGTTGAGGGGTTGGAAATGTGGGTATGAGATGGTGGCTTCCCATTGATGTCGTTAGGTAAGAATGAGGGAAAAGTGTTATCGGTGTCAAAGGTGGCATGGAGACCGTGTATGGCATGGTATGCGTGGTCGTCGGCGTCTGAGTTGTGGTGGTGAAGGTTGCCAACGGGGGGTTAACACTCATTATCGGTGCTAACATGGTTTTCGTTGTGGTGGGCAGCGGCATGGGTACGTACGGAGGTGGGAAATGCATGCTTTGTGACGCTGGTGTGGTGGGTGTTGATAGTTGCCAAGGTAGAAATGGGATCGTTGTTAGCGGTATTGTTGTTGCTACAGCGGAGGAGACCGTGGGTGTTTCAATGTTGTCCAGTGGGTCCATGGGTCTCACCGGACTTGGTGAAGCACCACTACTTTCTCCACCAGTCATGATCGTATTACTCAAAAGGTCGGTTGTGTTGATCACACAACGGATGGCGCCAAATGTTGTGACTTCAGACTCCGAAATGATGGTAGGTAGTAGCTTCGGCGGTCTCGGAGGCCTGAGATCACAGCAAAGCAAGAAACGACCGTTAGTCGCGCTCCGGGAGGCGATCCTGGGAGGGCGCTCCGATGGTCAAGTCAGTGTAATGTTTTGAGTGATTTTCTCTAGAAGGCGAGATATGGTAGTGTTTTGGACTTGAGTGTTACCTGAAGGCCCCTTGGCCTTTTATACCTAAGGCAGAGTTTTCTTTTGGAGGACACCGGTGTCAGTCCCCCAGCGGGTTCGATGAATGATTGGGGCGATCGCCTGTTACGCGATCGTGGTGCAGGAGGTGTACGGGAGGAGCACAGGTAGTGTGCCGTGTACACCTTTTGTCGCCTGCACATGTCAGCCTTTCTCGTAGGTTGTCGCCATTGGCTCTGAGGGAAAGTTGTTATGGAGAAGACGGCCCAGAGAAGCGGTTGCTGGCTGTGGGGCGTATTCGAGTAAGTCCAGCGCTGCGGGGCAGCGCTTGAGGTTCTGGGCCAATGGGGCTCTGCCAGTCCGTATTCCATGATACGCTATCATATATATATATATATATAAATATATATATATATATATATATATATATATATATATATATATATATATATATATATATATATATATATATATATATATATATATATATATATATATATATATATATATATATGGAAAAGTGAATATACTGTTGTTATGTATATAAGCTTGGGTACTAAACACTTAATACAATGTCGGTTTACATGTATATCCTTTATTTCCTTATTCCCGTATTCTTTCGTTATTAAATTTTTGTTCGACTCAACAATTTCTTAATCTCGATCGTGTTTTCCGTCTTCAATGATTCTTTCTTCTTCCTTCATGCCTGCAGGAAGTCGTATCAGGACTAAAGAATCATTGAAGGAGGAAGACAAGATCGGAATTAAATAATTGTTGAGTCGAACATAAAATCAAGGAAGAAACTATACGAGAATAAGAAAATAAGCGATATACATGTAATACGATGTCGTATCGGAGGTTTAATATGCAAGCTTATATATTCACTTTTCTTATATATATATATATATATATATATATATATATATATATATATATATATATATATATATATATATATATATATATATATATATATATATATATATATATATATATATATATATATATATATAAATTAGATCATTACTTTTTTCAATGATCCAAATTTTTTTTATAATGATATAGTACTATTTTCGATTTTATGATTTGTATTTTTTTATATTTTTTTTCAATTTTTTATGGTGTACTTACGAGTCCTCACCGGAACTGAACCCTATATATAGAATCCGGATCGGGTGAAGACTCTTTTTTCGGTGAGAACTCGTGAGGACACCTTAAAAAATTGAAAAGAATAAAAAAATATATGAATAATAAAATGGATCATAGTACTATATTGGAGAAAAAAATATTCGAAAAAACTTTTGGATCATTATTTTTTTTAATGATCCAATGATCCAAAATAAAAAAAAATTGGATCATTACTTTTTTCAATGATCCAATTTTTTTTGATAATGATACAGTAATATTCTCGATTTTATGATTTGTATTTTTTATATTTTTGTCAATTTTTAAGGTGTGTTTACGTGTCCTCACCGAAAAAAGAGTCTTTACCGGAACCGAACCCTATATATTTATATATATATACATATATATATATATATATATATATATATATATATATATATATATATATATATATATATATATATATATATATATATATATATATATATATATATATATATATACATATACATATATATATATATATATATATATATATATATATATATATATATATATATATATATATATATGTATATGTATATGTATATGTATATACATACATACATACATACATACATACATATATATATATATATATATATATATATATATATATATATATGTATATGTATATGTATATGTATATGTATATGTATATGTATATACATACATACATACATACATATATATATATATATATATATATATATATATATATATATATATATATATATATATATATATATATATATATATATATATATATATATATATATATATATATATATATATATATATATATATATATATATATATATATATATATATATATATATATATATATATATATATATATGGCTAATAACATAAAAACCACCGTAATTTGAGCAAAATTCTGGTTATGTGAAAAGTTTCATATCGACATTTTAAGTAAATATTGAGACTTTATTGCAGTGAAAATGATACATAATGTTGTCTACATATAATTATAGTTTTCGTAACTACAACTTTTCGGCTACATTGTGTATGCATAGAGTGTCCAAGTGAATCCACTAAATTTTGAATGCGACAGGGGTAAGAAGTGTTCCAATTTGGCAACATACAATTATGACTTTAATTTGTTATAGTGGTCGCAATATATCTTTTTGAAAATATGAGTGGTTTTTATGAATTTTTTTGAAAGTATGAGTGGTTTCTTTAGAACAAAAAAAATATAGTGCTTAAACTGGATTTCGACCAAACTGTAGTGGTTTTTATGTTATTAGCCCATATATATATATATATATATATATATATATATATATATATATATATATATATATATATATATATATATATATATATACTAGGTACATTTTAAGGGCCGTGCTAAGCACGGCCCAGGATGGATTACTTGGCTGTATAAGAAACAAAGGTAAAATGCTATAATTTGAAATTTTTTTTAAGATATGATGTCTAAATAAGAAAAAAAAAGTAAACACACAACAATTGCAATAAGTAGCAAATAAAGTATACTTCTTATATGGTTCTAAGGTCGTATAAAGATGCATAGGAAATTAAAAAAAAAGTGGAAATAGAAAGGGCAACATGTTAGTTTATAGAAGCGTATCAAAACGATTGAAGCTTCAAATCCAGTGAACCTAAAAGATGTTACATAGTGTATCACGTGAACAATCTTGATTTAAGATGATCAAATCCAAACAACTTAAATTCAATCCATCCTCTTCAATCGTTCGGTTCCCCCAAAACCAACCAAAACCCAAATTAGATATCCATACTCTAGCCCGAATTGAGAAAAAAAACAACTCACCTGGCACCTTAATGCAATGCAGGGAAAAGGCGGAGGCGGTGGACTGTGACTATTCAAAGAGAGATACCATTGTCGATTGGTATTTTGAATCTCAAGATGCAACTTTAAGTTGGGAAGTAAGACAGAGGGCAGAAAAGAAGGGAGCAAATTATTTCCATTTATATGTTTAGGGTTTAAATTGAAAACATTGCATTGCATT
This sequence comes from Cichorium intybus, assembly GCA_023525715.1. Lineage (NCBI taxonomy): Eukaryota > Viridiplantae > Streptophyta > Magnoliopsida > Asterales > Asteraceae > Cichorium > Cichorium intybus. The sequence goes on along the minus strand of CM042011.1, from coordinate 126,699,154 downwards.
TCTCTAAGATCACCTTCGTGCAAAAAATTTTATTTTCATGATGATATTTGATATGCTAAGTTTTTTGTATGAACTCCCAAACATATTAAGATAAAGAATAGACATTGCGGCTGCTTGAACATACACTACCGTATTTTTCGCAGGCTTCGCCAATGGTTGGAGAGTAGACAACTGGAAGTAGCTCTTCAACATTGTCAATTAGTAGCTTGTAAAACAGCCTCTTGTTTTCTCCTACAGTTAACCGAATGAAAACACAAGAGTGGATAAAAGAGGACAAGAATATGCATTACTTGATTAACATAATAACGAAAAGCTTAAATGGTTACCTGAAGATCCATCATGGTCTATCATGGTCCGGTACTTATTTAGAAAAACGCTCCAAGATTTGCAGATATTATCACACCTAAAAGTGTGTCTTTTTGTTAGAGCGACATAGATTATTAAAAAAATGTATCCGTAACTCTACTGTGACTTATTTTACTGTTTAATCATCAAAAAAGTTGATGTACGTTGACTAATCAAGAGAGTGACAATTAAAAAGTAGTTTACACATAACAAATGATGGCTCAATTCTATGTATGATCTATCAAAAGTTCATCATCTTATATATTAGATGAAAAAATGAACGGTAGTTTGTATTGATATAAATATCCAAGCTTAGGACTTGCACCCACTTTGGACCTGCGATCCACAATATGCACATAACTAATTAACAGATTCAGCCAAAACACTTTTAATCGCAATATTTATGTATTTCACGAAAATTTTAAGGCACCAGGAAGCAATGCAAACCAAAGAGTTATTAACATGACTGGGATTCGGTCCAGTAGCATTTATTTCCATGTAAATCAATTTATTTTGCATTAAACACAAACTAATTATGAAAAACCCATCAACCAAACTCTTTTTTTCGTGCTTATTGTTGACCTCGGGTGATCTGAGTCTTATACTTTACTGCCAAGGACATCGATTTTGACTATTTAATTTTCTTTATCATATTTATGATTCCAATATAGGTTATAATTGTCTTTAACATGACTGGGATTCGGTCCAGTAGCATTTATTTCCATGTAAATCAATTTATTTTGCATTAAACACAAACTAATTATGAAAACCCATCAACCAAACTCTTTTTTTCGTACTTATTGTTGACCTCGGGTGATCTGAGTCTTATACTTTACTGCCAAGGACATCGATTTTGACTATTTAATTTTCTTTATCATATTTATGATTCCAATATAGGTTATAATTGTCTTTATAAACAACTATTACAACTAAATTCAATTCTAAACCATAATTGAATAGAAATCAAAGAAGCTCAATGATTATAATGAAGGGTTTCTATGCAATCAATGAGCACAAAATTGCCTAAGGTTCACATGCAACCCTAATATTGATCTATGTTTTCTTCTATGAAGATTAGAACTAAGAACCTAAAGGAAACAATTCAATTCTAAAGAACAATTAGAAAAACCAACCTTTGATCTTATGATCCTTTCAAGCAGCAGCAAAAGTATCCTGCCTCAGATGCAAGTCACACCCAAGGGATGGAAGAATCAGTCCAGCAGAGTGAATCCAGAGAGAAGAAGATGGCCTGAAAATGAGGTGCCAGGGGGTTCCTTTTATAGCCTCCTAGGGTTACACCTGAAACCCTAAGGAGCCTCCAACTGGACAAGGCTTTTGACCACTTGGATCAGGCTTACCAAAACCCTAATTAGGGTTTCGCCAAACCCTGGAGGAGCCTCCAGGTTGGCGCCACTTTTGGTCCCTGGTTTTACCTGGCCAGTTATTCAACTATTGAATAAATGCCAAACCAATCCCTGCACCTTTTAATTAATTAATTTAATCTCCAAATTAAATCCAATCAATTCTAGATTAAATCTAAATTAATTAATATAGTTTCTAATTAATATATTAACACTTAAATATATTAATAAACTATATATATATATATATATATATATATAATCTATTGATTTATTATACAATTAATAAATCAACTATTCTCTCTACTGAACTATCCTCCACCCATGAGGGCAACCCAAATGGACTTTGCTTTTAATCATAGGATAAAAGGTACAATTACAAGTCATGGCTTAGACACCTAATCCAACAGTCTCCCACTTGGATAAGTGTATGACTTTTAATTGTCTGAACTCTGACCCAGTCAGTTCTGTCCAAAGATAAGTGATCTGATGATCCTCCGTCCAACAGGATATTTTCAGACTCAAGACATGGACTAACATCAATCTTGGTCTGATACTCTGTTTCTCGATTTCTAATTTGCATATGACTTTAGAGACTACTAATTAAACACATTAATTAAGTCCCGGTTGGCCAACACTTTCAGTCAACTTCTAAATCATCGAGAGGCCTACAGATATCTGTTTCCCATCGGGTCATGGGACGGATAAGTTTCGACTCATATGTCCATAACTTTTGCGGGTCCAAATACTTACAACAATGCGTTTTATAGCACCGAGTTACTGGCGCGGTTTCGTATTGTCAATAAGTACTTGTATCGCAAATAACAGATCATATCTCTTCACTTAAAGATCACCGGATATTATCATCTTAACATTGCTCGTGATATAATCCATGAAGCAATCTGTTAAGCGCGGGTTTATCCAATACTCAAATCTCTATTTCTAAGTACTCATGAACGTTGCAGCAGTCTTACTGCAATGTCTAACTCTTTAGACAATCTGCAACCAATTCATGACAGTCTTAGTTCATACTTACTTTCTAACAGTTTGATCGACTGTGGAGTTTCAAATAATCTAATTATTAAGGAAGTTAAACATGCAAATATAGAAACACAGAAATAAACAATTGACAAAGGCAGTAACAATACTCATTTATAAATCTCTATTATAAAATCACCGAGTCAATTACATTTATACTGTTACAAGTTTCTAGTCTATCTAATTACTAAAACTAACATCATCCTTCAATCCAATGCTCCGAGCATGCTGATTGTGCTTAATCCTATTCAGAGCCTTAGTCAAAGGATCTGCAGGATTGTCCTTGGATGATACTCGCTTAACCAGTAAGTGCCCTTCTTCTATCTGATGTCGAATGTAGTGGTACTTTCTTTCGATATGCCTGGACTTTCCATGGTCTCGCGGTTCCTTTGCCAAGGCGACCGCTCCCTCATTATCGCAGAAAAGTTCCACCAGCTCTAGAATGCTCGGGACAACTCCAAGATCCCCGATGAAATTCTTTAGCCAAGCCGCCTCCTTAGATGCTTCACTCGCTGCGATGTACTCTGATTCGCACGTTGAATCAGCCACCGTTTCTTGCTTGGAACTTTTCCAAGTGACCGCTCCACCGTTCAAAAGAAATACCCAGCCCGACTGGGACCGTCCACTGTCCCCATCTGTCTGCAAACTGGCATCTGTATATCCACTCACTTTTAACTCATCACTGCCACCAAGGACTAATACCATATTCTTTGTCCTTCGCAGATATTTGAGTATGTTTTTTACTACAATCCAATGTGCTTTTCCAGGATTGCCCTGGTACCGACTAACCATGCTTAGTGCATAGGATACGTCGGGACGAGTACACGTCATAGCATACATGATCGACCCTACTGCCGAAGCATAAGGTACCTGACTCATTTCAGCTATTTCCTTATCGGTACTCGGACTTTGAGTATTACTCAATTTAACACCACTTAGGATTGGTAACTCTCCCTTTTTGGAACTTTCCATGTTAAACCTCTTTAACACCTTTTCCAAATATGTACACTGGCTTAGGCCTATCAATTTTCTCTTTCTATCTCTAAGTATTCTTATCCCGAGAATATAAGCAGCTTCCCCTAGGTCTTTCATGGCGAAACACTTCCCGAGCCAAGCCTTAACATTCTGCAAGGTCGGAATGTCGTTTCCCATGAGCAGTATGTCATCAACATACAGCATCAGGAAAGTGACTATACTCCCACTAGCCTTGACATATACACAGGACTCATCTTCACTCCTAGAGAAGCCAAACTCTTTGACTTTCTCATGGAAGCAAAGATTCCAACTGCGAGATGCTTGCTTCAACCCGTAGATTGATCTTTCAAGCTTACATACTTTATCAGGGTGCTTAGTGTCTACAAAACCTTCTGGCTGACTCATGTAAACATCTTCAGTCAGTTTCCTGTTAAGGAAAGCGGTTTTGACATCCATCTTCTAGATTTCATAATCATGAAACGCAGCTATGGCAAGCATTATCCTGATTGACTTAATCTTGGCTACTGGTGAGAAGGTTTCATCATAGTCAACCCCCGGGGTTTGAGTGAATCCCTTCGCAACCAGCCGAGCTTTATAAGTACGCACTTTTTCGTCCATGTCGGTCTTCTTTTTGAAGATCCACTTTCATCCGACTGTCTTTCGACCCGGTACATTATCAACCAAGTTCCAAACTTGATTGTCATACATGGACTTTATCTCGCTGTCCATTGCCTCTTTCCATTTTGTAGACTCGGGGCCTGCCACTGCTTCACGGTAGCTAGCTGGCTCATCCAAATTAGTCAATGTACGATCGCTGACTAAAGTGTCTCCGTCCGAAGTAATATGGAAACCATAGAACTCGGGCGGCATGCTAACTCTACCTGAACGCCTTAGGGGCAACGAAATGTCGGTGGGTCCAACAGGAACTTCTTCCTCATGTTGGTTGCTAGTTTCTTCTAAGGTTGTTTCATCGGGCGTCTCCTGAATTTCTTCGAGATCGATCGTACTCCCACTGTCCTCTTTATATATGAGTTCTCTCTCTCGAAAGGACCCCCGTCTTGCTACAAAGACCACGTCCTCGCTCGGTCTGTAGAACAAGTATCCAAAGGACTGTTTCGGGTATCCGATGAAGAAACACCTCTCACTTCTTTCTACGAGCTTATCTGAAGTATCTCGTCTCACGAATGCTTCACAGCCCCAGACTTTGATGTGTGCCAACGAGGGAACTTTCCCCGTCCACATCTCGTGTGGTGTTTTCGCAACCTTCTTGGTTGGGACAAGATTTAGGATATGGGCGGCAGTCTCTAAGGCATACCCCTAGAAATGGATTGGAAGTGAGGCTCGACTCATCATGGAACGAACCATGTCCAACAAGGTTCGGTTTCGTCTCTCTGCAACACCATTCAGCTGAGGTGTTCTTGGAGGCGACAACTGTGAAACAATTCCACATTCCTTGAGGTAATCGAGAAACTCGATACTAAGATACTCACCGCCTCTGTCGGATCTAAGCATCTTTATCTTTCTGCCCAATCGATTTTCTGCTTCATTCTTAAACTCTTTGAACTTTTCAAAGGTATCCGACTTATTCTTGATTAAGTAGACATATCCATATCTACTAAAATCGTCGGTAAAGGTCACATAGAACCGCATGCCATCTCTAGTGGTTGTTCTGAAGGGACCACACACATCTATGTGTATGATATCCAACAGACCTTCACCTCTTTCAAAAGAACCTTTGAATGGTGATTTTGTCATCTTGCCAAGTAAGCAAGATTCGCATACATCATCCGACCCGAGGTCGAATGATTCCAACACTCCATCCTTTTGGAGTTGGGCGATGCGTTTCTTGTTTATATGGCCAAGGCGACAATGCCACAGACATGCCTTTTCTACACCTCTTGAAGCATCAATAGTTAATACATTTTTACCATAATTATCAACACACATAATAGATTCATAAACACCATCACAAGGCATAGCATTAAATATAAAAACATCATTTTTGAAAACTGAAATTGAACCATTCAATTTATTAAACTCATAATAAAAGCCTTGTCTAAATAGTGCATGAAAAGAAATTATGTTCTTTGCCATATCTGGCGCATAGCAACAATTATGTAAATCTAATCTAACTCCACTGCTCAGCATCAGTCCATAAACACCAATCTTGGTAACAGGTGACGTTCGCCTATTACCCATTACCAGGTTCAGTCTGCCATGCTCCAGTTCCCTACTTTCCTCTAGGCCCTGCAAATCAGAACAGATGTGAAAACCACATCCTGTATCAAGGACCCATGAACGAGATGAGTTATTAGATATAGAGTATGTACCTGCCTGTGACGGTTTCACTTTACCGTCCTTGACATCCTGCAGATACGTGGGGCAGATCCTCTTCCAATGACCCTTCTGCTTGCAGTAAAAGCAGTCGGCCTCTTTGGGGTTCCGAATATGTGGAATTCCGGAAGACTTACCTTTCGGGGCACCGCTAAATGACCCGATGTGAGTCTTTTCCCTCCAGTTCTGCTTAGGAGGGCCTTTCTGTTTCTTTCCCTTTCCGGAGCCAATAGCCAGGACAGGTGGGTTGACAGGGAGCACAGCTTTTCCCTTCATCCCGTCCTCAGTCGTATGCAGCATGCGGTGTAACTCAGCTAGGTTTGCCTGGTTGTTGTTCAAATGATACGCCAGTGTGAACTGGTCATAAGAACTGGGTAAGGAGTTCAGCGCTATGTCAACTGCCAAATCCTCATGAACCGACATTTCCAGCTTTCTAAGCCTTTCCACGTAACCATGCATCCTCTGCACATGTGCACAGATGGACTCGCCCTCTTTGGGCTTGCTGTTAGTGAAAGCTTTTACAACCTCACGCCTCTCGATGCGCTCTTGCTTGCGAAACCTTTCCGCGAGCTCTTTGTGCATCTCGTAGGTCCAATAGTCCTCATAGATACGCTGCAGTTCAGGGTTCATAGTAGCGATCATGATGCAAGCCAATTTAGTTGCATCATCAGAGTGTTTAGTGTACGCAGCGATTTCCTCGGGAGTAGCGGTTTCAGTGTCCACATCAACAAGCTCGGTTTCTAGAACATACTCTTTATGTTCAAACCTTAGAGCCATTTTGATGTTGCGGATCCAGTCATTGTAGTTGGTGCCGTCTAACATCACCTTAGAGCATAATGACAGAATCGAGGTGACACTACCGGGATTTGAGTGGGGAACGGATTGGTCAGAAGACATCTGAACAAGAAGAAGGTAGTTTTAATTAGATAGAGTAATAATAATAATCCTCATATTCACCCAAGAATAAATACGAGGCTAGGATCCTACAATAACAATCTACAATACCGAAAAGGGATGCCGTAATCAGTATTGCAAATTTTACAAGGTAGGCGAATGACGATTCAGCCAATTCCACCGCGGAAACATAATCATATTATAATAGAATTACTAGTTTCTTTGAGATTTATCGAACTGTTCGATAGCATGTTTTAATCACGGGAATGCCCCGCTGTTTGTGACTGGGATACCGAGGATCACAAACCGGGTGTGAATAACCATGCAAATTGCTTGGTACTCTTGAAGTCAATTGTCATCTCTAATTAACGTGCAGGTAAACCACACACGCTCCGTTAATAATGACAAAATCAAGAAACCCATTGCGACTCTTTGCGGACCCTAGTTGGCGTGCCGGTAAACCACACACGCTCCACCAACGTTCCATAAAGTGCAATGTGTAATTTCATGGATTAGCACCAATTCACATTTTTAACCTAAAGTAACTAGATTGGGATTTGTTTTAGGGTTCTAGTACTTTCAATTATAGCATTATACTTTTAAGAGGCTTAGCGGTTCTATCATACCCGTTCAGCTAACGACTCTTGACTGACCAGGAGAGCGGTGGGTAAGAGTAGATACCCATTAGACTAACATTTTATAGTCAGTCGCCTTATACCCTCTTTATATGACAGTTTTGTGAATGAGGCTTACTAGCGGTAGACTAACCAATTTTCTTATATGTATTAAATTAACTTTTAATTTTAAATACATATAGGATATATTTTAATCTCATTAAAATATTTTAGAATTAATTTAATCTTAATTTTCGCAAATTATTACTAATTTTTTGAAAATTTTAATTAATTCTTTAATCTAATTTAATTGGTCTTTTAATTAATCAATTAATTAAACTAATTAAATCTAGGTTACAGATTACCAAATTAATCAAATTAATTTATCTGTATTACCCCTATGAATCTCGAAAATTACAAGCCAAGCAATTAGGGTTCAAGTTATTTTAGTTGATTTAGTTACCAAAAATAACAACACATAATTAAGGCAAGCAAATCAAGCAATCTAAGGGGACCATTAGGGCATGGCGGCTAGGGTTAGGAAACCCTAGCCAAGCCGTCGACTTCAAGGCCTCCCAAGGGTGGATTTTCGCAAAAAACACCAAGGCCAAGAATCATGCAAGCAGTTCATAATCAAATCACAAGAAAACAAGCTAGCTCTGATACCACTGAAGGGTTTCTATGCAATCAATGAACACAAAATTGCCTAAGGTTCACATGCAACCCTAATATTGATCTATGTTTTCTTCTATGAAGATTAGAACTAAGAACCTAAAGGAAACAATTCAATTCTAAAGAACAATTAGAAAAACCAACCTTTGATCTTATGATCCTTTCAAGCAGCAGCAAAAGTATCATGCCTCAGATGCAAGTCACACCCAAGGGATGGAAGAATCAGTCCAACAGAGTGAATCCAGAGAGAAGAAGATGGCCTGAAAATGAGGTGCCAGGGGATTCCTTTTATAGCCTCCTAGGGTTACACCTGAAACCCTAAGGAGCCTCCAACTGGACAAGGCTTTTGACCACTTGGACCAGGCTTACCAAAACCCTAATTAGGGTTTCGCCAAACCCTGGAGGAGCCTCCAGGTTGGCGCCACTTTTGGTCCCTGGTTTTACCTGGCCAGTTATTCAACTATTGAATAAATGCCAAACCAATCCCTGCACCTTTTAATTAATTAATTTAATCTCCAAATTAAATCCAATCAATTCTAGATTAAATCTCAATTAATTAATATAGTTTCTAATTAATATATTAACACTTAAATATATTAATAAACTATATATATAATCTATTGATTTATTATACAATTAATAAATCAACTATTCTCTCTACTGAACTATCCTCCACCCATGAGGGCAACCCAAATGGACTTTGCTTTTAATCATAGGATAAAAGGTACAATTACAAGTCATGGCTTAGACACCTAATCCAACATATAAATCATACCAAAAGAGGGACTTGGAACAGGGGAAGAAACCAAAATCAAATAATATTCGAACCTAGAAAAATAGAAATTTCACAGAGACTGCATTCAAATTCACTTTCCTTAAAGCATCAATTGTTCAAATTTAGGGCAACCCCATCCAAACATGTAAGGTTTTCGAAGACCAGAAAAGGGAAACGGGAGAAAAAAGTAGTTAGGGCAAACCTGAACATAGAGCATCTGAGAGGATAACCATTGTTATTGATATTATCGCAAGTTAAATTGTTAACCCATCCATGATGGAGAGAATGATGATGCATCAGAAGTAGAATCGAGGCGATGAATAGTGACCTCCAATCCCAAGCGTGGATCCATAAGGGGAAGGCAGGTTACTATATATTTGAACTTCTTCTCTTGAAAATCGCCATTAAATTAGGGAAGAAGGGCAATGAAAAAAGAAACGCCCAAAGTGAAGAATACACGCTAACCTTAAGGCAGATGATACGCAAGAGATATGGCTGCCATTCAGGATCTTTTTTATAGATTATTTGATCGGCGATGTTGTTGAGAGAATGATAGATGATCTGAGTGGGGGTATTGTTGGAGAGAAGGTCGAGATTCGTAGGATGATAAGGGAACGTAACCATACATTCAGAGAGGATGGCGCATTGGAAAACGAATGTTCCTGAAGATGAAAGAGATTCGTATTACATTTGAAACGGTGGGCCTTTTGGGTTAAATTGCCTCGGTGAAGCGTGATTTGTAGGGCATTCGACACCAACGTATTTGAAGACGGTGTAACTAATTGGAAGAGATGTGTCCTGATACGAAGGGTTGTGGCTAATCTGAAGAGATGCGTTCCAAATCGAGATTATGGCATTGGTTAAAAGATGAATACGTGGCATAAGAAGAACCTAATGAGAAGCAAAATACGCAATGGAGAAAAATAGCCTTTCTTTATATAGTAATGATATATATATATATATATATATATATATATATATATATATATATATATATATATATATATATATATATATATATATATATATATATATATATACACACACACACACACACCATATTTAGGATTTAATTTCAATATTTAGTTTTGTAATGGTGGCTTTTTTTTAATTTTTTATTACATTTTAATATAATTTGAAATATTAAATTAAATGTTAAATTAATTTTCTTAATTAATAAATGAATTTAATAATCGAAAATATGACGTGGCATCGTGGGCTCGGTGAGAATGAAAGATGAGAAAAGATGGAAGTAAGAGGAGAGAGAAAAGCTGACGTGGCGAGTGGGTTCAGTGGGATGAGAAGGAACTATTCCCCCAGCTTTAGCTTTATCTTTATCCAACTAGTAACATGATTAACTTATCGTAATATGCTTTAAATTCTTTAATTATTTCCAATTCATAATTTCTCAAAAGTCATTATTACCTTTGTTAGCAAAGAGCTTGAAAAACATTAAGGAGTCATTATCCAGCCATACAATCATCATATTGTTCAAACCCTAGTATTGGGGTTTCATGAAATTTCTTACATATGAAGAAACTAAATCAAATCATAAATACATATAATATGGTTTTCTTTGTGTATACAACGTGTAGTATGTCTTTTGTGTGTATAAATACATATGTCTTTTGTGTGTATAAATACATACAACGTGTAGTATGTTTTTATTTACCACTGTATAAATACTTAAAAATACATGTTATTATGTATTAATACACAAAGAAAAACATATTAAACTTATTTATGTACATATAAGAACATATTATTACAAAAAAAACATATATGTATACAAAAAGTATTATTTAATTTAAAAATGGCACTACAAGAAAACAGCCAAATAGCAACGGAAAGATGCTACGGAAGACCTTTCCGTAGCCAAATTGCTACGGTTTATGCTACAAAATGACTTTCCGTAGCAAATTTACTACGACATTTGCCACGAAATGAAAATTCCGTAGCGATCACAAGAATAACTACGGTTTTTGTCACGAAATCAAATTTTGTTGCTATATTGCTACCGATTTTGCTATGGACTGGATTTTCGTTGCTATTTATTTACGAAAATATCTACGAAAATACAATCCGTTCTTATTTTGCTACGAAAATAGCTACAAAAATACAATCCGTGGTTATTTTGCTACGGAATTAAAATCCGTTGTTATTTTGCTACGGAATTTGGCTATGGACTGGATTTTCGTGGTTATTTTGCTACGAAAATAGCTACGAAAACACAATTCGTGGTTATTTTGCTAGGGAATTATAATCCATTGTTATTTTGCTACGGAATTTTGCTATGGACTGGATTTTCATTGCTCTTTAGATACGAAAATATCTACGAAAATACAATTCGTGGTTATTTTGCTACGAAAATAGCTACGAAAATACAATTTGTGGTTATTTTGCTACGAAATTATAATCCGTTGTTATTTTGCTACGGAATTTTGTTGCGAAATTAATTTCCATAGCTAATTTGCTATGAAATGAATTTCCATAGATAAGTAGCTACGGAAATGTTCTATGAAATTGTGGTCCATAGTTGTTTTGCAATGGAACCTATGTACATTGGTACTCTTGTTACGGATTTTGTTACGTCCTTTATTTCCATAGATATTTAGCTATGGAACTTGTTTTTATAGAAATTTAACAACAGAATTTTGTTACATTATTATCCCAAAGATATATTGTATTTAAATGCAACAATAAACAAAATAAAAGTACATGTTATTTTCAACATAAATTAAATCCAATAAATTACATTATATTCAACATTTCTAAAATACAATTTTGATATTCATCATTTGCCAATGCTAGAGCGCCACTCCCATAGCTCTACCCTTATTGGAAACCTAAGCGAACTTGAAATGCTATTTTGTTTTCAATTCAAATGGAAACATGTTATCTTTAGATGGATATATGGAATTCTCTTCAAAAATATTATTTTCACTCAAATTATCAAAACATATGGTGATTTCTTAAAAACTTTTTCATGGTTACTACGGTTCCTAGATTGATAGTTTCTATAATCTATCAACTTAAATCAGTTCTATCTGCTACTTATCTCATAGCGTTAAACATATAATAATTTCATATTAAATTTATTTCATACTATGTTTTTCTCGTTTTTGATTCAATCTTAAAAGTAATTTACTTTGGAAAAAAAATCTTTTACAACATATCTTAATTTTGCAGAGAAAGAAAATCATTTTTTAAACAATAGCAAAATATGGGTGGATGTGATTTTTTCTTTATTTGGCATAATTTGTAGATTCAAATAATTAAATTCTTAATTTTTTTGGACGTGTTTGGTTAGTAAGGATGGTAATTTTTTTAAGTGCCAATAAATATTGTATATCTTATTAAAATTCTATAGTGATCTTATTTTTAGAAGTTATGCAACCTTATCGAGACCAGGAACAATTCGTCAATTTTGTTAGGTTTATTTTGTTTATATACCCTTGGATCTACATGCTCGTTTTTTATATCATAACGAGATTTTTATTTTGAGTAAATTACAGAAACAATCCCTAAAGTTTTCCAAAACTAACATAGGGTGCGTAACTATCCATTTTTCACTTCGTCAGTCCCTTTCGTTTCTTTATTACTACAGATTGGTCCCTATGCTCGTTTCCATCGTTAACCTTCCGTCAAACCTGTCCCATGCGCCCTTCACGTGGGGGTATTTTGGTCCATTCGCGTTTTAGTTTTGCAGGTGATGATTTACCGCCATTAATGACAGTCTCATCATCAACCACCTGAAGATTTCCTTGAATCGTGTTATATACACAGACTCTTCACCATTGTAGCTTCATAACCCTAACAACAGTTACAAGACGGAGAGAAAAAATATGGGTAGTGCGAGTAACCGAGGAAGACGACACAGCGATGAACGCTTACGGGACAGTTCCGTAACAATTTCCGTTGCAAAACCCATTTAGCAACGGAATTTCAAGGTTTAGCAACGGAATTCGTCCGTTGCTAAATCGCTGTTTTCTTGTAGTGTGGTAAAATAAGCTGATAAGCACACATTATATTTAATTAACTTGGATAAAACTTCCAAAAAATGGCTTGATTCAATGGTTAAGGTGTTTTTGTATTTGATCTTTAAGGTTACAAGTTCAAATACAAGTAGCCCTTTTGTTCTCTTGTTTTGTTTTCGTTTTAGCATATTATATCATGATAAATAAAATTTGAATGAGACTTTAACAAAACACAGTTTGAGTCAAGTAGGGCGTATAACATGTATATGTGAGGTCTTAAGATTGAGTGACAAATAGGGATGTCAAAAACCCCCGTGGGACCATGTTTCCATGGGACACCGAATCCGTAGGGGAGGTACTTTTCTGAAAAAAAATAGGGGGTGGGTGCAGTGGCGGAACCTCCAAGGGATTCGGAGACGAAGACGAGGGAATTTCGAGGTGTGGGCAGGTAAAGCTACTTACGTACTGTTTGATCTTGTTGGCATACCTGGTGATAAACCCGGTTATCTTCTGTTTTTTAAAAAGTTTGACAAATTTGGAGTAGCAATTTTCCCTCGTATGTCTTTCGACATGCTGACGTGACTTGTCATGTTAGCGTAAAAGCCCAATTTGCGCTATCGAACATGCCACATGAAGTGGTAACTGGAAAATCTTGAAAAACCGTCTATTTTTATTTTTAAAAAATGCTTGATAAATTCAAAGTATTTTCTTTCACTACAAAATTCGGTATCGAAGTTAGGGGTGTTATTCGGTCGGTTTTATCGGTTTTCGGTTTTATCGGTTCGGTTTTATCGGTTTTTTAACATATTAAAACTAACCATAACCAAACCAAATAAGGTTCGGTTTAATCGGTTTTGGTTTATTCGGTTACGGTTTAATCGGATCGGTTTACCGGTTAAAAACCAAATAAACTTTCGTAATAAAAAGACATAAATTTTAAAAAACAAAACTCACTAAATTTTACCAAATGAAAACCAACACACTATACATAAGTACATACCATATGATATTCCACCTTTCTAGTTTACCCAAAAGAAAACAAAATCATTTACATATGATATTCCACTTTTCTAGTTTACCCAAAAGAAAACAAAGCCATTTACAGTTTAATACATAACTTATTATATACATAACATATTATAAACCACTTTTCTAGTTTAGCCAAAAGAAATTCTCACATAGCCACAGAGGAGCAAAAAAAAAAGTTGGAAAATGCCAAAAGAAACATAAGGTTTTACTTTTCTTCATTTTGCTCCAAGAAAGCTTTTGATAACCCAAAAATTTCAATTCTACATCTGCACAAAATAACAAAACTAGCAGTTAAAAACAACAAAAAAGACATTTAAAATAGTGAGATTGCAGCACAATATTGTAACTACACAAAAACAGCAACATTAGTAGTTTCAAATGTAAACCTTATGCATTGCACACTTGTACCTTCATTCCCATCATCTTTGATCTCTTTTAGAAATACTTGTCACACCCCGATCCTTGGCGGAATCGATCAAGGCGTGATATATTGTTCAAAGTCTCATGACAACTATGTTATAATATGATTAGATTCAATTAAGTACTAAGTATGCAAACAAAATCCACAACATACAAATACAAATCCAAATACAACAACATTTATTACAGGAAACTTAAATAGTATTGTGGGTTTCTAAGGTACACCCTACTTTTCATCAACTCCATTCTTCAAATCTGCATCATGGGTAAAAACAGGTCAACTACGAGAGTTGGTGAGTAATCTAGTTTTATTAAAGAAAATTGTGAGTTTGAATAATTTGAAATTTGTTTTCTTTTGAAGTTGGCAAACAAGTGTTATTGAGATAACAATTTATAAATCAAAAATTGATTAACAAATGATAACAACAACAATAAGTCCTCACCCTATATATACATATAAGTATATATATAGGATGGAGCATCTAATCATCATACACACTCAACCACGTGCAATCAATCACCTTAGCGTCCCAAGGCGGGGTGGTCAACCCAATAGCGCTATTATTGTCCATAACGTACCTCAAGAATACGGGCATGGTCATGGAGATTAGACTAAAATTGATAATGCACTACAAGTACATGTAGCGTAAACAAACAATAATTATACAAATAATGATTCAAGTATAAATGTCCCAACAATGTCTCAATTGTGATAAAATAATAAAATAAAGTTGAAAACATATTAGAACCACATGATACACCCCAAAAGTATTGAAAAGTATAAAATACGGGGTAGATTACTCACATTAGTCCAATAAGGAATGCGCGTGTTGTACGATAGACGGCTCGGGTCAAAACGACGTGGAACCTATTATAATTAATAGTTTTGGTTTAGGAATCGATAAATAGGAATATAGTATTAATAAAATAATTTAGACACATATTATTATATTAGATGAATTAACAATTATCCAAATTTTGTTTTGAATATTAATGTATTTATATGTTAAATGAATTTTAAATTGAATTAATTACTTTGCTTAATTAATTTATATTTTCACTTTAGGCAAGATTTTAATAATTTATTATTACAATAATAACTAGTCAAATTATAAGTATTTACAGATTTTATATATTATAAACAATTATTTATATGAAATAATCATTAAAAATGCATTTTTACATGCTTAGATATTTAGGAAAATGGTTTTTAAATACTAAACTGTAATGAAACATTCTGAAATTATCAGAAAATCATTATTTCATAAAATAGTAATTACTGTAAAATTTTCATATTTTTCTTAACTGCTTTAGTATTTATTTAGTATTTTAATAATTAAACAACAACAAAATTCGAAACAAATAATGAATGATCCCTAAAAATTCTGGAAAACTAACCATAGTTTTCTAACATTATATTGAGCCTACTGTAAATATTTTGGATATTTTGGATTAAGGGAAGTATTTCTTATGTTTTTCATTATTAACTAATCAATAAAATCATAAATAATAGGAAAATATTAAGAGAAATTAATTAGACTTTTTATTTATGATTACCATGTTATATATGATATTCGGATAAGGTGTTATAATTTTTGGACATGTGTAGCTATTTATTATCAATTTAAACCATTAAATAAACATTAAATCAGGAAAAATACGAAAACATTCTTACAAAATTCTGTAAATTTATTCATGGAGTCTTTAATATGTGAATAAGGTGCGAAAATATAAAATCTAGTTTTTAACATATATAACTATATTTTGCAATTTATTTATCTACAACAAAATAAAATACAAAATAAGCATCAAACTGTAATATAAATGCATGAAACTTTATAAATCCACTTTACTCAATATATGGGTTGTTCCAAAATATTCCCAGAATTTATTGATTGCAAAAAGTATTTTATGTGAATTATTGCCTTATTTTAGTGCAATAATTATAGTAATTCAATAAAAATAAGTTATTTTCTGAAAATTTCCAGAACTTCTTATTTTATTGATGGGATCTTTAGAAAAATCAGGTTTATGCATAAAATGAGTTTTAGATATTTTGGTGGATTTAATTTGTTTCATGTATGAATTTGGAACTTTTAACAACTTACCTTGATGAATGCTTCAATAGGGATGAAGATTTGAGTATGAGAGCTTGTTCTTGGCTGGAAAATTGGTATTTCTTAGATGAATTTCGAGATTGAGAGGGAGAGAAAGGATAGAGAGGGTTTGAGTGGTGATGAGAATAATGTGTGGAGAGAAAAATGAAAGGAAAGATGATGAGAGGTGTGAGTGGGAGACCATGGGAATAACTTTTGACTTTAGGTGGTCCTCATAATTTCCCACTAGTACAAGCATCTCTATGTAATACACTAATTAATATAAGAATTTTATAAAATTTAATGTAGAGTTTATAAAAATAGAGTTTTATAAAAAAAATAGGTTATTATTTGATTATAACAATCTACTTTGATTTGAAGTTTAATTATAGTATTCAAGTTTGACTCTTTTAATTTAATTAGAGTATCATACTTTGATTTGATTTTAATATGGTATCATAATTTAATTTGATTATAGTTATAACGTTTTACTATGCTATTTTGCTATTAACGTCAATTTATATCGTATTGTATAGGTTTTGATCCTATTAGCGTCAAGTAAATCTTGAGTAGGGTTTATTAAATTTCCCAATTGGGTTGGGTTGACCCGAATCCATTTTAGGCGGATGTCACAGTCTCCCCTACTTTAGGAAATTTCGTCCCGAAATTTAAGAAGAGAGTACCTTAAGAGAAAAGTTGTGGGTATTTGGTACGCATTTGATCCTCACGCTCCCATGTATACTCAGGTCCACGTGCTGACTGCCACTTTACCTTGACCAGGGGAATGCGACTTCTTTTGAGTTGCTTTTCCATTCGGTCGGCAATTTCCAAGGGTTTCTCGATAAATTGCATTGTCTCGTCGATTTGGATATCCTCAAGAGGAACATGAAGGTTCTCGTCTGCTAAACACTTCTTGAGGCTGGCTATATGAAATACTGGGTGTACTTTATTAAGCTCTATTGGTAGATCCAACTCGTAGGCTACTGGTCCGATCCTTTTCAGGATTTTGAACGGGCCTACATAGCGTGGTGCCAATTTACCCTTGCGTCCAAATCGAACCACACCTTTCCATGGGGACACTTTTAACATGACCATGTCACCCACGGTAAATTCAAGCGGTTTGCGTCGCTTGTCGGCGTAACTCTTTTGTCGGCTACGAGCTGCGAGAAGGTTATTGCGAATCTGAGTGATTTTGTCGGTTGTTTCCTGGATAAGCTCAGGACCAACGATTGGAGAATCCACTGTTGCGCGAATCACGTGGGACTCGCCAATTTCATGCCAGCAAATAGGAGATCGGCATTTACGGCCATACAATGCTTCAAATGGTGGCATCTTGATGCTAGAATGATAATTGTTATTATAGGAGAATTCCACCAATGGTAAATGAGAGTCCCAGTTTCCTCCGAAATCTAAGACACACGCCCTCAACATATCTTCGAGTGTTTGAATTGTCCTCTCAGATTGACCATCGGTTTGAGGATGATAGGCGGTACTGAGATCGAGGCGGGTTCCCATGGCTTCTTGAAGTGATTGCCAGAACCGAGAGAGAAATCTCCCATCACGATCTGAAATGATGCTGAGAGGGATGCCATGCCGACTAACTATCTCATCGATGTAAATCTGAGCAAGTTGTTCGACCTTGAATTGTTCACGGATGGGAAGGAAGTGAGCAGATTTAGTCAAACGGTCAACGATTACCCAAATGCTGTCATGTCCCTTTGTGGTACGGGGAAGTTTGTTTACGAAATCCATGGTGATCGCTTCCCATTTCCACTCGGGGATTACCGGTTGGACCAATAGTCCAGAGGGTCGTTGATGTTCTGCTTTGACCCTGGAACATGTAAGACATTTGGCCACGAATAAAGCAATATCCTTTTTCATTCCCGACCACCAATAATTGGTTCTCAGGCCATGATACATCTTGTCAGCACCAGGATGAATGGAATATCGAGTTTTATGGATTTCTTCCATCAGGAAGGTACGAAGATTGCCGCGATCTGGGATCCAGATGCGATCTTGATAATAGAAAATACCATCAGATTTACTTTCCAACTCCCCATCAATTCCCGTGGGCATGTCATTTTCGGTAATTGCCGAGTGTTGGGCTCCTCGAATTCGGTCGCTAAGATTGGACAAGATAGGAGAACATATTAGATGAAATGCTTTGGCATGTTCTTTTCGGCTTAACGCGTCAGCTACGACGTTTGCCTTGCCCGGATGATAGCGTATTTCACACTCGTAATCATTTAGGAGTTCGACCCATCGTGTTTGTCTCATATTGAGTTCTTTTTGATTAAGAATATGTTGCAAGCTCTTGTGGTCGGTGAAAATTACGCATTTAGTGTCGTAAAGGTAATGCCTCCAAATTTTAAGAGCGAAAACCACGGCACCGAGCTCCAAATCATGAGTCGTATAATTCCTTTCATGGATTTTGAGTTGTCGCGATGCGTAAGCTATAACCTTTCCCCTTTGCATCAAAACACAACCTAGACCGAGATTGGAGGCATCGCAGTATACCACAAAATCTTCGGATCCTTCAGGAAGTGTAAGAATCGGAGCGTCACACAATCTTTGTTTAAGGGTTTGGAAAGCGTCTTCTTGCTTGGGTCCCCAATCAAATGGCGTACCCTTGCAAGTGAGAAAAGTAAGCGGTAAAGCGATCTTTGAGAAATTTGAAATGAAACGCCGGTAATAGCCAGCTAAACCGAGGAATGACCGAATTTCCTTGGGGTTACGTGGGGCTTTCCAATTCTTAACTGCTTCAACTTTTGCGGGATCGACTAAAATACCCTTGTCGCTTACAATATGACCGAGGAATTGTACCTCATTTAACCAAAACTCGCATTTCGAAAATTTGGCATAGAGCTGATTTCCTTGCAATGTTTGGAGAGTTAGACGAAGGTGTCTTTCATGGTCTGCCTTTGTCTTGGAGTAAATGAGGATGTCATCAATAAAGACGATAACAAAACGGTCGAGATAAGGTTTAAATACCCGATTCATCAAGTCCATGAATGCGGCAGGGGCATTCGTTAGGCCAAAAGGCATAACGGTGAACTCGTAATGGCCATAGTGGGTTCGGAAAGCGGTTTTGGGGATGTCTTCTTCCCGTACTCGAAGTTGGTGATAACCCGAGCGGAGGTCGATTTTTGAGAAACATGAAGCTCCTTGAAGCTGATCAAAAAGGTCGTCGATCCGAGGTAACGGATATCGGTTCTTGATGGTCAATTTATTTAACTCCCGATAATCGATACACATACGAAAGGAACCATCTTTCTTTTTGATGAAGAGAACCGGGGCTCCCCAGGGTGAAGTACTAGGGCGGATAAATCCCTTATCAGTTAATTCTTGGAGCTGACTTGCCAATTCTTGCATCTCGGTTGGAGCCAACCGATATGGAGACTTGGCTATGGGAGCAGCCTCAGGAACGAGATCGATGCGGAACTCTAGCTCACGTACTGGAGGGAGTCCAGATACGTCATCGGGAAAGATGTCGGGAAAGTCTCGTACAATCGGAATATCTTCGATCTTCTTTTCTTTGACCTTTGTTTCCACCACATGGGCTAAGAAAGCCATGTATTCTTTACGTAGATACGATCGAGCTTGAGTACATGACATAAGACTAAGTTTTTTTGAACGAGTCTCGCCATAAATACGAAGACTTTGACCGTCGGCAAGAGGAATACGAATAAACTTCTCGTAACACACTATTTCAGCATGGTTTTGGGATAGCCAATCCATTCCCACGATGATGTCGAACCTACCAAGTTCCATAGGAACTAAATTGACAGAAAATTTATGACCGCAAAAATCAAAAGTGCAATCTTGGATGACTGCATTGAGTGAAATGTTTTTTCCATTGGCGACTTCTACGGTAAAGTGTTCATCAAGTATCGTGCGAGGTGTGTGAAGTATGGGTTCAAATTCCAAGGACACAAAACTTTTGTCGGCACCTGAATCAAAAAGTACTGATGCGTAGCAGTCATTTATGAGAAACGTACCATTTACGACCTTGTTATCGGTCTGTGCTTGGGTTGCGGTAATGACAAATGCTCGGCCTTTGGGAGCTGGAACCTGCATTGTTGGATTTGCCTGGGCTTGAGTGTTAATGATATTGACAAGCCTAGGACACGCGTTTCTGAAATGGGTGGGGTCACCACAGTTGAAGCATGTTCCAGTTGGATACTGGGTTTGTGTTTGCTGATTTGAGGGTAGAGCGAATGGTCGCTGAGTTTTTGGTGCACGGCATGTGTCCGCCAAGTGGCCATAGCGACCACAAGTCGTACAAAGGCGACACGGGCTGGTGGACATATGGTGATAGTTACAATGGTTACAGAGGGGGTGAGGTCCGGTATACGGCTTTTTGTTTGGTTGGGTGACTTGGGTGATAGGAGCAGCAGGGGTAATAACAGCATGGTTGTGGTGATGGCTTTTCCGCTTCTTTTTGTCGTGTCGGTGTGAGGACTCGGACTTGACAATTAAGGGGGTCTCAGGGGTCGGCTTTTCAGTTGTCATCTTTGAACCCTTGCGTGGGAGGATACCATCGTTCATATTATCCTCGTTGAGTTGACCTGCTATTTCAATAGCGGATTCCAGAGTAGATGGCCTGCTGCTGGTCACCGAATCACGGATCTAGCGCGGTAACCCTTTGATGTAGCGACGTATTGCAGTTTTCGTAGGTTGAACCATGTGAGGTAGGAGTCTTGAAAGATCATAGAATCTATTAGTGTAGGCCGCGTTGTCTCCTCCCACCTGTTTCAGATTCCAGAATTCCTCCTCGAGAGTTTGCAATTCGCTGTCCGGACAGAACTTTTCTATCATGCGTTCCTTTAGTTTTGACCAGGTCATTCCCAAGGCAACACCCTCTCCTTTTGCCCGTTTTTCTAGGTTCCACCATGAGAGAGCATGACCTTGGAGGCACCCTGTAGCGTGACGGACCATCAGGTCCTCAGGGCACTCGCTGTGGATGAAAGTACTCTCCATTTCTTCGATCCATGTGAGGAGTGCGGTGGCACCATCTATGCCTTTGAAGTAAGGCGGATTACAGCTACGAAAATGCTTAAACGAGCAACGATGAGTGGTTGCTGGAGCTTGCGGCTGAAGAGTTTGAAGATGGGTTGCAATTGTTGGGATGACATTCGCTACCTCCTTAGCGATAAGGGCAGCTAGCCTCCGGTTGTTACGAGCAGCGTATGGGGGTCGTAATGCCATCTATGAGAAACACGCATATGGACTTGTGAGTTATTTGTAAATTGATTATGGAAATTAAGTTTGTAGACATTGTTGGGTAAAATGATTGTAAAAC
The DNA here is from genome assembly GCA_023525715.1 of Cichorium intybus. Taxonomy (NCBI): domain Eukaryota; kingdom Viridiplantae; phylum Streptophyta; class Magnoliopsida; order Asterales; family Asteraceae; genus Cichorium; species Cichorium intybus. Next base: position 126,677,322 of record CM042011.1, on the reverse strand, counting down.
ACTTGTTGGGCCATGGTTAGGAGTGTTGGGCACCTTTTGGGCTTTCCATGGGTACTAAATGTGAAGCATGTAGCAATTGCGTGGGCCCCCACAATACTAAGTTTTCACATGTTTTTCCCACTTCAAGGTCCATTAGGGAACTTAATAGTCCAATGAGTTGGCCATTTTGGAGTGTATCCTTTCGGATACGTTTGATAAGGTCGGGTATTTTGATGGCTCAAAAGTAATGTGAATGACGCGCTTTGGCCTATAGGTTTGGGAACTCTCGCCTTTGGTCCCCAGGTAAGCAAACTGGTCCCTCGGTTGATTGGGATGTATACGAATGCTTACCTAGTCAGGACTTTCGGGCTACCGGCACCTCCCCCTTCCAGTTACTACGCGTCCATTACTTTGATCCTACCCAACTAGAGTGGATAACTTTTAATTTCCTATGAGCTCTAAGGAATATATATGTATATAAATTTTTATTTTGAAACCATTTGAGTATGTGTGTGATTTTAAGAGAAAGAGGAGAAAATTCACAAGTGTATGCACACATATAAGTGTCGGGAATAATACGTAAGCACATAAGGGAGCAATTAGCACACAAAGGTATTCCTAGGATTTTCTAAGTGCGAATTGCTTGCAGTTGTGTGTGCATTTTATAAACTAGCATACGAGAGGACCCTAGAGGCTATAGACGAGGTCAAGGCAATTAACCTAATTCCCTATAGTCAAGGGCTCTGATACCAATCTGTCACACCCCGATCCTTGGCGGAATCGATCAAGGCGTGATATATTGTTCAAAGTCTCATGACAACTATGTTATAATATGATTAGATTCAATTAAGTACTAAGTATGCAAACAAAATCCACAACATACAAATACAAATCCAAATACAACAACATTTATTACAGGAAACTTAAATAGTATTGTGGGTTTCTAAGGTACACCCTACTTTTCATCAACTCCATTCTTCAAATCTGCATCATGGGTAAAAACAGGTCAACTACGAGAGTTGGTGAGTAATCTAGTTTTATTAAAGAAAATTGTGAGTTTGAATAATTTGAAATTTGTTTTCTTTTGAAGTTGGCAAACAAGTGTTATTGAGATAACAATTTATAAATCAAAAATTGATTAACAAATGATAACAACAACAATAAGTCCTCACCCTATATATACATATAAGTATATATATAGGATGGAGCATCTAATCATCATACACACTCAACCACGTGCAATCAATCACCTTAGCGTCCCAAGGCGGGGTGGTCAACCCAATAGCGCTATTATTGTCCATAACGTACCTCAAGAATACGGGCATGGTCATGGAGATTAGACTAAAATTGATAATGCACTACAAGTACATGTAGCGTAAACAAACAATAATTATACAAATAATGATTCAAGTATAAATGTCCCAACAATGTCTCAATTGTGATAAAATAATAAAATGAAGTTGAAAACATATTAGAACCACATGATACACCCCAAAAGTATTGAAAAGTATAAAATACGGGGTAGATTACTCACATTAGTCCAATAAGGAATGCGCGTGTTGTACGATAGACGGCTCGGGTCAAAACGACGTGGAACCTATTATAATTAATAGTTTTGGTTTAGGAATCGATAAATAGGAATATAGTATTAATAAAATAATTTAGACACATATTATTATATTAGATGAATTAACAATTATCCAAATTTTGTTTTGAATATTAATGTATTTATATGTTAAATGAATTTTAAATTGAATTAATTACTTTGCTTAATTAATTTATATTTTCACTTTAGGCAAGATTTTAATAATTTATTATTACAATAATAACTAGTCAAATTATAAGTATTTACAGATTTTATATATTATAAACAATTATTTATATGAAATAATCATTAAAAATGCATTTTTACATGCTTAGATATTTAGGAAAATGGTTTTTAAATACTAAACTGTAATGAAACATTCTGAAATTATCAGAAAATCATTATTTCATAAAATAGTAATTACTGTAAAATTTTCATATTTTTCTTAACTGCTTTAGTATTTATTTAGTATTTTAATAATTAAACAACAAAAAAATTCGAAACAAATAATGAATGATCCCTAAAAATTCTGGAAAACTAACCATAGTTTTCTAACATTATATTGAGCCTACTGTAAATATTTTGGATATTTTGGATTAAGGGAAGTATTTCTTATGTTTTTCATTATTAACTAATCAATAAAATCATAAATAATAGGAAAATATTAAGAGAAATTAATTAGACTTTTTATTTATGATTACCATGTTATATATGATATTCTGATAAGGTGTTATAATTTTTGGACATGTGTAGCTATTTATTATCAATTTAAACCATTAAATAAACATTAAATCAGGAATAATACGAAAACATTCTTACAAAATTCTGTAAATTTATTCATGGAGTCTTTAATATGTGAATAAGGTGTGAAAAATATAAAATCTAGTTTTTAACATACATAACTATATTTTGCAATTTATTTATCTACAACAAAATAAAATACAAAGTAAGCATCAAACTGTAATATAAATGCATGAAACTTTATAAATCCACTTTACTCAATATATGGGTTGTTCCAAAATATTCCCAGAATTTATTGATTGCAAAAAGTATTTTATGTGAATTATTGCCTTATTTTAGTGCAATAATTATAGTAATTCAATAAAAATAAGTTATTTTCTGAAAATTTCCAGAACTTCTTATTTTATTGATGGGATCTTTAGAAAAATCAGGTTTATGCATAAAATGAGTTTTAGATATTTTGGTGGATTTAATTTGTTTCATGTATGAATTTGGAACTTTTAACAACTTACCTTGATGAATGCTTCAATAGGGATGAAGATTTGAGTATGAGAGCTTGTTCTTGGCTGGAAAATTGGTATTTCTTAGATGAATTTCGAGATTGAGAGGGAGAGAAAGGATAGAGAGGGTTTGAGTGGTGATGAGAATAATGTGTGGGGAGAAAAATGAAAGGAAAGATGATGAGAGGTGTGAGTGGGAGACCATGGGAATAACTTTTGACTTTAGGTGGTCCTCATAATTTCCCACTAGTACAAGCATCTCTATGTAATACACTAATTAATATAAGAATTTTATAAAATTTAATGTAGAGTTTATAAAAATAGAGTTTTATAAAAAAAATAGGTTATTATTTGATTATAACAATCTACTTTGATTTGAAGTTTAATTATAGTATTCAAGTTTGACTCTTTTAATTTAATTAGAGTATCATACTTTGATTTGATTTTAATATGGTATCATAATTTAATTTGATTATAGTTATAACGTTTTACTATGCTATTTTGCTATTAACGTCAATTTATATCGTATTGTATAGGTTTTGATCCTATTAGCGTCAAGTAAATCTTGAGTAGGGTTTATTAAATTTCCCAATTGGGTTGGGTTGACCCGAATCCATCTTAGGCGGATGTCACAATACTCATTTTTCTTAACTCTACAATCAATAAAGACAAAGTTAATAATTCAAGATTATAAGTTTAAACTAATTAAAGATGAACTAAAATACCTTCATCAATTTCCTGTATTTGTTCCCAATCTTCTTCAACATCTTGATTTGAGCTTATACGTAGCCAATCTTGTGTACATATTAAACCTTCAACAATATTCGAAGTCAAAGAACTTCTAAATGGGTCCAAAACTCTCCCACTTGTGCTAAACACCGACTCGGAAGCCACAGTTGAGACAGGGATCGCCAATAAGTCTCTAGCCATCAATGATAATATAGGAAATCTCGGACTATTTACCTTCCACCATAACAAGATATCGAACTGATCAGAATCTTCTTCAACACCTTCTTTCAAAAACTTCTCCAACTCACTCTTTGAATCCATTGTTCCACTAATCTCCATTTTCAACTTCTCCCTTAATTTATTCCTTATGGTAGAACTTGACACGGAATCATCGTTTGTTGAACGTTTCCCCAAGATTGATGAAGAAGTACAAGAGGCGGTTGTAGAACTTTGATCATGAATTCTCACATATTCATGATATAATTCTTATAAAGCATCCTCTACAACTTTTTTCATTTTCTCCCCCTCCACTTGCCCATATACATCATTTAGTAAAATACTCATGTAAACAAGTTTGTTCCTTGGATCAAGTACAGAAGCAACATATAATAACATGTTCGTTTTTTTTATATCGCCAAAGTACTTGTCAACTTTTTCTTTCATTACTTTTGCCATACTAGAAAGACCCTCATCATTAGTATCATTGATGCATTCTTTCAATAGCACAAGAATAGTGACAATATCATCGATAAGAATGTGTGCTGTCACATAAAGTGTTACGGATACCTTTTTAGTAACATCAAAAAATTGTTTTAAAAATCGAGCTAGCTTCCTTGCATTTTCCCAATCAAGTGATGTCGGTACCCTTAACCCTGCTTTCCGAAGATCGTCCCCAAAATGCCCATCCTCACCATCGTATCTATTAAACGCTCTTTCATAAAATTGGGCTGTTTCTAACATCAAGTAGGTGTAATTCCACCTCGTCGGGATATCTAATACTAAATTCTTTGTGCTACCACATTTGTCCATTTCCGCATATCTTTTGAAGTTTTCTATTCTTGATGAAGATTGTCGAACCCATTTCACCGCACCTCTAGTATTGTTAACTGATTGACTTACAAATCCAATACCATCTTGCACAACTAAATTTAAAATGTGGGCTACACATCGTATGTGAGTCCATTTCCCTTTCAAAACACATTTGTCCCAATTCGAAAATATCTTTTTCAAGTAATCAATTGCAACATCATTAGAACTAGCATTATCAACAGAGATTGTCAAAACATTATCAATTCCCCATTCTAACAAATCCTTCTCTATTGCTTTCCCAATATCAACCCCACGGTGACTTGTTAAAAGAGAAAAATTTAAGACCTTTTTCCTTAACTTCCATTCGTTATCAACAAAGTGAGCCGTAAGACTCATATAATTTATTTTTTGCAAAGAGGTCCAGCCATCGGTAGTTAAACATATTCTACCTGTATTTCTTTTAAGTATATCATAAACTTTTTTCTTTTCATCAAGAAATTTCTGATTAACATCCTTGGTTACAGTAGCTCTACAAGGAATTTTAAACAGTGGTTGAGAAACACTAGAATAATACCTAAATCCTCTACCCTCCACAAATCTAAAAGGAAGCTCATCTTCAATGATCATGCGAGCTAATGCATCCCTATTTAATTTCTGATCAAATTTCCAAGCAAACATTTTTTTCTCATCATAAACATCTTGAAATGCAATTTGTGTTTGATCACTACTCATTTTTGACTTGTATATAAGACAATTTTTTAAATGGTTTCTAAGAGTGCTCGTACCATTTTTTGTTGAAGTAGTATACTCGTTGCCACAATGTTTGCATTTGCTTTTCTCAACACCGTTATCATCAATAAAGTCATCAAACTGACCCCAAACATCTGATCTTTTTTTGGATGATTTTCGTTTCACTTGTTGTGAATCGTCTTGATTTTTGTTGTTGTTTCCTTCAAGATCGACCACTTCTACATCCACATCTACCATCCCCTCTTTGTTGGATTCATTCCGATACATTGCAATTGTAAACCTACACCAAAAACACAAATTAGTTTACTGTTTAGAAGATAAGGGTTACAAAGTACAAGTTTTACCTTCTGAAAGTGAAAATATGGAAGACGGGAAAAAATATGGAAGAGGAATCAGAATATCCGTGGTTCTCTACGTATCTTTGTAAACCCTAGCCGGCTAGCCCTCATTCCTCACATTGATACTTTGTGGTGGCTGACATATGAACTCAGAATTGTGAAGAGAAATTCGACGCCGAGTGCGTATGGAGATTGGAATTTTGAAATCGCAAATCCGTAATCAAGGCATCAAATGTGTGTCTGAAGTCTGAACTATGAAGCTGTGTGCGTGCGTAAGGATTAAGGATCGCTAGGTAAAAACTGAGTATGGATAATATAGAGAGGAAAACAAATGAACGGTAAAAAAAAGGCCATCTGAAATCTGAATCCTAAATGGGTTTTGGGTATAAGTCGAATTGCACTAATCTCAATTTTCAAATACTCAACTGGACATATGTCGAATTGGACTTAAATGACAATTGGGATTTATACATGATTATATATATACTTCATTGCAAATTTGCAACGTAAAATCTATTGGGACGTTAAAACTTAAAAGTTTCCTTTTAATATATATATATATATATATATATATATATATATATATATATATATATATATATATATATATATATATATATATATATATATAGGGGAAGGTTAAAATGAGAACGATTAAAAGGTTGAGAATGCGAGAATCATTCTGGACCAATCATTTTATAGGGATATTATAGTAAATTAACAATATGTCTAATTAATTAAAAATCCTAGATAATTATGTTTTTCCTATAATCATGGGATTTAATTACTAACTTTCCATGATTATATAGATTATGATTTCTGTTACCAAAAATGAATTAAATATTATTTATTTATTTATTTTTATTAATATATTTGTATGATTTAATTCGCAAATGAATAAAACATAATACAATTTTATAATTTTATTGGACTCAGTTTTTAACTAAATTTTTATATTGATGAAAAATATAAATATAATTTACCGGAATATTTATTCTTTAACCAGAATATTTATAATCATATATGAATAAAACATATTTTTAATCATATATGTATTCAGTTGTAATCATAAATGAATAAAACACAGTTTTAAGATTAAAATTACAATACAATTCTAATCGTAAATGAATAAAACACGGTTTATACCACAAACAATAATTAAAATACAATAGTTCTTTACTACCCTATAAACACAAATGAATAAATCATTTCATATGAAAAAAAAGTCATAAAATCCATCCCGAGGTCAGCACAGCACTTTTCTTGAATGAATCGATGCCCCTTTTTCTTATTGCTACCATCATACACAAAAATAAATAGTGGGCACCTGTGATAATTGTTATTCTTGGATTCACACCTGCAAAATAAAGACTAGTTTAGCTGTAATCACAAATGAATAAAACAATGTTAATCATCAATGATTAACACCATTCATCATCAATGATTTATACTTAGACAGTTAATCAAACAAACATACATATATAGTATTAATCTTCATTGAATAACACTGCTCATCATCGATGATTATTATTACAATAAAAAATTAATCAAAATATGTTTGTTACAGTGTTAATCATTGATGATTAACACACGTTGACTCATTATTTTCAAATATAAAAGCATTTTTAAGTCTTAATCATTGGTGATTATAACTGATGAAGATTGTGATTTTCACTATGCTTACTCAAAACAATCAGATATTGAAACAATAATGGTCAAATGCAAGATATAAAACACACTTCTTTTGGATTAAGGCAATATATAAGATTCTACTTCTCATTTTGCCAAATGTTTTTTCAAAGTCAGAAAATACGTTCTTTGAGGCATTCTATCGAACACCTGGTATGCTTCACCAATTAAAGATTTTTTTACCAAACTTCTATACGGTTACATGCAGTGATGAATCTACTTATATCATCAAATCACAGAAAAATCAAACCAAACAATCAAGAACAAAAAAAACACAGAAATCGTTTTGAATGCACCGTGAAAGCAATATTGATGTCATTAAATAATATTTATGAATAACCATGAAAGCAATTTCATGATGACGACAACGAAGGGTTCAAGTTGCAGATGGTGATCATGGATTGCGATTAAAAAGAGTAAGGGTTTTTACCATCTTTAACTTGATGGCGGTGGAGAAAAAGATGGATGAAAATAAGAACGAACCTTAGAGGGGCACTGATCAGGAACAGAAGCCATAATAGAGTCCAAAAACATGTCGATGTGAGCTTAGAGGTGGTATGATAGGGCTGCGAAGATCACCGATCGACGGGATTTAATAGCGCTTGAAGCTATGAACTTTAAATCGTCACTCTTTGCTATGGCTACATGACGATGACTACTCGGCGGACGATTTGGGGAAGACTGGAAATCGATCAGAGTTGCTGGTGGCGGTCTTTGCAAACAACAGGGGAGGCGGTGGTGATGCTAGGGTTGCGTAACAGGAGTAGAGATTAGGGAAGGAATGTGCCGGCATGTGTGAGAAAAACGATAAAACTCTCCATTTTTAATTTGCAAATAGATCGGAAATATAATCAGTTAGCTAAAATCAAGGAATCCATATAAAATTGGAATTACCAATAAACCCTTAACCGGGTTTTATTATACATTTTAGGATATTTTATATTTAAAAAATAAATAATTACCATAATAATCTAAACCATAGATCTTGAAAAATAAAGGGTCCAGATTTATTCTCATTTTCTCAACCTTTTCATCATTCTCATTTTATCCTACCTCTATATATATATATATATATATATATATATATATATATATATATATATATATATATATATATATATATATATATATATATATATATATATATATAAAATAAAAAATATATTAATTAATAATTTTTTCGGTTTTTTCGGTTTAACCAAATTAATTAAGTTTTAACCAAAACCAAACCAAATAAGGTATCCTTATTCGGTTAACCAAACCAAATAAACCGAAAACCAAATAACCCGAACCAAACAACCCAAACATCATTCAGTTCGGTTCGGTTATTCGGTTTCGGTTTTTTCTCACACCCCTAATCGAAGTAAAGGTGCATAACCATCAAGATAAATTTTGAGATTTTTATGCCATTTTCCGTATCCTACACATATCTTGTTACTCTAAAAAGTTATTTTAGAAGACGTTACGTGGTCAGGGATTTGGAGGGGCAGCCGTGTGTGTGACGTCGTATCAATACCCACCCCCGCCCACGCACTCCGACAATCTCTGGTACACTTCCTGTCCGCGTATTATTTCTGTTTTTCCACACCTGCGTTCACTTTTACTCTCCATCCCATCAACCGTGTGAGAGATGCATTCCAATAATTTTCCAAATTTCTCCATCTTCTATTTTTATATATTTTTAATATTAAACAAATTAACTACCAGAAAGAATAAAACAACTCAGCAACGGAAATAGAATGCTACGTTTTAAGCAGTTATTTATTATTTATTTTATTTAATTTAACTATACTTGATAACATAGATAATACAATAATAAGCATATACGTATGTGGCTTACCCCTTTTTTTTTTTCTTTTACTTTTTTTTTGTTTTGTTTTGTGTGTTTGCCGATTCTAATTTCTAAGAATAAAAAAACAAAAATGACATAGTTACTTGTCTTATATTCCTCTCATCTCTCAAAATGGTAATTCTTAATTATCTCTTAGTTTTTTAATTAAAAAATAATTTTAAATAAAATAAACAACTCAATTTCAAAATAAAATATTTCATTATAATAGATAAATTAAAGACAAAACTGTAAAAATAGTCCCTTTGATTTGTTGTTTTTCGTGGTTCTGGTCCAAACATTTACAAATTTGTATGGATGAACCTTTTCCAAATGTTTCTTTATGGAATTAGTCCGTGTTGAAATTGAAATGTCTATTTTATCTTTTAATTTCTTTTTTCTATTAATTTTAATTTTTGATTGATTTATTAAGTAAAAAAATAAAAACAAATAACACCACCACCTATCGGTATCACCCTCCTCCCTCTCTCTTCTCTCTTTTTTTCTCTCTCTCTCTCTCTCTCTCTATTCACCGTCTAGATTTTCTGGCTAGAAGCTTCCTTTTGATCGGTACCATCTTAAAATCCTAAATCAGGGTTCACCACAAGCTAAATCAGGGTTCACTACGGTCTTCATCTTCCGATCGAGGTCGGTACAGGGAATTGATACTATAAGAATGCGTCATTCCAGCCTTTTAGAACTAATCGTTTAAAAAACTTCAAAATCCCGAACAAAAGCCCACACTCTACTCTGATTGCTCTTGGAATCACCGTATCGGAGAACAGAACTCGAGGCTGACAAGCTTGAAAACATTTTGAGCAATTCTCAATACGTGTCAATTTGGGTTGGACCGAGAGTGTATGTAAATCGAATATATTTGGTGGCACCCTACATCGACTTCAAACATTTGAAAACCATAGAGAAAATCGTTCAAGTAATGAGGAAAGGGAGGCAAGATCTTTGCAATCTTCTAAGGGAAATCTGGAGGAATCCCCACATGAAAACAAAAACGAAAACGATGTGGTTGAGAAATTACTTTTGAATATGAACCACCCAACTGATTACAAACCACCATTGAACCACCTAGACCATGTTTCATACACAACCATCGTTTCTGCATTGTTGAACATTTCATACACAACCCAATCGGAGGAGGAGTAAGTAACATAGGGGTTGTGGGTTTCAGGGGTGTTCATCGGGTTGTTGCTACTAGAATGAGGGAATCAATGGTGACCAGAGGGGAGGAGAGGGTAACCGGAGAGGTGGATAAGGACTGATGGAGGTCACCACAGAGAAGAAGAGGGAGAGAGAGATAGAGAGAGAGAGAGAGAGAAAAAAAAAAGTGAGAGAGGGAGATGGCGGTGGTGATCTGGTTTCTTGGTGAGGGTGGCATTCCGTTTTACAATTGGAATGGGAAGAAGAGATGGAAGAGGGAGAGAGAATGGGGGATTTATTTTTTCTTTTTTATTTAATAAATCTGTTAAAATTCAAATTAATAGCAAAAAGAAATATAAAGGGTAGAATAGACATTTCAATGTCGATAGTGACTAAATCCATAAAGAAACCTTCGGAAAATGATCATCCATACAAATTTGCAAAGGTTTGGACCAGAACCACAAACCACAGGGACCATTTTTTTGCAGTTTTGTCTTAATTAAAACCTAATAATTTTAAAATTACATTAACTTAATTTAAATAAAATAAAATTTACTTAATAATTAAAAATTAGTAGCATCACTCTCATTCTTCTTCCTCGCCGTCGAACACTTTTATCGGTTGTATTCTAGCCCTTCTGTTTGCTAGATATTGTGAGGAAGCAATTGATACCGGCTCGTACGATGGTACAATTTCGTTCAGATCATACGTACATATCACTTTGTCTTCATCCTCCAAGATCATATTATGTAATATGATGCATGCGTACATAACATCTCTTATTTTCCTCAGATCCTGTAACACCCGGTTTCTCATACGAAGTACACCCAAAAATTTTCGAACAATTATACATCAAATGGGTATACTTGTACTCAAACCATGGAAACAAGATGAATCAACATAAATAATTACACAAATGGTCCTTATAAATCCGACCAGGCATTACAAATAAAATGTAACACGACTAAAGGACAGGCTCTAAACTTGTCCGTCTTTCTTTATTACATGCCTTCCCCTATCACAACTACATATACCCGCAAAACAACATAACACTCAAGTGTAAGCTTATAAAGCTTAGTGAGTAATCTCCAACCCACTCTGCATATGTATCTCAATGGACATTCTCATCCTCGTCTCTTGCTATTCTCATTAGCAAGTAATAATCTCCTCTTTATAACTGAAACCTGCAATCACATTAGTTTACAATGTCAGTTAATTATTAGTATACATCAACTCATCCATAAGTACCACAACTGGTACTGCTCGTAAACTCAATCACATTCTTAACAGTACACATTTTCACAATCAGCAATACTCAATATGTAATTCTCATAACTGTGACAATTTGACTTAAAGACTCTTTAACTCAACCATTACATCATATATTCTACTCTTATACTCAATATGGAATTTAATTAATCTCATGTTATCTACAGATGACATAATCACTCAAACTCTAATTTATCGCAATATCAACATAACACACACAAATATATACCACATATATATTACATACAACAAAAATATAACTATTTCTTAATACTTGAAAGTATTTACCTGATATCCGCTTAGTGCGTGAAACTCCCAAATCACGCGTATCAAACTCTCTTTCGCTAGACTTGGTTGTATCACCATAGTCTAAATCAATTCTCCAGTATCCACATTTATCTCAAAGATGTATAAATCAAAAGAGGAAAAAGGAGTATAAACGGTAAATATCAACTCTATATTTACTGAAGCCCCTAAATTCGCGGTTCTACTCATTCAACCGTAGGAACTCGACAATAATCACACCAATAGCTCAAAAGGCATCCACTAACAATCTACTAACAACATATTTAACAATATATAGCTAAATCACTGAAATCAAAGCTAGGGTTTCAAAACCCCCAAAACAAAGAAATCACTCACCTCGACGCATTAGGAAGCAAGAACACGTTTACGGGGTTAGATCCACGCTTCTATATGTTTCCCCATGAACCTCCAGGCTTCATTTCACTCAAAATCGCCATTTGAAACTCTCAAAATCGAAAAAGAATGATTTACCTTCGAAATGGGTTTGCTGCATATTTATATGGTCTGCAGGCGAAACCCGTTCGTTCAGTAGGTACAACAAGACCCGGGTTAAAGAACACGACCCGGGTTAATTCCTTTTGGTATTTTTCAAACTCAAATTTCTCCCAAAATGTCCTCTAACCGCACTAACACATATAACACCTTAACTAATCTTAATTAAACCAAGATTAGTACATAAGAGGGATTCCAACCTCTTCTCACTCATCAACAACTCAAAACTCGAAGGCAATCACAAGGATCGCCACACCTTTACGCTAAGCAAACTCATAGCTAGATCACTCCGACTATAAGGTAATAACTCTACTTACATTATAAAACATCTCAATTTAAAATGGGTCTTACAGATCCTAAGGTCGCGCTTGGTATTTGATAATGTAAAAGCGATGCCTAAGAACACCAAACACTTGTTCCACATCCTTCCTAGCTGCTTCTTGTGCAATCTTGAACATTTGTCGCTTTGGATCCATTGTGTAACACCCGGTTTCTCATACAAAGTACACCCAAAAAGTTTCAAACAATTATACATTAAATGGGTATACTTGTACTCAAATCACGGATCAAGATGTTATCATCACATGTAATTATACAAAAGGTCCTTACAAATTTTAACCAGGCATTACAAATAAACCAAAGACAGCTAAAGGACAGGCTCTAAACTTGTCCGTCTCTCTTTATCACATGCTCTCCCCTATCACTGCTACGGATACCTGCATAACAACATAACACTCAAGTGTAAGCTTATAAAAAGCTTAGTGAGTAATCATTATTAATCAAGTCTCAACACCCGATGTCTCTTTAAACTCATTCTCAACAAACTTTCTCATTCGCTCGTTGTAACTAAATTCATTTTGAATGGACTATCTCGGTCCCTCGCTGTGGTTAACACACTTAGCCATTTATATCAAAACAATATTAACACCTTATGAAACTCATATAACTTTTCTATTTCTACAATGAACAACTCAACGACAACATAGTTCAATTAAAGGAATTAGTAGGTAATTACTAACCTGTAACACATCTCATTATACATACCAAGGGTTAAAACAACACATATAAACTCATTCCACTTCAAACTCTATTTTAGCTCATAAGCCCTCATGGCTATATAAATTGACTCAAAACTCTTTAATGTGACTACATTAACATCTACTCAGTTTATACAATCAATATATATACTCAACTCGGTTGTTGTTATTCACATATAACAATTCACTCTACAATTGGGTTATAACAATAATAACTTAACATATATATATGTATTCAGTCTACTATAAGGTAGATTTCTACTCAAGTACATAAGAGTACTCACCTGATATTGGTTTAGTAAGTGGAACTCCCAAAACGCGCATACCGGACTCCTGATCGCTAGACTTGGTCGTATCACCATAGTCTAAATCAATTTCTCAATTATCCACAATTATCTCAATATCATTTATCTCAAATATGTATATCTCAAAAGAGGAAAAAGGAGTATAAACGGTAATTATCAACTCCATATTTACCGAAACCCCCAAATCCGCGGTTCTACTCATTCAACCGTAGGAACTCGACAATAATCTCACCAATAACTCTAAAGGCATCCACTAACAACCTACTAACAACGTATATCTCAATTTATAGCTAAAACATGAAGATTGAAAGCTAGGGTTTAAAACCCCAAAAACCAAGAAATACTCACCTCGACAAATTCGAAAGCAAGACCACGTTTACGGGGTTAGATCCGCATCACTTTACACTTCCCTACGAATCTCCGGCTTTAATTTGACTCAAAATCGCCTCCATAAGCTCTGAAAATCGATTTGGAATGTTTGTGGGTCGAGAAAATGGTTTAAATGAGGGCAAAATCGAATTTATACCCGCACGAAACCCGACCCGGGCTGTCAAACCCGCCCCGGGTTTTAATCCGCAATTCACCGCCTCAGACCCAGCACAGCACGGTCCGGGTTTTGTGACCCGACCCGGGTTACTGCTGAACACGACCCGGGTTTTGTAACCCGACCCGGGTTTGTTGATTTTCATTTTCTTTTGTTTCTTTTATCTCTTTTAGCATTCTACTTTTCTTTGATTAATTTTTAAACATCGTAACTCACGTTTTAACTCATCTATGCTCGTTTATATCAAAAGTTAAAATAACTCTACCATAAATTAAAATTACGGTATTACAAGTTCTTACCCCCTTCAAAAGATTCCGTCCTCGGAATCTCTTAGATTTGGCATGGCTGATACAACCATTTCACCACCGTAATCATGCAATCACGTATGATAATGACATTATCATCTCGTCATCTCACATGACATATATATATACTGTCACACGTTACTTACTCATAATATAGCTATAAAACTCAAGCTTCCTCGATTAACATTACAGTCAAAAACTTCCCTACTCTACTTTTCTTTCTGCAAAATCTTTACGCCCACCATTATTCTCGTAATATGATCTCTATAACCACATTGGTTGTTACCATTTCATATGGACAACCACTCACTCTTTCAGGGCACTCCCTTGTTATAGCTTTGCCGATACGAAGGTATTTCACCTCACTCTTCAAGTGATACTCCAATCATTATCATCACTTACACACACCTATATCTATGGTTCACATCGAGCCATATTCTCAGCGTACCATCCACTCTTTCTATAACACTTATCTCAATAACTATTTGAGATTCAACTTTCATTTCCAATCTCCTTAAATGGTTTACTCTAACTCATTAAAGAAAACGGTCTCACCGATTCCAAGCTCACATTCTCTCTTAATTTACTTCTCATATCGTAACATGTGAATAATTGATTTCTCATCAACATAGCTCGTAAATACTAGGATAAAAATTCAGAAATAACAAAATATTAGAAACTATCTTAAGTTTCACTCACGCCTCCTCTGAATTTGTTATTTAACTCTCGACACTTTAATCACACAAAATCCGTTTCAGTTGTCTCATCACCACAACCGACTTCAACTTCTCTGAAAACACATTCATCTCTGTTCCCTCCTCATTACACATATTAGGTTTTTACCCAATATACAACTAACAATCTTCCACCAATTAACTCCTTTTTATCTCAGTTCAACAACATACCTCATGTTGTTTCTCACAATGTACTCGCTTATTATATCATCTCTTATGTGGACAATTCACATCACGTTCTCACTCAATCGATAATCATTAGATTTATATTAAACTCAATAATTTATTTTCAAATAATTTATCAACGCAACCGCATATATTCCTCCTGACATACAATCAGTAAGGACTTTTCCTCTCGCCACTTCTCCGCCATTATCACCGTAATTTCTAATTCATCCGTATGACACCAATAGGTCATACGTATGGCTCACCGAAATCCCTATACACGACTCAAATAATAACATCTGTCACCGCAATCTCTATGGTGAGATCATATCTCATCACTCGACTAACTCATTAATCTCAAGAAAATAACCCAACGTTATTGTAACAAAATCTACTATTGATCATTTCATACGAATAAGTAGTTTTGTCATATTCATACTCACGCATTTATTTCACTGGCAGTAATTGGTTTGATTGCTAAGGAACGAATCCTATCAATCACAACTACAATTACTTTCTTTTTCTTTTAACTCATATCTTCTCATTATATATTTATAAAACTGTATTTCGTTCAACATGTAAGAAATCTCACACATACTCAACACGACTACATGATAAACACACATACTCACAATAACATTTCTCAATAGTATTACTCATTGTATTATCTCACAATACCTCTTTACTGTTTCTCAGCCTCTGATTCGTCCTCTTCTAAACCCGTAGGTTTCAAGCCACCCAAGCTTACTGCTACATTCATATCTATCCATACGCAAGGATAGTACATGTCTCATTACTCTACATCATCATAATGTACATGCCTGTCTACACACAAGCACAACACTATAGCACCACTCTGGCTCAACTCTTGGTACCCCGTACCATCATTTGGTCTCATCATTCATAGTATCTTACAGTACCCCGTACTGTTCTCCAAACTCACTAATCAACACTATCTCATAGTACTTCGTACCGTTCTCTGTTATCAGCACTCAACGCTGTGTTACGGTATCTCATACCGTCCTCTGATCAAATCATGGTACCTCGTACCATTTTCTGATTTCAATCCATCTCCTCTTCTACTCTAGGAAATTTTCCCTTACGGTCTCAAACCATATAGACTCACCGTTACTCCTCCTTTCGTTTGAGTCACAAAGATCTTCACTGCTCTAACCACAAGATACTCGTCTTGTGGTTCCATAGAAATATGTGGCCTCAACATCAGCTACTCAATATGTAGCCCCACGAAATATGTGGTCTCAATCACATTTACTCATTATGTGGCCCAACAAAGTATGTGGTCTCAACCACTTTACTCGATATATGGTCCCACAAAATATGTTGTCTCAACCATATTTACTCGATATATGGTCCCACAATTATGTGGTCTCAACCATATTTACTCGATATATGGTCCCACAATTATGTGGTCTCAACCATATTTACTCAGTAACTAACTCAATCTCTAAGCCAATAAGGCCTAGATGAACCACTCTAGGTTCTCTCAATTTATAACCACAAGGTACTCTTTATGTGGTTACTCAAGTGTCCTCTGATAACGCTGTCACAAATATCTCATTTTGTGACAACTCCAAACTACACAGTTCAAATTCTCAGTATGTCAACTCATAATCAGTTATCGTGTGCAATCAACTACACACTCACCGTCTTTCTCAACTCATACTCTTTTGGCTATCTCAGCCATTTATTTTGATCAATCACAAGTACTAGTCATGTGGCCCCACAGAATATGTGGTCTCAGTCACATAAGTACTCGTGCACAGAAATCTCATTTCATCTGTGAAACAATAAGCAATATATATATTTTCATTAGCAAGATCTCTCTTCTCTTGACTCGGAATCTGCAACCATATTAGCTTTAAAAACACTAGCTAATTGTTAGCAATATCAACTCAATCATAATACCATATGCAGTAATACTCATAGACTCGATTGCAATCTCACATATACTCATTTTAACAATCTATTAATCTCAATTACCTTATGTTGACATTTTTTTTTAAACAAAACTTTATAACACAATCATATCAACATTTACTCTAATTATACAACCAATATGCACTTTTGACTCGGCCACTTTTACATACTCATAACAGTTTACTCAGTCAAATGTTACAACAATAATCACAACATAGCAAAATCGTATATGAACTCAATTACAACATTTCTCATTGTTATAATAATCAATGCAAGAACATGTTACCTCAGTCACGCTAATATCTATTCTTCTCTATTAATCATTATTTATATATATTCATTATACACTCTCCTCCATGGTTGCTAAGTATTCGTCAAGCAACCACTTATAATCTTTATTTTAAAATCACAAAGCACTCGTTATGTGATATGTAAATCTTACCTCAAATGAACACGACGTTCTCATCTCGATGTCGGTTCCTCATAGCAACAAAATCTTGTTTTCTCATTAGTTGAACCTTGCGTACTTCGGATCTCAACTCTCGAATGTACTCGGCTACACTCACATGTCTAAATTCTTAGCTCATGCTCAGCTTATACTCATACTCTTTCTCATCATTAGTTGGAATTTCACCTCAACCGGGATCTCATCTCATCATCAGTTGGAATCTCGTCATTCTGGAATCTCATCTCACTTGGTATCTCATCTCGTATTCAGTTGACATCTCATTATCAATTGAAGTTCTCGTATTCTCATTAGTTGATATCTCATATCAACCAAAATTTCGTCTCATCATCCTCTGTAGGTCCAACCGAATGTGACCATTTTATCAACTCATCCTTCATCTGTCTCAATACATGTATTCACCCATAGAATATAACAAATAATAAATATGATAGAAGAGTTATACTCAACTCATACTCTAACGTCTGCAGCGGTATCTTTTCCAAGCATGTGATAGGGGCTCTCTCTCTCTTCTCGGTTCAAGTCTAGGACTCTACACTCAAAGACCTAGTTCGCTTAAACCATGCTCTGATACCAACTTGTAACACCCGGTTTCTCATACAAAGTACACCCAAAAAGTTTCAAACAATTATACATTAAATGGGTATACTTGTACTCAAATCACGGATCAAGATGTTATCATCACATGTAATTATACAAAAGGTCCTTACAAATTTTAACCAGGCATTACAAATAAACCAAAGACAGCTAAAGGACAGGCTCTAAACTTGTCCGTCTCTCTTTATCACATGCTCTCCCCTATCACTGCTACGGATACCTGCATAACAACATAACACTCAAGTGTAAGCTTATAAAAAGCTTAGTGAGTAATCATTATTAATCAAGTCTCAACACCCGATGTCTCTTTAAACTCATTCTCAACAAACTTTCTCATTCGCTCGTTGTAACTAAATTCATTTTGAATGGACTATCTCGGTCCCTCGCTGTGGTTAACACACTTAGCCATTTATATCAAAACAATATTAACACCTTATGAAACTCATATAACTTTTCTCTTTCTACAATGAACAACTCAACGACAACATAGTTCAATTAAAGGAATTAGTAGGTAATTACTAACCTGTAACACATCTCATTATACATACCAAGGGTTAAAACAACACATATAAACTCATTCCACTTCAAACTCTATTTTAGCTCATAAGCCCTCATGGCTATATAAATTGACTCAAAACTCTTTAATGTGACTACATTAACATCTACTCAGTTTATACAATCAATATATATACTCAACTCGGTTGTTGTTATTCACATATAACAATTCACTCTACAATTGGGTTATAACAATAATAACTTAACATATATATATGTATTCAGTCTACCATAAGGTAGATTTCTACTCAAGTACATAAGAGTACTCACCTGATATTGGTTTAGTAAGTGGAACTCCCAAAACGCGCATACCGGACTCCTGATCGCTAGACTTGGTCGTATCACCATAGTCTAAATCAATTTCTCAATTATCCACAATTATCTCAATATCATTTATCTCAAATATGTATATCTCAAAAGAGGAAAAGGAGTATAAACGGTAATTATCAACTCCATATTTACCGAAACCCCCAAATCCGCGGTTCTACTCATTCAACCGTAGGAACTTGACAATAATCTCACCAATAACTCTAAAGGCATCCACTAACAACCTACTAACAACGTATATCTCAATTTATAGCTAAAACATGAAGATTGAAAGCTAGGGTTTAAAACCCCAAAAACCAAGAAATACTCACCTCGACAAATTCGAAAGCAAGACCACGTTTACGGGGTTAGATCCGCATCACTTTACACTTCCCTACGAATCTCCGGCTTTAATTTGACTCAAAATCGCCTCCATAAGCTCTGAAAATCGATTTGGAATGTTTGTGGGTCGAGAAAATGGTTTAAATGAGGGCAAAATCGAATTTATACCCGCACGAAACCCGACCCGGGCTGTCAAACCCGCCCCGGGTTTTAATCCGCAATTCACCGCCTCAGACCCAGCACAGCACGGTCCGGGTTTTGTGACCCGACCCGGGTTACTGCTGAACACGACCCGGGTTTTGTAACCCGACCCGGGTTTGTTGATTTTCATTTTCTTTTGTTTCTTTTATCTCTTTTAGCATTCTACTTTTCTTTGATTAATTTTTAAACATCGTAACTCACGTTTTAACTCATCTATGCTCGTTTATATCAAAAGTTAAAATAACTCTACCATAAATTAAAATTACGGTATTACACATTGGGATGTGAATGACTTGATAAACACTCAATAATCACGATATATTCCATCAGCTAGATAATACCCGTGTTTGGATTGCGCTACATTCACATAAAACTGACACAATGGGTAGCCTCTATAAATGTCATTAAATATAGACTACTGGTCAAGAACATTGAGATCGTTGTTTGCACCCACAACACAAACATGCATGCCAAATCCATAAATCATGGGAGGCCACTGCCTTAAGGATTATGGAAGGGTGTCAATGATCGCCTCGTGTAAATGTTAGTGTATCCCACATTGGTGCGACACGGTCTTATAATTTTGTATATATGCTGGAGTCCCCTCTCTCTACAAGGGCTCTTTTGGAGAGACACTCTTGGGCTCCACATATGTTTACATGGTATCAGAGCCCGCGTCCCACACCCCTGTAACCTTATCGAGTCTACGTCTCTGAGGGGGAGTGTTAGTGTCCCATATTGGTGCGACACGGTCTTATAATTCTGTATATATGCTGGAGTCTCCCCTCTCTCCACAAGGGCTCTTTTGGAGAGACACTCTTGGGCTCCACATGTGTTTACAGTAAATTGGCCGGACCATGCATTTGGACAAGCAGCCCACTCTCAATGCATATAGTCACCGCTTCCAAGCATTTCGGGAAAACCATGTTTGCTTTCATGTACGGTGTATAACGTTTGAATTCGTTAAATGTTGGTTTACGCAAATATTGTATCGCGTAAAGCTGGATGATAGCACTAGAAAAGTCATAAACACATTTCCTAACGGTCCGCTCGGACATTTTTAAGTAGTCATCCCATAAATCAAATGCGGTGCCGGTTGCAATTTGACGGACTGCAGCAACACATTTTTGTTCCGGCGTGAAACCCTTTTACCCATTGCATTACATTTTAGTTGCAAACGGATTGCTTTCATTCAAGTCACGAAGTATACACTGAAAAAGTTTTTTGCTCATCCGGAACCTTCGTCGAAACTAGACCGCCGTGTATTACGCATGTTCAGCGAAATAGTCGCGTACAATGAGATCATGTGCAGCTTCACGATCTCTGTTTATTGCAGTTTTTCTTGTGAACCTTCGTGCACATTGGGAACTTTGCACAACATCAGCTATTATATTGACAGTTTCTTGGAGAAGTGCAGCGACTTGCATTGTCGATTCCAACAACCAATTATCGTCCGACGACGTTGACGAAGACGAATCAAATGAAATAAATTGGACATGATCCATTTGTCTTTGAAAGTGTATTACATAAGACGTGTTTATGGTGTAAAATAATAGAGTAAAAAATCTTGTGGTGTGTGTTCCCTGTGGTTCCCCTTCACCTTCCCGCACCTTTCCCCTTACGCACATTAGAGGGGCCTTATGATACAAAACAGTTATTGATCACAAAATTAAAAATGACACTTAAAAAACAAAGAAACAAATGGTTTTTTTTTTTTTTTTTTTTTGATAACCGATTCAAATAATCATTTAACATATAAGATTTTATGGCTCCATAAATCATTAGGTATTTAGGTACACCAGAGTACTTTCTTTCGTGCCTTGGACGGTAACAATCATATAAGACAACACTTTGTATAGTAATTATACCACACGTATCTACTTAAAGTATCAACCAATGTCCAAATTTTAATATTTTATACATGACGACGCCAAAATTATACCAAATTATCGAATTTTAGTGTGACAATTATTTTACCTTTACAAATATTAATGTATGCGAATGCGATGAATCACAAATAGCTAAAGTTAAATAATGAACTTATGAAACATATCATGTTTTTTAGTCTGTTTTTATTTTTCATGACGTAGACATATTCCACACAGCCTGACATATGAAACACCATCTTTATATAAAACACATAAAGTTGATCATTCTCTGTTAAAAGATAAAAAACAACTTAAAAATAAGTAAACACTTTACTCCTGAATCAACTTTTGTAATTTAAATGGTGATGAAACAAGTCAAATAGTATATAATGATAAAACAAATCAATTCTTAATAGAAAAGTATTTAGTCTCTATCTTTTAACATTTACACATAAAATAATTAACACAAAATTGGCAAAATTTAACATAAATATTGATTGTATAAAATAAGTAACCAGGGCCGTTTCAAGCTAATTTGGGGCCCGGTGCAAAATAGAAAAATGGGGCCCCTAATAATATCTTTCTGTTATAAAAGAGGGTTACACCTCCGAAACTTTTTATTATTTGAAAAAATTATTACAATTGAAGGCTAGGGACTCTCGATCTATGGAAATGAAAAAAGCTATGAGACATGCCTCATGAGCCAAACAACCTAACAACTACATATTACAATAGAATAAAATAAAATAAAAAACTAAAACTAAAGTTTACATTTTTGAGCTTTCTTAGATGCAAAATTATCAATAATGGTATCAATATCAATGTTGTCTAACATAATTTTCTCAATGCATAACATAGCCAACCCATTTAATCTTTCTTGTGACTTTCGATAGCACTAACTAAACTTTCGGCTTCACTTTTTGATAATGCATCATCACATGATTCACCCAATGCTATCAATGCATCTCTTATTTGAGGAACTTGATATCTAATAGTTTTTACACTTTTAATGCGACTCTCCCAACGTGTATTACATAGTGATTTTACGGTTAAATTAGAAACATTATCAAGTAATATTTTCCATCTTTTAGTAGAGCTCGAAAAGACACATATATACGTTGCACAATTATAAAAAATGAAATAGCCTTAGCACAAGAATGTGCCATATCACTAACCGTAAGGTTAAGACTATGACAAGCACAAGGCATATAAAATGCTCTCGGGTTAATATCAAGTACTAGTTTTTTAACCCCACGATGTTTTCCTTTCATGTTAGAACCATTATCATAAATTTGCCCTCTTACATCATCAATATTAAGACCAATTGATTTAATTGCATCTTTTAACACATTAAAAAGTGAAAGGGAAAGAACTCAAAAAGTGAGAAACTACCTGCAATGTCAATGAAGAAGCAAAAAAACAGAGCTCTGTAAACAATCAAGCAACAACAACAAAATCTGTAAACAATCAAGCAACAACAACAAAATAAATCAATAATCAGACCTCCAAATACAAAACAGAAAAAAACATACTCAAGATTCAAGAATCGATACTCAAGAATCAATTGTATAAACAGAAAAAAATCCTTATTATATAAACAAAAAAAGATTACAGATGATAAACATACCCAAGAATGAAGAATCGATTGCTTGGTCTGTTTGTACTTGGTCAATCGATTTCGATATCAGGTGCGATTGCTTGGTAGAGTGAAATTAGAATTCTATCACTAATCAGAAATAAGAAATCAGAATTCGATTAGAGAGGGAATCAGGGAAATCAAAATCGAGCAGAGGCAATAAAATCCGAAATCAAGAATCGAGCAGAGGGAGAGTAAAATCAAAAATCAGAATCGAGAATAAGTAGAATCGATTACCGTTTAAGATGCCGAATACTAATCATTGCTATGGTCCTATGGATTGTCGGATTGAGCGACGAGCGTTCCCCTGGTGAAACGTTTGAGATACCAAGAATTAGTTGGGAAGGTGAATTTAATGCCTAGAATGATCCGATTAGTTTCGCCTAGAAGGAATGATCGGCTTATGCAAAATTTGGGTCTTTTCTGATTTTTTTGGGCCTTTTCTTGTATCAAAAAATTTTTGGACCTTAAAGTTTCAGAACTAATATAAGAGCTCTATATAAAGGGGCCTAGGAATTTGGGGGCCCTAAGAATTTGGGGGCCCGGGGCGGTCGACCACCTTCTCCATGCGCACGCTGCGGCCCTGTAAGTAACTATAACAAGATCTTAGCCCGACTAAACACCATTAACATAAAAAGACAAAGAAAAATATAAGATTTGTTAATATACACAATAAATAGAATAATTTAGATAACTAACAAGTCATGTCCAGTAATTCATTATATATCCACCTAATTTTCAAAAAAACATATAACGGCTGCAATGTATAACTTTACCTGATAGAGAAAAACAAATAATTTAGTCCACAAGTGATAGCAGAATATTCCTGCTCCATTTTGCACATTAACAACATATATGTTAGTGTATACGTATGAACGTTATATTCTCTGCCCAAGTCTTTCTCTGGAAACAATTTTGTAAGCCCTTCGTATCCTATATATTATGATAATGGCCCTGGTTTATGTAAGGATTTGTGATACTTCTAATAAATTCGAACACGATAATAAATATGCGGATAACAAAAGAATACAATGATTTAAGTGGTTCACTTGATCAGAGTAATCAAACTATTAACTATGGAACTAGAGAGAAATTTTATTGATAATCTTCAATAATACAGATTTCAACATGTATACTAGGGTTACAAACAATGAAACGTATTTTTAGAGATCGTCTAATCTAATTTCTCTTGGACTATAGCCATAGGCCTACCACCGACATTAGCTGCCCAAGAACATACTAACTTGGTCCCCAAGAAATTAGACATACCGAGGTCATGCTTATACTAAAGGTTCGTCATGTTGCTCTTCTACCAACAACATCTGCTCTCATAACCAGGTCCTCTAATCCTCCAATCGAGGTCCTCTAACTGAGGTCTTATGTTGGCCGAAGCCTCTCTTCCGATCTCTTCTGATTGGAAGCCTCTCTTCAATATCAGACTCCACATCTCAACAATCTCCCACTTGGAGACTGATCAACCAATATTTTGCCAACCAGGCTTGCAACCCTAAACCTCTCTTTCTCTAGTCCTTTCCTTCGCCCTACTTCTCTGGAAGGCTAGTTGAAGCTATGCACAACTTTAATTTTCCGTTGTCACTACCTTGGTAATCATGTCTGCTAGATTCTTCGTACCAAGGATTTTCTTCAATTTCAAGGTCTCATTACTTATCAATTCTCGGATAAAGTGATACTTCATGTTGATGTGTTTCGTTCTTCCATGAAACACCTGATTCTTTTCCAGGTGAACAACACTTTGGTTATTGCAATGCAGGAAACAGTCTTCTTGCTGCAAGCCTAACTCTGAAAGGAAGTTCTTCAACCAAATAAGCTCTTTGTTAGCTTCTACTATAGCCATGTATTCTGCTTCGGTGGTTGAGAGAGTAATACTATTCTATAGTCTTGACATCCAACTGATTATTATTCCTCCAATTGTAAACACATAATAAGTAGTGCTCTTTCCCGAATCCATACATTCCCTTAAACCTGCATCAGTGAAGCCTTCTAGGACGTCCTTATGCCTTTTGAAACATAAGGTTGCATCTGAGGTTCTTTTCAAGTAGCACAACGGCCACTTGACTCCTCCACACTGCTCCCTTCCTAGATTTGACATAAATCTACTAACAACTCCTGCTGCATAAGCAATGTCTAGCCGAGTGCAAACCATTGCATAAATCAAGCTACCAACTATTGATACGTACGGAACCTTAGCTATTTCTGCCACGGGTTCCTTTGTCTTTGGGGATTGTTTCTTGGAGAGTTTCAAATGAATCCCAAGAGGAGTACTTCTGGCTTAGAATTTGCCATGTTGAACCTCTTTAAAACTTTTTTGATATAATTCTCTTAAGAGAGTTTTAGAACCCTTGAAGCTCTATGTCAGACTATGTGACAACGCCTAGTGATATCAAGCATTTTAGGCGTTGTTGAGCCATGTTCTTGATGAAATTATATCAGATATGTCTGGGTATTCTCACTTTTCGTGCCAGGACTTGTTTGGAGAAAAAGAATGGAAACAGGGACTAAAAGCGTGCAAAAGGAAGAAGTTTGGAAAAGAATAAAAAATCAAAGAAACTCGTACGCGCGCCGCGGATCTATGATACGCGCGACGCGGTCTTAAGGCGGTGTAACACATTCAAATGCCGAAGAAACGGGAAAAGATTAGTACGCGCGCCGCGGATTCTTCATCTGCGCGGCGCGGTTGCAGGAAATTTGCAAATATAAATAGATACAATTTCAGCCGAAAACCCTAGCAAAGACCGGGTGTAAAATCGACCTTGAAGCTCTTTGACTCCAAGAATTCGTTCCAGCAACTTCGCAATTGGTATTTTCATGTTTTGGATTTTTATTTCATTTAGTTAGATATTTGTAAGCTTTAGTTTGTATATTTGGGAGTGACAACCATTGATACCAAGCTTAGGTTTATGTTTTAGTAGTGTTTGGATACTGTTTTGAATGTTTTGAATTCAGTTTGGGTTAATGAAAGCATTTGGTTACAATTAATCTTGGTTTATGAGTATTTTGGTGTTTTGGATGTGTGTTTGTGTTTGAATTATTTGAATTGTGTTTGGATATTGCTTTGGCCTTGTTTGGAACTGTTTTCCTTTGCTGAAATCAGTAGCCAATTAGGGTAGATTTGGGCATTGGACTTTAGCTAGTAACTGTTCAGTCAGAACCTTAGTTATTAGTTAGGTTATGCCTTGTTTGGTTTGGATGCCTTTGTTTGCTTCTGATTCAGAGATGCACTTCTGATTTCAGAAAGTGACTAGGTTAGGTTGAGTTGAGCTTAGCTTATGCTTGGCTGGACTTTGTTTGGTTATTATTTTTGGATAGTTGAGCATTTAGAAACTAGATCTTCCGACTGTAGCGTGACACTACTAGTTGGTAATCTGTCATTTAGTCTAACCACGAAGCTCCTGCGGATCGACCATGACTACCACTGTACTAGTGTGTGTAAGGTTTTTCTTTATTTTTGACCGCACGACGACCTAGGCATGCCAAATTTTGGCGCCGTTGCCGGGGAGCTGTGCGCTTAGATTAGGTGATTTGTTGGATTAGTTTCTGATTTTTGATGTTTGATTTTAGTTTGCTGATTTTTGGTATGCATACATCCTTATGATGGGTGATTACATGTACCCGGATCAGTATTATGAAGATTATGAAAATCTGGCCGACACCTATTACGAGGATGATTGCTACAATGGATCACCCGATGACATTGGATGGCAGACCGAGGAGTCATCTCAACCTGAAAATTCTGTAACTTGGGCCCAACTTTGGGTACTCTTGTATAACAATCACCAAGAGCAGAAGGATCATGCTGAAGCTCTTGAAAAATTGCAAGCTTCTTTAGATAAGATGGAGGAAAATTGGAAATGTTCACCACCTTCGCCAGAACCGGAGGTGAGTGATTTTTATACCAATGATAATGTGTGTGAACTTGCATCACCTGAATATGTGATGGAAGGGCATGCACTGTGGGAAAATCAAGAGACCATTGAGATGGTCGAAACGGTTGTTGAAGAAGAGGTTGTAAGTGACAAAGCTACTTCGGACTCAGCAACCTTTGAAGTTTTTGATGTTTTTGAAAGTATTGATAATGTTGATCTAGTGATGTGTGAATCTGTACCATCACCAGACAATTTGATTGATGAGGATGTTGTGGAGGGGGCTGTAAGTGACAGTACAGACCCCAGCCCAATGATCCCCGAAATTGTTGATACTATTGGGGAAGGGGGTGTAGATGACAATACTACCCCTGAACCTAGAATTTTTGAAAATTTTAAGTCTTTTGAAAGTAAGGATCTGGTGATGGGTGACTTTATACCACCATCAGATCAAACCAGTCACTCACTCTTGGTTCCGATCCACCTGTTGGACGATGACCAAGAAGTCGATACTGACGAGTTAATATTTGAAAATAAAAAACATGATTTTATCACCACTCATGATCCATTCATGAATGGAAAATTAGATGTGATCAATACCATCGATGAGGACATATGGAAGCATCTTGATATGTTGCCTTCCGATCCCACTCGATTGGAAAATCTCTACTGGCATTGCAAGCCAAAATTGCAAACTGAAGATAGCACGTGGGACACTAGCAAAATGAGATCTATAAAACAACTACTAGGAGCGGCATTGGGCGCGCTTCACGTCAAGCCAGTGATTTTGAAGAGATTTAGAAGGAAGGACCGAGCTTGGAGGTTCAAAGCTACTTCCAAGCACTCGCGGGAAAACAGCTGGAGACGGCAACTGGGCAGCAGCAGGAGAACTAGCAAGCCATTCGACCCAAGAAAGTTGGAGGAGTACCGGGTCAGCGAAGGGACGGTGGAAGCAGAAAAGAAACAAGGAAGAAGGCATACGATCCACCGTAGCTGTAGAAGTACTGCACGTCTGGCTGAAGACGTTAAACTTAGCGCTTGTTGGGAGGCAACCCATCGTGTCATAAGTTAGGATCTATATTTCTTTGAATTAAGTATGAAAATACATCAATCTTTTTGCAGGTATTAGTGGTCTAAAATAAGTGTGGGGTCATGTGAGAAGTTTTGAAATTTTTGAAGACCGCGCCGTGGGTTTTTGAATTACGCGACGCGGGGTTGTAAACCAACCCGATGCGCAGGGGTTGATTTGGTGACAGGCGCGACGCGCAAAATCGTAAATCCGCGACGCGGGAATTGATCAGTCGGTTTCCTCGCTATATTAAGGTAAGCCGCGACTCAACCCAACCCCACACGACTCGGAGCTCTGATCGACAAATTTCTCTCGTACTTTTTCTTGCTCATTTTGTTTCTACTACCAAGGTACACTATTCTAACTATCTATTAGTTGTTAAAACTAGTAATTAGGTGGTTAATTTTAGTGATTTGCCCAAAATAGTTCAAAACTTAGGATCGCCAATGCTAACTCATAGGGTGTTTGTTTTGACAAATAGAGACACTAGATGAGTTAGTCGGCACTTAAGCTACCTTGTGGTATGATTAGATCGAGTTTTAGCAGGTTAAATTGCGAGTTTGATTCGGGGTTTTGCAAACAGCCGCTCACCGCGACGCGCCTTGCTCTTGGGCCGCGCCGCGGTGCAGCAGGGAAGAAAAGGACTAATTTTGCAAAAAAAAAATTTTCTTTTGTGGCTATGTATCTTTTTGCAGATGATGTTCAGATTAGAGCACGCTTTCCTCCAGTTCCCCGAGGGACTGGCTAGCTCCGCGGAGTACATTTCGCGAAGGGACGCGTTGACTAGTCGCCGGGTTCTCGAGGCGACGGTCATTGACAGGGATATACTGAGGGATGCGGGACTATGGGGTGCGATCGAGCCATTCTTACATCGCACCTGGACTCAAGAGGATGCTTCATTTACTTGCCGTGGCTGGGACAGGATCATGGCCACGGACGAGGACGTGGTCTACACCGAGCTGCTGTTGGAGTTTCTCTCCACGATCCATTTCGCTCCTCGGGCGTCAGACCCACGATCCAGGATTATACGGTTCCGACTGGGAGGTGCACAAAGGGAGTGCAACCTCCAGGAGTTTGGGAGGAGAGTTGGGCTATACACTCCAGCGGACCTCCAGCATCGCCATTTCACGCAGTTCTTCGGGGCGTGCATCCAGGGGCAGCCGGAGAGGTCCGACAACATAGAGATTTGGACACCACTGTCCAACGTTATGTACGAGGCGGGGACCTCGAGGGAGAGCCATCTCCGTGACCCACTTTACTGCCTCATGCACCGTATCGTCTCCACCTCCATCATGCAGCGGGAGGGGGGCGAGAAGGTGTCCGAGAAGGACATGACATTCTTTTGGGCTCTCCTCGACCCGTCCCGATTCCTCCACCTCCCCTTTGCCCTCGTAGTTGCCCTCTCCACTCACTCGACGGGAGCTTCCACTAGTAGTCCATTGGCTCGAGGGTATTTCATTACCCACCTGGCCCGTTCATATGGGATTCTTACTGCCCCCGTGGCTGCCTCCTTGACCGCTCTACCTCCATCTCGCACGACAGCACGCACTTTGGAGAGGATGCGGCTCATTGAGCAGCAACGCCCGGGGCAGTTCATCCGGGCACCTACAGAGCCTCCCCAGGCACCCCAGCCCGCATACACTCAGCCGGGCAGGAGATGCCGGAGACCAGAGCCAGCACCAGCAGCCCCGACAGAGCCACAGCCGCAGGAGGACCCAGCGGCCATGCACCGACTGGAGGCTAGAGTCACGAGGATCGAGGACCAGCTCGAGTGGATCGGGGAGGTACTCCTACAGATTGCATCAGCGCAGGGTCAGCGCCCCTGACCATTCCCAGTTAGGGCCCACGATCACGAGGCTGGACCTTCCAAGCCACCTGGTAGTGATTGATGTACTTTTTCTTCATTCTTTCTTTTTATATTTTTAGGGATATATATGTACAAAACTTATGACACCTCTATCTGTATATTTTGTTCATATTTTATTTTGTTATGTTTGCTTTTTAATTTGTTTGTTGAGTTATGCATGATATATCAAATGGGAAGGAGTTGTCTCAGACAAGTGTGGGGTCACCGTGCCCCCTCCACTTGTCTAGACCACCGGAGTGTTCACTGTAGCGCTACAACTCCGGAATACGAAATCAAGGATCCGTTTGTTCGCAATTATACCTGTGATATTGAGCACCAAGCAGTCTATCGTCCAAAAGGGGTAACTCTTTCTCCCTTGTTTTGAAATAATTTTTGTACAACGGGGACGTTGTACAGTTTTAAGTGTGGGGTGTGGATGGTCAAAAGATAAATTTTTTTTGAAATTTTTGCAGAAATGATCAATTTTTCAATTTTTAGCAATATTTTTCAAAATTTTTAATAAATTGCAATTTTGAATTGAATGGTTTGTGATTGTGATAGCACTAGTATTTTTCAATAAATACTGTTTATTTGTGATCATGCTATTAGTTAGTCAAATAAGTTGAGTTTTACGAGTTTAGAAGATTGAGCTGTTTTAGGATTGGAGTTTAGGAAGGAAAAGTCAATCTGTGGCCTTTGTTGTTCGAGCCGGTAAGTCTAAAATGGGTGGGACTTATGTACCTTACCACCTAAGATCGTCTGGTCTGGGATGGTATTTCTGAAAGCTCGCTACACAGACAACATCGAAAGTCATGGACAATTCCTTAATGGCCTTTAGAATCTGAATGAGTAAATGCACTTCATTGTGGACAAAAAATTTGTAATCAAGGGTTCTTTAGAAAGTCATGAATTCCGGAGAACAATTCAATTATGTTTTCACGAACTATTCCACTCTAACTCAAAGAACAATAAACTTTGAAACTGAACACAGTAAAAAATTATTTGATTCCTTATTATAATTTGTTAAAAACTCTCTTGCTTGGGGACAAGCAAGGCACAAGTGTGGGGTGTTTAACAACGCCTAGTGATATCAAGCATTTTAGGCGTTGTTGAGCCCTGTTCTTGATGAAATTATATCAGATATGTCTGGGTATTCTCACTTTTCGTGCCAGGACTTGTTTGGAGAAAAAGAATGGAAACAGGGACTAAAAGCGTGCAAAAGGAAGAAGTTTGGAAAAGAATGAAAAATCAAGGAAACTCGTACGCGCGCCGCGGATCTATGATATGCGCGACGCGGGCTTAAGGCGGTGTAACACATTCAAATGCCGAAGAAACGGAAAAGGATTAGTGCACGCGCTGCGGATTCTTCATCTGCGCGGCGCGGCTGCGGGAAATTTGCAAATATAAATAGATGCAATTTCAGCTGAAAACCCTAGCAAAGACCGGGTGTAAAATCGACCTTGAAGCTCTTTGACTCCAAGAATTCGTTCCAGCAACTTCTCAATTGGTATTTTCATGTTTTGGATTTTTATTTCATTTAGTTAGATATTTGTAAGCTTTAGTTTGTATCTTTGAGAGTGACAACCATTGATACCAAGCTTAGGTTTATGTTTTAGTAGTGTTTGGATACTGTTTTGAATGTTTTGAATTCAGTTTGGGTTAATGAAAGCATTTGGTTACAATTAATCTTGGTTTATGAGTATTTTGGTGTTTTGGATGTGTGTTTGTGTTTGGATTATTTGAATTGTGTTTGGATATTGCTTTGGCCTTGTTTGGAACTGTTTTCCTTTGCTGAAATCAGTAGCCAATTAGGGTAGATTTGGGCATTGGACTTTAGCTAGTAACTGTTCAGTCAGAACCTTAGTTATTAGTTAGGTTATGCCTTTGTTTGGTTTGGATGCCTTTGTTTGCTTCTGATTCAGAGATGCACTTCTGATTTCAGAAAGTGACTAGGTTAGGTTGAGTTGAGCTTAGCTTATGCTTGGTTGGACTTTGTTTGGTTATTATTTTTGGATAGTTGAGCATTTAGAAACTAGATCCTCCGACTGTAGCGTGACACTACTAGTTGGTAATATGTCATTTAGTCTAACCACGAAGCTCCTGCGGATCGACACTGACTACCACTGTACTAGTGTGTGTTAGGTTTTTCTTTATTTTTGACCGCACGACGACCTAGGCGTGTCACTATGCTCATGCCAAGTATTTGTTTAGCAGCCCTTAAGTCCTTCATCTCCAACTTCTTATACAACTGCTTCTTCAGATTGTTGATCTTCTGTCTGTCAGATCTAGCTACAAACATATCATCAACATATAATCAATATGACGTAAGAGGACTTCATATTCTTCAGGTAACAACAGTGATCACTCTCACATCTCTTGTTCCCACACCTCTTTAAGAAGTTATTAAACGTCAATTACCACTGCCCTAGAACTTGCTTCAGCCTATACAAACTTTTCTTCAATTTGCACATCAGGTTTGGCTTCCCAGCAACTTGAAAACCTTCCGGTTGTGCCATGTAGATATCGTTTTATAGATCACCATGCAAAAATGTTGTCTTCACATCTAGTTTCTCTAGATGTAGGTCTTCTGCAGCCATGATACCGAGGACCATTCTGATTGTGGTCATCTTCACAACTAGAGAGAAGACTTCATTACAATCAATCCCCTCCTTCGATTGGAACTCTTTCACCACCAATTTGTCCTTGTATCTCTTATTTCCATCAATCTCATCCTTAACCCATGAATACCCACTTGTTTTGAAGTGCCTTTTTCTTTCCCGGTAAATTAACCAATGACAAGTCTTATTTTTGTCGAACAAGCTCAACTTATCTTCCATAGCCCACTTCTACTGTATGAAATCTTTCATCCTCAAGGATTTTGTATAAGTCCTTGGCTGTACATTCTTAGTCAACAAAAATTGTTGATGTAGAATATCTCACCGAAGGTCGCCGATCTTGTTTTGATTTGCGGGGAGTACCTGAGGTTGATGTTTCACTGCCTTCGCTAGAGGCTTTGCTCCTACCGTCTCATATTTCTTCCCCTAATAGAGGCTTCTTTCCTGTTGTCTCTAGTTTCTCCAAACATATATATGATCCCACTACTTTTAGAGCCTTCTCCTATATCAAAGGTACCGAAGGTATTCACATTGTCTTCTTCTGATATCTCATCAAAGTTCACTTTACCTTTTTCCTTGGTTTTTCTGCTTCAGTTAGAGGTTGCTACGAGATCATATCTATATAATGCTTTCTCGTTGAATGTCAAATCTCGAGTTTAGATAACCCTTTTGTTGTGGTTATCCCAAAAGTGATACCCCAATTAATCTAAACCATAGCCAATAAAGATGCACTTCTTCGCCTTCGCCTCTAACTTGCCTATTTTCACATCTGTAATTCTGATGTAAAGAAATGCAACCAAAAACCCTCAAGTGGGTAGGAATACCTCTCGGCATCTCCATTCCTCTTCTAGAATTTTGAACCCTATGGGGACCGATGTTCCTTTGTTGATTAAGTGAGCAGCAATATTGATATCATAGGCCTAGATCATCCTTGGCAATCCAACATGTAGCCTCTTGCTCTTTGCCCTCTCATTTAGTGTCTTGTTAATCCTCTATGTCATTCCATTTTATTGAGGTGTCTTAGGAACCATCTTCAACATCCTAATTCCATTCTCACCACAAATGAACTTCTTGCTGCTATATTTGCCTTTATTGTCTGAATTTAGGAACTTAATTTTGAGATTTGTTTCATTCTCAATAGGATCCTTCCACTTCTTGAAGGCGGTGAAGACTTCAAATATGTTTATGACAAAATAAACCCACACCTTCCTTGTGTAGTCATCTAAAAAGTAACATAATATCGAGACTCCTATTGAAGAGATTGACATTGATCCATAAACATAGGTATGAACAAGCTTTAACTTCTCGACCTTCGATGCTTGCCCTATCTTGACGAAGGTAACCTTCTTTTGTTTTCCAAGTACACAAGGCTCACAAAAGTCTACCGTCAGTGTTCTTAGCTTCAGAATTCTGCCTTTAGAAGCCAACATCTTCATTCCTTTCTCACTCAATTTCCCAAGCCTCCGGTGCCATATAGTAGAAGCCTCTGGTTTTCTAACTGCTTAGTGGATCCCATTAGAGGAGGTTTCAACCATATACAATGTCCCCCTCTTCTATCCTTGGGCCACTACTATGTTCCCTTTTGTTACTTTCCATTGGTGATTGTCAAATTCAATATGGTTTCCTTTGCCATTAAGCTGCCTTACTGATATCAACAGCCTCTTCAGATCCATAATATACTTGAAATTTATCAATGTCCACTTTGATCCCAAGGTGCTCTTGAGGAGAACATCCCTAACTCTAGTGATATATAGGCACTTGTTATCAGCAAGCGTCACCTTTCCATTGTAATTCTTGAAATTCTTCATTACTTCTCGCAATGACTTGCGTGAAATGAAACTCCTGAATCCTAATCTAGGATTCAATCGACTTATCTACACAAACAAATTAGTGCATCATCACACCCTTCTGCCATGCTCACTTCTTTCCTCACCTTCTCGTCCCAAGGTTTAAGGAACCGATTCTTGAAGTTTCCACTTTCTTTGCAATTCCAGGTGGTGATGTCTATCCTACTCTTTGATTGTCCTCTCTCCCTTGACTTTGATCTACCTTTACCACAACCTTCTTTGTTGGTCTTGTGTCCTCTATCTTAGGTACTTATTAAGCTGCTAGAGCACTCCTTAGAATTTTTTCTATGTATGTCCTATCCTAGGATTAAATCACGAATGCCTTCAAATGCTAGCTTAGTGGTTCTAGATGAACTACTAATGGTTGTTCTAGAAAAACACTTCGGCAACGAAGATAACAATACAAGTGCCTGGACTTGGTCTTTAAAATTTATATCAATCGATACCAGATTTGATATTATTGAGTTAAACTCATTGACATGATGTATCATTGAGCAACCTTCATTTATCCTCCTGTTCACCAACTGTCTGATCAATAAAACCTTATTAGCCATTGAGGGTTTCTCATACACATTACATAAAGAACTATTCACTATAAACGCCGTCTTTTCATTAACAATGTTTTAAGCAACGTTCTTTGCCAACGTCAACATAACTACTCCAAGGGCTTGTCGATCTAACATATCTCAATCCTCTTGCTTTATGGCTTCTTGTTTCCTACTATGCAGTGGTAGGTGTAATTTCTTCTGGTAGAGGTAGTCTTCTATCTGCACTTTAAACCTACAAACTTATCTATATTAAATTTCCCATCTTCAATCATAAGTCAGATACACGTTGGTAGGATTAAGGATACTCCAAATAAATTCGAACACAATAATAAAAGATGTAAACAACAAACGAACATAAGGATTTAAGTGGTTCACTTGATCAGAGTAATCAAGCTACGTCCACTATGGAACTACAGAGATAATTATTGATAATCTTCGATAATACATATTTAAACATGCATACTAGGGTTACAAACGATAAGACATACTTATAGAGATTGTTTGACCTAATTTCTCCTGGTACGGCCGATAGGCCTATCACCCACAAAAGCTGCCCATGAATGTCCTAACTTGGTCCACAAGAAATTAGATGTATTAAGGTTTGCTTCTACTAGAGGTTCTCTATGTTGCTCTTCTATCTACAACCTCTGCTCTCATAACTAAGACCTCCAATCAAGGTCCTCCAACCGAATCGAGGTCCTCTAATCCTCTAATCAAGGTCCTCTAACCGAGGTCTTCTATTGGCCAAAGCCTTTCTGCTGACCTCTTCTGATTAGAAGCCTTTATTCTCACTAGAAGCCTCTATTTAATTATTCATGGAAAATTATCCTTTTTTATGGCATCAAAACCGTTATATTTCTTTCCTAAAAATTTTCTTCTCTCCCTCGATATTTTCTTCCCTCTTCTATACTTAGCTGTCGGCTACCCTTTGCGCCATCCACCATGAGATACCTTACGATATCACGATAATAAAGACCTAGTGGCCTCTATCCCTTTGATACTCGATCTTGAACCTACACACATTGATTGCATTATGATCCAGTCATTTCTATAGATGATTTTAAAGTAGAGATCAACAGCTTGCCATGTTTAGGACAACCTCGAAACTCTCTTTTGTTTCAATAATTACGTAAAGACCATTTAATTGGAAAATGAACTTCATAGTATTTTATTGGATATTTATCCATCATAGATTATTGTACCTGAATCAAAGCGACTGCAGACCTTCTTGACAACATAGATACTAACGTTCCTGAAACAGATCTTGTCACATACATCACTAGAGGGCTCTCTCAAAAGTGTGACTAGATGACAAAAGTCATACGTGCTCTTCCCATATTTATTCAAACATGTTCCATTCTTCTTTTTGAGGAACAACATATGCAACAAAACCAAGGCTTCCTTTTTCAAGCATCCTACTCGGATGATTCATTCTCTCCCATGGTACTACTGGTCAAAAAAATCATGGAGGCGGTGATGGTAATTGACGAGGGGGGGGGGGACATGCTAGCAGTGATGTTTTGAAAAATTCTACTCTTCTATGAATCATATTAAGCATAATGATAACTTAACCAAAAATCATCTATATATATGGCTAAAAGGGACTAGGCATGGATCAAATTTTCATCCTCGTATTAGCTTTAACAAAGTTGTGGAAAATTTATGGGAGATGTTCCTAATTTAGAATATGATGAAAAAAGTATTGATTGTAGATTTTAAAGGAGTCCTAACTTCATCGAATATCAAAATCTTTATTATGTCATAAGGCCCTTTCCAATATGATGAAAAAAGTATTGATTGTAGATTTTAAAGGAGTCCTAACTTCATCGAATATCAAAATCTTTGTTATGTCATAAGGCCCTTTCCAAGGCCTGATCAAAATGCATCATTGATCAACACACTTTCTGTAGAATCTCACAAACTGATTCAAGATGATTTTACTAAGTACAATTTAAATGAAACTATTGTAAACAATTTTGTTATTGATGAAGCACACCTAAAACTTCCAATAAAAGCATACATTAACCTATATAAATTGTTAACTATATTTTAGATTCAACTGAAGTAGAGGTTGATGAGGATACTGTAATTGAGAACGCTACTAACAATGATTTCTTGGTAGAGGTTATACCATTAGCAACAACTTTTTTTACTAAAGCCAAGAAGAATTTTTTTACAAAATTGTTGTAACCAAACCTCCTCTTAAACACAATTGATATGAAAAAGTTGTAACATCAGATAATTTATCAATGAATGTTAACAAATCAGGAAAATTCATTAGATCATCATGACATACTTCTCCTAGAAATGATGCTTTAAAAATCTAAAGGAAGGATAATGTTCAAACTCCAAATGATAGGAAATCACACCTATCTTTATCTTCACAACACCAACTTCGATAGCAGACCATCTGATACAATTTTGAAAAATAACATCTCCTAGAAAAAAAAGCCTCTTAAAACGGTTTAGATGTTCAAACTCCTAAGATAGAAGTGAAGAAACATCTAACTAGAGAGATCAACTCTAGGATTATCTTAAGAAAGAACACTCAAGTTCCACCCTCTTGGCTAAGTAAGAAACCCACCTCTTCAAAATATTTTGAATATAAGGAAATTTATAAGGAATCTCTACCATAAAATCAATTTCCTCAACGGAAATTTAGTCATACAAGACCAAATATTTCCTCTAGCAGCTTCCCTATATTACCCTATTCGTTCTAGGTGCTCAAGACTCATTTGAATATGATATTGTATAAACATATGATCCATTAGGGTCACACTAATAAAGCAAGACGACACCTATTTAGTAGTTTATGTACTGAATTTTATTCAACATAAAATATCACAAATCATCATTTCTTGGAAAAATGACATTATTATTTCTAACTTATAAGATATGAACTTATCAAAAGTGTGTATAAATATTTATAACTTTTAATGGTAAAATGATTAAATAATTTATTTAACTCTAGCATTTATTTTAAGTGTTAACATAAAACACACACACACACACACACACACACACACATATATATATATATATATATATATATATATATATATATATATATATATATATATATATATATATATATATATATATATATATATATATATATATATATATAACATATAACATGCTATATAAATAAACAAGTGAGATGGAAGTTTATTGTTTATAAAGACATGAGCATGCATTTATAAATAATAAAAGGATGAGTGAAAGACTCTCCTTTCCCCTCTTTTGTAGCTTCTCGTCTTGTAGCTAAACCAAGATAAGACAAACGATTTTCATGAATCTCATCTTATGTCCATTGCATGTGTTTTACGAAATCAGATGTTGTCTATTGGTAAAAGATAAGTTGTGTGTATATAAAAAAGCAAAACACACCCTTACCACATGCATGTAAAATCCGATTTTCACACACATACACACATTCCCTTTGTCTATCTAGGATCATCTTCATTTGTGTTCTTGAGGCTTGCACTTGCATATCCCTTTAGAGTTCAAAATAGCTTTTATTATTTAGTATAAGGGTTTGTATCATTAGGTGGAACTAGCATTCCAAAGGCATCATCATTTTCTTCATTTTGCTCATTTTGTAAGCATTAGATTAGTGTTGAACTAGTATATATTTCTTAAAATGAAATAAGAGATGAAGATTGAGCCCATGTTGAAGAGCAACCAGTTGGACGTGAATTTTGAGAGCTGTCATAACAACTCTTGACTATTTTGGGAGAAAACCAAAACTCACTGTTTTGTTGTGTTTGTCCAAACGTTCATATAGTCATCACCCTCATGCATACATAGGCTGTTTTGGCAAGTAGGATAATCAACAACATCAACCTTTAATATTTTTGGTCCTTTTATGTCCCTTAGGAATGACTAGTTACTTCATGTTGTGGCTCACATGAAATAACAATAGTTGTAGCTTATTTTGTACACTTTTGCATGTTGATGATGATTGTATGTTGTTATTTATATTTGTGTGTATGAAAAAAGGATTTTTCATTCTAGAAAATCAAAATAATAAAACATAAATCATTAAGGAGTTTGGTTTTTCAAAAATGATCTTTTGACATAAGATGAGTCTTATAATAAAAAGAGTTTTATTCTTAAAACCCCAAAATTTTGAAAAGACACAAAAGATGAGCTAAAATTAAGATTTAGAAACTCATTTAAACTCCTAGTCTTTATAATAAAAGAAGTATATTAAAAGACTAAAACATGGTTCTAGTTGTGTTAAATTCAAGCTTCAATATGAGATATTAGTTAAAAATGCACCACAAAGTTTTAGTTGTTAAAATGGAGATTTTATGGAAACTAAAAGGACCATATGATGACAAATTATATTTTTCAAACAAGTAAGTACTATATTTATTGAATGTATGTAGTGACACATCATACTAAATGTTTTTCAAAACTAGAATTGTAAAGCAAAAATCCCTTTTCGAAATGCAAATCTATGCCATACGTTTGAAGAACACTTGTATATAGTTTGTATGATCCTTGCGGGAAAATGGTTACCTAAGGTATAACTACCACTAATCACTTAATTGTCACCGTTTCATAAGTGGGACAAAACTTGTATATTTACCACTTTCTAAAAGCTTAACACCATTATACATTTAAGGTATGCATTTAACAACTATATGATCACTAAATAACCTATTAAAACACATACCTGACTTTGCGGTGTTACAACCAAGTTTAAAATGCAGGAAACAGACAGAACATATTTCCATTTACCATTTATGAGACATTTATTGGAATTTTGAAATCTTTTCTTAAAAACTCTTTTGCCACATCAATAGCACTTTCATTGTCAACAGTAATTGTGAACACATACCTGACTTTGCAGTGTTACAACCAAGTTTAAAATGCAGGAAACACACAGAACATATTTCCATTTACCATTTATGAGACATTTATTGGAATTTTGAAATCTTTTTCTTAAAAACTCTTTTGCCACATCAATAGCGCTTTCATTTTCAACAGTAATTGTGAACACGTTTTCTATTCCCCGGTATATTAAACATGGCTCAACTATTTTTCCAAAAAAACCCTATGATAACTCTCTTGGAGACAAAATCTCAACGTCTTTTTCAATTTCAAATCGTTATCAACAAAGTGGGCTGTGAGACACATATAACTTGATCGTTGGATAGAAGCCCAAGTATGAGCGGTCAAAAAAATCCAACCAATATTATTTAAATAAAATCATGAAGTTTGCCTTTTCTTTATGAAACAAGAGTATACGTCTTTTGTGATTGTACTTCTACATGGAATTTTGAACTATGGTTGAGAAACACTATTATAATATCTCGCACCTTCCATGAAACTAAAAGCAAGTTCATCAACTACTATCATGTGGGCTAGAGCCATCCTATTCGCTTTTTTATCAAATTCCTAAGATGTCAATTTGCTTTCATCCCCATATTGAAATGCTATTTTTTCTTGACCACCACAACCGTTAGCCATGTAAGGTTTACATTTGTTATATGATGTCTAAGATTACCAGTCCCGTATGCTTTTGAGTCACACTTATATTCTCCCTACCACAATGCTTACATTTCGATCTTTGAACACCCTTTTTATCCATAAACGTTTCTAATTCATCCCAAACATGGGATATTGGTTTGTACTTTTTAGTTTGTATTTAGAATTGGATAATCGGTTGGGATTTCAAGGTTAATCGTCTCGTCTAAAACATACTCATATGCTTCCGAGACCTGACAATAAAAAAGAATAATGATAAACAAAGTTGTCAAGTTTGATGTTACATATGAAAGCTTACAAAAAATAGAAAAACGGTAAAAAAAAACTAATGGGGGCAAACCATCTTATTTAAAAATAAATATTGTAATTAAGTGGGCATACTAGTATACCCAAAGTATACCCAAAGTTTTTAAACAAAAAACACATAAAAATGGGCATACTAGTACTCAAACCGCGAAACAAGATGTTATCAAAAATTAATTACACAAAAAGGTCCTCACAAATAAAA
This sequence comes from Cichorium intybus, assembly GCA_023525715.1. NCBI lineage: Eukaryota > Viridiplantae > Streptophyta > Magnoliopsida > Asterales > Asteraceae > Cichorium > Cichorium intybus. The sequence goes on along the minus strand of CM042011.1, from coordinate 126,636,120 downwards.
TCCAACACGACTAAAGCACATGCTCTAAGTTGTCCATCTCTCTTTATCACATGTCTTCCCCTATCACTGCTACAGATACCTGCAAAACAACATACAAGTCAAGTGTAAGCTTACAAAAAGTTTAGTGAATAATCTCATTGCTCAACATCAACACAAGATGTGTTAGTATATAGATATATAAAGATATGTTATCAACCAAATCTTATAACACACTCTACATATATCTCTCAATACACATTCTCATCATTCGCTCTTGTTAGTCTCATTAGCAAGTATATATATTCTCTTTATATTTGAAACCTGAAATTACATTAGTTTTACAAACACGAGCTAATTATTATCAAACATCAACTAAAAAATAAGTACCACTATCGGTACTGCTCATAACTCAATCACACACTCGCATGTACTCATCCCCCATCACCTATACTCAATTATAACAACCATCATGGCTGTAACAATCATACTCAAAGACTCTTTAACTCAACCATGCTAGCATCTACTATGCTATTATACTCAGTATTTATACTCAACTCATTTATTGTTATCCACAGATAACAAAATCACTCAACCACTAAGCTACCATAGTAACAACATAGCATGCATACACACATACACACACACACACACACATATATATATATATATATATATATATATATATATATATATATATATATATATATATATATATATATATATATATATATATATATATATATATATATATATATATATATATATATATATACACTCGACATATAGCAAAGTATATCTCTACTCAAGTACTAAAGAGTACTCACCTGGTAGTAGAAAAGGACGTCTCAGTCCCGAGCTTCTCGCATCTGTCTCCTTCCTTTTTATTAGCTGAGGTAAAACATCACACATCAGGTCTCAATCACCCTCAAACATCCCAACTAATATAACTCAAGATCCACCATTGAAAAGAGGTGAAAACCCCAAAACCACAGTTAGCGCCGCTAACATAGAGGTTTGAGCCGTTAACTTGGATTGTTCAGCCCATAATCGCGAATTTATGGTGTCAGCCATAGAAACTCAAAAATTTTCATACCAGAGGCTAAGAAAAATACTCTATCATCATATACTAACATCATATATTAATATAACAACTAAATTTCGTGAATTTGAACATCTAGGGTTTAAAAAACCCACAAAATCAAAAAATGCCAGATATCTCTTGAATTAATGGATCAAGAATTCAATTATGATGTTAGACTCGATCTCCCTTAGCTCCTATACATTTTCCCACGATCAATTTGGTGATATATGGGTTTTATCGCAACTGGAGGGTGTTTGGGATTATTTTCTCTTGAAATGAACATGCGCGGCTTAAAAGGGGTATGACTTAGCGACATCAACGTCGCTAAGTCAGATAGATAACGTCGTTAATATAGCTTTTCAACTATAACTCCTCAAATATTTTTTTATATAATTTCCCCATAACTCAAACTCACACCCAATTAAGTTCCAAATCACCAATAATCCATAGAAACAGACTCCTACCTCTTCTTACACATCAAACAACTCAAAACACGAAGGTGATCACAAAGAATCGCCATGTCTCTACTTAAAACAACTCACAACTAAACCACCCTATCCACATCTCAACCCAACATCTATGCAAAAAAGATTTTCTATAACTTTATATTCGAAGCTCACTAGACATGCTTAGCAAATAAATACAACTTACTTGTATAAGCATCTTGGTTAGGAACCGAGTCTCACAAGTTGTCCCCCCTTCAAAAGATTCCATCCTTGGAATCTCTTGGAACACGTGTGGTTATCTAGTAATAATACTCACTATACAACCACTTCACCTCGTTATCTTATACAACATGTGCATACCCTCATATCTCGTTTACTCATAATATAGCTGAGAAACTAAACCTTCCTAGGCTTATATTACACTTATAAATTTTCTCACTCAATTTCTTTTCTTGCAAAATCTCAACACCCTCCGTCAACATCATGGCCACTAAGCTCAACATCATTAGCTGTATGTACTGTCATCTCAATAACATAACCCCATAGGATAACCACTACAACTACATTAGCTAACACCACTGCCACGTGGGCTAATACTCACTCTTTCAGGGAACACCATTCGCTATCGCATCATCAACATCAAATCATCTCACCTTACCCCTCAAGTAGTACTCCAGCCACAATCATCATCTTCCTAAATTCGTATCCATTGCTCACATTGAACCACATTCTCAGCATACCATACACTCTCTCTATATATAATACTAGTCCAATATATCCATCTGGGATCAACTTCCATTACAAATCTCCTTGAAATGGTTTACTCTAACTCAATAGGAAAAAACATCTCACCGATTCCAAACTCATTCTCTCTCAATTTACTCCTCCAATCGCAACACGCCAATTATTGATTTCTCTTACTAACACATTCTCATCATTTGTAGTAGGAGAAATACTTATATAATATATAAGACACAGACATTAAAATGTCTCACTTATGTTACACGACTCATCAAAACTAGGATAAAAATCCAGAATAAATAAAAAATTAGAAACTATCTCGAGGTTCACTCGTGCCTCCTCTGAATTTGGTGTTTAACCCTTTACACTTTGGTCACACAAGACCTTTTTCAGTTGTCTCCTCACCACAACCGTACTCTAATTCTATACAATCTCATCTATCCCTGCTTCTACCTCAGCACACACATTAGGTTTTCACCCAATCTATAGCTTTTCACCTAATCTATAGCTAACAATCTCTCACCAAGAATGGCTCCTCTTCATCTTAGTTTAACAACATACCTCATGTTATTTCTCTTGATGTACTCACTCGCTACATTATCTCTTATGTGGAAAATCCACATCACACTCTCACTCAATCGGTAGTCCTAGCGGACTCAGTAATTTATAACAAATAAATTCACAAAACAATCGCATATATTTCTTCTAATACATCATCAGTAAAAAATTTTCTCTCGCCATTCTAAACTATCAAGATGACACAAAAGAGGTCATATATATACCACTCACCGCAGTCTCTCGAAGAAAATTTTTGAACACCATTATAAACATAATCTACTATTAATCGCCTCGCACTAATAAACAGTCCTGACATGTCAACACTCACACATTTCTCTCATTGGCAGTAATTGGTTTCATTGCTAAGGAACGAATCCTATCAATCACATCCACGATTACTTTTCTACTCTTTTTACTCATCATGTAGTTATACACTCTATCTCATTTGATCTGCAAGAAATTTCACACGTTCTCAAAGCAGCTACATGACACACACTCTTACTCATAACAACACCTCCTAACAATATTACTCAGTGTACTACCTTACAATACCCCCATACTGTCATTCAGCCTCAGATTCGTCCTATCCTGAACCCTCGAGGTCTTGAGACACACAAGCTCACTACTATACCCATACATATCCACATACAAGGATAATACATGCTCAGCACTCCACATCACTATACAATGCTGGCCTATCTACACACAAGCATAACAATCCAGCACCACTCCATCTCAACTCATGGTACCCCGTACCATCTTCCGGTCTCACCACTTAACGCTATCTCATGGTACCTCTTACCGTCCCCCGATCTCATTGCTAAAAACTCACTCATGGTACCTCATACCGTCCTCTGATCTCATCACTCAATACTCTATAGCATCAAGTAATAAAGACTCACCGCCACACTCAATTATGTAAGAACTACCAATCACAGAGGTTGTCTTAACTCATATAAGTCACACAGACTCAAAAACACTAGCCATAAAGGCCCATAAAAATTCTCAAACCACAAAAACTCAACACTCAGCATATCACCTCATAATTAGCTGTAGCATGCAATCAACTACACACTCACCGTCTTTCTCAACTCATACTCTTTTGGCTATCTCAGCCATTTAGTGTGATCAACCACACTCGCAACTCAATTATCGACAATAACTCAAGATCTCTTTCAACTCATACTCCTTCTCTATTCATACTCTTCCTCAACTCATATCAACTCATACTCAACTTGTATCAACTCATACTCACACTCATGCTCTTTGACTATCTCAGTCAATTAGTGTACTCAGTCACATTCTCAACTCAATTACCAACAATGGTTCTCAATCTCTTTAACTCCTGTTCTTTGTCTATCTCAGCCAATTATAATTACTTACAACCCATTTAAATCACAATTCATAACATTAGTAATGTAATAGAGTTACTCACACATAACACAATCTGCCACTAAGGCATACACATAATACACACTCATCACATGATATTTTTGTTATATTATTCACAATTACAAAACAATAATAATTATAATAAATATAACATACACAATTATCAATCCCAAAAGGGACAAAATTACTCGCATACCTCAACTCTCAACTCTAGAGTGTAATCAGCTACACACACATATCTCAACTCTCAACTCTTAAGTGTAGTCAGCTACACTCACACAACTCAACTCTATTAACTCATGCTCAGCGAATGCTCATACTCGCACTCATCATCAGTTGTAATTTCATCTCAACTGGGATCTCATCTCCTCATCAGTTGGAATCTCATCTCATCATCAACTGAAATCTCGCCATCAGCTGGAATCTCATCTCATCATCAGCTGGAATCTCATCTCATCATTAGCTGGAATCTCGCCATCAGCTGGAATCTCATCTCATCATCAGCTGGAATCTCGCCATCAGCTGGAATTTCATCTCATCATCAGCTAAGATTATCGTCTCCTCATTATCTGATATCTCATATCAGCCAAAATCTCGTCTCATCATCCACTGTTGGTCCAACCGGGTGTGACCAATTCATCAACTCTTCCTTCATCTGACTCCATATCTATATTTACACAAAGAATATAAGAAATAAAAATATAAAACAAAAGTTATACTCAACTCATACACCAACATCTGCAGCAGTATCTTTTCCAAGCATGTGATAGGGCTCTCTCCTCGGTTTAAGTCTAGGACTCTACACTCAAAGACCTAGTTCACTTACACCACCGCTCTGATACCAACTTGTAATGCCCGGTTTTCTCATACAAAGTATACCCAATATTTTTAAACAATAAACACATCAAAAATGGGCACATTAGTACTCAAACCTCGAAAACAAGATGTTATCAAAAATTAATTACACAAAAAGGTCCTCGCAAAAGACTAGGCATTACAAATAACCAACATGACTAAAGGACAGGCTCTAAGTTATCCATCTCTCTTTATCACATGCCTTCCCTTATCAGTGCCACTGATACCTGCAAAACAACATACAACTCAAGTGTAAGCTTATAAAAAGCTTAGTGAATAATCTCCCTGCTCGACATCAACACAAGATGTGTTAGTATATAAATATATAAAGATATGTTATCAACCAAATCTTACAACACACTCTACATATCTCTCTCAATACACATTCTCATCATCCGCTCTTGTTAATCTCATTAGCAAGTATATATATCCTCTTTATATTTGAAACCTGCAATCACATTAGCTTTACAAACACCAACTAATTATTAGCAAACATCAACTCAAAAATAAGTACCACAACCGGTACTGCTTGTAACTCAATCACACACTCGCATGTACTCATCCCCCCATCAACTATACACAATTATAACAACCCTCATGGCTATAACAATCAGACTCAAAGAATCTTTAACTCAACCACGCTAGCATCTACTCTGCTATTATAGTCAACTCATCTATTGTTATCCATAGATAACAAAATCACTCTACCACTAAGCTACAACAGTAACCACATAACACACACATACATACACATACACACACACACACACACATATATATATATATATATATATATATATATATATATATATATATATATATATATATATATATATATATATATATATATATATATATATATATATATATATATATATACTCAACATACATCAAAGTATATCTTTACTCAAGTACTAGAGAGTACTCACCTGGTAGTAGATCATGTATCACTCCCGAGCTTATCGCATCTATCTCCTTCTGAATGTATTAGCTGGGTTAAAACATCACACATCAGGTCTCAATCACCCTCAAACATCCCAACTAATATAACTCAAGCTCCACCATTGAAAAGAGGTGAAAACCCCCAAAACCACAGTTAGCACAGCTAACATAGAGGTTAGCGCCGCTAACCTGGACTGTTCAACCCATAATTATGACTTTATGGTTTTAGCCACAGAAACTCAACAATTTTCATACCAAAAGCTAAGGAAAGTATTCTATCATCATATACTAACATCATATATCAATATAACAACTCAATTTCATGAATTTGAACATCTAGGGTTTCAAAAACCCGCAAAATCAACAAAAATCATATACCTCTTGAATTAATGGATCAGAATTCAATTATGATCTTAGACTCGATTTCCCTTAGCTCCTATACATTTCCCCTCGGTCAATTTGGTGATATATGAGTTTTATCGCGACTGGATGGTGTTTGGGATTATTTTCTCTCGAAATGAGCATGCGCGGCTTAAAAGGGGTCTGACTTAGCGACATCGGTGTCGCTATGTCAGATAGATAGCATCGCTAATATAGCTTTTCAGCTATAGCTCCTCAAATTTTTTTATATAATTGCCCCATAACTCAAACTCACACCCAATTAAGTTCCAAATCACCAATAATCTATAGAAAGAGACTCCTACCTCTTCTTACACATCAAACAACTCAAAATACGAAGGCAATCATAAAGAATCGCCATATCTCTACTTAAAACAACTCACAACTAAACCACCCTAACCAGATCTCAACTCAACAACTATGCACAAAAGATTTGCTATAACTCTATATTAGCAAATCACTAAACATGCTTAGCAAATAAATATAACAACTTACTTACATAAGCATATTGGTTAGGAAACGGGTCTCAGTATGCATAATAAATAAAGGATTGAGACGCAAATGGTCATAAGGACTTGAAACAATGAGAGCTTACAAAATGTGATATACATGTATTTACTTAGAAACATGTGTATTAAATATCGAGGACTTAAAGTGTTCATCATAAGATTGAGATACAAATGGTGCGGCCCGATTTTACATCATGTTCTAAAGGCCCACCAATCTTTTATTCACATATAAATTAAAGAACTTACATAGTCTATACAAACAATTTAAATTAAATCAATTATGCAATTATATGAAAGGAATATGAGACTTACATACAAACAATTTAAACAATGGCCCATATGTTTTCTTGTTAATCTGTTATGGCATGTGCCTATGTGGTATCTTACCTATGTTTTTTAACATAATCAAAAGATAGCAACATATTCCTCTTAAACACAATTATAATGATGCAACTGGTATGTGAAAATTTGGTTATGTGGTACCGTAGTAAAAAAGAGCAGCAAAAAGCTCAAGCTAGGGTTAAACAATAAGTCAAGAACCAAGAAGATAGATCAAGCTAAAAGCAGCGTCAAGCTAGGATAAAATAATATTTAAACAAACTCGATTCATCTGTATTCCTGTATATCACAACGAAAAGAGACGAGAGAGCAACTTAGTTGAGAAGACATGTTGTCGATCAGCAGGGCCGGCCCTAAGCAAGTGCCGGGTGGACGACAGCCCGTGTCGTTGGGGGCCCGAAATTTTATATGTATACAATATGCGTATTGTATATTTATTAAATTTGCATAATAAGTGCACAACGAACTGTTAGATCAACTGGCATAGGCGTTGAAACCTCACAGCCACAAACCATCACAGCCAAACCCATTTCTAGCGCTAAGCAACAGTGTGAATTCCAAGTTTTCAAAATTTAGTTGTAAGCTTTGGTCACTTAAAGCCTTTATTCTTTTAAATTTTTTGGTATTGTTTTAATTTTTAGTTTTTATCCGATTATTATTATTGTTATATAATTTATTAAGTTTTAGAAATTATGTCTTCAAAATATCTATCTAGTCAAAATCGTAAATAAACAAAAAGAGATGAATAAGTAACAAAAGTTCAAAGTGGGTCTTTTGATAAGTTAAAAAAAAAACTCACAAGTTTCTTCTCAAAATCAAAACAACGATGATATAACATTTATGATGATAAAACATTTATGATATTATGAATGAATTTTGGTTATAAATAAAAAAGTTATATTTAGGAGAACATTTTTTAGTACCGTACAAAACTCTTAAAATCAACGGACCGGCCCTGTTCATATTTTGTTTTAAATTTTGTCAAGTTAAACTTTTAGTTACTTTAGTCACGTTACACTTTTTGTTATATATTTTGTTTTAAATTTTGTCTTATATTATTCCGCAGCATTATCATTTAGACGCAGGGATAAACACATCTCCTCTAAAGAAGATCAATTTTTTTTAGAAAACATGATAAAAATCATAGTATTCTATAATAATTTTCATACAATACATAATCAAAGATATAGCCTTCCAGATGGTGCACGCGCACACATTCAACAATCTCCAATGACACTAAATATAATATTGTTGAATCTCCAATGACACTAAATATAATATTTATGTCAAATGTCAAATACATATCTCACATGTCTTCAACTTGCTAAATAATTTGTCAATTTTTTTTTAAAATAGCAAATCCGATCTACTTCTAAACTACGACTAATCTCTGCCTATGTCACTTGCGAAATTTGAACACTGAATCTTAAGAAGAAAGGGCAACATCTGATATCGCTGGGATAGAAAACATCTGATAAATAATAATTTGTCGATTGAGTTACATAATTCCCAAGGGCATATAATCATTATAATCAAATTAATTATATATATATATATATATATATATATATATATATATATATATATATATATATATATATATATATATATATATATATATATATATATATATATATAGGGTTAGGTTCATATGAGACCATTATATTTCGTGAGACCGGGAGACGCATTCTTAGTCATTCATTTTGGGTGTAAAACAAAAAAAAAAAATAAAAAAATGCAAAATAAATGAAAAAATTTGAAAAAAATATATTTATTTATTATTTTCATCATTTTTTTATTCAAAAAAAATTTTAAAAATTTAAAAAAAAAATTAAAAATAAAAAAAATTAGCGTTTTTTCATATTCTAGTAGAATATTACACTAGTTTGTGTAATATTCTATTAGAATATGCAACATCCAGCAACATTCTAATAGAATATTTTTTTGATTTTTCCAAGTTTTTTTCGAATTTTTTTTTATTTATAAATTTTTTTTAAAATTTTTTTTAGATTGTATAAGTAGCGAAAATAAGTAGAATTTTTTTTTTTTTTGAAAATTCTCATTATTTTAGCTTATTTTAATTTTTTTTATTTTTTGATCTCTAAAATGAGTGGCTAGGATTGAGTCTCCCGGTCTCACAAAATTTACATGTTCTCATTTGAACTTATATATATATATATATATATATATATATATATATATATATATATATATATATATATATATATATATATATATATATATATATATATATATATATATATATATATATAGAGAGAGAGAGAGAGAGATATGAAGGTTCAAATGAGAACTGATACAAGATTGAGAACTTAAATAACTAATCTCAACCAGTCATTATTAAGATTAAACACAAAAATCAAGAGGTGGCAATATTGTAAATATGTGCAAACCAATTACAATTTTCGTATAACTTTGCTATCACATAGAATGAAGAATACGTAAATTTGCCAACTCAAATTCAAATTATGTACGATTCACGAAACTCATTCCAAAAACCTTTAATCGTCAAACAAAGACTGTACGAAATTCATTGAAAAACCCTAGATCACTCAAAACCTTTGTTTATCTTCTACACCGTATTTCATCCAAAACCCCTAATTTGTTATCGCTCAAACCTTCGTTTTACTCCTAAACTATATTTCATCCCCAAACCCAAAATCATTATCGTTCAGATTATCTACGATTCATGAAAAACAAACACAAAAATGTCTTCAAAAGCAAAAACAACACAAGGTTCTTCAGATAAAACAAAATATGATAAACCAGCATAGAGAAAAAACAATAACCACGTCCATAAGCTTCGAGAAAACGTTTGAGATTAGAATTGAATATTAGTTCACCTGATGGACATCAATAGGACAAAACAACAATTATAATCAAATAACAACATTCTGTACCAGACCCTACGTTGGATGAACATTCACAACCAGACCTTACGTTGAAGATAAACACAAAAACAAACACTATAATTGAAGGTGTATTATTATTAACTGTTAAGGTGTGAATGTTGTATTTTATATACACATGTTGAATTATTAAGGTGTGAATATTAGATTTTACACTCAAATGTTGACTAATATGCCTTTTTATTATAAAATAAAATTATATATATATATATATATATATATATATATATATATATATATATATATATATATATATATATATATATATATATATATATATATATATATATATATATATATATATATATATATATATATATATATATATATATCCTTTGTTAAACTCTGAATATTGACTGTTATAGCCAATTTATAATAATGTGTTTTTGTGATAATGTAAACTATGAATTTCAACTTTATAGCCAATTTGAAACTATGATACTTAACCAAACAATTTGTATCACTTTTTAAACTATGAATGATAGGATTCAAATGATTTAAATTAATTACTAAATGTTTCCATATATACTTTAAACATTGTCGGTTTAATAAAAATAATGAATGTTGACGTGTGTACATGAATATTGAATGATATATCAGATGCTGCTATATATTGCATGCTAAGTGTGTGTTTGATTCATTGAAACTATTAATGTTCAACAATATCATTCTTTAAACTGTCAATGATGAGTCTTAAACCTATAAATGAGTCTAATTAATGTGGTTTCAATGTACTTGTATTTTATTATAGATTGCATATGAAATATTATGTATATATGTTTATTAACTAATATATGACTGAATGTCACATTTGTAGCCCTAAAAAAACTAAAACAGCCTCTGGTCTACAAACATGATAAAGTCTACCATTAAGCAGCTCATGACAATCCCGCTGACAACTCAAACCGACCAAGCACTGCAACAAGTGTAACAAACAGCATCTCAAACAATCAAAAAAAACTCCTACACAAGAACTAGGGAAATGTTAATGAAATCAACATCAAAATAAAGAATAATATTCAGAACTCTTAATTAAACCGTGAATAATGATAAATAATATTCTTATTACCTTTAAGAAACTACAGATATACAAAAGTAGAAATTTACAATAACAAATTTGATTTTATCAAAAACCAAAGAAAGCAACTGATGAACAACCCAACAAATACAAAGGTTAAAGTAAAATCATCAAACAGTCAACAAAAATATTAAGAAGTGAAATAAAGTTACATATTGCACTAACATATAATTTTGTGACTTACAAATGATCAACTTGTTGAGAAAACAAAAAGAAAAGAAAAACAATTAGAAAAGAAAAAAACAACCAAAAGGTATGAAATAGTTCAATCAATATTAATCTATTAATCATCTTATATATACTAATTTATTAATATTAAGTTGTAAATCATCTTAATATTAAGTTGTGAATCAACTTATATTATTTTGATGAAACTAATATTTTAAGTTGTGAATCTTAAACAAATGTAATACTAATTATATAGTTTTATTGAAACAATTTCATTCAAAAAAAGGGAAATTACAAATTGAAGAAGCCAAACCTTTTTAATAATACTAATTAATATTAAGTTGTATATCATATTAATATTAAGTTGTGAATCATCTTATAATATTTTGATGAAACTAATATTTAAGTTGTGAATCATAAATAAACGTAATACGAATTATATATTTTTATTGAAACAGATGCTTTTAGGAAAAGGGAAATTACAAATCGGAGAAGCTAAATCAACATATGAACAACCCAACAAAGTTAAAGGTAAAGTAAATTCATGAAACGTTCAACAAAAAATATTAAGAAGTGAAATAAAGTTAAATGTTGTACTAACATATAGTTTTGTGACTTACAAATGATTAAGTTGGAGTGAAAACAAAAACAAAATCCAAACAATCAGTGAAGAAAGACAAACAACCAAAATGTATGAAATAGTTCAATCAGAATTAATCTATGAGTCATCTTGTATCTATAATAATTCATTAATATTAAGTTGTGAATCATCTTAATATTAAGCTGTGAATAATCTTATATTATTTTGATGAAACTAATATTTAAGTTGTGAATCATAAATAAATATAATATTAATTATAAATTTTTATTGAAACAATTGCTATTAGGAAAAGAGATAATTACAAATCAAAGAAGCTAAACCAACTGATGAACAACCCAACAAAGATAAAGGTAAAGTAAATTCATGAAAAAGTCAACAAAAATATTAAGAATTGAAATAAACTTAAATATTGTACTAAGATATAATTTTGTGACTTACTATTAATCAATTTGGTAAGAAAACAAAAACAAAATCCAAAATCAATGAAAAAGACAAACAACCAAAAGGTATGAAATAGTTCTTCAATATTAATCTATGAATCATCTTATATATCTATACTAACTCATTAATATTAAGTTGTAAATCATCTTAATATTAAGCTCTGAATCATTGTATATTATTTTGATGAAACTAATATTTAAGTTGTGAATATAAATAAATATAATACTAATTATATATTTTTATTGAAACAATTGCTTTCAGGAAACGAGAAATTACAAAATCAAAGAAGCTAAGCAAAAATATGAACAACCCAACAAAGATAAAGGTAAAGTAAATTCATTAAACATTCAACAAAAAAATATTAAGAAGTGAAATAAAGTTAAATATTGTACTAACATATAATTTTGTGACTTATAGATGATCATGTTGATGAGAAAACAAAAACAAAATCCAAACAATTAGTGAAAAAGACAAACTACCAAAAGGTACGAAATAGTTCAATCAATATTTATCTATGAATCATCTTATATCTTTACTAATTCATTAATATTAAGTTGTGAATCATCTTAATATTAAGCTGCAAATCATCTTATATTATTTTGATGAAACTAATATTAAGTTGTGAATCATAAGTGAACATAATAGCAATTACATATTTTTATTGAAACAATTGATTTTAGGAAAAGAGAAAATACAGATCGAAGAAGCTGCAAATAAAGGTATGAATAATTCAATAAAATTTGTTAATCTATAAAGTTCACATCTCAATTATTATAATTTTAATATTAATTTACAAAAATACTAACATTTAATATTAATTAAAATGTTACTTTAAATTTCAACGACAGAAAAAGAAAAAACCCCAAAAAAGAAAACACGGTCATAGACTCCAAACAAAGCAAAAGACAATTGTTTTAATAATGTTGTTATTATAGTAATCAAAGAGCTTATAATTTTTTTATGACAGGTATTCATGAAGAACAAGTAGAGAAAACTATCAAAAAGACAAGGAGAAATGCATAAAAGAAAAAAGAAAATGAACATGAAAGTAAACATACAAACATTGCAGGATTATTGTTTGATGATTGAAAAAGATTACAAGAACGTTCTCCAGTGCAAACAAAGAATGCAAGACAAACATATCCATAAGACAAGACAATAAAAGGATGGTTTATAAAGTTCAAAAATATGTTGAACAGCGACATCAGTGAAACATCAAATGAAAACAAAGAAAGTTTCGATCCCATAAACACTACCACATAACCATCTAGAACCACATGAAATACCAACACCTACCAATACACCACCACATCCAATTCAACAAACAGAAGTACAATAAACAGCAAAACCATCTGAAAAAGAACCAACAACAGCACAACATGAATATACAACAACAAACATCTTGTATACCCACACATTCAAGTCTCCAATGGTCCTTTTCAAATTGACAAAATTTTTCCAAAAAATTATAATGAAAACCCTTTAAATAAACCTTCTGAACTATCACTAAACAATCAATCTTCTCAACCAACATTTTCACTTTGGTCTAACACATGAATTCAATCAACCTCACTCTATAACACCTTCAACAGGTACCATAAAATATGCACGAAACAAAGAAAAAGAAAAAGCAACAAAAAGTAACACAGGAAAAGAAAATTAGATAGTTGAAGAGAATGCAGCGGAAAATAACAAAGAAAAAGAAAAACCGACACTTGAAGAGAAGGCAGCGGAAAGTAACAAATAAAAAGAAAAATAAATAGTTGAAGAGAAAGAAATAGAAGGAAACAAAGTGTTGGATTAGGTGTCTAAGCCATGACTTTATATTTGTATTTATCTGGTTAATAGAAGCAAAGTCCATTTGGGTTGCCCTCATAGCAGGAGGATTGATGTAGAAGTCAGTAGAGAGAAATGTTGATTTATTAATTGTTTAATAAATCAATAGAAATAAATAAATAGTTTTTTAATATATTTAAGTTTTAATATATTAATTAGAAATTAATCTAGAATTAATTGGATTTAATTTAGAGATTAATTTAATTAATAAAAAGTGCATGGACTGGTTTTGTAATTATTCAATAGTTGAATAATTGACTGACCAGTGGAAGGTCAAAAGTGGCGAGATTTTATGGAGCCTCCACATAAATCTCGAAACCCTAATTTAGGGTTTAGAGGAGGCTTGTCCATTTGATAACAGTCTTGTCAAAGTTGGGCTCCTCTAGGGTTTTGACTGTAGCCACCTAGAGGCTATAAAAGGGAACCCCCTGGGAACCCTAATCCTGCACCAACTCTCTCTCTCTCTCTCTCTCTCTCTCTCTATGGATACTCTGCTGTCTTCTCTCTCCATTGCTTGGGTGTGACACCATTTGAGGCAGGACACTTGTGCTGCTAAGCTTCTGGATCAAGAATCAAAGGTTGGTTCTTCTGATTTATACTTTAGAATTAATTGTTGGCCTTTAGGTTTTGTTATATGTTCATTAGAAGAAAACATAGATCTTATTTAGGGTTGCATGTGAACTTAGGAATTTTGTAGTTCATTTTTTGCTATAAAACCCTTCAGTGGTATCAGAGCTATGGCTTGTTTTCTTGTGAATTTGATAAAATTGCTTGATTTGATCATGGGGTTTTCGAAAATAACCCCTTGAGGAGGCCATTGTCGAAATTGGTGGCTAGGGTTTTGAAAACCCTAGCCTCCTCCCTTCCCTTTTTCGAAAATTGCTATGCTTGGTAAGTAGGGTGCTATTTTTGGTAATTGTTATCTAATGAATAAATGAAACCTTTTATCCCTTGCATGCTGATTTCGAAATCTAGGGTTTTAATATAGGTAATTAATTTGATTAATTTTGTGATGCCTATATTTGATTTAATTAGTTTAATTAAATTGTTTAATTAAAAGATCAATTAAATCACTTAAAGATTTAATTTAAATTTTCAAAAAATTCATTAAAATTTGCGAAAATTAGCATTAAATTAAATCTAAAATATTTTAATAAGATTAAAATATATCTTATATATTTATGATTAAAAGTTAATATTTATATGTAAGATAAAACTGGTTAGTCTTACCGTTAGTAGGCCTCATTCACAAAACTGTCCTATAAAGAGGGTATAAGGCGACTGCCTATAAAATGGTAGTCTAATTGGTGTACACTCTCACCATCGCTCTCCTGGTCAGTCAAGTGTCGTTAGCCGAACGGGTTTGATAGAACCACTAAGCCTCTTAAAAGTATAATGCTATAATTGAAAGTACTAGAACTTTGAACAAAAACCCAATCTAGTTACTTTAGGTTAAAAATGTGAATTGGTGCTAATACATGGAATTGCACATTGCACTTTGTGGAACATTGGTGGAGCGTGTGTGGTTTACCGGCACGCCAACTGGGGTCCGCAAAGAGTCGCAATGGGTTTCTCGATTTTGTCATTATTAACGGAGCGTGTGTGGTTAACCAGCACGTTAATTAGAGATGGCAATTGACTTCGAGAGTACCGAGAGAATTTGCATGGTTATTACACCCGGTTTGTGATCCTCGGCATCCCAGTCACAAACAATGGGGCACATCCAAGACTAAACATGCCATTGAAAAGTTCAATGTGTCTCAACAGATCTAGGAATTTCATAAGATGAAATTGATAAGTGTATTATCTACCTTAATGACCATTATGTTATGATTACGACATCCCTCTTCACAACATAGTTGGGGTATTTTGGGTCATAGCCTTAACAAATAATTTATTGGGTAATTATTTAAAAGGATTGATTAAACTAATAAAACTCTGTTTATTGTTGATGTCTGAATCAAGTGTCTATTCTCCTTCCTCTCCTCCCTCACCCATTTCTGAGAGCATCAGAATGCACCTGCCAAATATGGAGAGGCTGACTGGCCTCAACTGTAAGGAATGGCTTCGCAATTGGAGACTGGTTCTCGTCATTGCTGGCAAGCTACATCTCACCGAGTATCCGATCCCGGTTCCACCAGAAGAAGTCATCATAAAGAGTTTTTATGATAAATGTAACTTCTTAGTTGATGAATCCGAAGAAATTCGTGACCTCATGCTATTGACTATTGACCCCGAGTTCCGCAAGGATTTTGAATCCTTGGGGCCATATGAGTTAATGCAGTCGGTTGAGGAAAGGTTCCAAAAACCAATTGAAGAGGAACGAGCTAGGATCTTCAAAAGACTTACAGAGTGCAAGCTAAAAGAAGGAAGTAGTATCGATTCACATGTTCTTCAGATTGAAGCTTACATAGGCGAATTGTACAAACTTGGTTATTCCATGAGTCAGGAGATGAGTGTAAACATTCTACTCGCTTCGCTGACTAGTGAGTACGATCTGTTCATTCAGACGTATAGAAAGGAAGACCAGAAAAAGGGCTTTTATGGAAATGCGTCCACTGTTGACTTTGTACGAGTCACTCTTGGATAGGCATAGCTCCAATGGCTCATCTACTTCTAGATTAAGTCCAGTGAAAAGACACAGCAAGAAACGATCCAGATCGTCTGGACATGTCTTAAACTGGGAATCTACAGAATCGGATACATTCGCGGAAAGATTGAAAGACGCTCCAAGGTCAAAATCTTTTGAAAGCTCAGGTACATCTAAAAACCTCAAAACTCATGTTCCATAATTCCTTGATACGTAATGTGAGAGTCACATTTTGGATTGTATGCAGGGAATCAGTAGGGTACGGGACTTTGGCGCATAGGAGCACATTTGGATTGGATTTCCAGCTCATGCAGTTTTGAAGTTTAATTAGATATTGAAATATTGTTATTAGCTTTTGGATGCGTATGACATTGTCTATCATACAATACATTGTTCAAAGGATTTTTTGTTTTAATAAAATTGTCATTTTTCTTTTAACACCTGTTGTTTGAGATATCCTTGAAATGTAGTATGAATATGTTGAATGCATGATTAGTAATAACTTGAATGTTGATGCATCCAAAGTGTTTGGATTCAAGAGTTGTGTCCTTTATGATTGTTAAGATAAATGTTATAAGAATCAATTCAACCAAAGGTCTAGTTGGACATGACTTTGGAATCATTTGACTTAAAGTCACATGATGAATTGAGTTCTTAATGTGGCAAGAAAAGAATCACCCAAAGATCCAGTTGGACAGGACTTTGGAATCATTTGACTTAGAGTCAGATGATGATTAAGTTCTTTATAAAGCACATGTGGCGAGAACTGAATCACCCAAAGATCCAGAGGATAGGATTTTGGAATCAGTTGACTTAGAGTCTACTGAAGATTGCAAGTCTTGAACAGAGTTAACAAAGTCATAAGTTAACATTGAGATGTAAAAGACATTGAGATTAGGAGCAATAGACACATCAGTTGCTGTGTATTGCTGTAATCTTCAAATAGAACACAATTATTTGTACTTCACGATATTTGTCAATCTGTATGACGAATATGGATTCGCTTATCAAAATAAGCGATGGGATTGAAACCTTGAACAGTTCAAGGACTTCAAAGGAAGTACAAGATTCACAGAACCTGAGTGATAACATAAACTGAGAAAATTGTTTCACAGTTCATCCTCTTCCAAAACATTAATAGTTAAAATGTGTCTTAAGGAAGATGATGGAGCATTAGTCGAAACAGTTCGACCCTTGATGTATGAGATACATTGTCAATTAGTTTCCGATGAATCAAATACTAATCCAGTCAGACCATATAAGCCATATTCTAACCACATCCTTCGACTAAGTAGGTTTTGCAGACACTGTCTGAAATGTAAAGCTGGGATTGTCCCACTTGTACATTGAAAGTCCAGGGTCTTGTAGTGTTCGTCCGAACCTCATGACTAGCTTGAACATGATCAGAAATGTCGTTTTACTGGCCATCCCGCTGTACCTGAAAAAGAAAGAGCTCTTTTAGAAAGAACTCATGTTCTAAGGAAACAGTGGGAGTTGGGACAGTTCTGAATGAGTTCGGGATTAGCCAAGTGAGAGAACCTTTAGTCATCACTAGGCTTAGAGCAGAAATCAGATTTCTGTTTTAATACTGACATAATCTTCTCTTGACCAGTAGTATTGATCACCGTCATAAGTAGTTATGATCGGGGTGACATACCGAATAGTGGTAAAACACTATAGTTGGTACGGATTTACAATCCGACTACTTGGAAGCATTGGTGAGCCCGGTTGCTGCCAATTAAGAGAA
This sequence comes from Cichorium intybus, assembly GCA_023525715.1. Taxonomy (NCBI): domain Eukaryota; kingdom Viridiplantae; phylum Streptophyta; class Magnoliopsida; order Asterales; family Asteraceae; genus Cichorium; species Cichorium intybus. The sequence goes on along the minus strand of CM042011.1, from coordinate 126,617,491 downwards.
CCTTAGGACGAGATACAGTCTGTGTGATAGTTTGATTATTTTACAACTGGTCTAAAAACCAGTGGGAGTAATTGAATCATCAAAAGAAACCAACATGGACAGAAACGTACCTTCAGAACATCTGGTTGAGTGAGACGATACTCAGAGTCAAGTAATTGACTCCGAGAGAAGCACTCTCAATAGAAGATGAAATCCGAAAGGATATTGCACATTGTAAGTCGTTCGTGGAGCGCGTTTGGATCACCGGCACACTAATGGGGACTCACAAAGAGTATGCCAGTATAAAGGTACATAGGCCCGAGATTTCCCCACGGGCATCTCGCAAGAAAGGATATTCAGATTCTCGAAATATGCCTAAGGATTGGATTTTGAGAATGGGCTGAAAGATTTCCATTAAGATGTCAGAAAAGGTTTGGATTCACAAAAAATGTGCTAAAAGTTCTCTAATTTTGTGAATAGTCCATAACCGTGTCAAAGCTAGTGGGAGTATCGCTGTTATCTACTATCTCCATATGTGAGTTACATACTGTTTCTAGGAAACGTCTCTTTCCATTACAAAGTGTAATGACTTGGTGTTAAGAGACAAATCGCTATGAAAGACTTAATAGAGATATGGCATACCCAGGTGGTTGCAAACGTCTATGAGATAGATCAAAACTCTGCCAAGATGATCTTAATGGGATTCAAGATGCATAGCCTCAGGAAAGGAGTTTCCTATCATTGCAAAGTGTGATGATTTGGCATGAGACATATAAAGAAGGTGCAACATACTCACATAATCCATAGACATCTATCAGATAGATGTTATCATCAGTATATACCTAGCCACAGTAAACATGATCTTGGTAAGATTCAAGATGCATGAGAAGAGTCTTCGAAAGGATATAGTTATTAAAAGTCGTGACACAAGGATTATAAGTAATCCTAAGATTCTAAAAGGGTTTGGAATTAGATTAGATCAGATTCCACGAGTTTCTTGGATTCATCAGAAGTGTCATGAACATGTCCTAATGACTTAATGCTTAGAGCATAGTGAGTCAGATTCAGGATATGACCTGGCTGGGAATACTTAATGGATTTTGTACATGCGTGAGAAATCATTGGAAAATGATTTGGGTGAATGTTATTAGTAATTTGAAAAGGGTTTCAAATAAGTAAAAGGACTTAATGGTTAAAGAATTTTATAGGTATTCCGATGGAGCGCGTGTGGGTCACCGGCACATCGTAACACCTCGAAATAGTCTTAGGGTGTAGTCATGTAGACTAAAGATCCCAAGAACCATGGAAAGTCACAGTACACAGAATTGAGATGTAAGTGAGAATGACAATATATGACTAAATTGAAATATCGTCGGATATATATCCGATTGGATAAAGTGTATCAATGTACACAGAAAGAGTGAAAGGTCATATAGACATATATGCATAACATGAATTAAAAAGTTTAAAAAGGAATCTAGAAACCGATAACAGTCTTATGAAGAATCCGACTTGGTGATTACCTCGTGGAGACTTGGTAATAAGCAAGAGTAGCTACCAGTTAGATTTTAAGTTTCGTTTTTGCATGTTTCACTTCCTGAATAATTTGATTATTCAAAAGGTCCATAGTCAGTCATACTTTTAGGAAGTAAGTATGAACGAAGACTATCGTGAATTGGTTTGTAGATTGTCTAAGGAGTTAGACATTTCAGTAAGACTGCTGAGACGTTCACGAGTACTTAGAAATAGAGATTTGAGTATTGGATAAACCCGCGCTCAATAGATTGCTTCATGAATTACATCATGAGCAATGTTGAGACGATAATATCTTATGATCTTGAAGCGGAGACATATGAGTTGAAATTTGCGAGTCGGTTGTGCATTGATAATGCGTAAAACGCATTGGTAACTCGATGTTATAAAACGCATTGTTGTGTACGATTTTGACAAGTAAAAGACACAAGTATATGAGTCAAAGCTTATTCGTTCCTTGACCCTAATGGGAAACAGATATTTGTAGGCCGCTCGATGATTTTGAAGTTGACTAAAGTGCTGGCCAGCCTGTACTAAATTGATGTGTTCAATTGGAAGTCCGAAAGTCATAAGCAGAATCGGAAATCGGGAAACAGAGTATCAGACAGAGATTGATCTCAATCCAAGTCTCGTGTCTGAAAATATCTTGTTGGACGAAGGATCATATGATCACTTATCTATGGACAGAACTGACTAGGTCAGAGTTCAGCAACAGTTTCTAGGAAGCTGCAGCTTGTTAATCAATCTAAGGATAAAAGAACAACTAAAAGTCATAGACTTATTCAAGTGGGAGACTGTTGGATTAGGTGTCTAAGCCATGACTTTATATTTGTATTTATATGGATAATAGAAGAAAAGTCCATTTGGGTTGCCCTTATAGCATGATGATTGATGTAGAAGTCAGTAGAGAGAAAGGTTGATTTATTAATTGTCTAATAAATCAATTGAAATAAATAAATAGTTTGTTAATATATTTAAGTGTTAATATATTAATTAGAAACTATAATAATTAATTAGAAATTAATCTAGAATTAATTGGATTTAATTTAGAGATTAATTTAATTAATTAAAAGTACAGGGACTGGTTTTGTAATTATTCAATAGTTGAATAATTGACTAACCAATGGAAGGTCAAAAGTGGCGAGATTTTGTGGAGCCTCCACTTAAATCTCGAAACCCTAATTTAGGGTTTAGAGGAGGCTTGTCCATTTGATAACAGGCTTGTCAAAGTTGGGCTCCTCTAGGGTTTTGACTGTAGCCACCTGGAGGCTATAAAAGGGAACCCTAATCCTGCGCCAACTCTCTCTCTCTCTCTCTGTGGATACTCTGCTGTCTTCCCTCTCCATTGCTTGGGTGTGACACCATTTGAGGCAGGACACTTGTGCTGCTAAGCTTCTGGATCAAGAATCAAAGGTTGGTTCTTCTGATTTATACTTTAGAATTAATTGTTGGCCTTTAGGTTTTGTTATATGTTCATTAGAAGAAAACATAGATCTTATTTAGGGTTGCATGTGAACTTAGGAATTTTGTAGTTCATTTTCTGCTATAAAACCCTTCAGTGGTATCAGAGCTATGGCTTGTTTTCTTGTGAATTTGATAAAGTTGCTTGATTTGATCATGGGGTTTTCGAAAATAACCCCTTGTGTAACACCCGGCTTATATAACAAAACACCCCGTAAAAATTTTTATTTTTCAAACCATATATTTTACAATAAAACATTATCCAAAGGTGTTTGTCAACATAAACAGGTACAAGTGTATCAAGGATTACAATACATAAAGATATTATACATCCATTAAGCCGGGTTGTCACTTCACCATCCTAAGTCCTTAGTCACAGACTTTATCTTTTCCCTTAGCGGGATCACGCTCACCTGCTGGGACATATCAAATAAAACTGTGAGCTATAAAGCCCAATGAGTAATCAGCAAATAACATTACACATATACAAGAGTATAATAACAATTAAACTCTTAAACAGTTTCTGTCCCATATATCATAGTCATCACTGACCGCACCATATATCATAGCCATATAGGCCGCACCAAAACATTTTAGTTAATCAGATCATAGCCCTAAGGCCGCACCAACAGTTTCATCAATTATATCATAGCCCGAAGGCCGCACCAGTTTAGGTTCAATAACCCAAAATCATGGTCCTAAGACCGCACCATAAATCATAGCCATATAGGCCGCACCATTTGGATTTTCAATCCAATATTATATCCGCATATCGTTTGGGTATTCTACCCTTGTCTCGTATTCAACTCCTTCAAGTAGTGCCATTGCAACCATCATATATCATACTAGATATAGTTAAGATTACTCACATGAATGCTTGCTACCACTAGCTTTAGTTATTTCTTGCCTTTCAATGTATTCCGCAAGATCTTGTCCCGTACCTATAATTTCATTCATTTTCACAATGATTATAGGTTAACAATCATTTTAATTGACTCTAATGCATAAGAGTTCAATTTTATAACATTATAAACAATGTCTGGATGCTAAACTTTCCATTTACTATCTTTCCATGAGTTATACACTTCCCCGAGGCATACGTATTGTTCTACAGTGCCCCCGGAGAGTCGTATTCTCAATTTAATATTTTTCCAAGACTTTTCAAGCCATTATGGACTTGTAGTTAAAGTTTGAGGTCATTTGGACATGTCTAGCATCGAATTCAAACTTTAAAATCCTCTGAATGGATGCACGACTCGTGCAAATTATTGCTCTAAAAGAGCACGACTCGTGTGTAGCTAAAAAAGCATCATACTTTGGTTTGCAGGACATGCACGACTCGTGCATATAGTGCACGACTCGTGCACTTGCTGGGCAGCTCCAGTTCAGTCCCGATTTTGCACTGTAGCGTCCTGTTTTTGCATATTAAGTCCTTATTCCAATTCTTAATTATTTTGGGTTTATTTCAAGACTAAAACCTTCCATTTATACCAGGTTTTAACTCCTTGAAATCAACTCAATCAATCAATTGCAGAAATTAGGGTTCTTAGTTCCAAAAACCCCAAAACTTCAAAATCAACAAAACTACCAAAATCGGTTACTCTAAATACATGTTCTTATCATATGAACATGTTTGAACCCAGAAATCATATACAAACTTCATGGATTATTCTGAAATTACAGATTTCAGTGTACCCACAAAACCCACCAAGAACAAACTAGGTTAGAACTTGAAATACTAACCTCCACTGCTTCCAAATCTTCAATTAAAAGCCTAGAATCGGAATCCAAGCTCAAACCTTCAAGAATTCTCCAAGTTCTGCTGAATCCGTACAGAGAAAACCCTCTCCCGTAGCTTCTAAATTTTCTGCACATGTGGGAGAGCTTTTCCACTATTTATACTTCCAGAATTTGCAGTTTAGTCCCTGGAGTTCTAATTCTTGAGCTTTTGCCACATCTAACACATTTTATGACAAAAACCAGTTTTATAACATTTTAAGTCCAAAACTCAAAATATTATTACAAACTAAATCCTTTTCTGTCAAAAAGACCAAATTACCCTTCTAAGGTAAAATGACCAATTTACCCTTTTTATTATTTTTACAAATAAGGAGTGTCTTGGCGTTACAAATTCTCCCCTCCTTCAAGAGATTTCGTCCCCGAAATCATGCAAAGAGTTGAGGGTATTTCTCCCTCATTTCGCTTTCGGTCTCCCACGTCATGTCAGAACCTCTGTGATGTCGCCAAAGCACTTTGACCATGCTGATTTTCTTGTTTCGCAGCTGTCTTACCTTTCGATCTAACACCCTCTCGGGTTGTTCCGGGTATCTCAACTTGTCATCCACTTCAATTTCAGCAAGAGGTACTTGTTGAGACTTGTCAAACAAAGTTTTTCTTAAATGGGACACATGAAATACGTCATGTATACCATGAAGTTCATCAGGTAACTCCAATCTATACGCTACAGCTCCAACTCTTTGGGATATACGGAAAGGTCCGATGAAGCGAGGACTCAACTTCCCTTTCTTCCTAAAACGAATTAAACCTTTCCAAGGGGATACCTTGAGCATTACCATATCTCTCACTTGGAATTCCAGCGGTTTTACCCGTTTATCTGCGTACTGCTTTTGTCGGTTCTGAGCTACCTTCAAATTTTCTCGAATCTGTTTGATCTTTTCTTCAGTCTGTGCTACAATCTCGGGTCCAGCCAACGGCTTTTCCCCAACTTCAGTCCAACAAGTCGGACTACGACATGGTGCTCCATACAATGCTTCATACAGGGCCATTTGAATGCTGGAATGGTAACTGTTATTGTACGCGAATTCTACCAGAGGTAAGTGATCTTCCCAACTTCCACCAAAGTCAATTACACAGGTTCTTAGCATGTCTTCCAAAGTTTGGATAGTTCTTTCACTTTGGCCATCGGTCTGCGGGTGGTATGCAGTACTCATAAGTACTTTTGAACCCAATTGCTCTTGAAGACCTTGCCAAAACCGAGAAGTAAATCTACTATCTCGATCCGACACGATCGACACTGGTAACCCATGTCGGCAAATCACTTCATCTATGTAGATTTTCGCCAACTTAGCAATCTTGAACTTCTCGCTGATTGGTATAAATTGTGCCGATTTCGTCAATCGGTCAACAATTACCCATACCGCATCGTGACCTCGCGGTGTCCGCGGCAACTTTGTTACAAAATCCATAGTAATATGGTCCCACTTCTTCTCTGGAACCGGCAATGGTTGGATTTCTCCGTATGGTTTCTGATGGTTTGACTTTACTTGCAGACATGTCAAACACTTTTCTACATATCTTCCAACATCTCTCTTCATTCCAGGCCACCAATACAACGGTTTTAACGTCCGGTACATCTTGGTACTACCCGGATGAACTGCATATCGACTACAGTGTGCATCTTCTAGAAGCAAGTTCCGTGCCTCTCCTTGTTTTGGGAAGCACACGCGACCTCTGAAGGTTTTCAATTTCTGTGCATTTTCATCCAGATGCTTCAAATACCCAACCATTCGCTCGCTTTTTGCATGTTCAGTCTTGCACGCTTCTTCCTGTGCCAAACGGATCAATTCTGGTAACCGGCTTGCTACACCTATACATGCGGGTGTAATTTTCAAAGGAGCTTCTTTCCGGCTTAGAGCATCTGCCACCACATTCTCTTTGCCAGGATGGTACAAGATTTCGAAATCAAAGTCTTTAAGTAGATCCATCCACCTTTGCTGCCTCATGTTAAGTTCTTTTTGATCAAATAAATACTTCAAACTTTTGTGGTCCGTATAGACAACAAATTTCACACCATATAAATAGTGTCTCCACAACTTCAATGCTAGAATCACAGCAGCTAATTCCAGATCATGAACTGGATATTTCTTCTCGGCTTCTTTTAGTTGGCGGGACGCATAAGCTATTACCCGACCTGTCTGCATTAGCACACATCCAAGGCCGACTCTAGAAGCATCGCTGTAGATCACATATTCTTCTCCGCTTTGCGGTAGTGCTAACACCGGTGCTTCACATAAGGCTTGTTTCAACCTTTGGAAAGCTTCTTGCTGTTTTTGCGCCCACTCAAAAATTTTCACCTTTCTTGGTCAACTTGGTCAACGGGGCAGCTATCGAGGAGAAATTCTCGACAAATCTTCTATAATAGCCGGCCAAACCAAGGAAACTTCGTATTTCAGTTGGGCTTCGAGGCGGTTCCCACTTCATCACGGCTTCAATTTTTGCTGGATCAACCTTCACCCCTTCAGCATTAATTACATGGCCAAGAAATTGAACTTCTCTTAGCCAAAATTCACACTTGGAAAATTTTGCATACAATTTTTCTTGACGAAGCAACTCCGACATTTGTCGAAGGTGTACTTCATGCTCGGCTTGGCTTCGCGAATACACCAGGATATCATCTATAAATACTATCACCGAAGTATCGAGGAACGGACGACACACCCGGTTCATGAGATCCATGAATACGGTCGGAGCATTGGTTAACCCGAAAGGCATCACCAAAAACTCATAATGACCGTATCGTGTGCGAAAAGCTGTCTTCGGAACGTCAGATTCTCGTATCTTCAACTGATGGTAACCCGACCTCAGGTTAATTTTGGAAAAATATGATGCTCCCTGTAACTGATCAAACAGGTCATCTATTCTGGCTAGCGGATATTTGTTTTTCACCGTGATCTTGTTTAATTCCCGGTAGTCGATACACATATGCATCGACCCGTCTTTCTTCTTAACAAACAGGATAGGGGCTCCCCAAGACGATGTACTCAGTCTGATGAAACCCCTATCTAACAATTCTTCCAGTTGCTTTCGCAGTTCCACCATCTCTAAAGGTGCTAAACGATATGGAGCTCGAGCAACAGGAGCAGCTCCCGGGACTAGTTCAATCGTGAACTCTACCTGTCGATCTGGTGGCAACCCTGGAAGTTCATCTGGAAATACATCTGGGAATTCTTTTACCACGTTTACATTCGCTACCCCACCTTTATTGTCTTAGCCACTGTTACATAGGCCAAATAAGACATCCCTCCTTTACTAACACAGCTTCGGGCTTGAGCAAAGGAGATAACTGGCATTCTCAACCGAGGTCGTTCACCCTGAATCTTTATCCGTTCCCCATCCGGTGATAATACTGTGATACTTTTATTTCTACAATCCATGTTAGCATAATTCGTTGCCAACCAATCTATGCCCACAATTACACCAAATTCATTGGTAGTCATCGGCTTCAAATCTATAGGGAAGGTGGTCCCGTAGATTTTAAGCTGACAATCTTCCAGGTGTTCGGAAACAGAAAAGTATCTACCATCTACTATAGCCACTTCCAAGCTTTCATCCATTGGGGTTAATGGTACATTCAAGCGAGGCATCAGAGACTCCGATACAAAACAATGTGTAGCCCCTGGATCAAATATAACATATAAAGGTATGGAATTGAGAGTGAAGATACCTGTAACCACATCTGTCTTTTCACGAGCTTCCTCGACGGTCATTTGAAAAGCTCGCGAGGCTACCGGTCTTCCTCGGTTCTTCACCTCCTCTTTCTTTCCACCCTGATCAATTCTGGATCTATCACTGAATGCTCCAGGTTTTAACTCGAGACAGTTCAGGAGAATATGATCCGTAGCTCCGCATTGGAAACACCTACGCTCCGCCCGACAGTTACTAGCATCATGCCCTGGTTTTCCACAATTTCGACAATTTGCAGATGTAGTGTTGACCCGGTAACTCCCAGAGTGTCTTTTTCTGCACTTTTCGCACCACTTTCCTTCGTCTTTCTGGCCTTTACCCTTAGACCCAGTTTGCTGCGACTTTTTCTGAGGCGTCCAACCTTGGTCTTCCGCCTTTCTTTTTGTTTCAATAGCTTTCTTTTCATCTTCTTGTTGCTTCAACTCTGTCTCCCGTTCAGTGGCCCTATCCACCACTTGTCGGAAAGTAGACAGTTTCAATGGTTGCACAATTTCTCTGATTCGGGTCGTCAACCCCCAAACATACTTATCAATCTTCCTCTTTTCAGTATTGACATGGTGTTCTACAAATCTTGCTTTCTCCAGAAAGCTCAGAGTGTATTCTTGGACAGATTGGGAACCTTGTTCCGTATGCAGAAATTCGTCCTCCAACTTCTTTATGGCTACCTCTGAACAATACTCCTCGTTGAACTTGGTCTTGAATTGTTCCCAAGGTATCAATAGAGTTGAATCAGTACCCAATGACTTGTAGTAAATTTTCCACCAATGTAATGCACTGCTTGTGAGTTGATTCGTGGCAAATTCTACCTTGTCTTCATCAGCACATTTGCTGACTCGAAACACCTTTTCAATATGCATTATCCACTCCATTGCGTGGACTGGATTATCTGTCCCAGAATATTCTTTTGGTTTACAACCAAGGAAAACTTTGTAAGTACATCCGGCTTTCTTTGTAGAAGCTTCCCCGCCCTGTTTGTCTTTTTCTGAACGGGCGTGACTTTCTCCTTGACTTTCATCTTCCGGCTGCTTATCATGAATGCTTTTTGTAGCCACTTCACTTGGGTTTGGGTTGTTCATTAGGGTAGGCATAAGTTCCCTAAAAACATCAGCCACAATAGCCCGTATATCAGGTGGATTTTCACCCTCTGGTTCCCTTGCTGGTGCTCTTGCTCTTCGTCCGACTGAACCATGTGATCGGGCTGGTCCACTCCGTGACGGTCCACGCCCCGAATTTGCATCCGTGGGATTACTTCTTGTATTTCTCATACTTCAAAATTCAGCAAACAGTTAGATTACATAGATAATAGCAAACTTATATATGTCTAACAGTCCATTTGTCTATTTTCTCTCAAGGTTTAAGTCCAGGAATCTAATCTAAGACACCTAGTTCCCTTAAACCACGGCTCTGATACCAACTTGTAACACCCGACTTATATAGCAAAACACCCCGTAAAAATTTTTATTTTTCAAACCATATATTTTCCAATAAAACATTATGAAAGGTGTTTGTCAACATAAACAGGTACAAGTGTATCAAGGATTACAATACATAAAGATATTATACATCCATTAAGCCGGGTTGTCACTTCACCATCCTAAGTCCTTAGTCACGGACTTTATCTTTTCCCTTAGCGGGATCACGCTCACCTGCTGGGACATATCAAATAAAACTGTGAGCTATAAAGCCCAATGAGTAATCAGCAAATAATATTACACATATACAAGAGTATAATAACAATTAAACTCTTAAACAGTTTCTGTCCCATATATCATAGTCATCACTGACCGCACCATATATCATAGCCATATAGGCCGCACCAAAACATTTTAGTTAATCAGATCATAGCCCTAAGGCCGCACCAACAGTTTCATCAATTATATCATAGCCCGAAGGCCGCACCAGTTTAGGTTCAATAACCCAAAATCATGGTCCTAAGACCGCACCATAAATCATAGCCATATAGGCCGCACCATTTGGATTTTCAATCCAATATTATATCCGCATATCGTTTGGGTATTCTACCCTTGTCTCGTATTCAACTACTTCAAGTAGTGCCATTGCAACCATCATATATCATACTAGATATAGTTAAGATTACTCACCTGAATGCTTGCTACCACTAGCTTTAGTTATTTCTTGCCTTTCAATGTATTCCGCAAGATCTTGTCCCGTACCTATAATTTCATTCATTTTCACAATGATTATAGGTTAACAATCATTTTAATTGACTCTAATGCATAAGAGTTCAATTTTATAAAAATATAAACAATGTCTGGATGCTAAACTTTCCATTTACTATCTTTCCATGAGTTATACACTTCCCCGAGGCATACGTATTGTTCTACAGTGCCCCCGGAGAGTCGTATTCTCAATTTAATATTTTTCTAAGACTTTTCAAGCCAATATGGACTTGTAGTTAAAGTTTGAGGTCATTTGGACATGTCTAGCATCGAATTCAAACTTTAAAATCCTCTGAATGGATGCACGACTCGTGCAAATTATTGCTCTATAAGAGCACGACTCGTGTGTAGCTAAAATAGCATCATACTTTGGTTTGCAGGACATGCACGACTCGTGCACTTGCTGGGCAGCTCCAGTTTAGTCCCGATTTTGCACTGTAGCGTCCTGTTTTTGCATATTAAGTCCTTATTCCAGTTCTTAATTATTTTGGGTTTATTTCAAGACTAAAACCTTCCATTTATACCAGGTTTTAACTCCTTGAAATCAACTCAATCAATCAATTGCAGAAATTAGGGTTCTTAGTTCCAAAAACCCCAAAACTTCAAAATCAACAAAACTATCAAAATCGGTTACTCTAAATACATGTTCTTATCATATGAACATGTTTGAACCCAGAAATCATATACAACCTTCATGGATTATTCTGAAATTACAGATTTCAGTTTACCCACAAAACCCACCAAGAACAAACTAGGTTAGAACTTGAAATACTAACCTCCACTGCTTCCAAATCTTCAATTAAAAGCCTAGAATCGGAATCCAAGCTCAAACCTTCAAGAATTCTCCAAGTTCTGCTGAATCCGTACAGAGAAAACCCTCTCCCGTAGCTTTTAAATTTTCTGCACATGTGGGAGAGCTTTTCCACTATTTATACTTCCAGAATTTGCAGTTTAGTCCCTGGAGTTCTAATTCTTGAGCTTTTGCCACATCTAACACATTTTATGACAAAAACCAGTTTTTATAACATTTTAAGTCCAAAACTCAAAATATTATTACAAACTAAATCCTTTTCTGTCAAAAAGACCAAATTACCCTTCTAAGGTAAAATGACAAATTTACCCTTTTTATTATTTTTACAAATAAGGAGTGTCTTGGCGTTACACCTTGAGGAGCCATTGCCAAAATTATTTATATATATATATATATATATATATATATATATATATATATTGAAATTAAGCTGTGAAAGACGATAAAATGTCCATCATTCACAACTTGATTTCCTTTTAAAAACAAATTACGTTCACAAAAATTCACAATATGTATACAAACAAACTTCTGAACATACTAACATGTCTATCATTCACAAATTAATTAATTTAAAATATGAATTTATAGTAGTTTCATTGAAAATAACATTCACAACTTAATTGGTTTAAATGGAACATGACCTTTGCTAAAATTATATATATATATATATATATATATATATATATATATATATATATATATATATATATATATATATATATATATATATATATATATATATATATAAAGTTATGAATAATGATAAAATGTCCATCATTCACAACTTTATTGTCTTTTGAAAAAAATTCATTCACAAAAATTCACAATATAGATACAGAAAAACTTGCGAATAAAATAAAATGCCCATAATTCACAACTTAATTAGTTTAAAAAGATCCATTTATAGTAGATGTTATTGAAAAGAACATTCATAAACTAATTGGTTTAAAGAGAACATGAACTTTGCCAAAATAATTTATATATATTGAAATTAGGTTGTGAATGATGATAAAATGTCAATCATTCATAACTTGATTGTCTTTTGAAAAAAAAATTACATTCACAAAAAATCACAATATGGATACAAATAAACTTGTGAATAAAACAAAATGTCGATCATTCTCAACTTAATTAGTTTAAAAGGATCCATTTATAGTAGTTGTCAAGTTCACATTATTATTCCTTGACATAAAATGAATTTAACTATTTTACATGGTTACCTAAAACCGGGAAATAATATTTCAAACGGTTCAAGAACATGAAGAACAAAGAATATTTTTTGAAACATTGATTTAAAATTCAAACGTACATCCAAAGTCATCGATTGCTGGTCAACGTTATTAAATGATGAGAGAAACGTAAGGCAAAAACTTCACCATCACGTTTCTACTTTCTAACTGGAATGATGGTAAGAAAAACTTAACATTGCATATATACTTATTCAAATATCAATCTTAATAACTAAAAGTAACCCTAATACATAAAAATTCATTTTCTTCATAGATCGAAGAAATGATAGATGAGCGAAAGGATTTTAACTCAAGGTACTCGATGTTTGAAGAAAAAATGATGCAAGTTATGGATAAATACCCAGATCTTGGAAATTTAAAGAAATTTGGACTTGTGACAATATCTACTTACATTTAATTGTTAATATGTATTTATATACTAACAGTTTCAAATATATAATATAAATGCATTTATTCTTCCCAATTTTGGCAAAAACACACTACTATTTGATTTGTTTAAATTTGCAACGAACTTTAGCCTATCTTATCGATAGTGACAGGAACAAAATGCCACATCTTGTGCTACAATACCGAAACTTGCCACAATGTTTGGTAAGAACTAAACCTTGACTTAATACATTATCCTACAAAAATTTTATTAACCATTAAATTGTGAATCCTTTAATTTAGCAGAATGATGATAGTTGATATTTTGAAATATCAGCTTGCCATGATGCAAGATTACTTATTGGATAATAACCATCCAAAAGCACAAGCCATGCAGAACAAGGAGGTAGTAAATTTCAAGATCAAATGGTGGTCAGAAAATAATGATGTTGATAGTGGAATTTTAGTAATACAACACATTGAATGCTTCAAAGGACAAGGACAGACTATAGGAGATTGTAAATATTTCATGTTGGAAATGCAAAGTTTGAAATATAAAGAAAACTTTGAGAGATCGTTTTGCTCAACAATAAAATAAATACAAACAAGGTATAGTTCGGAAATGTAAAGACTTGAAGATTAAATGCAGGAATTAAATAAACTTAAAGTCAGAATATGAAAGAGAAAAGTATTTGATGGAATGAAGATCTTTATATCATGTGAAGAGAGTTACACTTAATTTCATCCAAACCATGAAGATGAAATGAGATGGTGATCTCCCTTTTATAGTGTAAGGGAAGATACCAAGAGGTAAAGACCTACGGATTGAAGAGGTTACAGACCAGTCCTCTTTAGATTGTTCTATTGATAAAACTACAAAATCAGAGTAGGTTGGCCTACGATTGAATGTTCTAATAGTTAAAAGTACAAGTGCCATATTAACTTAGGGAACATGTATAACTAGACTATTTGTACTCTATAACTCGATCTGCTTATCCTTTGTCTTTATCTTCATATTTTGTATTTATCTTCACATGATTTTTGACTTCCTGGAGTGAACCGATGTTCAGAGGTGAACTTCGATGTTGAGAAGTTGCTTGAGAGGAATTTCGGTTATTCTTGAACAGAAGAGGATTTTTTGTGTTGTTGAGGCGTAAGTGAGATTTACCAATCTTCGGTATGTAGAGATTCATCAGAACCGAAATTCATGGCTGAACTTCAGCATCAGTCAGAACTTGTCTTCAGTTTGGGTTTTGCAGTCTTCTACATTTGATCATCTGAGGGTGTCTCCGAAGTTCATGGCTGAACTTCGTCCTTCATGAGCTTCTTATATTCTCACAACTCTCAACTTAGATTCAACACTGAGGAAGTAGAATATTAAACACCGAAATGAGGATAATCCTCGTTCATTAATAACTTTCAACACAAACAAATAGTTACATCTGAACAAGTACAAAACATCACAAATAAACATCCAAAATATTGTTCAAGTATCAGAAACGGATAAACATTCAGGTTGGTCAACGACATAACATTAACAATTCCCCCTTCGGTGACCAACCATGGGTTCTTCTTCATTCTTGTCAAAACTTTTCGTTCACCACCAACTTCCATACACAATCCCAAAATATTCTGACCGCAAGCATCCATTCCATTCTCATGACAGGCTCCTCTTTGATGTCATTGGATGTGAATTTCGATTTCTTCACTGCATCAATGGAGCTGGTCAAATACTTGCTTGGAGCCTTTTTCATTTCTTCAATTTTAAAAAATCTTCTGCCTGTGAAGATCTTTGATTTGTGAACAATACTGAGAATCGGGTCACTGGTCGCTCCTAAGTTCCATTCTTCTGTTGCATCGGGTGGGTTGGTGTTAATAACCTCGGTGTATTGCTATTCATCCATAATTTTGAACAACCTGCCATCAGCTCTCATAAACTAAAAAACAAGTTGCTTCAAGAATCTTCTCATAGCTAAGTAGGCTTCCTTGATTTCAGTTTTCTTTTCGATTATTGGCATGAGTTTCATAACAATTGTATATAGATCTTCGGGGTTCATTTTCTCGAAATTGGCTTGGGTTACAATGAACTCTTTCTCATCTCTCACCAAGGTGTGCTCGTAGAAGTTTGATTTCTGGACACTTCTTTTGTTGATCCCGGTCACCTAGTGATAATTTTTCGGGACCAGATACGACTCATTGGTTGAGTGTATCTATGATGTAAGTCTTGGGTCCTGATCTGCAATTCTACTTCCCTTTGGTTTTGAGAAAAGGAGGAATTGAGATTGAAAAATAATCTATACTTATCACCATTAGGGGTAAGTGGAATATCCCAGCTATAATTGAAGTTCGGAGGGGGGGGGGCATAGGATTCCACTGGATGAAAGTCTTGGTTGTTGAGTGGCCGAAGATCGAAGAATGTTATTAACCTTGGTTGACTAGATACTTTTGTTGTTGCTGCTGCTTCAGCTTTGATTCGAGGTCCACTTCTTCTTGGAACTTCGCAGCCAAAGCATCATTATTCGCTTTTGAGTACTTGAAAAGCATGATCATTTGATGGTTTGATGGGAGAGTATTGAAGCTCATCTTCTCTGGCATGGATGGAATGAGGAGGATTTTTTGATGGAGTTTCTTGACTTGGTGGTGGTTTCGGAGACCCTTTTGGAGTGGACTTTTTCGGTGGGGATTTCGGTAAAGGCGAAGGAGAAATTTTTGGATTCTCCCAACTTGCATCAAAAATTGTGTCTTGCTTTTCTTCTTCTTCACCAGTTTTCTTTTTACCACTTCCGGCTTTATCATCGAAAGTTTCATTTCATTTACCATTATCATCATCACCATCTTCATCACCAATATCAACAATTACTTTTTCTTTGCCTTTAGGAGGCACCTTTCTCCCTCATGTGGCCGGTTTTGAGGAAGTAGTCACAGGTAGTATTTCCTAATGTCATTTAATTTGTCAAAAATCGTCTGAGCAGATTTAGCTATTTGAAGAGAGAGAGCATCAGTAGTCTTGGAAGATAAGGATTTGAGCCGTTCCACAGGTTCATCTATCTGCACTACTACTACTCCTAAGGAGTCAATTGGACCCCGAACCATCTGAGTGATATTAGAGTGATGGTCATAAATTGTAGTAGTATAACATGTGTGGACCGGAGATATTGATTCCCCGAAAATACGCTTTCAAGATAATTTTGCATATCATAAAATATGCCCATAATTTGTTGATGGATGCTTGCATCCAGAACTTCCAATTCTTTAACAACTTTCCATACGGCATCCATGGTTTCTTGTAATTGTTTTACCAAAGTTTCGGCCTCTTTTTTCCATTTGTCATCGATTTCTTTAAGGCCCTTAGCAATGGCCTCTTATGCAACAGAATCAATTGTGTTGGGATTTTTACGGATTAGCACTAATCATACAGGCAGCAGAAGATAAAACAGATTAAATCCCAAATACTGAGCAAGATCATAACAAAATCATAAGTTCATAACAGTTTCACCAACAATTCATGAAAATCGATTCATACCTTGTGGTTGGATGTTAAGGATCCAAACCAGAATCCCTCTATTGATTCACACCCAAGATCACCAGAGGAACAAGCAGATAGAAACTTCTTCAAGTGCAGAAATCGATCTAGAGAACCCTTGGAGGGTTACTCGAAAGCGACAGAGAGGAGAAGGGGAGGGTTCATTGGAGGTGGCGGCACACTCAAGTATTTGGGATGCCTTAGGGTTGCACCCTAAGGCCTCTATTTATACTGCATGGCTCCTAGGGTTTCAAACTTAGGAGCCTTTTGGTGGTCGCACACCACTTACTTGTTCTATTAATTAATTACAATCCAACCCTTTAATTAATTAATTTCCAAATTAATTTATCAATTAGTTGTTGATCTAGTTTCTGATTAATTAATTTCTCAATTAATTAACAAACTGATCAATCCTCTTTATTTCTGCTACTGATTGTTTTTATTGGGTCGTGAGGGCAACCCAAATAGGACCCTGTTATTATTAGAAATATCACGACACTTGATGACCTGGACATATTTCCAACAGTCTCCCACTTGGACATGTCGTCAACTTTGTGTGGTCTGATACTTTGAAATAACATGCAGAGAGTGTTACATCCAATGCAACTGCCGAAATCTGATCAAACTATGATCACAAGATGACCCCTAGATAAGAGATCAATTGTCCCTCTGTTCTACAAGATATCCTTTTATGAACTTGGGACATGGATAAGGGTCAATTCTTAAAAGTTCAAATTTCTGTTTCTCGATAAAGATTTATGATGACCAAATCATACTACTTAATCGAACACATCAATCTACTCAGAACCCGGCCGAGCGTTTTGGTGTCAACATCAAACCATAGTGGGGCCCACGGACATTGCTTCTCCTAGTTAGGGCAGAAGGAACAGATAGACTTGGACTACATAGTCTCTGCCTATTTCATCATGTCATACCCGAACATTCCCTTTATAACTATCCGTTATGGTTAGCGTTTAAGAAAGCCGATGTATGACATAATCATAGTACAAATCCCTCATGTATCTTTGTATGAAGAATAAAAGACATTATCATCCTAGATTACTTGTGACTAGTGCGGGTTGTTCCAATACTTGAATCTCTACCAAGCACTCATGAGGGTTAGTTGCAATCACTATGCCATGTCTAATCACTATAGGTAATCTACTGACGCTCATGACAGTCTTAAATCACTACTTGCTTCCAAGAGTACGATTGACAGTTGAAGTTTGAGTAAGTTAATTACTTGGGAAGGGGGTTCTAAACATGCCAAAGTGAAACACAGTGTTATAATGATCTGAATGATAGCCACTCAGCTTATTACCAAGTCTCTACAAGATAATCACCAAATCATATATATTCTCATACTGTTATATGTTTCTTGGTTCATTAAACTTATAATTAAGAGTTTATTTGTCTATATACCCAAAATGACCTTCATTTTGTCTATGTACCCAAAATATGTTTTGTTTGGCCTAGTTGAGTAATTCTCTGATTTTGGTATTTGAATAGTTGGTAGTTTAGATCTGAATAGTTGATTGTTTGGTTTTGGATTTGAGTTTGGTTTTGATTTATAAAAGCAATCATTAGGTTATTGTTTCATTTACTATTCGCTTTCTCGATCTACAATCAGATCTGAGTTTGTTTAAGTTTGGTTTGTTCCCATGTGTTATTGATTTGCCGTCTATAGAGTGACACTATAGATTGGTTTATTGACACAAAGTGCCAACCACGTACTCCACAGTTCGACCCTTACTTACTACTAGCAAGTGGACTGGTAAGGTTAAATCTTGTATTTTTGACCGCATCAACGACTACGACGTGTCAGTAATATGGGACCATAATACGTCATGAAGGTGACCAATACTACTGGACTTGCGAAGAGAAGAGTATGTCAAGTTTTCTTTTAACAGGAACCTGATCCCTGATTATGTCCTAGTGTTGACTAAGGGTTCCTTCATTGGTTAATCCCTGAATCCTTTCAGAATTTTTCTTACTCCCACTGGTTCCTTAGAATATGAATTCCTTTCCAAAGAAAGACTCTTCTTTCAACGGTACTTGCAGAATGACCAATGAAACGACACTACTGATCGGGTTCAGGCTAGTTATGAGGTTCGGATGAACGCTACATGACCCTAGACCTTTTGTGCATAAGTAAGGGATGATTTTCGCTTCACACTTCAGATGGCGTCTGTGCAACCTACTTAGTTTAAGATGTGGTCTTAAGTTTGTATATGCTTTTCTGGTGTAACTCGTCGGAATATCTAATCTGTATTGAGGATCGAAATATTTTAAATAATGTTCGATTTCTCCTCTCAAGAAACACTATAACGATCTAGTGCTCTTTAGAAGGAGAAGACTGTGAACACATTTTCTCAGTTCCGTATTTACTCAGATTTCAATGTTGTTGATCTTATACTTCACTTTGAAGTCTTTGAACATTTCAAAGCTTCTAACTACTGTTTATTCTAAAGTATAGCTAATTGTGTTTATTTGCAGATCTGGGCACTTCACAAGAACTAGTGAGGTCATTGCCCTATGATCTCGATATCTTTTACATTTCTATGTAAATTATGACTTTGTCAATTAAATCAATATATGCATTCATCATGTAACTCTAAGTCCAATGATTCCAAAATCCTGTCCAATGGATCTTTGGGTGATGAAATTCTTGTTTCAATCAAATTTAATTAAGAGTTCCATCCATCATATGACTCTAAGTTAAATGATTCCAAAGTCTTGTCCACTTGGACCTTTGGTTGATGCAATTCTTATTTAAATTTAATTCTAACAATCATACAAACATAATTACATATATCCAACTGTAATACCGTGTTTTTAAATTATAGAGATTTTGAGTTAATCTTGGTGTGATTAAGATTAGTTAGGTTGTTGTATGAGTTTGGGTGATTAGAAACCCATTTGGGAGAAGTTTGGACTTGAAAAATGCCAAAACAGAGCTACACGGGTCGTGTATGGTCACATGGGTCGTGTAGAAAACCTTAAGAAATCAAACAGTTAGCTTTTCAGACCGACACGGGTCGTGTAGGAATTGTTCAAGAAGCAGTCCGTGGGTCAAAACAGACCTACACGGGTCGTGTAGGCCTGACAGCACTATATAATGTGCAGAAAATGCACATTTCGGGAAAAATAGACCCATTTCGATATCCAGAGCTTCCTAAGGCGATTTTCCGCCAAATTGAGCCAGGGGATGCGTGGGGAAACGTATGGAGACTTCAATCTAACCCCGGAAACACGCTCACGATTCCTAAATCATCAAGGTGAGTGATTTCTTGATTTTGGGGTTTTGAAACCCTAACTTTCATATCTGTGTTTTAGCTATATATTGCTATATATGTTGTTAGTAGATTGTTAGTGGATGCCTTTAGAGTTATTTGTGAGATTATTGTCGAGTTTCTATGGTTGAATTAGTAGAACCGCGAATTTGGAGGTTTCGGTAAATATTGAGTTGATATTTACCGTTTATACTCTTTTGTTTCCTCTTTTGATTTATATATCTTTGAAATAGATGTAATTGGGTTGATTGTGGATATTGGAGAATTGATTTAGACTATGGTGAAATAACCAAATCTAGCGAACAGGAGCCCGGTACGCGTAATTCGGGGGTTCCAAATGCTAAGTCGTTATCAGGTGAGTACTCTTATGTACTTGAGTAGAATTTTACCTTGTAGTAAACTGAGTTTATATATATGTTAGGTTGTTATTGTCGTAATCAAATTGTAGAGTAAATTGTTATCTGTGAATAACAATAACCGAGTTGAACATACATACTGATTGTATAAACTGAGTAAATGTTAGTGTAGTCACATTAAAGAGTTTTGAGTCAAATTGTATAGCCATAAGGACTATTGAGCTGGAATAGAGTTGGAGTGATTATGTTATCTGTGGATAACAAGAGATGAGTTGCAATCTATATTGAGTATAACAGTAGAGTATGTGATAAATTGGTTGAGTTAAAGAGTCTTTGAGTTTAATTGTTACAGGCATGAGAATTGCTATGATTGAGTATAAGTTGGTTGTTAAAAATGAATATATGTGAGAATGTGGTCGAGTTACGAATAGTACTAAGTGTGGTATTTTTATTGAATTGATGTTATTAAATATTTGCTGGCATTTGTAAAGCTAATATGTTTGCAGATTTCAGAGTTAAGAGAATGGATATTTGCTAATGAGATTAGTAAAAGAGAATGATAAAGATATTTACTGAGAGGGATTACTGTAGTGTAATTGAGATTACTCACTAAGCTTTATAAGCTTACACTTGAGTTGTATGTTGTTTTGCAGGTATCTGTAGCTGTGATAGGGGAAGGCATGTGATAAAGAGAGATGGATAACTTAGAGCCTGTCCTTTAGTTGTAATAGTTTTATTTGTAATGCCTGGTCAAATATGTAGGGACCTTTTGTGTAATTAAAAATATTGATAATATCTTGTTTACGTGGTTTGAGTACAAGTATACCCATTTTAATGTATTATTGTTTGAAAATTTTTGGGTGTACTTTGTATGAGAAACCGAGTATTACAAGTTGGTATCAGAGCATGGTTTAAGTGAACTAGGTCTTTGAGTGTAGAGTCCTAGACTTGAACCGAGTAGAGAGAACCCCTATCACATGCTTGGAAAAGATACTGCTGCAGATGTTAATGTATAAGTCGATTATAACTTTTCTGTTATATTTGTTATTTGTTATATTCTGTGTATGAATATAGATATGGAGACAGATGAGGACGAGTTGATGAATTGGTCATAGCTGATTGGTCCAATATTGGATGATGAGCCGAGATTTTGGCTGATAAGAGATATCAACCAACGTGGAGACGAGAAATTCAGCTAATTATGAGATGTTAGTTGAATATGAGATGAGATTTTGCTGATGGCGAATTTCCAGATGATGATGAGCTGATAAGATGAGATTTCGGTTGAGGCGAAATTCCAACTGATGATGAGAAAGAGTATGAACATAAGCTGAGTATAAATTAAGAGTTGAGACATGTGAGTGTAGTCGAGTACACTCAAGAGTTGAGATCCGAAGTATGCAAGTTCAACTAATGAGGAGACAAGATTTCTTGCTATGAGGTATGTAAGTAATTTTACTTCAAATGTTAATTGTAATGAGTTACATGTGTTTAAAATTATTGATACTACATATTGTAGAATATGTGTAAAATATGTGAACACATAAAAGATCAATTGAAATTACATGTGTTAGAGAATTCTGAGTATAAGGTGTAGTAATCGACATCGAGATGAGAATCTCGTGTCCATTTGAGGTAAAGTTTACATATCACAAAATGGGTGCTTTGTGATTATGTATAACCGAGATTATAAGTGGTTGCTTGACGAGAAACGTGTAAAATGAGTATATATATGGTGAAAAATATATAAATTATGATATTGCATATATATTGCTTGGTGTTCTACAGATGTGACGAGATTTCTGTGTACGAGTACTATGTGGTTGAGACCACATGTTTGTGGGGCCACACAACTAGTACTTATGATTGATCAAATGAATGGTTGAGATAGCCAAAAGAGTATGTGTTGAGAAAGACGGTTAGTGTGTAGTTGAATGCACACTATACCTGATTGTGAGTTGGTATGTTGAGTATTGAGTTTTTGTGACATAAAATCGTCACATAATGAGATATTTGTGACAGAGATGTCAGAGGACATTTCAGTAACCACATGAAGAGTACTTTGTGGTATAATTAAGAGAACCTAGAGTGGTTCATGTAGGCCTTATTGGCCTAAAGATTGAGTTAATTGCCGAGTAAATATGGTTGAGACCACATATTTTATGGGGCCACATATCGAGTAAAGTGGCTGAGACTAATATTTTATGGGGCCACATATCGAGTAAAGTGGCTGAGACCAATATTTTGTGGGGCCACATATCGAGTAAAGTGGTTGAGACTACATATTTTGTGGGACCACATAACGAGTAAATGTGATTGAGACCACATATTTTGTGGGGTCACATATTGAGTAATTGAGGTTGAGACACATGTTTCTGTAGAACCACATAACGAGTACCTTGTGGTTAGAGTAGTGAGGATCTTTGCGATTTAAACAAAAGGAGGAGTGAGGATGAGTCTTTATGGCTCGAGATCGTAAGGGAGATCCGCCAGAGACAAAGAGGAGATGGATTTAAAAAAAATGGTACAAGGTACCATGATTTGATTAGAGGACGGTATGAGATACCGTGACACAACGTTGAGTGGTGAAACCGGAGGATGGTAAGGGGTACCATGAGATGAGGCAGAGTGGTGCTACAGTGTTGTGCTTGTGTGTAGAAAGACATGTACTTTATGATGATGCAGAGTAATGAGACATGTACTATCCTTGTGTGTGGATATATATGAATGTAGCGGTAAGCTTGTGTGGCTTGAAACCTACTAGTTGAGAAGAGGATAAATCAGAGGCTGATTAACAATACAAGGGTACTGTGAGATAATACAGTGAATAATACTGTTGAGAAGTGTTGCTATGAGTATGTGAGTTTGTCATGTAGTCGTGTTGAGAATGTGTGAAATGTCTTTCATGTTAAACGAGATAGAGTTTTATAAATGCATGACGAGAAGATATGAGTTAAAAGAGGAGGAAAGTAATTGTGATTGTGATTGATAGGATTCATTCCTTAACAATCAAACCAATTACTGCCAATGAGGGAAATGTGTGAATGTCGAGATGACAAAACTATTATTCGTATGAGACAATGGATAGTAGATTTTGCTATAATAATAATTTTGAGTTATTCTCTTGAGATTAACGAGTTAGTCGGGTGATGAGATATGATCTCACCGTAGAGATTGCGGTGTTGGATATTATTATTTCCTTTGTGAGTTGTGTATAGAGATTACGGTGAGCCGTATGTATATACGATTTATTTTGTGTCGTTCGGACGATTGAAGGACAGAGTGGAAAAAAATATATAGAGGACAAAATTTCAATGGATGTCATGAATGAGTTCATGATCTCCATGGTCTCGTTTGAGATCCTGTTTCTCTTCTTCTTCTTATCGGTGGCACTAGTGTCGGCTTTCTTGGGCAGTTTCTTGTGACCCTTCTCAGCTAGCCTTTTCTCCGCGGACTCCCTCTCTACTTTTGGTGCCATTGTGGGGATTGAGTTTTGAAAAAGGAGTTTAAATTTCTTTTAGAGAGGAAGATGTATTCAGAGTTTTATTATATGATGAAATTATTACGTCTATTAAGACTAATAATTGACTGAGAATATGATGTAACTAGTGAGTATATCAATAGAAACAACATGAGGTATGTTGTTGAACTGGTATGACGAGGAGCCACTTTGGTGGAGGATTGCAAATTGTATATTGGGTAAAAACCTAATATGTGTGCTGAGGTGGGAGCAGAGATGAATGAGTTATGTAACGTGATTAAGACAGTTGAATATCGGTATCCTTGTGTTGTATGAGTGTTTCTTCTACCCTAATCGATGAGAATATGCAAATAGGAGGATTCAATAACTATGAGTTATTATTGGAGGAGTAAACTGTGAGACAATTAATGTGAAAGCGATGAGACCAATTTTCTTATTGAGTTAGAATTAACCGTTTCATGGAGATTTGAAATCATTGTGGACAGATGGCAAATAATGATAGTGGTTGGAGTATCACTTGAAGAGTGAGGTGAGATAGCTTGGTGTCAACGATACCATAGCAAAGTGTGTGGCCTGAAAGAGTGAGTATTTTTCCTACGTAGCAGTGATGATAGCCAATATGATTATAGAGATCATCTCGTGAGGATGATGGTGGGTATTACCTATATTATGAGTAAATGAGATGCAAAAGTATGTACATGTCATATGAGCTGACGAGAGGATAATATCATTGTCATACGTAATGTGAAATTACAGTGGTGAGGTGGTTGTATAAACCATACCTATTCCAAGAGATTCCGAGGACGGAATCTTTTGAAGGGGGTAAGACCTTGTAATACCGTGTTTTTAAATTATAGAGATTTTGAGTTAATCTTGGTGTGATTAAGATTAGTTAGGTTGTTGTATGAGTTTGGGTGATTAGAAACCCATTTGGGAGAACTTTGGACTTGAAAAATGCCAAAACAGAGCTACACGGGTCATGTATGGTCACATGGGTCGTGTAGAAAACCTTAAGAAACCAAACAGTTAGCTTTTCAGACCCACACGGGTCGTGTACCTCTACACGGGTCGTGTAGGAATTGTTCAAGAAGCAGTCCGTGGGTCAAAACAGGCCTACACGGGTGGTGTAGGCCTGACAGCACTATATAATGTGCAGAAAATGCACATTTCGGGAAAAATAGACCCATTTCGATATCCAGAGCTTCCTAAGGCGATTTTCCGCCAAATTAAGCCAGGGGATGCGTGGGGAAACGTATGGAGACTTCAATCTAACCCCGTAAACACGCTCACGATTCCTAAATCATCAAGGTGAGTGATTTCTTGATTTTGGGGTTTTGAAACCCTAACTTTCATTTCCGTGTTTTAGCTATATATTGCTATATATGTTGTTAGTAGATTGTTAGTGGATGCCTTTAGAGTTATTTGTGAGATTATTGTCGAGTTTCTACGGTTGAATTAGTAGAACCGCGAATTTGGAGGTTTCGGTAAATATTGAGTTGATATTTACCGTTTATACTCTTTTGTTTCCTCTTTTGATTTATATATCTTTGAAATAGATGTAATTGGGTTGATTGTGGATATTGGAGAATTGATTTAGACTATGGTGAAATAACCAAGTCTAGCGAACAGGAGCCCAATACGCGTAATTCGGGGGTTCCAAATACTAAGTCGTTATCAGGTGAGTACTCTTATGTACTTGAGTAGAATTTTACCTTATGGTAAACTGAGTTTATATATATGTTAGGTTGTTATTGTCGTAATCAAATTGTGGAGTAAATTGTTATCTGTGAATAACAACAACCGAGTTGAACATACATATTGATTGTATAAACTGAGTAGATGTTAGTGTATTCACAGTAAAGAGTTTTCAGTCAAATTGTATAGCAATGAGGGCTATTGAGCTGGAATAGAGTTGGAGTGATTATGTTATCTGTGATTAACAAGAGATGAGTTGCAATCTATATTGAGTATAACAGTAGAGTATGTGATAAATTGGTTGAGTTAAAGAGTCTTTGAGTTTAATTGTTACAGGCATGAGAGTTGGTATGATTGAGTATAAGTTGGTTGTTAAAAATGAATATATGTGAGAATGTGGTCGAGTTACGAGTAGTACTAAGTGTGGTATTTTTATTGAATTGATGTTATTAAATATTAGCTGGTATTTGTAAAGTTAATATGTTTGCAGATTTCAGAGTTAAGAGAAAGTGGATATTTTTAATGAGATTAGTAAAAGAGAATGATAAAGATATTTACTGAGAGGGATTACTGGAGTGAAATTGAGATTACTCACTAAGCTTTATCAGCTTACACTTGAGTTGTATGTTGTTTTGCAGGTATCTGTAGCTGTGATAGGGGAGGGCATGTGATAAAGAGAGATGGACAACTTAGAGCCTGTCCTTTAGTTGTAATAGATTTATTTGTAATGCCTGGTCTAATATGTAGGGACCTTTTGTGTAATTAAAAATATTGATAATATCTTGTTTACGTGGTTTGAGTACAAGTATACCCATTTTAATGTATTATTGTTTGAAAATTTTTGGGTGTACTTTGTATGAGAAACCGGGTATTACACCAACACACTTTTGGATGTATCAACATTCATATTATTACCATTTATACTATCAACACATTCATACAACATTGCAAGGATAACATGAACAACCATGTTTTATAAGAAAATGTCAACAATTTTATTAAATATAAAAATATCCTCAAACAATGTGAAATACGAAAACGATGTCATATGCAACTACTAGCTAATAACATAATCAAATATCTAACTAAACATCAAAACTGCACGAGCCCGTGATCCCGATCTGATCTGAATAAGCTCATATGCATCAGTGTCCTGCATTCTACTGAGTCCCTGCATACACTGCAAATATGATAAACACATCCCATATCAAGGATTTAAGGATCAGAATTTTTGAGTTTTAGATATACCTGAGTTGCCAAATGGTTTGGTTTTGGAGAATCTTCAAATCTTTCTATAACTGTATCCCACCCTGTGAACTCCCAGTTTCAGACATCTCAGAACTGGTCCAACAATTGACCTGGACCGTCTCTTGATATGTCTCATCATCGGGCTCAATCCCGAAGTAGCTCCACTATGAAAAACATTGGATGCATATCCATGATAGTCGTGTCTCGGTTTCCCTTTTTGTACATCTGAATGAACAGATTATACTGGCTGGTCAGCGAGTTGAGAACGATGTCAGCACTCAACTTTCGGTCAATAGGGTGACCAAGTCTGCATAGTTCGCTAATGTATCCTCAATCTTGAGAACATGCGGACTGAGGCTACTTCCTTATTCTAACTTACATCCTTCAAGTTCCTTGAATATCCTAGTTCATTTTTCTTCAACTGGCTCTCGGAAAATATCAACCAATTGTGCTAACTTATAAAGACCTAGAAACTCGATATCTCTGCGTACCTCGGGGTCAATGGTCAGCGTCATGAGGCTACGAACTTCCTCGGGCTCATCAATCAAGAAGTCATGCTCATCACGAAGCTGTTGTGTGATGTCATGCCTAGGTAGAATGGGGAGTGGACACTCAATCAGATATGACTAGCCGTCGAACCTTAGAACCAGTTTCCTAGTGTGAAGCCATTCCACATAGTTCTGACCAATGAGCTTATTCATGTTCAGCAGATACTTCCTAAAGCTCTCAGAGATGGGTGATGGAGGCGAAGGAGGAGAATTGACATTGGCTTTAGACATCTATAAAATCATAATTTATTAGTTTAATTTTAATCCTTTTAAATAATTACCCAATTATTATTTAACAAGGCTAGGATCTAAAATCTCCCAGTTATGATGTGAAGAGGGATGTCGTAATCACAACATAATGGTCATTAAGTTAGATATACATTTATCAATTTCAGTCTCTATGAAATTCCTAGGTCTCTGAGATTCATTGACCGAGGTCAACGGCATGTTAATCTCGGTTATGCTAATCTCAAATCCATGACAGGGATGTCGTCGATCATGGATCAGATGGTGAATAAACCATGCAAAAACCGCGTGATCCCCAACTTAAGATACGCTTAAGAATCGTGAGTGTCACATCATCTTCAACTATGACCTAGAATGACGTGCCGGTTAACCACACAGCTCCGTCAGCAGGTCATAAAGAAAATGTGTGTTTTTCATGGGTAGCATATAATTCACAATTTTTATTCTTTTAATTAAATGAGACTTTCTTTTTAATACTTCTAAGTTAAATACTTTTTAACTGATAAACATTGCCCTATCAAACACTTTCGGTAACTCCACTATGAAAAACGTGACAGGCTGTGAGGGGGTTAGAATGTCATTTAAAAACCGACCTCATTAAGATTCATAATATATAGATACTATTCTAAATATATTAAGGGTAAAATTTTAAACAATTTAAAACAATGGTCTTGTTTTAATTTAAGTCCACTAGTCATGGTTTGACCAATGGTCTTGTTTTAATTTGAGTTTTAATAATATATAGATACTATTCTAAATGTATTAAGGGTAAAATTTTAAACAATTTAAAATTTATGTTTATCATAATTAATTTCATTCAAACACCTTTAATAATTAATTAAATCAACTTAAATTAAAAGGAACAATTTAAGGCAACTAGCAAATAAGGCAACTATGCAAGCTAGGAAACTTGCAAGGCAAGGAAGGGTTTGTGAAACCCTAGCCGCCAAAACCCTATGGATGGTTCCTAAACCCTCCAAAATGTCGACTTACAGGTATACAGGGGCACAAATCAGGCAAAATTCATAACATGCAATTTTCAAGATTTCTCTCGCATAATACCTATGTTTATCGAAATTTCAGCAAGTAAAACAAATCATATTCAAGTTTTAATATAATGTGCATGCAACCTAAGAACAATGGCTCTGATAGCACTGTTGGGATTTTTACAGATTAACACTAATCATACAGACAGCAGCAAATAAAACAGATTAAATCCCAAATACTGAGCAAGATCATAACATGTTCATAACAGTTGTACCAACAATTCATGAAAATCGATTCATACCTTGTGGTTAGATGTTAAGGATCCAAACCAGAATCCCTCTATTGATTCACACCCAAGATCACCAAAAGAACAAGTAGACAGAAACTTCTTCAAGTGAAGAAATCGATCTAGAGAACCCTTGGAGGGTTACCGGAAATTGACAAAGAGGAGAAGGGGAGGGTTCATTGGAGGTGGCGGCACACTCAAGGGTTTGGGATGCCTTAGGGTTGCACCCTAAGGCCTCTATTTATACTGCATGGCTCCTAGGGTTTCAAACTTAGGAGCCTTTTGGTGGCCGCACCCCCCGTACTTGTTCTATTAATTAATTACAATTCAACCCTTTAATTAATTAATTTCTCAATTAATTCTTGATCCAGTTTCAGATTAATTAATTTCTCAATTAATTGATAAACTTATCAATCCTCTTTTATTTCTGCTACTGATTGTTTTTATTGGGTCATGAGGGCAACCCAAATAGGACCTCGCTATTATTAGAAATATCACCACAGTTGATGACCTGAGCATATTTCTAATAGATTGTAACTTCTTTCTTTTCTAAGGCTTCTATCTTCTGCCTCAGTTCAGCAACTTTTTTCACCAAAGCTTCATTTGAACTTGAAGCTTTCAAATCGGTAACCATGGAGATAAGAGAGTCAAGCTTTTTGTCCAAGGCCACAAATTCCTGCTTGGACACCGAAGGTGTTGGAGAAGAAGGAATATGAGTTTCATCCTTCGGGGCCGAAGTGGAGCTTGATTCACCAATATCAATCTCTAAAACATTGGTAATTTTCAGCTTAGACACATCCAAGAAATCATCACCAAAATCTCTAATGTTCTTGGATGTAGTTTTGGAGAAAAGAATTTTCTCTCCAAACTCAGCTCTAAGAGATTCTTCTTGAAAAGGCGGTTCTTGAATTTTCGGTGGTGAGACCGGCTTGGTAATCTTTGGTTGGTTCTTGCTGTTCTCACGTGCCAAAAATAGATCATAAGTCAATGGCACAATGTCCTTAGCCACATTATCCCAGTCACTTTCGTCTTTGTCAAACACATATTCTGAGTCTCCAACCATTTTGAACAACTCCAAAGTGATAAACTTGTTTATCTCAGCAACATCAGTTTGAAACATGTTTCTCCGTCTTTTAATCGTCAAGGTGTCTGAATCTTGTTCTTCTCCCATGCCTTCAAGTACCATCAGGTGAGTATTGGGAACATCAAATCTTTGTTGCAATTTTAATGCCATCTATTTTTGATCAGCCATAGCAGTGTCAAGTTTCATTCGCCTGAAGGAACCAGGAGGGGTAACTACGGAGATAATGGATTAGAAGTTTGTGCCTGTTTTTTCTTTTCGGCATCTTTTTGTATATCTTTTTTTGGCTCGTTCTGTTTTTCAGCCTTTTTGTGATTTTCGGCCCGTTCTGTTTTTCAGCCTCTTTTTCATGGGCAAAATCCCAAGATGATAACGTCTGAAAACAATCAATAAACATTAGAGACATACCAAAGATAATAAATACCTTTGTTAGCAGAATTGGTGATAATCAAGGAGATTTACAATTCCTCACTATAGTGACACTACTTTTATCTTTATTCTATAATCATAATTCGTTTCCGTTAGACAACGAAATTTTCAGTTATATTCTTTCTTTTATATTTGTACTATATGCTCCATTAACATTTTCAATATATTTATACCTTCTGGCCATGTCTCTTTTTCTGGTTCCTTTCATATTGTCTCGGGAGTATTAACTATCTTATTAATTTCTTTTACCTTGTCATACTAAGTGGTATATATCCACTGCATTAACCTTTAATACTTATAATCTTACTTATTTTTATTACATAGGCATATAATCCCTATGTTATTCTTACTATCCTCTTCAAAACTCTTACTCACCAGATTACCATAATCCCTTTACAATTCCACCAGTCTCAATACATATCCTGTGATTATGATAATACGGGTCCATATTACCATAATCACCTATACATATTGATTCTGCCGTTATCATAAGGTCTCATGGGACACTGATTCCTTTAACATATAACATCATTTATAAATACATGGTGATCAATACTAGAAATCTTACTACTTTATAAACATAGTCTTTAAATATATTTAGACGGTTACGGAAAATATCATATAATTTTCCTAACAGTCAATTTTTTTTCTCACTTTAAACGTTATTTTAACACTTCTTAGTGTTATATCTACACATTTTAAATAATGCATAATGTCTTAATCATTTAAGACATCATATAGCATACTTTCATAAAATAACATTTCTATAATATGAGTTTAAGCCTAGGAGTGGAACAAGCCAATCCTAATTCGCTTAAACTATGGCTCTGATACCAACTTGTGACACCCCCATTTTTTACTGTTTGCAAATACTATAGTTTTTCATATAAATACATTAATACAAAAATACGATTTATCAAAAATCGATAATTTACATGTTTGAAACTGTGGGTGTTACAAATCCATACCAAGTCTAACTATAGTAAGCAGGAAAAGGATTAAACCTTGTGTCCAAGTTAGGAGCTGACTCAAGCTCCACTCCAGCTAAACTTCATCCCATTTATAGCAACTTATTTTAACCTGGAATACATGGCAAAATATAGAATGCGTAAGACAAAAATGTCTCGTGAGTTACATGAGTTTTAGACTCAAACTTTTAACTTCTTTTTTTTTTTAACTTTTTATAAAATTTACATCATAAAACTTCTGTCAGAACTTTATAGTAATAACATACTATAACTCTTTACTTTTCAAAATCACTTCATAATATACTTTACAAAAATAACTTCTTTCTTACTTTATTTGACTGGTTTTATAAGCTTGCTGGATTTTTATACTTAGGGCTTTAATCACCATAAGTGATACCCCAAGTCTCTATGGCTAGAAAGAACGGATCAATCCTCACCATAGAAGTGCTGAGGCAATCTACTTCGCGATGGGGATTTTTCCCCAGTAGACCCCTTACCTAACCCGGGTAGGTTGGAACATAGTTCCCTTACTAACGCTACTTGCTACAATTACCAGTCATACTAAACACTTTCTGCTTACTTTAAAATTATTCACATACATAAAAATAGTGGCTAAGTGCCAAACTTCATCATTTCTGTCTTTATGGCTAAATGCCAAACATATAACTTTCTTTACATAATAATCATATGTTTAAAACATGTTTTTATAACATTCTAAGCTTTATGCCAAATCATACTTTCCAACATCTTATGGCTATATGCCATTCATACTTGAAAACATGTACAGTTTGTAATCAAAACATACTTCTTAAATATCTTGTGGTTATATGCCATTCATACTAGAAAATATATATAACTTGTAATCAAAATATACATTCACATAGTTGGTTCATAGACCAATATACTTTCACTTAACTTAACTTATAGTTCAAAACACAACTTCAAATATAGCATTATACTTTCACAATAAGTTAGAAATAATACTCTTGCATATAATTTCACATATAGAAATTTTATAAGAAATTTTGGAAATACTTACTTGCCATGTACCCCAGAATGGATAAAAATACTGCATGTACTCACCTCGAATCGGCAATGTAGAAATCCATGCGGAAATTCCGCAAATCCAACCAAGCTTAAAACAGCACACCTTATACTCCTATAAGGTATATTAAATTAATTATTATCAAATACACTAATTAACGTTACTATAAATAGATACTTATAGCATTGCTTATAGTTTAAATGTTTATAAATTTCGACATGCACCGTGTCTCAACATATACCCCACCCCTTTTTATTTACTTTTACCCAACAAATAAGTTATTATATGATTCAATTAATTTTAAGTAAACCCAAGCCCACATCATGACACCCAAAGCCAAAAACTAAGATGATTATCACAAAAGAGGAAACTGACAGCAAGGCTGATTTCTGGACCCTCAACAAGATTTGTAATATTAGGTCAGGGAAAGATTGAAAATAAAATCCAATAAAAATTATGGGTAAACTAGACCCAAGTACAATGTTACAGGGCCTGACCTCATATCATTTTCTCTTTTCAAGAGTAAACGAAAAATCTCCAAAGTTGACTGATGCAATATGCATCAGTCCACCTACTGAACCACACCTTAAGGAAATAATAATCGCTCAAAATAGGTTAAGAACTGAACTCTAAAATTTGGTGAAGACAAACTAGACTTCAACAGGGAACTAAGGCAACTGGCCTTGCCCCCAAACCATATTTGTACATTTAATTATGAAGTTCTTAAGACAGGGTACCAAAACTGACAGCACCTGGACCAATTAGTGAAAATGGACAATTCCACATGACTTAGGATCTGAATCAATTCATAACATTTTAAGAGAACAAACTAGACACAATTACCAATTCAGGGACATAAAATGCAATCCAATTGGACATTCACACGATTTTATATGAATTTACCAATTTAAGAATTAACAATCACACAATATGAAGGAAATGAGCAGCAACATTTCTGTCACAACTTAGCATAGCTTGACAAGATTGGTCCAAAAACCTAACTTCTGAAAGGAAATAAGTCAAGCCTTTTGGATGAGTTACACTAGACATGAAGATAAAGCTCTCATTCAAATATCAAACTCAAAGCATTAGCCAATTGAGAAATAAAAATCGTGCAACAAGGACAATGTGCACCGCTACAAATTCTGGTTCAGTCAAGGAGAAGACATTGAAAACCTGGCTTCCTAATGGAATTGGATCAAGCCCTCGGGATGGAACACATTATACATGAGGATGGACTTTCCATCAAATTTTCAGACCTAAACTATGAACCATTTAGGAATTAAAAATCCCACAAGTTGACCTAGGTGTGCAGCAACCAATCTGTGGAGGTCGGATTGCACACACAAAAATCCAAACCAAAACAATGAACTGAGTCAAGACCTTTTGGTCGAGTAGGGCTCATGACAAGGTTCTTCTCCACACAAAATTTCAGAACAATCCAGTGAAAACACAATTTTACAAGAATTTCGCAACACAATTGGACACAGAAATCATACTCATAGAAATCGGGTTTAAAACCCTAGAAAACGACCAAATAAGGTCTGGACCCCAACTGATGAACTTAAATAGACATCGAGACGAAACCATGGACACTGGAATCACCTGATTTGGACATCGTATGATGTTTCTACGAATTTTCTAAAACAGATCCAAAAACTGTGAAAATCCGAAATGACAAACATGACATTAGGGTCTAGGGTTTCAACTCCTAAACCCATTAAGACATCTATTAAGACCTTTAAGGTTCTGAAACAACATCAAAGGACATCTCAACAAGGATCTCTAATAATTAGAAATCAGAAGTAAGATCATGAGAAGCACCAAGAAACATTCACACACACACCCATGGTTAGAACCAATGAAGAGAAGAATCGCATACCTCACCCGAGAGACCTCCAGCCCAACACCATTCGGGTTCCTTGCTGTCCTCTTCAGCCTTGACATGCACAATCCACCCCTCTCTTCCCTTCTCCTTTCTACTACGACACAGTAGCAGCAACAAAAAGAACGGAAGGAAAACGAAAAACGAAAAAGATGGAGATACGGTCGAGAGAAAACAGCGAGAGAGGAAAGAAAGAATTCATGGCAGGGTAGTTGTGACTTGATATGAGAAGGTTTATAAAATATGATCAAATCAAATCCAAGGAATTGGACCCCACCCAACACCCCTGATCAACCAAAATAATTGCATGTATCTTTGGGTAATTGGCAATTTGGTCCATATAGTTTGATTTTCTATTTTTAAAGATCCCAAAACTTAAATACCAACATAATAAGTTCTAATATATGGCATAATCTACCCTTAAACACATAAATTTTAAATTTCAAAATATTATTATTATTATCTTCAACTTGATTTCCAAACAAATTTTATTTCTTTTTCGTTCAAAACTACCAACTAAAATAATTAACGTTTCTTATTTACATTAAGCTGAAAATGGGGTGTTACACTTCCTCCTTTCTGGAGATTCCTCGCACACACTTTTGTGCTTTGCCTATCTTGGAGGAAAGGAGGGTTTGATGAAATCAGTCGGATTACCACAGCTGCCATTGTCTCTCTTGCCCTGGACTGGGAGTACAACTACTCTCGCTATGTGTTTGAGGAGATGCAAGGAAATTTGCAGAAGGCGAAAAAGGATCTCTTTCTGATGTATCCCCGGTTTCTACAAGAGATCTTCAACCAGAAATACCCTCAGCTTCAGTCAACAAGCAACAAACTTGACATGAAACTTTTGGGTCCCAACACCTTTGTTATAATGAGACAAGTGAGAAAGAATTCTGTTGGTTACCAGGGAACAAGAAAGTTTGTGAAGCTGGCTAGATTTGCTGACACTCAAGAAGGTCCTGAAGTGCCAACTATACTTGCTGCTAATGTAGTAGAAACTCCTGAAGCACCCGATGCTTTTAGTGCTGATGCTGAAAGAATCAAAGCTGGTCTGGTATTTGGTTTCGAAGAACTTATTGAAATTGTTGGTGATGGTGAAGAGAAAGAAGAAGAGAGTCAAGGTGAAGAAATCGACGAGCTTACAGCGAAAGAACTTGATGATTTGATAGAAAGTATTTTTGGCCCTCTGGCAAATGAAAAGGGAATTGAGTCAGAAGCTCCCCAGCCATCAGAGTTGATTCCTCCTCAACAAGATGTCGTTGTTACTAATGAGACTGAAGAAGATGATCCTGAAGACCCCACTGCCAACTTGGTTCAAATCAAAAGAAGACGACTGGATCCTCGACCAGGAGTCTATCGTCCGGAAAACCCCATAGATATTTCTGCGACAACATCTGCCACACCCACTGAAACTGATCCAAGCCCCCTCGTTCAAGATCAACCAAGCTCAGAGTTCCCTAAGATCCATAGTCCAATGTTTGATTCTAATCCTATGGACTTGGACGATCAAAGCCCTATCCGTGAAACTTCTTATAGGCCCTCTATCGAAGAAATGGTGTTGCCAAACAAGGAATATCAAGCAGGTGGAAGTTCTTCCAATCCACCCCTCGTCAACATATCCAAAGGAAACAATGTGATGCTCGAATCAGAATTTGTTGACGTGGCCTCCCTTCAAAATCGGGTTTTTGAACTTGAGCAACAATCCTCCGCAAAAGACTTGTTGATCAGCAACCAAGAATTGCTGATTGGCAATCTTGATGTAAGATTGGTAGAGGTTGAAAAAGAAAATGTTGCCAAAGCCTTGAAGATCACCCAACTTGAAGCAAACTTGGGTGGGATGTCTGCTCTACTCATTGATATGAGGCAACGGTTATCTCAAAAGTTTGGAGTTGATTTCTTTGCCTCTGATGCAGCAGAAAACGTAACTGATGGTACCTCTAGTCCTAAACCTTATACCCCTGTCTCCCGTGTGAATATAGATCAATACATGGCATCTGGGACTTACACTGCTAAGGATAGAAGGGAAGAACAGAGACAGAGAGAACTCTATAGAGCAAAGATGGGAGACACTCTAGTCCGAGTCAACACTGATCAACATGCTCGTGACAATGACGAACCAGTGATTTTTGTTACTGACATGAAGAAACGGTTCTCTGATAAGTATGGAGATCGTTCTGGTATCAAGTTCTGGGGTTATGATGAAAAGAAGAAAATGGTGGTGGGTGAAAAAAAACTCTACCAACATCGAGTATTATGACAAGCCCTACAAATTCACCTCATGGACTAGAGTATATCTGATAGAGCTGTCCAAGGCTACATTCTATAATCCGTCTACAAACCCTGTTGCATGGAGATTCTTCAAATTCTTGGATATCCAAGTACACAATGACTTCGGAGGGATGTCAACAGCCAAATCCTTTACCAAGAGAGCCAGAGGGGTTAGGGATCCTTCAAAAAAACAGATCAAGAACGTCTTCTGGCCAGCCAACGATAAGCTTAAAACCATTCCAATCGCCAAACCGCTTCCTGGCCATTCGCTTCACGACATGGAGTTTTGGGCATTTGATCCTACGTCTCATACTGCGGTTAAATATAATCAGATTCTTCTGATCAAACCTAAGAAATTGTTGATGTTTGGCGAACATGACATCAAAAGGCTTGCCCGTACGTAAATTTTGTGTGAAAGTCCTCTTCTGGAAGAAACTGCAAAACCATCACAGGAGTTGCCATAAAAATCGCTGATAGAGGATATTGAGCTGGAGGTGTGGGGCAGGTAGACATGAATCTATTGGATCTCGATCTCTAAAGCAGAAGAAAGCAATAAACCAAGGGGGAGATTGTTGGGCCCTTATTGGTGGTTTATGCTTTCTGTAATAGGTCCATAGGGGTTTTGGGCTTGTTAGACTTTGTTATGGGTTTGGGTTGACTTGTAATGGGCTTATTTGGTCTGGCTAGTATAAATAGTCCTGGTGTAGGCGTGTTCTAAGTTTGCTGGGCGAAAACCACTATGTGTGGATTAGAGAATTCAAGTTTCTTTTGTATCAAGTGATCTTTGTACTCGTGATTTCAATTAATATCAATCAAGTACATTTTGGTCTATTGATTTCGCATTCTTCCTCATCCTTCTATTTCTTAAAGTGTGTTTCAATTGGATTTCTGCACCAATTGAATCCTTATATGATTGATATTGTTTTAGAACAATTACGGGACTTACAACCCAAAAGGACCCTGTTATTACTGGAAGGCCCTTACCAATTTGTTATGACCTTGGACACTATTCCAACACAAAGTTCACAAATTTTCATGAGAAGAGCTACAATAAACAGATATCGTGAAACTGCACACTATCTTCTACTACGAGACTTCTTCAAGGAGCATGCTTAGTATACTACGTATCAATTTCAAAGAAGGTTCTAGATGACTAAAAATTCTTGCATATAATACGTGATTTGAATGAAGACATCCCATTTTTCAATTAAAATGAGATGCAATGGGTAAAAGGAGGTTCACGCTAGAACAAAAATGTGACATTGTAGTTCATCAAACCGGATACAGCAACGCATTTGACACATGGGATGGATATTTCAAAATGTCTAGGCGGGCCATCAGGAAAAGTGTTTACGAGTTTCCAAGGGGTATTATCCAGGTTTATGCCAAAAAAATATTTTTTTAAACTTACGATTAATGACATTCGAACGTTGTACACCGCACATGAAAACAAACATGGGTTTCTAGGAATGCTTGGAAGCGTTGATTCTATGCACGACCAATTCACATGAGGTGATCATATATGCCCCTCAATAATCATTGAGGCAGTGGTGTCCCAAGATTTATGGATTTCGCATGCATTTTTTTTGGTGTTGTGGGTGCAAACAATGAACTTAACGTTCTTCACCGGTTCCTTATATTTAATGATATTTATAGAGATGATACACCATTTATCATTTCATGTTAACAAAATGCAATACAAACATAGGTATTTTATAGCTAATGGAATATATAGTATTTTATTCTATATTTTCAGGTCATCTACATCACCAATGGATCCAAAACGAACAAGGTTCAAGGTTGTACAAGAAGTAGCTAGGAAGGATGTGGAATAAGCATTTGGTGTCCGTAAGTAATAGTTTCACTTTATCGAACACTATGCACATACTTGGGATCCCAGTAAAATAAGTGATATAATGTATGCATGCATCATATTACATAATATGATTTTGGAAGGTGAAGGAAAATTGCTATGTACGTTTGGGTTGAATGGAATTATGTCATCCTACGGGCAGCTACCAATTGGTTCTCCATAATATCCAAAAAAATAGGAGGGAAGTGCATAACAGAGCTATGCATAATAACCCTCGTACGGATTTCGTGAAACATATCTGCGATCCAAATGTAGAACCTATGCAAGTGTCCGACGACGAAGAAGAAGATTGGGAGTGAAGTTACAACAAAATTATTGTGTAATTTTTAATTTATTTAGGTTAAGCAGATGTAATTTAATTTTTTTTTTGTTTTAATTTATTAATTTTAATGATATATTTTGTTTTGAACTAAATTCGTTTATTTTATTTTATAATTGTTTTTGAAAAATAAAAGTGATGGGAAGTGAGGGTGACCATTACCATGGGTGGTGATGAGTGAAGGGTGTTGTTTGAGCTAAATGCTCAACAATCATTTTAAAATAATGTTTGCCAATAACATATGATCATATAGGGTCACATCTTAAGCAAGTTGGAACATATTGAATATTTATCATTAATACGATTATCAACAAATAATCAACTATTGTATTTAATTAGGAGACAATTATTATTTTCTGAAAATAATAAATTAAGAGAGTAAAAACTAGTTATTATATCATATAGTATGATTTAATAAGGCATGTACAAGTTTTTTAACACTTTGGTTTCCACTCAAATTCCTAGTTACGTAAGTACATCCAGTTTGGGAAACTAGATTATTTCTCTCTCTTGTTAGCCAATTAGTCAAAGGGATGAGGAGGTTGCTTGCCAACCTCTTTCTTACACAACTCATGCTTCTTACATGCCATCACTTGACATTTATTAGAGGTATGAGTTTTAGATCGTATATGTGGGTATATAAGAAAGTGTAAACCAAAACAACTAACTAGTTTTTTCACATTCCAAGACTAAAATTCGTCCTCCTCATTCTCTTCCCCTTTCATGTATGTCTTTTGAAGACTTTTACATGTGTAAGTGGTGTAGAAGTGCTCCTCCTTTAGTTCTTATTGTGTTAAGCACTTAAAGACTTAAGAAGTCACAAATACAAAAGAAAAATTAGCATTCCTAGTGCCTTACTCTTGTTGGTGGATACATTATAGAGGAACTCTCGTTTGGGTTCTCTTGCCATCTTTATCAACTTTCCAAAACCAAGTGGGATCAAAGTGTTCAAATGTTGTTTTCTTTTCATCCTATGGTTGTCAAATAATCTTTCTATATTATGTAATTGGATCCCCTTGGTGGTTTTGTTAAAATGATCTTAAAATAATAGTTATTTTAAAACCGCTTCCATTTGCCGCTTAAAATTGTTTTATGCAAAATGATCGTTTTTAGCTTATCAAAAGCCATCAGTGGTATCAGAGCCTCTTTTACATGTTAGAAATGTTTATTTCAATGTTTGATAACCTTTGGTTTTGGAAAAAAATACTTGGTATTTCTTTGGGCAAAGAAATCACTAAATATATTTTCTTTGGCAACTCGTAGTTTTTATAATTGTTATTTTTTATGCAACCAATTTTTTCATGCATTTGGTTGTATAAAGTTGTCTTCAAAAAGCAAAGTGTTTGTTTGTATATTTGATATGACGATGTTGTATATAATGAAGCCATTAGGACCATTGTGTTGTGTTTGGTTGATATTTATTTATTGATAAGATGTAATAGATAAATAAGTATTTTTCATTTTGTTTATTTTGTATGTAATAAGTTAGTTAGACTAGATTTATTCACTTTACCAAATGTAACAAGATGAAGAAATGAATATTTTTGGAAGATTTGTTATGTCTTAACCACTTAATAGTATAATCCCAACCTTGAGCTTCTACTATTGGTTTTGGGCTTAATTGTAGTCTTAATGGTTTAAGTGTCATCACTCCACAACACATGGTACCTTAAAGTTCTTTTGTAAGCAATAGTTGTCTTGGCAAGTGCGAGCTTGAAGACCATTTTGAAGTGTCCATTAAGTCCTTTAAGAATGACTTAATAATTCTTGTGATGGCTCACAAGAATTATTCTAGAAATATGGTTTGATTTATACATTTGTGTTGCCTGTTTGTGATGTTTATTTTCATGTTGTTATATGTTATGTTTATGTATGGAAATGGTTTTCTACATGTTAAAATTTTACCACTAATAAACATCACTTGGAGTTTGAAAAATAAATATTTAAAATATAATGTAAGACTTTTACAAATGAGTTTTTATTAAAAAGCGTTTAAGATTGAGTTTTTCTTGAAAATGTTTTTCAAATGTAAAACTTTTAATAGTCAACTCTATAATATTTAAAATAGTTTAAAACGTGTTTAAACTAAATCTAAATTCTATGTCTTTTGTAATGAAAATGAGTTTTATTAAAAAGACTAAAAATCCTTTTATAACGTTATAACGTGAAACTATTATACTATGTATTATTTTTTACGTCAAAACTTAATATGATATATTAGTTTAACGCTTTGTGTTGATATTATGTTTTAGAACATAATTATCATCATTTGGTTTTAGTTTATCAAAATATTATCTTTTAGACATAAGATGCATACAATGAGTTCATAAAATAAAATGAGTTTTATTCTACAAATTCATGAGAACATAACATTTTGATTATGAAATGGAGATTTAAATAATGATTCTAAACGTCATCTAAAACTCCAAGTCTTAACTAATAAAATGAAGTTTTATTAAAAGACAACCATCGGTTCTTAAAGCGCTCTACCGATAAACTTTAAGTATGATATATTAGTTTATAATTGATCGCTGCTAACGGTTAATAAAATGAAGTTTTATTTGTAACCTAAGGAACATTATATAAGAGATATGTTTTGTACAAAATGGTACATGAATTGTTGGATGCATAAAATATTCATGAGACCATGTTTTTATAACTATATTTGTCAAACATATATAAAAATATTTTCTTAAACTTCAAATCTATACAATCCTCTTATAAAATCACTTGCACATCATTTGTGAAATGCTTGTAGATTCTTGGTCACCTTGTCTATTTGCATTGCCCTATGATGGCCAATGTGTTATATATTTGCTAATGGGAAAAATGTCACCTAATCATTGGTAAAGTATGGTTCACAAGATTGTTGAGATGGATGATTTGATCAAGAATCTTATGTGATAAATGTCACCCAAGCATGAGAGACTTAAGGCATAGATGAGATCACACATGCCAAGTTAAACAAGTGTTGTTTAGGATCTCATAATCTAGGAATTACTTTTGATGTAATTAGTAATCGCTACCTACCGAATTGGATTAAGTGGATGGGATAAAGGTCACCCAACCATTTACTTGGTTCGTAACTTGGATCCTAGACTTTAATAAATTAATGTTTTAGAAAAAAAATAAAAGGTATTAATTTTTAAAGACTGAATATTGAAAATACTAAATGAATTCTATTAAAATTTTGTAGATGAATAAATCCAAACTCATTACCATGCATTATCTTTCTCTTGTTGATATGAAAGGGACGATAAGATTCGACAGATATAATTTCAACGAATGGCTTCGTACCCTAAGAATTGTTCTCGAAAGGGATAAGAAATTGTATATCATTAATGGCCCTGTTCCTGAACAACCCACACTTTTCAAACGATCTGAACATGATTCCTGGTGGAAGCATCATTATGATGCTAAAGATGTATCTGACATCATACTGGGAACAATTTTTCCTAACTTTCAGAAAGTATTGAAAAACTTAGAAGCATATGAGATGTTTTGTCATGTTAAACATATATACCTTCAGAACTGTAGAACTTGGTTCAAACCGGTTCAAGAATTAGTAGAATGCAAGGTTGAAGAGAGTCACAATGTAAGCTCTAAAAGAACCATTGTTCAGGGAAAGGAAACATGAAACTAGAAGAGGAACTGCCCCTTTTATCTGAAAAATATTGGTCAGACTAGTAATTCAGGTATCTATAAGATAGAACTTATACTTGCCTAATAATATTAAAAATGGATACTTTATGTTAATCTAATATTTGTAAATGTCTACAAATACTCTTGAAAAGTGAGCAGCTGAGAGCAAGCAAGTTGGAACGTCGCTTTTAAAGATCATCGTTTATGATTTGATCATAAAAGACTTGTATTGTAAAAAACTGTTTGTTTTGAACAATATATGATTTAAATTTAGCCTGTCTAAATTTGTGTCTCAGTTAATTGATTATTTACTTAATCGTTTTTCATAACGATCACATTCATATTCAGAATTGATTATCCTTATTTTGAGAACTAGATCTCATACTAGAATAACGAAGTAAATATCAATGGTTTTATAAATTATAAGTTCTATAAGAAAACCCCTTTTGACTCAAATATGATATGAATAAAACTATCTATGGCAAGTGAAGCCTAGCCTAGCTGGATGGATGCACCCGGGTTATATACCCATGTGGTGGAAGGTCTGGAGTTCGAATCCGGCTAACCCCATGTGGGGGATTTTCCCTGGAGGCGAGGCATGGTTGAGGGGAAAAGGCCTTGCGCCTATGGTAATCGCCAACCGCCCTGGGTGGCGGGGTCGAGTACCCTCTGGTGAGACCACTAAATTGCCAGTTTCCAAAAAAAAAAATAATAAAACTATCTATGACATTGTTATCTTTCTTATAAATATAATACACATATTCCAACTTCAAGAAATAGTTTTTGAAGGCAAATAAAGATGTTTCCTTTGACATATGTGAATCTTATCTATAAAAGATTACTAATTATATTTTCACTAAATAGTAGAGAAAATAATTTTTTAAGGAACTATAAACCGTGATGTATGACTTCCTTATTAATGAATCTCTAGATTTAGT
The DNA here is from genome assembly GCA_023525715.1 of Cichorium intybus. NCBI lineage: Eukaryota > Viridiplantae > Streptophyta > Magnoliopsida > Asterales > Asteraceae > Cichorium > Cichorium intybus. Next base: position 126,574,313 of record CM042011.1, on the reverse strand, counting down.
ACAAGATACCTCATCAACTTCGTTAATAACTATAGTCGTTGTACTTTATATGATAAAGTGAAACCTTTAGAAGTTTTCACTTGAAAAGTTGAGAATCACATTAGAAATATCATCGAAAGCCTTGATGATTATAAAGGATAATCTAAACCTTATTGGATATGGTTTACTTTCTAATCGGTAGAAATTATCTTCCTTTATCCTTTTAGGATTATATCCATATCACTATTAATTGTATTTCGAATACAAACTCCAACTAAGAAGTAGCTGAAACATTTTCTTAATGTTTTGGAAGCCTATGTAAGACTAAAGCTTCCAAAACCTACTAAATACATATTTATAGGATATTCTAAAAGAGTTTTAGAATACGTAAGCCCACCTACAATAAGTTCAATTATTCCTCTAAAAGTTGAGTTATTAGAAAAAAAAAATTCTAATGACAAAGTAAATGAGAGGCACATCGAACTTGAAGTAGTTCAATAACCATAGCCTGATGTAGCAAAAGGTGGCACTAGCTGTAACAAGAAATTGTTAAATATGACTAATAGTTATTCAAAAACACAAATTGTTCACATGTATGGTAGAAATCATCTATAAGATGAGAATTATGAAATCTCTCACTGATGAGTTTTATTGATAGTTTATTGTAAATCTATCAACTACCAAAATGCTATGTCAGATTTTGAATTTGATAAATGACTTTGAGCCATAAACATTGAGATGCTACCCATGTGTGATAATCAAGTATGGGCTTGATTAATCTTCCTCGCTGTAGTGAGTCTACAAGGAGTAAGTGGTTCTTTCGAAAAGAAAAACATTGCTATATATATATATATATATATATATATATATATATATATATATATATATATATATATATATATATATATATATATATATATATATATATATATATATATATATATATATATATATATATATATATATATATACTTTTAGCAAGACTTGTTGTAAAAGGCTTTTCTCATACTCGTGTCATTGACTATGACCAACCCTTTTCTCAAATGGCTATGATTGGATATACAAGGATATTTATCATTACCTCATAATGTGATTATAAGATAAGGCAAATGTATTTCAAGAAAACTGCTTTCCTTAATAGACACCTTCTTGAAGATGTTTATATAGTTTAGCCTGGAGGTTTTATTAATTCAAGACTTGAAGACAATGAAAGTGTATAAACTTTAAGATCCATTTTGGATATAAGGAAAACATCTCAAGACTAGAATTATAATTAACACAAAGTATTTTTTACAACACAATGATGATAAACATTTGTGTTTACTCAGAACTAGTGGGACCATAGTAATATTCCTAATCTTGTATGAAGAACACATACTTAATCATAAGAAATTACATCCCGACTATGTAAGGACATTTCTCCTTGACTCGGAAAGTATTTCTAAAATGAAAGACTTAGGAATGAAAAAATTACATTATTGGAATGTAAAATCTATGGAGATAGATTAAGATGAATGTTAAGGTTTTAAATATTTGTGCATATGTTGACAATATCTTGATAAAGATCAAGATGAAAGTTTTCCATGAAGGATTCTTGTCAATGTCACATACCACTATTTTGAGCTTGCCTCAACAATGACTTAGCACAAAGATTTGAAAGATATAAAATGTTTCATGTTCTATGAACATATCATAAGATACCAAAAAGATACATGGGAAGGTCATTGGATGACTAAAAGGACATTCTAAGAGTACTTGAGAAGCATTAAGAGAATGTATATGCGTTAATCAGTTTTGAAGAAGATCTGTATGTAAAAAACTACATAAGATGCTAACTTCAAAACACACACACACACACACACACACACACACATATATATATATATATATATATATATATATATATATATATATATATATATATATATAAAATTATGAATTATAAATGGACCATAACTTCATTATGAATGAAGAATGAGTTTTGTTGGAATCAGTTCCAAGCAAAGCATAATAATCTAGTCCACTACAAAATAGAATATGCTGCTGCTTCAGAAGTTGCATTCTAACATGATTGGGTCTATAGGTTAACTTAAAAACTAGTTTGAATCCTTCCATCCGGGGATCACCTATAAAAATCTTTTATGATTTCAAGAATGTAATTGATCAAGCTAAAATATAGTAAGTCACATCTCAACACCATCCAAGATAATCAACTATACTTAGAATTAAGTTGATTATGGGGACGATCGTATTCATAGAACTTCTTGAATAACATGGTTATTCGAAATGTCCATAGTCGTTCATAGTTGTGGAAACATATATGAGGTAAGACTAATATGAACGGTTTGGTTGATTTTCATGGATATGAAAATAACAATGGGTTGCAACCAAAATTCATAGGTACTTGATTCGAGAATAAGTATTAGACAATACCCGCATTAAAATCACATTATGGATCATTTTCATGAGTGATATTTGATTAAGGTATTATCTTTGTATTCTTCGACCTGAGATGTATATTTAGGACTTGAGTGTAGGAATTGTTGTGCTTTGACATGGTTTAACGTTGTTCCTTAAAAGGCAGTTTTAAGGGCCATCATTGGGTATTGCATGAAGTACATGATAGGCGTATGTAATCAAGATGAGATTTGTTCCTCTTATTCATTGAGAGTTAGACATTTAAGGCCTTACTCAAATGTTGAAAACCACATGAGATTGATTGCAATCCATGTCTCATGTTCAACATGATGTCTGTAACAAAGGAATAACTAATACCAATACCTTATAACCAATTATGTCTTGGAGGACTTGGAATTGATTGTTGCTGGATGGCACCTCGTCGTGTGTTATTGGCGGTAGTGGTCTGTTGCTAGATGTCAACCACTGTCTATGTCAATCTATCATGAATCTTGTGCATGTGGGAGATTTTTGGATCTATATGCTCAAGAATCATTTTAGAATGACGTTTTCCAATAACATATGATCCTATAGGGTCACACCTTAAGCAAGTTGGCACATATTGAATATTTATTATTAATACGATTATTTATAAATAATCAACTCTTGTATTTAATTAGGAGATAATTATTATTTTATGAAAATAATAAATCAAGAGAGTAAAAACTATTTATTATATCATATTGTATTATTTAATAAGCCATGCACAAGTTTTTGGACACTTTGGTTTCCACTCAACTTTGTAGTTACATGACTACATCTACTTTGGGAAACTAGATTATTTATGTCTCGTGTTGGCCAATTAGTCTAAGAGATTGGGAGGATGCTTGCCAACCTCCTTGTTACACAACTCATGCTTCTTACATGTCATCACTTGGCATTAATTAGAGGTATGGGTCTTAGATCGTATATGTTGGTATATAAGAAAGTGTAAGACCAAAAAACTAACTAGTTTTTTCTCATTCCAAGATTAAAATTTGTCCTCCTCATTCTCTCCCATTTTTTGCATGTCTTTTGAACCCTTTTGCAAGTGTAAGTGGTGTAGAAGTGCTTCTCCTTTAGTGATGAATTGTGTTAAGCACTTAAAGACTTAAGAAGTCACAAATACAAAAGGGAACTAGCATTCATAGTGCCTTACTCTTGTTGGTGGATACATTATAGAGGAACTCTCCTTTGGGTTTTCTTGCCATCTTCATCAACTCCTCAAAACCAAGTGGGATCAAAGTCTTCAAAGATTGTTTTCTTTTCATCCTATGGTTGTCAAATAATCTTTATATATTATGCAATTGGATAATGTTGGTGGTTTTGTTAAAATTATCTTAAAATAATAGTTATTTTAAAACCACTTCCGTTTGTCGCTTAAAATTGTTTTATGCAAAATGATCGTTTTTAGCTTATCAAAACCCATCAGGTGTTGACTAGATACTAATGTAACAGATAAAAAGTGAGGAAGTAGGGGTTACCGCACCCTTAGCCTTACGATTTGCAAAATGGTACAAAATTCTGATTTTGCTAAATAAATGTTCATGCCTAAGTGAAAGTATCATTTATATATAAACAAGTCACATTATGTTTAATAATAAATATTAAGTGTTTGAAACCCCATTTATATGAAAATAATGAAAATGAAAACTTATGAGCTCCGTGTACTACAAAGGGGGGAAAAGGTGATATGGGATTAAAGGTGTATGGAGTCCTTATGATGGTGGTGATTTCATGTGAGCATGTCATAATAAGTATGAGAAGTAAAATAGTATATAATATATATGCAAAATCTTGAAAGTGGTGATTTAGAGAAGTAAGTTATTATTAAATGCAAAATGTGTGACAAAAGTGTAAGAGGTGAAGGACCTTTGAAGACAAGTATTACCCATATATAGTTATATATTTAATTTACCGTTAGTTGGAATATGCAATGTATAAAGTTGATGGTCACTTTATGCACATATTAGTGAAATATGGACAAATGAAGAAGTTATGGAATAGCTCATGTTTGAGGCCACGTAAGTCAGGTTATACAACACAAAATTAACTGATTCTTCATACTAAAATGTAGACGATAAAACAAGGAATCCATAGCAAAAGAATCAACTTAAATAGTGCTCATATGCATAAGTTATAAAGGTTTAAATATTGCTAACATAATTATACTTATGTTGTTAAATGATGATCAAGTTTGATCAGGAGGGTTTGACTTGTTGACTACGGGTTTAAAGATGAGAAATCCATAATTTTCATCAAAACATCTGGAGGACAAGTGTTTGTAACTCAGGGGGAGATTGGTGTGTGCATCCGTTTCTAAAACAAGAATCAAGACAAAACATGGAGATTTCATCATCAACCTTGACATTTGAAGGTATTGATTCATTTTCCTACTTTATGCTTAAAATTCTTCAAGTTTATCAAAATTCAATAACTTTAATCTCAATAGGAAGTTTACATGTGTCATACAAGTATAGATAATGAAATATTGAACTTGCTCATTTGAGAATTTACCTTGGCGGTGTGTTATGAACTTGAGTTCTTTAGCATTTTTAGAATTTGCTTTAAGAAACATTAATTTGATGATTACTTTGAATGTTATACCATTGAATTTATGTTAATGTTCGTGTTAAACAAGTAAGCTCAAGTTTGTATCAGGTCTTGATGAGTAAATTGTTGAATTTAGAAACTATAGCAAAAAATTCATATATTTTGGGACTATAGAGGCTACATGGCCCGTGTGAGAGCATGCCTAAATCCATACGGCCCGTATGGTATCCTGTAAACTAGTGTAACACCAAAACCTTCCTTTCTTATTTGAATCCAGTTAGCCTTGTGATTGATAGCCAAGCTCTATGGGCTTGTTTTTGTTTTTAAATTATTTTGAAAGGTAAACCATGCTAGAACAATATATTTTTCAAGTTCTTTCAAGTATATGTTGGCTTATCTCAAATATTTATGAAATACAAGGCATGATAGATGTTCTTGATTACAAGCTTTTAAAGTTTATAATTTGCTAAGATATTATGAAAAGGTTTATGAGTGACCTTTAAATTATGAATAGTCTATTATTGTAGCATATGCATTTCACGGAACATGTTTATGATTGAAATGATAAAAGAAAAATGGTGTTCTTGCATACATAGCTTGTGATTACATAACAGTCATGTTGAAAAGTTGTAGACCAAAAGGTTCCCTTGTTGGAACAAAGGTACTACTAGAATTTGCACCTCCTACTCATAGAGAATTGGCCAAAATACCCCACCTAATTAATATTTATTCTTTTTATATGGTTATGATGAGTGGCGGTGATAAGTAGCTATGGTTATGAAAAGTTGTGGTCGTAAATAGTTGTTGTTATGACAGTTAGGGGCCAAAAGCAGTTATGGAGTGGTATATAACCATAAGCTTAAAGTATTCTAGAGCAATGAGTCGGAAAGGTCTGACGGTTTAGCTTTTTAGTGTGACTATGAATTGTATACATTACACTCTATAAGTGTCACTACTAGAAAAACAGCCTTTAATGACTGACATTGTCAGTCATTAAAGGGTATAGATGACAGACAAATGTCTGTCATTGAAAGCCCAGTCATAAATGAAAGATGACAGACATTTTTCTGTCATAAATTTACGACTAACATTTACGACTTACATTTATGACTACTTTTACGACATAATTTACGTAAGTCATAAATGCAAGTCGTAAATGTATGTCATAATTTTATGATTTGTAGAAAAAATAAATAATTTCTTGTTGATTTAGTAATATTCAAATTAAACAACTTTTAATGCTAATACAAAATAAAATCTCTATACATATAAAAACAATCCATTAAATACAATAATGTCATGTCACATGCCAACAAGTATTTCAAAGTTATCAACAATATTATTTATCGTTACAAAAATATCATGGATAAATAAAGTTTGTCATAAAAGACACATTCTTCACGAAGATCATCAATTTGTATATTCGTCCTTGCTGCCCCCAATCAATCAATTGTGTGAATTCCCCAGGCTGCATGAATGCAACAAAAGTTCTCATTAAGCCCAATTAATTTAATACAACAGTCTTTTAACAAGTTACAAAAGCTAATTACATCACCTGAACTGTTGTAATGCATGATGAAGAAAACCAGTCAAAAAACCTGATAGGCATATTCATATTTCAAGGCTACAAGCTGAGGTTCGTCTACTACACTAGGCTTCTCAAGATCCTCCAAAGTAGCATCAGGATTTGTCTTCCAAAGTTCTTCCACCTTATTAATCAAACACAGACATATGAAAAAAATCAACTTACACACTTCAATTGGTTCTTGGTTCTTACATAAATAGGGGTTGAGACAAAAAGGTTTCGACAATGAGAAAGCCTCTTAGGTCTCTTTAAAATGGATAAAAGGTTAAAAAGTTAAGACAAAAAGGTTTCAAAAAGGTAATACAAATCAAAATATATAACTGATGCATGTATTTAAAAAAGTTAAGACAAAAATGTGTCTTTTATTATTTTATCATTTTATTAATTTTGGTTGAACCTATAAAATGACATATAAAAGATAATACAAATCAGATGAAAACAATAAATATACTTTCTATAACCTTTATCCCATAAATATCAAGAAATTTATCTTCTTGGGTCTCTTTTGAATCGCAACATACACAATTGACACGAAATGATGCGAAACTGCAAAATCAATGCAATTTCATCCAATGATTAGGTTTCAATGTCAACAATTTTTAGTATAGTTATAAAAAACCCACAATAATCACACACAAAAAATATAAGATCGGTAACCATTACAGGGCTTAATTCATCCAATGACTACATTTTTTGGAGCAAAGACTAACCACTTGGAAGTCGGAACCAACGGCTTTTGTTAGGAGGTAAAGGTAGCCGAACTTCAACAAAGTAATTGGGTGTAAAATGGAGCAACAACTCCTAAATCTTGTGGAATCCTATCATGTTCAGATATACGGTCGATTTTTGTGAACCATCGCTCACGTTCTTCTGTATATGGCTTAAAACCTGTATCAAAATCACAAACGTTTTTACTGAGCACACCATTTAATTAAGTCACAAAAGGCAGATAAACTCAAATGCTATATATACATTGGTTGCATCTCCTTCGCTAATGACTTACTTTGGTCGTCGATTTGAGGGAAGGGGAAGTCAGTGAACAAGTTGCATCTCCTTCGTTGAAGAAATTAGAAAAAGGGGCGGGGTACTGTCGATCGGTAGGGAAGGGTGGGCGGCCGTAGAGTCTCTCGTTGTTGGTTTGGTTGCTAGAACTCGGGATCGTCGGCAAAAGAGACTTGCCCTAGCCGTCGTTTGCAGTCGATGAGGATTCGGGAGCTTGTAAAAACAAGCGACTAGGGCTCGTAAGAGAGAAAGTCAAGGGGAGAGAGAATATTTGATTTAATTTGTACGATTTGGAAAGTTTTGAATCTCTGAAAAAACAAAGCGGGAACTTTACCGCTGGAAATAAAACATTGAAATTTGTTAAGACATTAAAAGATAACAGAGATACGTGTATGTCATGACATTTGATAAAACATGACGTTAATTTATGACATACATAAATGTCTGTCATATATATTTGAAATTTTATAAAAGATGACTTAAATTTTATGACAGACGTTTTTGTTAGTCATAGAAAAATGTATGTCATTGTTCGTCAGTCATTAAAAGCCAGTTTTCTAGTAGTGTGTTATGATTATTAATTTAAATTTTTATAAAATTTGTTTTATAAAGATTATGAGTCTAAACCCCATGTAACTCAAGACTTGCTTTCTCCATGCGTACTATATTTTTTCAAATTTAGGTATTAAAACTTAGAAGACTTGATCCTTAGGGAAGGATATTTTGATGATACATTAGAAGAATGAACTTTGAGAAGACTAGAGAATGACATAGTTTCCTTTGTATCATAAAAATACTTGTGATAATCATGATGCTTTATCATGGTTATGTTTGGTACGAAGTTGTAACATCCTAATTTGGATAGTTAATTTTGGGAAAAATGGTTTTTTTAACCATATTATTCTAATTATGATATTTTGAAAAAGCATAGTAAATGAAGCTTTGAAAAATGAGGTTTTACAAGTTGGTTGCAACGCAATAGTTTATGCAAATTAGGTTTGGACTTCCCACTCATACGCTTAAACTATGAGAAACAAGAAATAACAAAGTGTTTTAGGGCCTCTTTTGGTAACAATGCTACCTCTTTTGTGTTATTTGAGAATTGTTAGAATTTCATGATTAATAATTGTCATGCTATGAGAGTTGAGTATATGCTTTCATCCTGATCCAGATTATGAGGAATACTATGCTTAAAACTTATGGAAGATGATGACTATAAAGGGTGACTTTAAGTCACGACCTAATGGAGAAGATGTGAATTCAACCCATTCACCATGAACTTGATAGCTCCATGTTGATAGAAATTATGATTTAAGTACAAATGAGGACTTCCAAATTAGTGTAATAGGAGCAATTCAGATGCGCTTTTTGATGATATGCAAAGTGAGTGAAAAGGAAGAATTTAATGTAAATATCTTTTGAGAAAGTCGTTCACCGTAATGTTAAAGGGAATTTAATGTACAACTAATAAAATTTGTTGGTCGATTACATGGAAAGCTATCAGAACGCCCCTAGAGATTTGCAAGAGAAATTTAAAGACGACACCGGAAGATTAATGTCAGACCCAGAACAATGTGGATTTCGGCCTTGAAAGGTAGGACTTTTTTGTTTTACTAAAGTAATATGTAGGACAATAAATACAGGAATCTTTTCGTGAGTATGATGTTGTAATGCCCAGTTTTTATACAAGATACACCCCTAAATTTTCATTTAATATTATAACACAATTGGGTGTACTAGCATTCAAACCACATAATACAAGATGTTATCAAAATAATAATACATACAAGAGTCCTCATGGACCGAATCGAGCATTACAATTACCAAAACACAATATTTTCTAAATGGGACAGGCTCTGAGTCATTTATCTCTCATTCACACGCTTCCCCATATCATTGTTGTTAGTACATGCAAAACAACATACGCTACAAAGGATAATCTTATAAAAGCTTACTGAGTAATCTCCCTACCATGTATATGTCAGAATAATGTCCAAGGTCATCAACTTGTGGTAATATTCCTAATAATGGTAGAGTCCTTCTGGGTTGCCCTCATGACCCAAAAAAACAAACAGAGTCAGAAAATATAAAAGAGAATGATTAGTTTATTAATTTATTGAGAAATAAATTAATTATAAACTAGATTAATAAATTAATTGATAAATAAATTTAAATTAATTTAGAATCAATTAAAGGGACTGGATTGTAACTATTAAAGGTTTAATCAATAGAAACAAAGTCCAAGGGGTGCGGCCGCCAAAAGGCTCCTAAGTTTGAAATCTGACAACGCAGCGGTCGTCGTGCGGTCAAAAATAAGAGAAAACCTAACACACACTAGTACAGCGGTAGTCAGGGTCGATCCGCAGGAGCTTCGTGGTTAGGCTAGATGAGAGATTACCAACTAATAGTGTCACGGCTATAGTCGGAGGATCCGGTTTCTATCTTCCTAATCACTAATACCAGAAAGCAATGATCAAACAAACTCAAGCCAAGCTAAGCTATGCTCAAATGAACCTAGTCACTTTCTGAAATCAGAAGTACATCTCTGAATCAGAAGCAATCAAAGGCATCCAAACTAGCAAAACCAAGCAAAGCATAAACTAGCCACTAGCTAAAGTTCCACTGAACAGTTACTAGCCAAGGTTTAATGCTTACAAACTAACCTAATTAGCTACTGATTTCAGCTAAGGAAAACAGTCCCAACAAGGTCCAAAACAATTCAATAACCAATATCAAACATCCAAAACCAAACACAAGCATAAAACACCGAAAAGCTAAGATTAAATGTAACCAAATGCTTCTCATTTACTAAATCCGAATTCCAATCACAAAAACAGTAACCAAATGTTTCAAAATCAGAAACCTAAGTGCTCAAAGTCAGTGGTTGTCACTCCCAAAGACTTTAGCTACAAAAACTAATTGCTACTAAAAGGAAATTAAATCAAAAATCATAAAATACCAATTGTGAGCTTGCTGAAATGAAATCCTGGAGTCAAAGAGCTTCAAGGTCGATTTTACACCCGGTTCTTTGCTAGGGTTTTCGGCTGGAAATGCATCTATTTATACTTGCAAATTTCCCACAACCGCGCCGCGCAGATGTGAAATCCGCGGCGCGCGTACTGATCGCTTCCCGATTCTTCGGCATTTGAATGTGTTCCACCGCCTCAAGCCCGCGTCGCGCAGATGATGTATCCGCGGCGCGCATACGAGTTCTCTTGATTTTTCATTCCTTCCCAACTTCTTCCTTTTGCATGCTTTTAGTCCCTGTTTCTATTCTTTTTCTCCAAACAAGTCCTTGCACGAAAAGTGAGAATACCTAGACATATTTGATATAATTTTATCAAGAACAGGGCTCAACAACGCCTAAAATACTTGATATCACTAGGCGTTGTCAAAACCATAGGAGCTTTGCACTATATATAGAGGCCTTGGGGTTTAACCCCAAGGCATCCCAACATCAAAGGAGCTGCCAACTCCCCTTCTCCCTCCCTTTTGGATAAATCCTCATCCCTCTCTAGGGTTCGAGGGCTTTTGCCTCCTTCCTTAGTGGAAGTTCTGATATGTCTGGTTTTCTGGTGTTCCTAGGTATGAGTCATTAGAGGGATTCGTACTTTGGATCATGTTCATCCTTTGCAAGATGTTGTTCACCATATTCAAGGAAGGAGATAATCCTGAGGTACATTTTGTTTATGATTTGTTGCTATAACTGATATGAACTGCATGATCCTGAACTCTGTTCATGGAGAATTCTTTGATTTGATCTTGTTAGTCTTTCGCTGCCTATGATGATGTGTTTATGTGATCGAATCCCGACAGTGGTATCAGAGCCTCTGTTCATATGTTATTTGCACTTTTGCTTGATATGATTATCTATTTAGGTTTTATGTTAGAAACCTGTATGAACTTGCATGCTATTTTTCGAAAAATCCATAGGTTATGCTAGATTAATTCCTGAAACTGCATGTTATGAATTTTGCATGGTTGAGGATACTAGGATCATAATTTTCGAAATTTTTAAGGGTTTAGGAGGGTATCCTTTCCCTTGGCGGCTAGGGTTTCCCAACCGTTGCTTGCCTTGCAAGGTTTGATAGCTTGTTTCCTTATTTGCTTTATTGCCTAAACGGCATGCTATATGATTATCGAAATTTGTTGGTTTCTTGTGCCTCCATGAGGATTTCGAAATTCTTAGGGTTTTAGGAGGCTTTCCTTGGCGTTTGCATGCTACCTGGGGGCTAGGGTTAATTCCTTGCTTGCCTTGCAAGTTTCCTAACTTGCTTACTTGCCTTTTTTTGCTTTATTGCCTTAATATGATGATTTCTATTAGGGACTTATTTATAATTAATTATTAAAGGTGTATTAATTGAATTAGTTGATGAATAAATTATTTAAATTGTTTAAAATACATTTATATATATTAAAAGATTATTTATATATATAAAAGAACAAATAACACAAAAAAATTAGTCAAACCATGACTAGGCTCACCCACTATAAATCGTGTATAAGATTTGAAGGAATGTTCTTATGAACCTAAATGGCATTGGTTATTAAGTGGCATCTATTGCCCACCACCTTCATCGCCCAGCACCTTTTACCATGTGGAGTTACCGAAAGGGTTTGATAGGGCAATGTTTCTCTCTCTAAGTTAAAAGTATTAAAACAAAACCTCGTTTTAATTATATATACAATGTGAACCATGTGCTACCCATGAGAAATGCACATTCTCTTTATGATCTGCTGACGGAGTTGTGTGGTTAACCGACATGCCAGATAATGTCATAGTTAGGGGTTATGTGACACTCGTGATTCTTAAGCGTATCTTGAGCCGGGCATCACGCGAGTTCTACATGGCCAATTCACCATCTGATTCATGATCAAAGGCATCCCTGTCATGAATTTGAGATGAACACAAATGAGATTAACATGCCATTGACACTAGTCAATGAATCTCACAGATCTAGGAATTTCATAGTAAATGAAATTGACAAAGAGTTTTTGTCTACCTTGATGACCATTGTGGTGTGATTACGACATCCCACTTCACATCATAACTGAAAAATCTTGGATCCTAGCCTTAGTAAATAAATTAGGTAATTATTTAAAGGATTAAAATTTTCAAACTAAACTAAAACACCTGTCTTATAGATGTCAAATCTAAACAAAAACTTTCCTCCTGTTTTTATGTTATTTCGTATTGTAGAATTCTTTTCATTCCTCCTCCTCCTCCTACATTGCAATCCCGATCTAGTGAGATCGATAGCCTGACGTTTGCTGACATGTCCTCTGAACTCGAGAATTGTTTGAAGAGTGTCGGAGTACAAGAAAAGTAGGAACGATTTGAGATCGTTAAATCCCTTAGGGCGTATAAACTAAAAGAAGGAACTTATATGGATAATCTTGGTGTCCATTTCCCAAAGGAGTTAGCCACAGATGTGGTGCTTAACTCACTTACTGGTTCATGTCATGAGGGCTTTATGAACTATGACAAGAACCATCTGGGCATGACCTTGATGGAGCTGCACGGTTTGCTGAAAATTGTCGAGGCTAGTTTAAAGCAACACCGTAGCTCAGATTCCACCGCTCCTGACTTGGCCATTCATCATGGTAATGCTGTGAAGAAAAAAGTTTCTCATCCCAAAGGATAGGGAAGGGCTGTGTAATACCGTGTTTTCAAATTTTATAGATTTTGAGTTAATCATGGTATGATTAAGATTAGTTAGATTGTTGTATGAGTTTGGGTGATTAAAACCCCAATTGAGTAAAGTTTGGAGTTGAAATATACCAAACCAGACTACACGGGTCGTGTATGGTCACACGGGTCGTGTAGCATTCCTTAAGAAAGCATGCAGTAAGCCTTTCAGACCTACACGGGACGTGTGAGCCTACATGGGGCGTGTAGGAATTGTCAAGAAGCAGTCCGTGGGCAAATCAGACCTACACGGGTCGTGTGATCCTACACGGGTCGTGCACGGGTCGTGTGACCCTACACGAGTCGTGTAGGCCTGACAGCACTATATAAAATGCAGAAAATGCACATTTCGAGAAAGAGAGACCCATTTCGATATACAGAGCTTTCTAAGGTGATTTTCCGCCAAATTGAGCCAGGGGATGCGTGGGGAAACATATAGAGACTTCAATTTAACCCCGTAAACACGCTCATGATTCCTAAATCATCAAGGTGAGTAATTTCTTGATTTTGGGGTTTTGAAACCCTAACTTTCAATTTCATGATTTTGCCATATATTGTTATATATGTTGTTAGTAGATTGTTAGTAGATGCCTTTGGAGTGATTTGTGAGATTATTGTCGAGTTTCTACGGTTGAATTAGTAGAAACACGAATTTGGGGGTTTCGGTAAATATTGAGTTAATATTACCGTTTATACTCTTTTGTTTCCTCTTTTGATTTATATATCTTTGAGTTAGATATAATTGAGATGATTGTGGATATTGGAGAATTGATTTAGACTATGGTGAAATAACCAAGTCTAGCGAACAGGAGCCCGGTACGCGTAATTCGGGGGTTCCAAACACTAAGTTGTTATCAGGTGAGTACTCTTATGTACTTGAGTAGAATTCTACCTTGTGGTAAACTGAGTATATAAATATATATATGTTAGGTTGTTATTGTCGTAATCAAATTGTGGAGTAAATTGTTATCTGTGAATAACCACAATCTAGTTGAACATACATATTGATTGTATAAACAGAGTAGATGTTAGTGTAGTCACATTAAAGAGTTTTGTGTCAAATTGCATAGCCATGAGGGCTATTGAGCTGGAATAGAGTTGGAGTGATTATGTTATTTGTGAATAACAAGAGATGAGTTGCAATCTATATTGAGTATAACAGTAGAGTATGTGATAAATTGGTTGAGTTAAAGAGTCTTTGAGTTTAATTGTTACAGGCATGAGAATTGCTATGATTAAGTATAAGTTGGTTGTTAAAAAATGAATATATGTGAGAATGTGGTCGAGTTACGAGTAGTACTAAGCGTGGTATTTTTATTGAATTGATGTTATTAAATATTAGCTGGTATTGTAAAGCTAATATGTTTGCAGATTTCAGAGTTAAGAGAAAGTGGATAATTGCTAATGAGATTAGCAAAAGAGAATGATAAAGATATTTACTGAGAAGGATTACTGGAGTGTAATTGAGATTACTCACTAAGCTTTATAAGCTTACACTTGAGTTGTATGTTGCTTTGCAGGTATCTGTAGCTGTGATAGGGGAAGGCATGTGATAAAGAAAGATGGACAACTTAGAGCCTGTCCTTTTAATTGAAGTAGATTTATTTGTAATGACTGGTTAAGATTGTAAGGACCTTTTATGTAATTATTGTGATGATAACATCTTGATCCATGCTTTGATTACAAGTATACCCATTATGATGTGTAAATTGTTGAAAATTTTTGGGTGTACTTTCTATGAGAAACCGGGCGTTACAAGTTGGTATCAGAGCGTGGTTTAAGTGAACTAGGTCTTTGAGTATAGAGTCCTAGACTTGAACCAAGGAGGAGAGAGCCCATATCACATGCTTGGAAAAGATACTGCTGCAGATGTTAGAATATGAGTTGAGTATAACTCTTCTGTTATATTTATTATTTGTTATATTCTGTGTGTGAATACAGGTATTGAGTCAGATGAAGAATGAGTTGAGACATTGGTCACAGTCGGTTGGACCTACAGAGGATGATGAAACGAGATTTTGGTTGATATGAGATATCAGCTAACGAGGAGACAAGAACTTCAGTTGATAATGAGATGTCAACTGAATATGAGATGAGATACTAATTGAGGTGAGATTCCAGCTGATGGCAAAATTCCAGCTGATGGCGAAATTCTAGCTGATGGAGAGATTCCAGCTGATGATGAAATGAGTTTCTGGCTGATGGTGAAATTCCAGTTGAAGATGAAACGAGATCCCGGTTGAGGCGAAATTCCAACCAATGATGAGGAAGAATATGAGTATAAGCTGAGCATGAGCTATGAGTTGAGATATGTAAGTGTAGTCGAGTACACTCGAGAGTTGAGATCCGAAGTATGCATGTTTCAGCTAATGAGAAAATAAGATTATGTTGCTATGAGGTATGTAAGTAATTTACTTAAAATGTTAGATGTAACGAGTATATGTGTTTAATTGTTGATAATACATGTGTTAGAGAATTGTTATTATAAAGTGTAGTAACCGATATCGAGATGAGAATCTCATGTCCATTTGAGGTAAGATTTACATATCACATAACGAGTGTTTTGTGATTATATATAATTGAGAATATATGTGGTTGATTAACGAGTATTTAACAACCATGGAGAAGTGTGTATAATGAGAATATACACGGTGAAAAATATATAAATCTTTTGATATTGTATATATATGTATATATATATTGCTAGTTGTTTCACAGATATGACGAGATTTCTGTATACGAGTACTTTGTGGTTGAGACCACATATTTTGTGGGACCACATAACTAGTACTTATGATTGATCACAATGAATGGCTGAGATAGCCAAAAGAGTATGAGTTGAGAAAGACGATAAGTGTGTAGTTGATTCCACACCATAGCTGATTATGAGTTGACATGTTTAGTGTTGAATTTTATGATTTGGAGTTGTCACATAATGAGATATTTGTGACAGAGATGTCAGAGGACATTTGAGTAACCACATAAAGAGTACTTTGTGGTATAATTGAGAGGACCTAGAGTGATTCATATAGGCCTTATTGGCCTAGAGATTGAGTTAATTACCGAGTAAATGTGATCGAGACCACATATTCGGTGGGGTCACATATGGAGTAAATGTGATCAAGACCACATATTTGGTGGGGTCACATAATGAGTAAAGGTGGTTGAGACCACATATGCTGTGGGACCACATATCGAGTAAAATGGTTGAGACCACATATTTTGTGGGGCCACATAATGAGTAATTGTAATTGAGACCACATGTTATGCGGGGTTACATATTGAGTAATTGTGATTGAGACCATATATTTGGTGGGGTCACATATTGAGTAAAGGTGGTTGAGACTACATATATTGTAGGACCACATAGCGAATAAACGTGGTGGAGACCACATATTCTGTGGGGCCACGTATTGAGTAGTTGAGGTTAAGATCATATATTTTGTGAGAGCACATAACAAGTACCTTGTGGTTGGAGTAATGAAAATTTTTATGACTCAAAAAAAAAAAAAAAAAGAGGAGTGACGGTGGATTTATATGACTCGAGACCGTAGCGGAGACTCGCTAGAGTCAAAGAGGAGATAGATTCAAAGCGGAGAATGGTACGAGGTACCATGATCTGATCAGAGGATGGTACGAGGTACCATGATCTGATCAGAGGACGGTCCGAGGAACCGTGAGATAGTGTTGAATGATGAGACCAAAGGATGGTACGAGGTACCAATAGTTGAGGCAGAGTAGTGCTATAATGGTCGTGCTTGTGTGTAAACAGGCATGTACTTTATGATGATACGGAGTAATGAGACATGTACTATCCTTGCGTGCGGATAGATATGAACGTCGCGGTAAGCTTGTGTGGCTTGAAACCTACGGGTTGAGAAGAGGACGAATCAGAGGCTGAGTAACAGTATAGAGGTATTGTGAGATAATACAATGAGTAATACTGTTGAGAAATATTGTTGTGAGTATGTGTGTAACCACATGATGAGAAAATAAGAGTGAAAAGAGTAGAAGAGTAATTGTAGTTGTGATTAATAGGATTCGTTCCTTAATAATCAAACTAATTACTGCCAATGAGAAAAATGTGTGAATATCGAGATGAAAATACTATTTATTCGTATGAGATGATGAATAGTAGATTTTATTATAATGATTTTGAGTTCTTTTCTTGAGATTAATGAGTTAATAGATTAATGAGATATGATCTCACCGTAGAGATTACGGTGTTAGATGTTATGATATTGAGTCGTGTGTAGAGATTACGGTGAGCCGTATGTATGACCTAATTGTGTCACTCGGATGAATTAGAGATTGATGTGATAATGACGAAGAGGTGGTGAGAATTTATGCGGTTGTGTTGAGTATTTATTTGATAATAAATTATCGAGTTTAATAGAGTAAATGGTTTATTGAGAAGATGATGTGGATTATCCATATAAAAGATGATATAATAAGTGATTACATCGAGAGAAACAACATGAGGTATGTAGTTGGACTGGGATGAAGAGGAGCCATTCTTGGTTGAGAATTGTAAATTGTATATTGGGTGAAAAACCTAATATGTGTGTTGAAGTGGGAATAGAGATAAAAGAGCTTTCGGAGAAATTGAAATCGGTTGTGGTGATGAGACAACTACAATGGGTCTTGCGTGGCCAAAGTGTCGAGAGTTAAATAACAAATTCAGAAAAGGCGTGAGTGAAACTCTAGATTTGTTTATAATATTTTGTTAATTCTGGATTTTTAATCTTAGTGTTGATAAATTGTGTGACATGAGTGAGACATTTTAATGTCTATGTCTTTATGCTGTATGAGTGTTTCTCCTACCCTGATCGTTGAGAATGTGTTAATAGAAGAAAGTGTAACTGGTATGTTGGATCTGGAAGAATGAATTGAGAGAGTATGAGTTGTAAACGGTGAGACCGTTTTTCTTATTGAGTTAGAGTAAATCATTTCAACGATATTTGAAATGGAAGTTGAATTCTAAATAATTAATTAAGATTAATATTACAAATAGAATGGATGGTTTACTGAGAATATGACTCGATGTGAGCCATAAATATGAGTGTATATAAATGAGGATAGTGATTGAAGTATCACTTGAAGAGTAAGGTGAGACACCTGATTGTCGACAAAGCTAAAACAAAAGGTATGTTCTAAAAAGAGTAAGGATTTGCCTACGTGGCAATGATGATAGCCAATATAACTATAGAGATCATCTTGTGAGAATGATGGCGGGTGTTACCTATATTATGAGTAAATGAGATGTGACAGTATGTATATGTCATATGAGCTGACGAGAGGATAATATCATTGGTATACGTAATGTTAAATTACGGTGGTGAAGTGGTTGTATAAACCATACCTATTCCAAGAGATTCCAAGGACGAAATCTTTTGAAAGGGGTAATAACTTGTAATACCGTGTTTTTAAATTTTAGAGATTTTTAGGTAATCTTGGTATGATTAAGATTAGTTAGATTGTTGTATGAGTTTGGGTGATTAAAACCCCAATTGAGTAAAGTTTGGAGTTGAAATATACCAAACCAGGCTACACGGGTCGTGTATGGTCACACGGGTCGTGTAGCATTCCTTAAGAAAGCATGCAGTAAGCCTTTCAGACCTACACGGGGCGTGTGAGCCTACACAGGGCGTGTAGGAATTGTTAAGAAGCAGTCCGTGGGCAAATCAGACCTACACGGGTCGTGTGACCCTACACGGGTCATGCACGGGTCGTGTGACCCTACACGGGTCGCGTAGGCCTGACAGCACTATATAAAGTGCAGAAAATGCACATTTCGGGAAAGAGAAACCCATTTCGATATCCAGAGCTTCCTAAGGCGATTTTCCGCCAAATTGAGCCAGGGGATGCGTGGGGAAACATATAGTGACTTCAATTTAACCCCGTAAACACGCTCATGATTCCTAAATCATCAAGGTGAGTAATTTCTTGATTTTGGGGTTTTGAAACCCTAACTTTCAATTTCATGATTTTGCCATATATTGTTATATATGTTGTTAGTAGATTGTTAGTAGATGCCTTTGGAGTGATTTGTGAGATTATTGTCGAGTTTCTACGGTTGAATTAGTAGAAACGCGAATTTAGGGGTTTCGGTAAATATTGAGTTAATATTACCGTTTATACTCTTTTGTTTCCTCTTTTGATTTATATATCTTTGAGTTAGATATAATTGAGATGATTGTGGATATTGGAGAATTGATTTAGACTATGGTCAAATAATCAAATTGTGGAGTAAATTGTTATCTGTGAATAACCACAATCTAGTTGAACATACATATTGATTGTATAAACAGAGTAGATGTTAGTGTAGTCACATTAAAGAGTTTTGAGTCAAATTGCATAGCCATGAGGGCTATTGACCTGGAATAGAGTTGGAGTGATTATGTTATTTGTGAATAACAAGAGATGAGTTGCAATCTATATTGAGTATAACAGTAGAGTATGTGATAAATTGGTTGAGTTAAAGAGTCTTTGAGTTTAATTGTTACAGGCATGAGAATTGCTATGATTGAGTATAAGTTGGTTGTTAAAAAATGAATATATGTGAGAATGTGGTCGAGTTACGAGTAGTACTAAGCGTGGTATTTTTATTGAATTGATGTTATTAAATATTAGCTGGTATTGTAAAGCTAATATGTTTGCAGATTTCAGAGTTAAGAGAAAGTGGATAATTGCTAATGAGATTAGCAAAAGAGAATGATAAAGATATTTACTGAGAAGGATTACTGGAGTGTAATTGAGATTACTCACTAAGCTTTATAAGCTTACACTTGAGTTGTATGTTGTTTTGCAGGTATCTGTAGCTGTGATAAGGGAAGGCATGTGATAAAGAAAGATGGACAACTTAGAGCCTGTCCTTTTAATTGAAGTAGATTTATTTGTAATGACTGGTTAAGATTGTAAGGACCTTTTATGTAATGATTGTGATGATAACATCTTGATCCGTGCTTTGATTACAAGTATACCCATTATGATGTGTAAATTGTTGAAAATTTTTTGGTATACTTTGTATGAGAAACCGGGCGTTACAGGCTGAGGTTGGACAGTCTGACCAAGTCTTTAAGAGAATAGTTGATTCTGACATAGCACCCACCAGTGACCTGAATGAGACCATAGGTTTTACTGCCAGCTGAAGGGATATTGGAAACGTAGTTGCCCAACATACCTAAAGGAACTGAAGAAGATCTCGGTCAAGGAGTTTGACATCTCAGGTATATCTGAACTCCATAGAATATCAACTTATCATTCTTTAATCCTCAATACAGGATGTGTTCATCACATTTGCGCCGCATGGAAGGACAAAGTGAAAGTAAGAAGTTGATCATAGGAGCTTGATCTAATCATGAGATGCAGAAGCGTTGCTGCTGTTACAAGGATTGGAGATTACAACTCATGCTAATTAGTGGTGTTTAGTTATATTATTAGATTTTTGCTATCCGCGAGGATCGGCACAAGACATTGTTTCATATTATGCATTGTTTTAAGGATATTTTGTATTTTTCCTTTTGATAACAAAATAGTGATTTTTATGGTTGTTTCAAAATTTATCTTTACAATGACTTATATGAATGTGTTGTTAAGTAGTAATAATAATATAATCTTGAATGTTGCTTCATCCAAAAGTGTGTGGCAATGTCACCTTGTCCATTAAACAAGAATTGCATCACCAAGCTCCAAGTGGACAGGACTTGGAATCATTTGACTTAGGGTCAGATGATGTATGCAAATCTTGCTTACTTGAAAGATGACAAGAATGCCGTTGACAGGAAACTGTGAAATAGGCAAGGATTTGATGGAACTAATCCACGCAGATGTTTGTGGATCGTTCAAATCTTCCACAAGACATGATGAGAGACACTTCGTTACGTTTACGGATGATTTCAGTAAAAATGGATGTGTTTATACGATTAAACATAAGCTACAAACTTTGAAGTGTTCAAAGAGTTACGAAATGAAGTAGAAAATCAACTGGGCTAGAATATCCTAGTGTTGTATTCTGCGAACATCTTAGGAACTGTGAAATAGTTTCACAGGTTGTCTCCTCTCAAAACACTGTTGCAAAATAGTGTGTTTGAAAAGAGAAATTGATCATTGTTTCAAATGGTTCGGTCCATGATGTGTCGAGCTACACTTCCAAATCAGTTTCAAAGGGTTATACCTTAGAAACAGCACCCTGCATCTTAAACCTCGTATCCAACTAAGTAAGTTGCATAGACATTATCTGAAATGTGAAGTGAGGTTCATCCTTCACTGGCACATGTGAAAGTCTAAGGTTGTGAAATCTTCGTTCGTCACAAGATTGAACCCATATCGGAGAAAGTGTCATTTTATTGGTTATCCCGCAAGTCCTTTGAATACTTGTTTTAACAAGCCTTCTAAGAACAAATTGTTTGTGGCTCAAAGGGGAGTCTTTATTCAGAAAGAGCTCATATCCAAAGAAGGCAGTGGTAGTAAGATTGATCTTGAAGAGATTTAAGAGTCCAACAATGAAGAATATTTAGTTAACACTAGCACTTAACTAGAGGATGAGACTCTTGTTGAGGAAACTGACATATTTAAACATCCTTTTTGCAATTCCATTAGAGTTAGTCACTCTCATGATAATTATGGTCCATATTACTGAGAATGACACACTGATTAGTGGTAAAACACTAGTTGGTAAGGATAAGTTACCCAACTACATGAAAGCATTGGTGAGCCCAGTAGCTGCCAAATAAAAGAGGACACTCAAAGCGAGATTCAGTCCATGTTTTAATTTGATTAATCTTACAACTGACTTGAGAACCACTGGGAGTAAGTGGATCTTCAAAAGTAAAACAACATTGATAGGAATGTACACACATTCGAAGCAATACCGGTCGAGAAGGGCCATACTCAGATTCAAGAAATTGATTCCGAGGAAAGGCACTCTCATTAGCAGCCGAGAAAGAATATGCTAGGATATTATTTGCCACATGTATATTTTATGTGACATGACAAAGTGGATGTTTTAAGACCGCTTTCCTTAAATGGAAAACAAAGGGGTTGTGTGTATGGCACAACCGGAAGGGTTTTGAACATGCAAAATATCCAAATAAAGTGTACAAAGTTTGAAATTCATTTGTGGAATCAAAATAAGCAACTCGTAGTTGGAATCTTTGTAGTTATAAAATGCAAGAGTTTGGATTTTCATGAAGCATAGATAAGTCCTGTGATTATGTCAAAGCTAGTGGGAGTATTATTGTAGTCTGTCTAATGATGTATGTCAATGACATACTGCTTATAGGAAACGATTTTCCAATGTTTCAAAGGGTAATGACTTCTCCTTGTAAATGTTTCGCTATAATGAATCTAGGAGATACAATATACATACGTGGAATAACAATCTATAGAGATAGATAAAAACATCTAGAAAATAACTTAGCCAAAGTACATATTTGAGTATGATCGTGAAGAAATTCAAGATGCATGAATCTAAGGAAAGGTTTTCCACCCATGGCATAAAGAATTAAGTCGAATCCTATATGCTTCTGTTATAGGATCGATCATGTATGTCATGACCAGTACTTGACCTAACATCCCGTATGCCTTAAGCATATTGAGTTGATTTCTGGAGAACCCTGGCAAGAGTCAATGAACTACGGTGAAGGGGATTCTTAAATTATCTCCAGAGAACAAGAAATATGTTCTTGGTTCATGGAGGAAAAGAAAGAACTAAGAGTGACTGGTCATAGTGATACCAGAGATAGCTCTTGTTCAATATCAGGATAAGTGTTCCTGTTAGAGGAGGAATAATAACATGGAAAAGTTCCAAGTTGAAATCAATGCAAGTCTGAGTATATAGTAGCTAGTAATGTTGTAAAGGAGACTACATGGTTGAAAGATTCCATTGGTAATATTGGTGTTGTCCACAACATCAATGATCTCCTTGAAATCTTCTTACCAAGGGTGCAGTCACCTTGACTAAGGAACCCGAGGACCATGAGAAGTCGAGACATATATTGAGGGACTGGTGCTATGTTTAGAAACCAAGTTGAGACATCGTATTGAATGGAAATCGTCGGAAGAGTATCCGGCTGATTATTTCACTAAGACTTTAACACGGACCGAGCATGAAGGTCATACTAGGGTCCATAGGCATTAAGCAATATGACATAAGTATTTTAGTTATTAGTTTCATAACCGAAACATGTAGCAGTAGATAATTGTATCTGACTTGGTGTATTATTAATGGAGAATTAATAAAGAGTTGGGCTGCCATTTTCATTTATATTAATACTGTGTTTCACTGTAGCATGTTTAGAACCCGCTTCCCGAGTATTAATTTACTCAAACCTCCACAGTCGGTCATACTCTTGGAAGCAAGTAGTGACTTAAGACTGTCATGGGAGTGTTAGTAGATTGTCTATAGAGATTAGACATAGCATGCTGATTGCGACTAGCCCTCATGAGTACTTCGTAGAGATTCAAGTATTGGAACAACCCGCACTCAGAGATTACTTCATGGATTAAGTCACAAGTAATTATGAGATGATAATATATTTTATTTTTCAAACCAAGATACATGCGGATCTGCGCTACAATTCCGTTATGCATCGGCCTACTCAAACGTTGTTCGTAACCGGTAGTTATAACGGGTAAGTCTGGGTGTGACATGATGAAATAAACAGAGACTATGTAGTCTTATTTTATCTGTTCCTTCTGCCCTAAAAAGGAGAAGCGATATATGTGTGGGCCCTCGATGATTTGATGCTGACATTAAGTGTTTGATCAAACCCAGACTGGATTGATGTTTTTGATCAGTAGTCTGACAGCGTCATCATAAATCACTATCGGGAAACAAATTTTGAACTATCGGGATCTGACTTTTTCCATGACCCAGGTTCATTACGATATCTTGTAGAACTATGAAATAATTTATCACTTATCTAGGAGTCCTCTCTTTTCTTTGATCAGAGTTCGGCAGTTGTATAGGATGAGATACTCTCTGCTAATTGCCAGATAATATTCAGACCATACAAGTTGACAACTTGTCCAAGTGGGAGACTGTAGGAATAATGTCCAAGGTCATCAACTTGTGGTAATATTTCTAATAATGGGAAAATGACTTATAAGGGTAATTATGTTTCAAAACTGTTCAAAAAACACCATCCAAGTTTGGTCTGTTCAAAAAACACCATCCAAGTAAGGCCTTTGTACAATAAACACCATCCAAGTAAGGCCTTTGTACAAAAAACACCATCGAACTACATGTTTTGTTCAAATTTTACCCGATGGTAACCGGCTCTTCATGTTAAATGATGACTTGGCCGGTCACCAAGTATTAGGCCAAGTCATCCTTTAACCTGCAAGAGCCGGTTACCATCGGGTAAAATTTGAACAAAACATGTAGTTCGATGGTGTTTTTTGTACAAAAGTCTTACTTGGATGGTGTTTTTTGTACAAAGCCCTTACTTGGATGATGTTTTTTGAACAGACCAAACTTGGATGGTGTTTTTTGAACAGTTTTGAAACATAATTACCTTTATAATTCATTTTCCCTTCTAATAATGGCAGAGTCCTTCTGGGTTGCCCCCATGACCCCGAAAAACAAACAGAGTCGGAAAATATAAAAGAGAATGATCAGTTTATTAATTTATGAGAAATAAATTAATTAGAAACTAAATGAATAAATTAATTGATAAAATAATTTAGAATCAGTTAAAGGGATTGGATTGTAATTTATTAAAGGTTTAATCAATAGAAACAAAGTCCAAGGGGTGCGGCCGCCAAAAGGCTCCTAAATTTGAAACCCTAGGAGCCTTGCACTATAGATAGATGCATTGGGGTTCAACCCTAAGGCACCTCAACCTCAAAGGAGCCGCCAACTCCCTTCCTCCCTCCCTTTTGGAGAAATCCTCATCCCTCTCTAGAGTTTGAGGGTTTTTGCCTCATTCCCTAGTGGAAGTTCTGATCTGTCTGGTTTTCTGGTGTTCCTGGGTATGAGTCATTAGAGGGATTCACACTTTGGATCCTGTTCATCCTTTGCAAGATGTTGTTCATCAGATTCAAGGAGGAACATAATCTTGAGGTACATTCTGTTTATGATTTGTTTCTATAACTAACATGAACTGTATGATCTTGAACCCTATTCATGGAGAATTATGTGAATTGATCTTGTTAGTCTTCCGCTGCATATGATGATGTGTTTATGTGATCGAATCCCAACAGTATAGTCATACAAGTATGTAACTATAATAAACAACATCCAACAACATCGGTACAACCAGTTCTTTAGTACACTCTCTAATGTTGTAGTATAATTGTCATTACAATCTTTTTTTGTCAACTTATTCCAACTCAATACGGCTAATCAGTCATCAGACTAACATATACACTACTCATGATCGACAATAGTGATATATCTATTCACTTGTCATTATCGGCTATGATCAAGTATTCAATTCATAACACCAACAAATACACCTCATCATCATTACTCTGATAATTAGGATTAACTATATTAATTATATAAGCCATGATCAGCCATGACCTACCATCTCAGCTACACCAGTCATGATCAGCCATGACATACCATCTCAGCCACACCAGTCATGTTTTACCGTGACCTTCTAATTTATCTTAAGTCATAACCAGCTCTGACTTATATTCATTTGTCCAATATAAACATTTATAAATCATCCATTCATTAGATCGATAATATTAACTATGACTCACCGGCTTAGCTTTATTAGTCCCATTCGGCTAACCTATATAGTTTCATCATATACATGTATATAAATTATATCAGCTAGGAATGAGGATCGTTCTCCTAAAAGTTCTAGAGGTTTACTCACCGGGATAATATTCCCATCTTCTAGGATCCATTTTGAATCAATCAGTCATTCCATTCAGGTTAATACTAAAACATATCATAAAAAACTTCTACATATTATAACTCGGGTCCCAATTCTCTGATATTGTAGGTCCCAATTCTAATCCTTGATCTTCACACGGTATCAATTAAATCAATCAAAACACAAGGAGATTAATTCTTCAATGCACTCGATTCTATTGATTAATCGACTAGTACATAAGAATGTAGTTTCTTGAACAAAGAGAATTTCTTCTATGCTAGTACAATGCTCCAAAAGAACCAACCTAGTAAAGAGAGCACAAGACACCTATATATACTACACGCCACCAGACCGAAAAACACACCCATGGCCCGAAAAACAAGCTGCGAGACCGAAAAACCCAGAGGTATTTCGGTCCCTAACCGAAAAACCTAAAACATCCCTTAAAATTGATATTTTCTATTTTAGACCCTCTAAAATGCAAAGATTAAACCAAATAAATTTGTCCTAACAATCTCCCCCTTGGTTTAATGCTTTCATTTAGACTTCAGGCTTCTCTTGGGCTTCAGTTGAATGCAACAGAAAAATTTCAACAATCTCCCCTTATCATGGCAATCTCCCCCTTAGCAGGTGGCGGGTATAGATGTTGATGAAATTCAGCACATTTGCATCGACAACTTTATCTTTGGTACTGGTTGTCTTCAAATTTGACTACGTAAGTTCTTTAGGCTTCAGTAAGTGTCTTGAATCAGCACATCCAGCTTTTTATTTGACTTTGACTTTGACTGGAGTCTGTCTCTTCATCTCTTCACTTGATCACTTCAGGTGTTGATGTAGTAACAAACTAGCTGAGGAGGAATTCAAACAGCTTGCCATATGGAATTTTGTTTCACCTTCTTCGGGAACATAAACATCGTGTCAAAACTTTTGAACGTTGCTTTTGACTGGCGCTTCTCGATACGTACAATGAGCGTAAATCATGTGGGTCACGAAGTTATAAACTCTCACCACAGTTGTTCAAGGATTCATCCTTGGCTCAGAATGAGACTTCTCGCAGTATCTGTGTGAACCAGAAGGAATGCACTACGATTGTTTGAGTATCGGTAAACTACTCGTGGCCGTTTTGATTTTGGCCCCTACATATCCTTGATCAATGATCTCAATGCAGTTGACAAGTCAACAAGTTGACTTGGCTCTTGGCGAGACGTTCAATGGTATCCAAACTCTGTGGAGTGTACCATCCTAGTGCCAAATTTGAATTCTGGTAAAGTTTTTAGGGTCTAACAGCTATTGTGGTAAACAACAACGATCACTAACCCAGAGTTTCGATATTTCATCAATGTGAGGTAAAATCACATTAAGTCACGAACATCTTGTTTAGAAGAAGGTATGGGTTCAAGAGTGGTATGAGCGTGTAATATTTCTTAGTTACTAGGCATACCCATCGACTAGACTTTCAAATTGTCATCAGTGTATGGTTTATTACACTAAGTCATCCAACTCTTGAATTAAAAGCTTTGTAGGTAAGAATGGTTGTCGATGCCTCACATCTACTACTGGTGTGTTGTAGCAGAGATCACTGGCATAGAGTTTCTATATATCATCACCACTTGGTTTAAAGTGATGAATCGTCTATTCCCTGCAACCAAAAAGTTAGAGGTGCTTGAGAGTGGATTGGTGCGTGTGATAGATTACGGAACGCAATCTAACTATCGGCACAGACTTTTTAACTCTCGACTCTGAGTGGTTTTACTCAAAGTGTCTAGAAGTTGATGTTCCAAAAGAAACTTTTAGATTTGGTTAAGAAAGGTTGTCAATGCTTCAAAATTACTATGGTGAAACAGTAAGAATCATCAGCACTTAAATGTTACCTCAGCAGTGAGTGGTATAACTCAGTGCGTCGTCGGTAGGTAAGGAATATGAAAAAGAACAATATTTTTGTAGTTTTTAATTTTCTAAAAGGAAAGGTATGAAAATTTTAAAAATAAGGAAAGATATGAGTATTATAAAAAATATTTATGTATTTTTAAAGTTTTATAATTTTTTGTTTTGTTTTTATTCTCCCCCTAAATTTGTGCATGGAAGAGAATTGCGGAAATAAAAAAACCATGAACAAATTTAACTAAACAAAAATAAAGTAAAATATTTACAGAACTGATTTAATAGTCAGTGAAACATATCATTTTGAGCATTTCGACCAGCATATTAAATCGAGCTTTTGCAACCGGTTTTGTGAACAAGTCCGCCACATTGTTATCTATGTGAACTTTATCCAGATGAATTAATTTTTGCTCATAGAAATTTCTAATAAAATGAATTTTAATATCAATGTGCTTAGTCTTAGAATGCTGGACCGGGTTTTTCACAATTTGGATAGCAGCCTCATTGTCGCAGAAGATAAGAGTATCAAGAAAATTCATACCATAGTCAAGGAGTTGATGCTGCATCCAGATAACCTGAGAACAACATGTCGAGCCAGCAACATACTCAGCTTCAGCTGTGGAAGTTGACATGGTCTATTGCTTTCTGCATTGCCATGAAATCAATCTGTCTCCTAGAAACTGCCATCCAGCACTGGTGGACTTTCTATCAATCTCGCACCCTCCATAGTTGCTATCTGAAAATGCATAAAGATCAAATTCACGATTCTTTGGATAGCAGAGACCAAATTTAGGTCTCCCTTTTAGGTAGGGTCCTGATTTTTCCACTGAACTTTTTTATTCTTCCACTGGAAAAATAAGACAATGACAATTATGCCCCTACTTTAATCTCTTTATACTCACACTGAAACTTTTTAATCCTTTAAGTCGATATGAGAGAGAAAGGAGTGAGATGAAGCATTGTCGGAAGAAGGGAAGCATCGTCGGAAGGAGGGTTTTGTCGAGAACTCGAGATGAGCAGCAAAACCAAGCGCCGTTTGTAAGCAGGAGGGGCTTTTAGTTGTAGTTGTTGATTATTCGGGTCAACGAAAACTCGAGATGAGCCGCCAAAGACTCAATTAAGCCATCACACACGCCAAAGACTCACCGACTAACCACGAGATCGGCATATCCCTCACATTGTTGTCTTGATTGAGTTTCATTAATATGATATACAAATTGGTCTGACGCCTATGGTGTGGAATAATGCATTAGGTCGCACTTGGATAGTCGTTGGTCGTTTTTCATGGGATTCGAAAACTCAGGTTTCCTTTTGAATAAATTCCAGATCTTGTGCAATACAGATTTTCTGGATAGGATCCATCGCCCATGCGGTGGCGGCGGGGGTGATGTCAGTGATGGAAGAGGGTTGGGTCCGTAAAGACATGGAAGAGAGTCTCCGGCACATGCCGACTACAACCGAAGATGTATCGTCGGTAAAGGGCCGGTGGGAAACGGAGACAGATCTCTCCCTCTATAACACAGAAGCCATGGTGGTGGATGGAAATGGTGGTGAGAATTGAGCGAATGAAGGTTAATAATGGTGGCCAAAGCAAAATGGGTGTGAGCATGAATTGAAATTGAAATTATAGGGTCATGAAATGAAGTGTGATTTGTCTATAGTAGACGGGAGGGATGGAAGATGCAGCGACGGGAGTGGTGGTTTTTTCTCTTTTTAATACCTCAAAATTAAATTAAAGGGCAAAACTGTCAATACATAAGTTTTTCCGTGGATGAATAAAAATATACCTTGGAAATATCAGCTCCCTTTGAGGTATCTAAAGATCTGTTTGACAGCATCAATATGAGAAGGTTTAGGATTAGCCTGATATCGAGCGCATTGGCAAACTGCAAAAACGATATCTGGTCTGCTAGCAGTCAGATACATCAGCGAACCGATCATCGAACGATAATAAGTTTGATCGACAGATTGGTCATCCGAGTCTGAAGATAGCAGAGGTCGCTCAGCCATTGGAGTATTAGCCTCTTTCGCATCCTTGAAACCGAACTTTGCAAGAATATCCTCCACATACTTCGCTTGATGAAGCAAGATACCCGTTGAACTTTATTTAACTTGTAACCCAAGGAACATCGTCATCTCACCCAACGAACTCATCTCGAACCTTTTCTTCATTACTAGCTCAAATTCTTTGCACAAGACTTCACTTGTAAAACCAAAAATGATGTCATCTACGTAGATCTGGACAACAATCTGATCATTATCTTGGCGCTTAATAAACAATGTCTGATCAATTCTGTCGCGAGTGTAACCGTGCTGTAACAAATGTTCCGTCAAAGTAGCATACCAAGCACGAGGGGCTTGATGAAGACCATAGAGGGCTTTGTCGAGCTTGTAGACGTGATTTGGAAACTTGGAGTTGACAAAACCAGGAGGTTGATCAACAAAAATTTCCTCTTTCACTTCACCGTACAGGAAAGCCGTCTTGACGTCTATTTGGTAAACAGTAAAGTTCATGTAAGAAGCATAGGCAAGGAAGATCTGAATCGCTTCAAGTCACGCCACCGGAGCATAAACTTCCGTATAATCAAGTCCTTCAATCTGACGAAAACCTCGAACCACCAGGCGTGCCTTGTTGCACACAATTACTCCAGAATCATCTTGCTTGTTGCGAAACACCCATCTTGTGTCTAAAGCCTTTTTACCTTCGGGTAGTTCCACCAGTTGCCAGACATTCAACTTCTCAAACTGATTTAGCTCTTAATGCATGGCATCCACCCAACTTGGTTCATTGAGTTCCATCTCTACGTTCTTCGGCCTAATTTGAGAGTGTTGTCGCCAAATATTCTAAGTAAGTGCGGAAATGAAGATTGCGGAATGTAAAGATCCAAAGTGTAAGTTTCGGAGGGACAAGTCCTGAGACTTGAAATAGACAAGTCCAAAGACTTGATGTGGTTGCGGAATTATAAGGATTAATACTTAAAATAGATCTTAATAGCTCAACAATAAATAATAAAGACTAGCAGTTATATATCTTGAAAATGTAAGGACTGGAATTGAAGGGTGCAAGAAATGTAAGAACAGTAAGAAATGCAGATGAGAGAGTAAGAGTTGATGGAATGAGAGATTGTATTGATAAGTGAAAGTGTTACACAAAGTCTCTCAAAACCACGAGGACTGAAGATGAATTTGGTCTCCCTTTTATAGACTAAGGGAGGACCTTCGGATAATGACCTATGGACTGAAGAGGAGACAACACGTCTCTCTTCAGTCAAATAAGAGAGGTAAATCTAATATAATAATACAATGTCAGACTAGGGTGGCTTGTCTATAATATAATAATACTCTAAAGTACAACAGACATGCTTTTAGAGGACTACGCTTGATCTAGTCTAATCATATCCTATAAGTTGAGGTGCTTATCCCTTGCCTTATCTTCTAGACATTCTTTGGTCTTCAGTCTTCTTTGTTGAATGCTTAAGTATGATATTTCCATTGATATATTGATATTGATAGTCCGAAATCTTGATTGGATTTCGAAGTCCTGGCTGATTTGATCAGAGTGTCTTTGGAAATACAGTTGAGGATGTCTTGATCTTCTGAGTTAGTTCTGAATGAGGTCTTCGGAATCATTTCTTCTGGGTGAGATACTTGCTGATTCTGATTTTCTTTGATGGTCCGAAATCCAATACTAGATCTCAGATAGTTACAATATTATCAGAACATGCCTTATCCGATATATATGTTAACAATATACATAAGGCATAAGATTTCGTTCATAACTTAAAACATTCATACAAAAGTAATTTCATTCCATCAAAATAAGAAGTTTGATAATACAATCCTAACATATCAAACTACGAGTTGGTCAACGATTTGACTTCTAGTTCTAACAATTCCCCCTTCGGTGACCAATCGAGGGGTTTGAGTCATTTTTACCGTTTATCCAATATTCCTTGTTTTACAGCATATTCCCAGAACTTTCTGATTGCCAGTAGCCACTTCATTCTGATAAGTAGTTCTTTCTTGGCTTCAGGATCTGATGATGTTGACTTTTCCACGGCTTTGATGTACTCCTTTAGCATACTATTTGCAACTCTTCTGAGTTGATCAACACGAAGGAAAAGAAAATATCCTTTCTCTTTGGGATTCTTGTAAACTAAGCCAAGTTCTGGATCGAAGGTTGCACCTTTCTTCCAGTTATCACGATTGTCTGGCACAAATAAGTCAGGTTTGGGAATGATCTGTGGTTCAGGGTGATCTTTGAGGACTTTGTACATTTCGGCATCATTGTAGCAGAATTCCTTTACTAGACGATGTAGGAATCTCCTTGCTGCGACATAAGCTTCTCTAGAAATTTGACTTTCTTTGTGAGATAGCTTTACGGTTATTGAGAAGATGTCAGCAGGATTCATGTTACGGAAGTCTGCTTCTGTAATCAGAATCGGGTTGTTGTAGTCGTTGTTTCTGATTAGCTCGTATTCAAAGTATTCAGACTTTTGAAACTTTCTTCTCTTGATACTTCGAACCGCTGTTATGACTTCATTTGACCATGTATCATCTTGAGGTTTGGTCCATTTCTTAAAGAAGTCCAGATTCCTATAGTAAGCAGCAAGTTCTTTGTCAGGCCCTGATACTGCGGTGAAGTTCGGAGTGTATTTGTATTTGTCTCTATTGGGAGTCAGAGGTATGTCCCAGTTATATTGGGACGAAGAAGGAGGATTGTATGTCTTGAATGGTTGGAATCCAGGTCGGTCAGTGGTCGATAAGTGGTGAATTGCGACCAGATGGATCTGCTGGGACCGGTTGGGTCAGCTTGGTTCTGATCCGGTTCTGACTTAGTGCTGAAGTGTTCAGCATGTTCATTAGCCTGAGAGTCGAAGAACTTTGATTTCTTTTCTTTGACCTCTGGAGGATCAGTTACATTGATTGGCGAGTATACAAAAATCTCGTCGTCTTCTGAGAGATCCTTATCGGATGGAGATTTTGGGAGAGGAGAAATCGGAGGAGGAGATTTCTGATAGGGAGATTTCTGAGGAGAAGATTTTCGAGGAGAGGGGGATTTCTGAGAAGGAGGAGATTTCGGAGTCGGAGAAGGAAATTTTGGAGTGCAATGATAAGTTCTGATTCCTTGATGGGTTCCGATTCCTTGTTCTGATTGGCATCCTTACTGGATCCTTTATCAGCAGTTGTTTCAGTTGTTTCTTTTTGCTGAATGTTCTCTTGGTCTTTTGTTCCACTTGGACCAGCGGTGGAGTCTATTAACATATCAATCGTTTGGTCAAGTTCTGCTTTGTCATCCGCCTTTCCCCCTCTTAGGGCACCTGTAGGAACGGAAGGGGTCACAGGCAGGCGGGCCAGAATGGAATCAAGCTTGTCGGAGACAATAGTCACTTCCTTCTTGATACAATCAGGAAGTGGCGTATCATACATGTTCTGAAGTGCTTCCATGGCTTCCATATTCAGCTTGGTGCAGAGCTTGATCTGTTCAATAGGACCAGACATAGTGCCGGTTATGTTTTGCATGGTTTGTGTCACCATCTGAAGGAGGACAGCATTGGTTCTCCTGAGAGAGAAGTTTTCTGCCAGAACCCCATTCAGATAGTTGGCCATATGGTCCATGGAATCTTTGAGTCGGGTTTGCACATTGGCCAGAAGCTCAGGGACTTGTTGTTGACATTTCTCAACTACAGTGAGCATTGTTTGTGCAGTCTTCATCATGTTGGCGGCATCGGATGCTTGGTTAGCATCAATGGTTGTGAGTCCATCGTGGATGATCTTTTCGGCTTGATCGTCGCAACGGAGAATAATGTCTTTGTCTTTCTTTTCAAGTGCAGCTACCCGTTCCTTGATTTCTGCTAGTTCTTTGATCAGAGCTTCCTGATTTTGGGATGATTTGAAGTCAGTCAGGAGGGAGGTCAAAGTGTCAACTTTCTGATGAAGAGAGTCATCTTTGAGTAAGGAGTTGACTGAGGGAGCCGGATTTTCTTTGGCTGCTTTGTCGGAGGAAGAGTTCGTGTCACTGAGATCGATCATGTGCATTTGGGATGAAGAGAGTTTGTCTACTTCTTGATCAACACCGAGAGAGGTGTCAATCGGGATCGATTGAGTTTCTGAGATTAAGACTCGGGAGTCAGACTCAGCAGATTGTTCAACTGGGAGTTTTGGTTGAGCCTTTTTCTAAAGATCTTGTTCACAAAATTTATCCCAGGTGAGAGGGACGATTGCTGAGGCAATCTTGGACCAGTCGGTTTCGGTGGTGTCGAAGAGGTAGAGTGAGGAGTCTACCAGTTTTTCAATAGAGGAATGAAGGAGGGAATCAAGCTGTTGAGTGAGTGCATTGATTCGTTTTCTTTCGGACTTGACATAGTCGGAGTCCTTGTCGGAAGAGGTAGCTCCTTTTGTTTATGCTCGAACTGATCTCGAAGTCGTTCAACCAATGCCTCTTGTTCTTGAACTGCTGTCTTGAACTTCCATTTAGCAAATTCGGATGCATTGGGAGGAGGTTGAGTGAGTGTTGGGATGACGTCGACTTTAGGATTGGCTTTGGTGATTGGTGATTTCTTTTTAGGGGGAGAGTTCTGTTTTTCCTCCATTAATGTATCCTGCAAGGTTTCTTCCGAGTCTGGAGAGTTCTGTCTTTCCTCCAAATGTTGTGACTCAGAATCTTTTGAAGATGGTTCAGAAGTCTAACATGAAAAGAAACAAGTTAGATAATGGGTGTATGCACTTGATGCAAGTGCATATGTTAGTGAATCAAAGTTAATTTGAATGCACGGTGCTATAGACGAGAAAAGATGCTTTTAAATTTTGAAACTGAGAGTAAAGTATCCAAGTGTTGCATTGATGAATTGAAATGTGTCTTTCCTCCAAATTGTTGTTTTTTTTTGTGTTCTGTTAAATGAGTATGGAGAGAAGTGGATACATAGAGAATCTTGAGATAAAAGAAAAATTCATGACCCTTGTGAACAAGGAATGTCTGTGAAGAGGTTAGTCAGATGTTGAAGTAAAAAAAATAAGAATTTTCTGATAGAGATGAGAGGAGACTTCAGAAGTGATAAACTGCTGATAAGAAGAAAGGAAGCAGGGGGTATCAGAAGAAGAAGACTTCTGATAAGAAAAAGAGGGAAATAGGGGGGGTATCAGAAGAAGAAGACTTCTAATAAGAAAAAGAAAAGGGGGGGGGGGGAATCAGAAGCAGGAGACTTCTGATAATAAAAGAAAGGAGGAGACGGTGATCATCAGAAGAATGAGATTGCTGATAAGAAGAAAGGAAGCAGGGGGTATCAGAAGAAGAAGACTTCTGATAAGAAAAAGAGGGAAATAGGGGGGGTATCAGAAGAAGAAGACTTCTGATAAGAAAAAGAAAAGGGGGGGGGGGGGGGAATCAGAAGTAGGAGACTTCTGATAATAAAAGAAATGAGGAGACGGTGATCATCAGAAGAATGAGATTGCTGATAAGAAAAAGTTAAAGAAAGAGATACCGTTTTCGTTTTTCGTTGCTTCTTTTTGGGTGGTTGTCTGGACAGAGAAGACTCAGAAGCTTTCTTTTTAAGTTTCTTGGGGGCCTCACATTGGTTGAGGGAGTGAGGTGGATAACCATCAATTCCTTCTGTAGAATTGATATGATAGATGACAGTAGGGTTTGTTGAATTAGCTAACTTCAGAAGGGCTTCAGGCAGTCTGCGTATTTTCCCAAATATGGGATCAGTTTTGGCGGTGTAGGGTTTGGCTTTGATCATGACCAATTTATCTGCTTCT
The DNA here is from genome assembly GCA_023525715.1 of Cichorium intybus. Classification (NCBI taxonomy): domain Eukaryota; kingdom Viridiplantae; phylum Streptophyta; class Magnoliopsida; order Asterales; family Asteraceae; genus Cichorium; species Cichorium intybus. Next base: position 126,538,597 of record CM042011.1, on the reverse strand, counting down.
GACCTTGGATCAGGAATGGAGAGGTGAAGGCTCTGATAAATGTGTTCGATGCATATAGCCCAGAAGCGTGCAGAGTGGATTTAACCTGCTGGTTTTAAGGAGGAAGGTATGTAGTTAAGGAAATCATCGAACAGAATTCCTGCGTAATCGACTTCACGACCGGAGTAGAGGCTCCAAAGAAGTCCCATAAGACGTCTGTTTATCTGGTCTGTGCCACCCATTTTGCCAGTTAAGCAATTAATGATATAATGTATGAAACATTGCCATAGGGGTGAGATGTCTCCTTTAGACATGTGAAACAGCTTTGGCAAGTCATACATGTAACCCATATTGTATATCATGGACTTGAGATCAGCATCGGTTGGTTGGTCGAAGGTGGAGGTGTGATAGGGAAGATTTAGGGCTTCTGCAAAGGTTTTCTTATCTATGATGACACGATGATTGTTTTGCAGTGCTATGACATAACCGTTGGGACACTTGGTGGCGGAGAAGACAACCTCCTGTAGAAGAGATACTGGTATTGATGGAGGAGGATGAAAGAAAGCTTTTGCTAGAGTGTGTCTTGAGAGTACGTGAATGAGAACTCGTAGGTGTTGTTTGTAGACTTGGAGATCATCTGAAAGTTGGAGATTGGAGATGGCAATATTGACAGTCTCGGTATCGCTCTTCGATTGGGAAGCCATTGAAGAGTTTTGAAGGTAGAGTGGGAATAGAAGTTCTGTGAATTTCTAGGGTTGAGAGGTTGGAGACGGCGGTGAAAAGAGATTATAAGAAAATAGGGGTTTGTATGAGAAGTGTGAGGGATTAAAAAGAAAGTGGAACGGTTATAACAATTTGAAAAAGTGTAAGAAACCGCCGGGTTGCGGGAATGAAGGGTCGTGTGAACAGTTATGTCAGAAAAGCGTATGCTTGGCATTAAATGCAAAGAAATGATGAAAAAGAATGGCCCATTAAAGGACGAACATGTGTGACAGAGAGAGAATATACGTTGGAGAAAAATGGATCGTGTGAGTTGTAATAATTGGATATTAAATGTTTTTCGTATTTAATACACATTCCATTATTAAATATGTCGTGATGAGGTGTTGAGAGTACGGATAGTGAAGTTCTGATGTGGTCAGAAATGAATGTTGGGGTTCTGAAAAGGTATATATGTATCCGAACTTGTGGGATTAGGTTTTCTGAGAGACAGAGAATTACTGAGTGATTTGAAATTCAGAAGTGAAAGGTTCGGAGTAAGAGTCCGAATTAGAGAGTTAGGAGAAAGCGGAATCAGAGGTTTCGATTTGGGTGAAATTTGCTTAATGGATAACTGAAGAGTAGTCACGTCAGTTCTGTAGAGATAATCAAAGGGACCGTCTGGCTGTGGTAACCAGTCAAATCATGTAGCATATCTCTATGTTGTTGATCTCGAAGTGATGATGTGTCGTGAAATGGTGAAGTGTGATTGGCTATAAAAGAAGGAGTTTTGGTGGAGCAAATAAGTTATTCGATTAGAAGATTAGATGTTAGAGATGGCAGGAAGACGTCCATTTAGTCGTGACGAGAAAGTGGAGGTTAAGATGCAGGATGGAGAATTTGCGGGTGCTGTTTATGGAGGGGTGATCAAGTCGGTATGGAACCACCGTTATGAGGTAAAGATGACAATGTTGACGGATGAAGCCAATAGTGGCCCGTTGAATGTGCATGTTGATTTCGCATATCTTCAACATGTGCCTCCTAAGGTTTTGGTGGAGTTCAAGCAGTATGATTTCGTGGAGGTATGGTATCGTCGTGGATGGTGGCCGGCTGCTATTTCGAGGAAGACTCCATTCAACCAGTTCCATGTGGTGCTGGTGGATGGAACTAGGTTGTTCGTGGATGAGTCCGAACTTAGGATTCATCAGAGGTACCATCTCGGAGAGACTCCGATGTGGCAGTATTACAAGCTCTGATGAAGGGGGAAAATGTTGGGTGATTTGGTAGGTTAAGTAGCTGTTTGTGTTTGAATTTATGTTTGTTTCTTGTTAGGTCTGCGTATGTCTTGCTTTGATCGTATTTTGTAAGTTGCTGAACGTCATGAATGAAAGATTGTTTTGTGGTTTTGATTGCTTTCTAGAATATGAATCACACTTCAGAGCTTTTGCTTTTTGAGGATATTTAGGGAGAATTCCGAGAGAGGGGAGAAGTGTTGTCGTTTAGTGATAAGAAAAAGAAAGAGATGGAAAGAGGGGGTTAGGTAAACATGTCAGTTCTTGAAAATCGAAGAAGGTTTGCAGGGAACGGGGAGAGGTTTATCCATTACGCCGTCTAAATTGCCAAACCGTCTTATCAACCGTTTAGGCCATGATGCTGATGTGACGAGTGCATTAACTTCCCACTAGGGTCATTATGACCTTTAATTAAATGAATTAGAGAAGGCGAATGGTCAGGTTGTTGGTTATAAAAGGGGGTCTTCATCCAATTGTTTAACCACGCAAACTTAATACGAAAAATTAGCTTAACTTTTTTTTCTTCCAATCATGGCTCGTTTCTTCTTCAAGTGTTTCGATGAGGTTGAGGTGAAGTTGACTACTGGAGATTTTGCTGGTGGCTTCTATGAGGGAGTCATCACAAAGACTTGGAAACGGCGGTGTGAAGTGCAGCTGATGTGCTTGCCTGATAATACCACTGGAAGAATGATGATCGTTCGGGTTAAATATGGTCTCCTTCGTCCTATCCCACAAACTGTGATAGTTGAGTACAAAGTTGGTGACTATGTCGATGCATGGGATTGACAGGGGTGGTGGGCTGGAGTTGTCGACGACGTGATCGGCGACGATGTTTATGATATTGTGCTGCTGGATGGGAAGACTGTTCGGGTGTGTGATTCGTCTGTGCGAATTACACAGAGCTTTGTGTATGGACATCCTTCAAAGTGGCAGTACAACAAACATTAGGAGGAAGGGGAGATGAGATGATCATCTTTTGCTTTTTTTTTTTTGATGTTTTCTAGTTGTCTTTGTGTAGTGGAATCTTAAGTCATATAGTTTTGAGATGTTTAGGGATATGACTTAATTGATTCAGTTAATGTAATGCTTGTTTATTTGAATGAAAGTAAGTTTAGTTTGTATGCGTGTGTTGGTAACCTGTGTTTGATAGTATTGACATAGGTTTCCTGAAATTATTATGAGAGAAATCGGAAGGTTTAAGGTTCTGAGAGGAATCGGAAGGCTTTAAGGTTCTAAGAAGAATCGAAAGGCTTTAAGGTTCTGAGAAGAAATTCAGAGTTTTCTTAGAGCTAACTTTCCTTCTAAGAGAATGAAAATCAGGAACGGACGATCATTCTCTGAAGAAGTCATAGTCAGGATTTAGCATACCCAACTTGTCCAGAAAATTGTTGAATTTAGTGGAATCTAAGGCTTTTGTGAAGACATCAGCTACTTGTTCATCGGTAGGAATGAAATATAATTTGATGTTACCTTATAAGATTTGATCCTTAATGAAGTGATATATTGGATCAATGTGCTTTGTCATAGAGTACTGAATGGGGTTATGAGAGATAGCTATGGCACTCTTGGAGTCACAATATATAGGAACTTAAAGGAATCGGTACAATAGTGAGCCTGTCATTCCTCGATATAACTTGGGATCTACTGACTCGCCTTCGGGGTCTGCAAAGAGTTTGTGATTGGTGGAAATTAGAACCTTGGCAGTAGAGCAATTTTCAAGAGAAAATTTCTTCAGAAGTTCATTTGTATATTTTTCTTGATGTATGAAAATTCCTCTACTTGTTTGTTTGATTTGAAGGCCTAGGAAAAAGTTTATCTCTCGATTCATGCTCATGTGGAATTTGTCAGTCATTACTTTTGCGAATTTATCAACCATTGCTTGACTAGTTGATCCGAAGATTATATCGTCTACATAGACTTCTACGATCATAATGTGATTTTGATGGGATCGGACAAAGAATGTTGGATCAATGACTCCTCGTCTGTAGCCTGATGAGACTAGAAAGGTAGATAGAGTTTTATACCAATCTCTGGGTGATTCTTTTAATCTGTATACTGCCTTATTAAGACGATATACATGGTTGGGCCGAGATAGATCTTCAAAGCCAGGAGGCTGTTGAAGATAGACTGTTTCTTGGAGATCACCTTGAAGAAATCCACTTTTAACATCCATCTGATGTACAATGATGTTTTTATGTGCGGCATAGGCTAGGAAGATCCGAATGGCTTTTAGTCTTGCTACTGGTGCATACGTATCATCGTAGTCAAGTCCTTCGATCTGACTATAACCTTTGGCCACTAATCTGGCTTTGTTTCTGACTACAGTGCCCATGTCATCAAGCTTGTTTCGGAAAACCCATCTGGTACCTATGACTCTGTGATTGGAGGGTCTCGGAACAAGATCCCAAACGTTATTTCTCTTGAATTCTGACAGTTCTTCTTGCATGGCTTTGATCCAATCGTCGTCGTCTAAAGCATCAAGGACTGTCTTGGGTTCGACTTTGCTGATATATGCGGCATAGTGACATTTATCCTGGATTGATTTCTTTGATCTTGTCTGAACTTTGGATGAAGGATTTCCGATGATTTGGTTTGGAGGATGACTCTGAGTCCATTTCTGTAATCGAGGGAGAAGGGCTGGATCAGAAATGGGAGGTGAGACATCTTGAATGAAAGTATTTTCGTCTGGAGATGTGTTTTGGATTTGTGATTCTTCGGAGGATGTGTTCTCATTGGTTTCAAATGTAACTACCGGTGGATTGTTGATCATGACATCGGAAGAGTGGGTTATGACATTTTCTGATGGGGTATCTGTTGACAAGGTATCTTCTGAGTGTTGATGGTCTCCCTCGGATTGGGGAATCCCATCAACATGTGTAGGGAGACTAGACTCCCCCTCAGAGGTTGTTGTGTATAAGGGTTCCTTCTGATTTTGATGATTGGGAGAAGGGAGCATAGTCTCCCCCTCGATAGTTGGAGTGTTTATTGGAAGGTTTATTTGATTTTCGGATGTGGTTGGATCAGAAGAAGTGGATGGTCCTGATGCTGAGATGATTTGCTGAATTGCATCAGGAGTGTGAATGATTTCGGCTTCTTTTGCTGTTTCTGATGGATCAAAGAGTAAGTCGTAATCAATTTCAACTGTATGAATGGGTCGGTGTCCCACTGGAACATCATTTTCCATTACATATAGAATATCTTGATTCTTCTTTCTCCATTGGTATTGATCGTCGAATTCTATGTCAAAACTTTCTTCTATTACTCGTGTTCTCTTGTTTAGAACACGATAGGCTACTGATTTTGATGAGTATCCCATGAATATTGCTTCATCGCTTTTGGGTGCAAATTTTCCCAAATGATCTTTGTTATTTTTAATGAAGCATCGACAGCCAAATATATGAAAGAATTTGACATTTGGTTTTCTTCCGTTTAATACTTCATAGGGAGTCATTTGTAATCTTTTGTTGACAATTGATCGATTTTGAACAAAGCATGTTGTAGCTATTGATTCTGCCCAGAAGGTTAGAGGAAGATTTGCAAAGTTCATCATTGATCGGGCTGCTTCTACTAAAGTTCTGTTTCTTCTTTCGACGACGCCATTTTGCTGAGGTGTATATGGTGCTGAGAAATTGTGCTCTATTCCTTTGGATGTCAGAAACTCTTCAATTTGCTTGTTGTTGAACTCCGTTCCATTATCACTTCGGATTCGTCTTACTGGAAGTTGAACTTTAAGTTCGATTGATGTAATAAAGTTTCTGAGTTTTGGAAAGGTGTCTGATTTTAATCTTAAGAAACCCAGGTGAATCGGGAGTAGTCATCCACGATAACCAGGATATACTTCTTGTGATTTATACTAGCCACTGTCGAAGGACCACAGAGGTCCATATGAAGAAGTTCTAGTGGACGGGTGATGCCTAAGTCTGTGATTGATTTGTGAGGTTTCTTCTTTTGTTTGCCAAATGCACATGCTGCACATAGGTTGTCATTGTCAAACCTCAAAAGCGGCATTCCTCTGACCATTTCTCCTGTTACCAATTGATTCATGTATCGGAAGTTTAGATGAGCAAGTTTCCGATGCCATAACCAACTCATTTCAGAATGTGCTTTTGACAGTAAGCAAAGTCTTGGTTTTCCAGGAAACATCGTGACGTCCAAAGGGAACATATTGATTTGTCTTGGCGATCTGATTAGACATCTGTCTCTGTTGCCAGTCATAATGTAGCTGAATTCATTGTCGAATTCAACTCGGAGACCTGTACTTACTAGTTCGCCTACACTTATGAGATTATGTTTAAGTCCGAGAACGTAGGCACCTTTTTGAATGGTAAAGTTTCCGTTTGTCAGTACACCATAGCCTTTGATAATGTCGTTTGCGTCGTTTCCGAATGTGACGTATCCTCCAAAATTGATTTCTCTGTAATCTCTTAGAAACTCCAATCTTCCGGTCATGTGCATTGAGCAGGCACTATCTATTAACCATTCGTCATCCTGCTCTTCCGTGCTAAATGCCTAAAAAATTAGACAGTTAGTTTGGGAATCCAAACTTGTTTGGTCCCATTTGTTTTTATAGGTGTGGATGATTTGGTTTTACTTGCTGATTTGGTGGGTATTTCTATTTCAGGAGATAAATTTGATTCAAAAGTGGGTGATTTTACAACCCATTTTTTAATAAGTTTTCTTGAAGATTTTGAGAAGTGAGTATTTGTAGTTTCGACAGTTTTTGAATTACTAGCAATGACTGTTTTAGAATGATGTTTGCAACAATGACAATATGTATTGTTTTGCTGTCGTTTTAAAATCTTCGGAGTAAGTTCAGAACAATTGTAGTTCTGAGGCTTGATTCCGATAACATTTGAAGTTTGTTTGTTGCTTCTGATGATTTTAGAGAATGGTATTTTGGTTTCAAGAATTTGTTCACATACTGCTTAGACGTAGATGGACTGTTTTGGGCTATTCTTGAATTTTTTGTTAGTTTTGGAAATTCAGAGTAGTAATTTGAATTTCTGATATTTTGAAATTGTTGATTGGGTTTGATTTTTGGAGTTGGAAGTAATCCTTTGTGGATATATTTTCTGAGTGTGGAAGGAGTGGATCTCTGAGTATGACTTGGAGTGTTGAGAGTTGAATTGGCTTCCGATAGTTTCTTAGTGTAGAAGCATTTCTTCTGTTCAAATCGAACATGCGATCTAGGTGATCGTAGATCTTTTCTGTTTAGACTTGGTTTTACTCCTTGTTTGGTTAAATTCTTTCCTTTTCCTTTTTGAAATATTTCTCTTGGGGAAGAGTCAGATAAAGAATCATTTAAAGAGTTTATATCTTCATGATTAACTTTAAGATTTTTGAGCGAGATTCTGATTGGATTTTCTGAAAGATTACGTTGTGATGTATTTTCGGATGACTTGGATTCGGAACACGATAGTTCAGAAGTCATGCTAGATGTATCGGCAACATTAGGATTTCTAATTCTGATTTTGTCGAAGTTTTTAGCTATGATGATATTGCTTGGGAACTTTTCCATTTCAATTTTCTCATCAACTTTCTCTTTACTTGAATTTTTCAAGTTCTTAGAAACTGGAGTGCAGTCTGGAGAAGAGTGTTGCTGAGAGTTTGATAAAGGATAGTTTGTGGTCGTGACCATATGTCTAGGCGTGAATGGGACTGAAGCTGTGGACGGTTTGCTAGTGTCTGCTTCTGAGAAATATGAGAAGGGAATGTTAACTCCTGTTTTTGATTCAGAAATGGCATTTTCTGATTCAATATTTGGAGTTTCAGAAGAGTTCATGGTTGTGTCTTTATCGTGTTTATCATCATATTCATTTGACGGGTATTGAAAGAATGGACTTTTTCTATTATATATAGGATAATTTTTGTTTGTGGTTTTTCTTGCCCATCCCCAATTGAAAGTATTTTCTGAAGAATTGATATTAGCTGGAGATTTGAAAACTTCAGTTGCATGATACAACTGATCTATTAATTTGTTTAATCTTACAATATCACTTCGGGCTAAATCCCTTTGTGATGTCAAATGTTGATTTGAGTTTTCTAACAAAGTCCTAGAAGTTTGTTCGATCTTCAAATCAACGGTAAGCTTATCACAAAATAACTTTTTATCTTCAAGTCTACTTTTCAACTTCAACACCTCGTCATACCCATCATCTCTTTCTTCCAGAACCCGCTGATAGGTAGCTAAGGCATCTGCACAAGTGTTAGATATATTTTCTAGAGCAGGTTCCAGATTATTAGAGTAAATTTGATGTGTATGGAGCATGTTACGCACCTGTTTGACGATACTTACACCTTTGCCTGTCTTGTGATTGACCATGAAGGCATAGTTCTTTGGTGTGTAGGAAGACGAGGATTCAGCTCTCAGAATGTTTGGAACTTACCAGACCTGGGATTGGAGTCTCTCGACTTGCCTGTACCATCATGCATTCTCCAAATCCTTTTCCTCGTTTTCTCTTATTTTCAAACTGCTCATCATCATCTCCTGAGGACCAGATCTCGACATTTCCGGAAGCCACGAATGCTTTGACTTTTTCTTCTTCTTTCGCCTTTGAATAGTTTCTTGGTGCTCGGCAATCAGCAGCATAGTGCCATAGACCTCCGCAGTTGTGACATTTGATTACATATGATTCCTTCTTTTCAGAAGTTGGAGCTAGATTGGTGCTGATAGCTGGGTCTGGCTTTGTATTTTCTTGTTGCTGATCTTCGGGCTTTTGGTAGTGACGATTTTGACTGTAGTTCTGATGTCCTCTTTGATAGTTATTTTTGGGTTGAGATCCTCCGTTTTGATTGGAGGGACGATAGTTCTTTTTGGTGCCAGAGTAGGATGGTATCCTGTTAAATTTCTGACTAATCAATGCGATCTCATGTTGATATGCTGCTTCTTCAGCTTTGTCGTATTCTGAGTAGTGTGAGTTAGAAGCTTGCACTGAAGCTGGTAGTGCAAGGGTAGGATATTTAGACTGAATGGATGGTTGTGAGATTGATGAGGATTGGTTTTGTTTTGTTGGAGTTTGGTAGTTTGAAGGGTAAGAGATTTGAGGTTGAGAGGGATGGTATGAAGGTATGGAGTTTGTTTGTTGAGACTGAGGCGAATTCTGGGCTAGAAGGATCCGAGGGCTATTGGAGTTTGGATTGGTTTGTTGCTGAGTTGTTTGTTGATAATGAACCAGTTGCTGAGAGGTGTTGTCTCTCTTCTGATAGTTGTGCTTAGTAACTAAGGCTAGAGGTCCACCAAGTTGAAGTTGCTGATTGCCCTTGATATCTCGTTCTTGTCCGATGAGATTGTTGTATAGCCGGTACATGTTGAATGTTTTTAGTTTGCCAGAATCCTGAAGAATCATTTTGACAAGTACCCAGTCTTTTCCGAGCCCTTCAAGAAATCGAAGATTGATTTCTTGATTGGTTCTTTCTGCTCCTGAACTTAGGAGTCTGGTGACGATTATGGAGAACCGGGTGAAAGCTTGACTTAATGATTCTCCGGCAAATGTTAAGAAGTGCGTATAATCTGACACACTTGACACCAACTTTTGATCCTTTGCCTCTTCTGTTCCTAAGAACATGTTTTGTAGAAGAAACCCAGATCTGTGGAGCTGTTGTACAGTTTTGTATGAGATCGAAGAGTTCTCGAGGTATTCCACATTGGATTTCAGTGAAGGCAATTTGGTCATTATCCATTTTCTCAATGTCCAAGGGTGTTAGCCTTGGTTGAGAAGTGCCACCTAGTGCTTCTTCAGCCGTGTTGGGTCTAGGAGTGAACGTTGGAAGGTGAGGTCCTTCTTCAACTGAACGCCAAATGTCTTTGCTTTTGGTTTTGAGGTAGTTGCGCATACGAGATGCCCAGCCATTGTCCTCAGTAGGAATGAGTATAGGAGCTCGATTAGAGCCTCCAACGGTGTTAGCAACATTCAAAGAGTAATTCATCTGCATGATGAGAGAAAAGGAGATTTCGAACTGTTTTGAGATGTAAGAGATAATATTAGGAGTGTGAGCTATAATAGCATGCAATGATCTACAGAGGGTGCTAGGGTTGTTGCTTCAGCCAGGGTTTTGAGCAAACTAGACGCTTAGAATCTTATAGAGAGCTATTCACGCTCTGATACCAATTGTTGTCGCCAAATATTCTAAGTAAGTGCGGAAATGAAGATTGCGAAATGTAAAGATCCGAAGTGTAAGTTTCGGAGGGACAAGTCCTGAGACTTGAAATGGATAAGTTCGAAGACTTGATATGGTTGCGGAATTATAAGGATTAATACTTAGAATAGATCTTAATAGCTCAACAATAAATAATAAAGACTACCAGTTATATATCTTGAAAATGTAAGGACTATAATTGAAGGGTGCAAGAAATGTAAGAACAGTAAGAAATGCAGATGAGAGAGTAAGAGTTGATGGAATGAGAGATTGTATTGATAAGTGAAAGTGTTACACAAAGTCTCTCAAAACCATGAGGACTGAAGATGAATTTGGTCTCCCTTTTATAGACTAAGGGAGGACCTTCGGATAATGACCTATGGACTGAAGAGGAGACAACACGTCTCTCTTCAGTCAGATAAGAGAGGTAAATTTAATATAATAATACAATGTCAGACTAGGGTGGTTTGTCTATAATATAATAATACTCTAAAGTACAACAGACATGCTTCTAGAGGACCACGCTTGATCTAGTCTAATCATATCCTATAAGTTGAGGTGCTTATCCCTTGCCTTATCTTCTAGACATTCTTTGGTCTTCAGTCTTCTTTGTTGAATGCTTAAGTATGATATTTCCATTGATATATTGATATTGATAGTCCGAAATCTTGATTGGATTTCGGAGTCCTGGCTGATTTGATCAGAGTGTCTTTGGAAATACAATTGAGGATGTCTTGATCTTCTGAGTTAGTTCTGAATGAGGTCTTCAGAATCCTTTCTTCTGGGTGAGATACTTGCTGATTCTGATTTTCTTTGATGGTCCGAAATCCAATACTGGATTTCGGATAGTTACAATATTATCAGAACATGCCTTATCCGAGATATATGTTAACAATATACATAAGGCATAAGATTTCGTTCATTACTTAAAACATTCATACAAAAGTAATTTCATTCCATCAAAATAAGAAGTTTGATAATACAATCCTAACATATCAAACTACGAGTTGGTCAACGATTTGACTTCTAGTTCTAACAGAGAGATAAAGCACGAATAGAGACACTCGTTGACTTGACCACTTTGAATTCTGGTCTGAACACCATTATCCAAAGGGCAAATAATGTTATCAATTGGGTGGCCCCGTTGAATTCTTGAAGAAACAGCATATTGGAGCGATGCAGTAGAAACTGGAAGATTGGTTATATTCTCAACTCTGTCTGAGCCTGAAGCACCTCTATCTGAATCTCTGAAGTCATGTGAGGTACTTGCAATGTACTCATCAGGAATTCGTTCAGGGAAGAGAGAATCCATGAGAGTAGAGTCAGCGAAATCAGCAGATTCAGGTTGAATAACGTGTTCATGAGTAGCTGATTGTTCAACAACTAGGGTATCGCCAGCAACTTGGGATGAGTCTGCAGGAGCATCTTCAGTTACGGTAGCAGAATCAGGAGATGCACCGTCATTAGGAATAGGATCTTCAAGAATCACCGACGGAGTGATAAGAACAGGAATGAACTCTTCAGCATCATCTCTGTTAATTCTACTAAGACCTGGTTGTGTGCCTGAAACAACATCAGAAAGCACATAAAAAGGTTTAAACAATTCAGCATAATCAAACAACCAATCGAGTCTAACACGGGCATCAGTTGGATTCTCCTCTAGCCAGCGCACATCATATGATTCCACAATCTGCTTTGTCGCCTTGTTGTACACCCGATACGCAGTTTTACTTGCATATCCAACGAAGTAGCAATCATCCGCTTTGGAGTTGAACTTCGGAGTAGCTTCAAGATGAAGAAGAGTGCAAGGACAGCCAAAGGTACGGAAATGCGAGACATTTGGCTTGCGACCATAGAGAATCTCGTAAGGTGTCTTCATTTGAGGTTTGTTGATGATGACCTGATTCTGAACATAACAGGCTGTATTGATTGCTTCAGCCCAGAATATCACCGGCAGTTTAGAATCACACAGCATGGTACGTGCAGCGTCAATAAGAGTTCTGTTGCGGCGCTCAGCAACACCATTCTGTTGCAGGATACCTTTATCTGCCCAAAACTTGTTCAATACCGCATTTTTGAATTCTGTTCCATTGTCGCATCTAAGAGCTTTCAGCTTCTGATTTGTTTGATTTTCAATAAGCTTGATGAACCTAATGACCAGTTCTGCAGTTTCACTTTTATTCTTTAAGAAGAAAACCCAGGTAAAACGTGAGTAATCATCAATAATAACTAAACAATAAGAACTGCGATTGACACTGAGAACATTAACCGGGCCAAAAAGATCCATGTGAATCAGCTGAAGTAACAAATCAATAGAGTTGATCAGGTTAGGCTTGTGTGGCTTTCGATGATGTTTGCCTTGAGCACAGGCAACACATTTCTCAAATGTGATGAAGTCCTTGATTGGAAGTCCTTGAACCATGTTGTTCTTTGCAAGACGATTCAGATTCTTTGCATTAGCATGACCAAGACGTTTATGCCACAACATAGCACTTTGTTCAGCCGCCTTTGAAAATAAGCAGGTAACGTTTTCCAGAGTGTTGTGATTCATGTCGATGATGTAAGCATTGCTTTTTCGTTCTGATCGAACAAGAATCCACTCCTCTGGGATGACTACACCGGGTTTGAGAATCAAACATTCCTTCTTTGTGAAATAGGTTGAAAAACCCTTGTCGCAGATCTGAGAAACGCTTAGTAAACTATGCTTGAGCTCAGGTACAAAATTAACGTTCTCAAATTTCAACACACCATTCGATACCATCCCTTTCTACGTGATCATTCCTTTTTCACCTCCCGCAAAGCAAACACATCCACCATTAAAATTTTCAATGTCGTGTAGTTGGGACATGTCGCCTGTCATGTGCCTAGAACAGCCACTATCAACATATCAAGGTCTGCTGATATTCCTCCGTAACTGTTCCTGCACAAGTTGCGGGATCAATTAGATTTAGTCACCCAGTGCATACGAAAACTAGGTTGACCTTTACTATCAATACATTTAATTGATTCAAAACTCATATCGCGTTGATCAAGTAATGGTGAAATGTTAGGAGATGTTTTAACACTGCCTTTAGGAACCCATTCAACATGTGATTTAAATCGTTTATCTTTTGACCAAATAGGAACATTTACATTTGATGTAGAATCAGAACTACTAGAAGCTGATTCTTGAAATGACTTTGATCTTACAAAGTTTGGTAAGACATAGTTACTTCCAGAAATAGACTTTTTGTAAGCAACAGTTTGATTCCAGGAATTACTGTTATTTTGATTTTTCTTTCTAGAACGTGACCTTGAGGGTTTTCTCTTATGAGATTTCCCTTTTGGCACATTCTGCCAAACATGTTTATTTTGAGAAACATACAAGTGTCGGGGACAATTTCTTGCTATGTGACCAGCAATTCCACAATTAAAACAAGTCTGTCTTTTTAAAGGGGTATTGGAATTCTGTCCAGGTCCAGATATATGCAAATTATTTCCACACACACACAAGCATGCAACAGATTTATCAACCAAAACATTTGTCCTTGAATTTTTCAAAATGGTATCACAAGATTTTTCAAAACCAACATCAGTTTTACTATCAAGTTTCACATCATCACACAAAACAAGAGTATTAGTTTTCAAACAATTTTTATCAAAATTAAGAACAGGCGAATCTTCCACGTCCTCAATCTTCAATTTTAATTGATCTGCACATGAGATAGAAACATCAGTAGATTTCATTTCAGAACTCTCAGCGGTGCCTGATGTATTCTTTTGAATATAACTCAACAAATAACATTCTTCTGATTCTTCAGTGACCAATGATGGAGTAAAATTGTTATTATATGGAGGAGGAACTGCACTGTATCCAAGACCTTCACCGTGTATGTTTGACCATTTAGTTTGATTTTCAATTATAGATTCAACTACTTCACTCGATACATAAACTTTCTTAAAGGTTGATTCAGCATTTTAAAATTTTGATTTTAATGTATCTAGTTCAGCAGTTAATCTAGCAATGTCTTCATTTGCAAACTTAATATGGCAATTCTTTATGGTGAGTTCATCATGAATTTTAAGATAATTTGAAGTTTTAGCATCTAAAGATTCCTGGAGAGGTTTCAGTTTCTTTTTGTGTTTATGGACAAGGTTTTCTAAGTCAAATATTTCTCTAACTAAGTTCTCATTGAGTTCATGATATTTAGCAATGGTATCAATGCAAGTTTGAGAAGAGCAAGAAACTTCACTAACCTCATTTCCAGCAGGAGTACTAGAGACCATGAAGGCAAACTGCAGATCCATCATTTCTTCTTCAACTGCATCCACATCCATTTCTCTTTCGATCTGAGCAAGGTGAGCTCTACCCTCTCCATTCAGATTCAAGTCCTGCAATTGGTTCTCCCATGTGAATTGCTAAGCCACCATTGATCTTTCTATATTTTGAGGTTAAGCAGCTTCACGGTTTGTTCCAACTGGTACCAAGGTTCTATCTGGATTCTCCATTCTGGGCTTGGTACATTCATGAGCAAAATGACTAGGCTCGTTACAATTGAAACATCTAAGATTTGCTTTGCTGAAGCTCACCTTCCTATCTCCATTATTGTTAACCCAGTTGTTTCTTCCAGTCCTCTGAGTAAATTTATTGGCTCTATGAACTGCCATAGCAATGTGCCAAGAGATGTCCATTTCTTCCAGATCATCAGGGTTGATTTGATCAAAGGTCTCCCACGGTCATGGGCTGAAACAATTCACCAGCAATAAGTGCATTGTAGCAGTTCAGGAGACCAGCCATCATACCAAGATTTTCGTCAGCTCCATTTGGAAGAGTTTGAGCAGGAGTTGTTGTCTTGATAGTAGAAGCAGAAACAGATGGAGCTTGAGGTACCACTGGAGATGAAACATGCTGAAATTGAGTTTGAACTTGAGTAGTGGTTTGACCAGTAGCTTGAGCAGAGAAAGCATTGTTTGTTGAAGTTCCAATGTTAGCAGACTGGTATGAGCTGACATGATTCATTTCTCTCTGTTTATCATCCATGTCACAAGATTTGATTATAGCGATAATCTTGGAGAGTGAGAGTCTAGCTAAATCTTTGGTTTTCTTTATGACCGCCACATTCATATCCCAGCTTCTAGGGAGAGAGTTAAGAAGCTTCTTGTTGACATCAATCCTTGGAAAGCTGATTCCAGTAGTAGCCAACTCAGTGTTTAGAGTAATGAAGCGTTGTAACTGGGCTTCAAGAGATTCTCTGAGAATATGATTAAACGGATTGAATCTTTGACGAAGCATATCATGCATGCTTTGCTTCATATCTTCATTTCCCTCATAAACATCAATTAGAGCATCCCACAGAGATTTAGCAGTCTTGTACTCAAGAAAACCCTGAGCAATTTCAGGTGAAAGTGCCATTAAGAGAGTAGCAAGAGCTTTCTGATCAAGTTCGACCTTCTCAAAGTCCAAATCAGAATATTCTTCAAAAGGCTTATCAACCACAACATCATCTCTTGTTATAGTAATTCTGACTGGTGGACGTAGATAACTTCTCCATAGCTTGACATCCTTCATCTTGATGTACTGTTCGAATCTATATTTCCACTTAGTGAAACCTTCAATTTTGATCAATCGGGGAATACGGGTAACGGTACCCATAACGGAATCAAGATCATTGTTAACATTCAAGATAGCAGGATCCATCGGGAATGAGTCTTGAAAAACACCAAAAATTAATCACAGAAAATGAATTATGACTGGACCGAAAAACCCTGTAATTCCGCCGAAAAACACCCCCACCTTTCAAGGAATGGAATATTATCAAGCGCCCCCCACAATTTCGGGAAAGAATTCATTGCACCTCTAGGCACAAGTCATCCTCGTGCCCAGCCGGACAAGGAGCCTGTGTTACTAATTGGCTTGATAGTTCAAAATCAGTTCAAACGAAAAACTGTACCAAAAAACCTTCACACCGAAAAACTTGGCCGAACAACAGCTTGACTGAAAAACTCAAGCGAGAAACTTTAAGACCGAACAACTACTATCAACTGATTTTCTGAAACCCTAAGTCACACCGAACAACCTTAAATGGGCTCACCGAAAAACCTTATAATGGACCGAACAACCTTCAACCTTAACCGAACAACTTTGAAAAACCCTAACAGCTCAGTGCCGCCACCGAACAACTGAGGAGCGTGACCGAACAACTCAATCAGATCTGAATTTTATGCAAACAACTTCGGAAACAGCGTTTTTGGATCAAAATAGCGATTTTGATGACTTTTTGCTTGAAGATTACCAAGAACACGACGAACACCAAGCACAAAAAACACCTAAATTTCGATTAAACAGTCCAAAATAGTCCAAAACCCTTCAAAACTCCAAGATCCAAGCAACGGAAAGATGAGATTGATACCAAAACACTCGAAAACACAAGGTTTTCAAGCTCTGATACCAATTGTAGGTCCCAATTCTAATCCTAGATCTTCACACGGTATCAATCAAATCAATCAAAACACAAGGAGATTAATTCTTCAATGCACTCGATTCTATTGATTAATCGACTAGTACATAAGAATGTAGTTGCTTGAACAAAGAGAATTTCTTCTATGCTAGTACAATGCTCCAAAACAACCAACCTGGTAAAGAGAACACAAAACACCTATATATACTACACGCCACCAGACCGAAAAACACACCCATGGGCCGAAAAATAGGCTGCCAGACCGAAAAACCCAGAGGTATTTCGGTCCCTAACTGAAAAACCTAAAACATCCCGTAAAATTGATATTTTCTATTTTAGACCCTCTAAATGCAAAGATTAAACCAAATAAATTTGTCCTAACAGATCTCTGAAGCTTTGAAGCTTCAATACACGTTCCATTCATCCGTTTTGTTAATTACATTAGCAAGGCATGTCTCCTCTTTTCAGTTATAATTTCACTAATTAAATTAGCATCACAAACATCTGCTAATCACCATCAACTATCATCTCAGTGATAGGCTCTACCACCAATACTTCTCACCAACTCAATCATAATCATTTGTGTGTATTCATTCAGCTATTAACTGTACTCAGCTATAATTGTTGGGTTTTAAGCAAACTATGAACAAAAACACTTAAGTCACATGCACCCTAAAGGATCTATGTTTTCATCTATTGAACCTATAACTATGAACAAAATAAGAATCAAATAAATTTCACAATAAAACTAACCTTTTAATCCTTAGATCTCTTGGAAGCAAGCACCACAAGTGTCGTGCCTCTAATGGCTCACACCCAAGACCTTGGTAAACAAGAGAGAAGAAGGGTAGAGACCCTTAGAATGGCATGGAATATGGGGTGGGGAGGACCTCTATTTATAGTCTCAAGGTGATAAGCAATAAGGAGTATAACTACCTTATTTAAGATCCTGATATGATAACGCTTTTATCAGATGAAAGGATCTGCTTATCACTGTCATAAAAACCCTTATGGGTTTCGAAATCCACAAGGCCTTAGGCCTTAATTTCGTCCAAACCCATATAGGCAACCCTAATTGTCTATTTCTCAACTATTGAACAATTACAATTCATCCCCTGCACTTTTAATTTAATCCAATTAATCCCAAAATTAATTCCAATTAATTTCTGATCAATTATTAATTAAATATTATGATTTCTAATTAATATATTATTCTCATAATATATTAATAAATCATTTATTCCTCTTTTCTGATTAATATATTATTTCCATAATATATCAATCTTCTCTCTATATGCAATATTGTCCTCTGCCAGGTAATGAGGGCAACCCAAAAGACTGTGCTGCCATCAATTCAAACACATGTGTCAGTTATAGTTATGGCTTAGACACCTTAATACAGCAGTCTACCACTTGGATAAGTCTATAACTATAATACATTATGTTTCCATATTGATCAGCAAATTGTAGCTTCCAAGAGCAGCTGCCGAACTCTGACCTAGTCAGTGAAATGTCCTAAGATAAGTGATCATATGATCCTTCGTTCTAACAAGATATCATTCAGACTTGAGACATGGATTAGAATCAATCTCAGTCCGATACTATGTTTCCCAGTTCCATGATTTGTAATGACATAGGACTACTTAATCGAACACATCAATTAAGTTCTGGCTGGCCAGCACTGAGTTAACACCAAATCACCGAAGGGCCCATATATATCACTTTTCCCATTAGGGCAAAAGGAACGAATAAACTTCGACTCATATTCTTGTGTCCTTTACTCATCAAATCGCGCACAACAATACGTTTTATAACATCGAGTTACTAATGCATTTACGCATTATCAATGGACAACCGACTTGAAAATTGCAACTCATATGTCTAGGTTTCAAGATCAAAAGATTTTATCTTCTCAGAATTACTCGTGATGCAATCCATGAAGTAATTCTCTGAGCGCGGGTTGATCCAATACTCAAATCTCCATTTCTGAGTACTCATGAATGTTGCAGCAATATCATTGCTATGTCTAACTCCTTAGACAGTCTACTATCCAATTCATGATAGTCTTAGCTCACTACTTACTTCCGAAAGTATGATCGACCGTGGATGTTTTGAATAATCGAATTATTCGGGAAGTAAAACATGCAAATTGAAACGTTAATCTGATAGGTAGCTACTCTTGCTAATTACCAAGTCTCCACGAGGCAATCACCACATCAGATTTATTACAATACTATTATATGTTTCTAGGTTTTTATTAAACTTTCAATTAAGATATTTATACGTCTTTTATACCCAAGATGATCTTCGCTCTTTCCAGAATGTCTTACATTGATACATATCATTGCAGACAATCCAACCGGATACCATTCCGATGATTTCTCAATGTGTCATCTTGGCTTTCTTCTCCGAACACCATTTCTGAAATGGTGTTTGTGTACTGCGACTTCTCATGGCTCTAGGGATCTTAAGTCTATGTGACTTCACCCTTTTGGTGTCAGGAAGATTTCAAGGAGATAACTGATGTGCCGGTGAACCACACGCGCTCCATTATTATCCCAATCGAAACTTTCCAACCATGAAGTCTCATAGTGTCATATTAATTAATAATCACAGATTTAAACCTCATTTCAAATTTATTATTACATTCCTCCTATTATAGAATGATTTCTCATGTTTGTGTTTAACTGTCCAGTTCAGTATCCTAAGCCAGGTGGTGTCCTGAATCCAACTTGTTATACTCCAAGCATCAAGTTATCAGGACCATTTCATGACACATGTGATCGATTCAATTTGCGGCAGCTCATTGAATCCGATATCAGTTCTATTCTGAACCCTTTCAGAATTCATAATTCTTGTGTCATGATTTCTAGAAAATCCCTTTCTGCAGTCTCGTATCTTGAATCTTATTCAAGGTCATACTTACATACTAGTAGGGTCAATACTGACGACTTTATCTATCTGATTGACACTAGTAACCACTTGAGTATATTGAATCTCCTTTAGGTCTTTCTTAGCAAATCATCTCTCATGTCGAGTCATTACACTTTGTAATGATAAGAGATATTTCAAAGAATGGTATGTGCCGACATACATTGAAAGGTAGATCTTAATGATATTCCCACTAGCTTTGACATAGTTTTGGAACTCTTTTCAGATTATTCACAATACCCAAACATTTTGGCATACTTTGAGAATACAAAGTCCAGAACTTCTGACATAATCACAGGACTCTTTCAGACTATTCACTAAATCCAAACTTTTGGCATATTTGAGAATCTGAAGATCCCTCCATGCGAGGTGCCCGTCTGACGAACTTCGGGGCTATGTACCTTTTGCATCGGCATGTTCTACACCCTACTAGTTGTGTCTTACACACAACCCCTGTGGTTTTCCATTTTTGGAAAGCGGTTTAGACCATCCGATCTTGCTATGACTTGCAAGCTACAGTAATAGCAAACAATGTCTTTTCAGAATTGTTTTAGTTCAGTTGGGAGCGTTTCCCTCAAAATTAATCATATGATTTTGAGCATCGCATCACTCAAACATTCTTGCTTAGAATGTAGGTACATTTTATCTATGATGTTTCCTTTAACGATTCAATTACTCCCACTGGTTTTAGGCCAGGTGTAAAATCAATAAAATTATCATACAGATGAGTCTCGTTTTTAGTTTCTCTTATTTTATGGCAACCGGGCTCACCAATGCTTCCAAGTAGCAGGATTGCTTATCCATACCTACTTTAGTGTTTTACCACTAATCGGTATGTCACCCAGATCATAACTCCTTATGATGGTGACTGACATTATTGGTTTGATAAGAGAATGATATGTCAGGTTTAACAGTAATCCGATTCCTGGTCAAGGTTTAGTGATGACTAAAGGTTCTTTCACTTGTCTAATCCCTGAACTCCTTCAGGATTCTCACACTCCCACTGTTTCCTTAGAATGTGAGTTCTTAAAAAGACTCACATTTGTAGGTACAGGCGGAATGGCCAATGAAACAACACTTTTGAACAGGTTCAGCCATGTTATGAGGTTCAGACGAACGCTCTATGACCCTGAACAATTATCTGTATACAAGTAGGGGTGAACCATGCTTTACACTTCAGACGGTGTCTGTGCAACCTACTTAGTCTGAGATGTGGTTAGAATATGGTTTTATCGACTGACTGGTTGAATGTTTAACTTATCGGAAACTTATTGGAAGTGTATCTAATACATCGAGAATCGAACTGTTTCGATTAACGCTCAATCTTCCCTAAGACACATTATAACCATTTAATGTTCTTGGAAGAGTATGAACTGCGAGACCATTTCTCGGTTATGTTTTACTCAGGTTTTGTTGATCTTATACTTCCCTTGAAACCCTTGAACAGTTCAAGGTTTGAACTAATTACTTATTCTGATAAGTGAAGTTATATTTGTCATATCGAATGGAAAATATGAAGTATAACTAATTTGTGATTTACTTGCTGCTTTTGAGTAATTCACAATAGTCATTATGATAATTGCTCATAATCTTAATATCCTTTACATTCTTATGTAAATTTATGACTTTGTTAATTATTCAATATATGAATTCAACATCTGACTCTAAGTCAGATGATTCCAAGATCGTATCCATTGGATCATTGGTTGATTCATTTCTTGTGTTGACTAATTTTATCAAGAACTAACTTCATCAAATGACTCGAAGCCAATTCATTCCAAAATCCTGTCCATTGGATCTTTGGTTGAAGTTATTCTTATAAAACTCATTAAACAATCATATAAAACACAATTCAATCAACATTCAAGCATTCACACAACATTTCAAGGATAATTTAAACAATCATATTAAAAAAATTATAACCTTTATTAAAACAAAAAATATCTTCAAACAATGTACTATGTAAAACAATGTCATACTATCTATTGACTAATAACAATGTCAAAATATCTAACTAAACACCAAAAATGCACGAGCTAGAGATCCAATATGAACGAGCTCCCATGCGACAATGTCCTGCGTCCTAATGAGACCCTGCATACAAAGCAAATGTGACTATCACATTTTGTATTAAGGAATTAAGGATTAGGAGTTTTGAGTTTTTAGATATACCTGAGTTGCCAAACTGTTTGGCTTTGGAGCGTTTTCCAATTATCCTGTGACTGTATCCCACCCTGTGGATTCCCAACTTAAGACATCTCAGGACCCGTCTGGATGGATTCCCGATCTGTGTAGGTCCTTTTCCCTGTATAACTGTACAAACGGTTCGTACTCCTCAGTCAGAGATACGAGCAAACCATTGATGCTTGCTTGTTGACTGAGAGGGTGACCAAGCTTATACAGCTCTTCCAAGTATCCTTCAATCTTGAGAAAGTGTGCACTAACATTGTGTCCCTTTCTTAGCCTGGTCTCACTAAGCTTTTTCGTAGATACTAAGCTTTTCCTGCCTAACCGGTTCTTAGAACCTTTCCTCAACCAGTTGTATTAACTCATGTGGCCCCAGGAATTCAAAATCTATGCGGATGGCGGGGTCAATGGTTAATAGTATGAGAAGATGAACCTCTTCATCCTCATCAATCAGGAAGTTATGGTGGTCAATCAACTGTTGAGTGACTCCATGCATAGGTAAGGAGGAAGTGGGTAGTCAATGATGTATTCCTTACCTACGTATCTCATAACCAATCTCCATTGGCGGATCCAATCCACGTAGTTTAATCCAGTCAATTTATTCATATTCAGTAAGAATTTCCTGAAGCTCTCAGGAATGGGTGTAGGAGGAGGAGGAGGAAAGTTGACACTATCTTCAGACATCTATAAAATCAATATTTTATTAGTTTAACTTTTATCCTTATAAATAATTACCCAATTAATATTTGATAAGGCTAGGATCTAAAATGCCCAACCATGGTGTGAAGAGGGATGTCGTAATCACAACATGATGGTCATTAAGGTAGATATACTATTATCAATTTCAGTCTAATGAAATTCCTAGATCTGTGAGATTCATTGACCGGGGTCAATGGCATGTTTAATCTCGGATTATGCTCTTCTATTTGTGACTGGGATGCTGAAGATCACAAACAAGATGTGAAATAACCATGCAAGTCACTTGGTAACCTCAATGTCACTTATCATCTCGATTGATGTGCCGGTTATCCACACAGCTCAATCAACAATGACAAAAACATGAGATACCCATCACCACTCTTTATGAGTCACAATTAGTGTGTCGGTTAACCACCCACGCTCCACTAACGACCCATAAAGTGTAATGTGCAACTTCATGGATTAGCATACTTTTCACATTTTCCTAAGTAGCTAGAGTTTCGGTTTTTAAAAGGTTCTAGTACTTTTGTCACTAATAGCATTATACTTTTAATGAGATTAGCTTTGTCCCATCAAACCCGTTCTACTAACGACAGTCCACTGATCAAGGGAGCGGTGGGTGAGAGTGGACACCCATTCAACCGCCATTTTATAGGCAGTTTCCTTATACCCCCCTTATAGACCAGTTTTCTGAATGAGGCATACTAGCGATTTGACTGACTTAATCTTATACATATAGGTATTAACATTTAACAATAATATGTATAAGGTGTATTTTAAATATTTAAAATATTTTGTTTTGTCCTTTTAAATTTTCGAAAATTTAAACCATTTAAATTTAATATTTAAAATTAAACCTTAAAGTGATTTAATGTTTGTCTTTTAATTAGCTGTTAATTAAATTAATTAAATCACATGAGGATTAACTAATTAAATAATTTAATTTAATCCTAATCTTGCCCACCAAGTTATCTAAAATAAGGGTCAAGAGTTGCCATTTATTAGATAATCACAATTACCAAAAATAAAGAAACCCTAGGGTGACACCTCCTTATTTTCGCCAATTAGGGCGGAGGCTTGACAACGCCTAGTGATATTACATATTTTAGTCGTTGTTGAGCCCAATTCTTAGTGAAATTATATCATATATATCGTGGTATTCTCACTTTTCGTGCCAGTACTTGTTTGGAAGAAAATAATGAAAACAGTGACCAAAAGCGTGCAAATTAGAGGAAGTTTGAAGAAGAAGGCAAAATCAGGAAAATACGTACGCGCGCCGCGGAAATCAAGAAGGCGCGACGCAGATCTAAGGCGGTGGAACAAATTCAAATGCCGATAAAACGGGAAAAGATTAGTACGCGCGCCGCGGAAACCATAAATGCGTGGCGCGGCTGTGGGAATTTTGCAACTATAAATAGAGGCTTTTTCAGCCGAAAACCCGAGCAAAACCCTGGTGAAAAATCGACCTCAAGGCTCTTTGACTCCGAGATTAAGCTTCTACAACTTCATATTTGGTATTTCTATGTTTTAGAATTTATTTTCAATTAGCTAGATAGTTAGAATTCAGTAGCTAGTATCTTTGGGAGTGGCAACCATTGATATTAGGCTTTAGTTTATGTTTTTGAATTATTTGGTTACTGTTTGTACTCGTGGATCTGAGTTTGGTTTATGATAATCATTTGGTTACAAGTACTTGTGGTTTTTCGGTATTTTATGCTTGATATTGGATTGTGCTTGTTGTTTAGTGTTTGGATGTTTGTATGACCTTGTTTGGACTGAGTTCCTTTGCTGATTTCAGTAGCCAACTAGGGTTAGCTTTGCGGGTTGAACTTTAGTCAGTGATTGTTCAGTTGGACCTTAGTTATTGGTTTAGTTTATGCCTTGGTTTATGTTTGATTGTTTGCCTTTGTTTGCTTCTGAATTAGAGATGTACTTCTGATTTCAGTAAGTGACTAGGTTTGTTTGGAGTTTAGTTTAAGTTTATGTTTGGTTGGAATTGTGTCAGTTTATGTTTTCTGGGATTAGTAGTCAAAAGCTTAGGAACTAAGTCCTCTGACTATAGTGTGACACTATAGTTGGTAATCTGTCACCTGACTTGACCACGTAACTCCTACGGATCGACCCTGACTTCCACTGTGCTAAGTGAGTGTGTTAGGTATTTCTTATTTTTGACCGCATGACGACCGCTGCGATGTCAAATTTTGGCGCCGTTGCCGGGGAGTTGTGAGCTTGAGAGTAGGTGATTTGTATGACTTAGTTTTCTGATTTTTAATGTTTGATTTTAGTTTTTTGGTTTTTGGTATGTGTACGTCTTCATAATGGACGATTACATGTTCCCGGATCAATATTATGAGTATTACGATAGTCCGGCCGACACCTATTACGAGGATGATTACAACAATGGATCATTCGATGACAATGGATGGCGGACCGAGGAGCCATCTCAACCTGAAAATCCTGCAATTTGGGCCCAATTATTGGAACTCATGGCTAGCACCCACCAAGTGCAGAAGGACCAGGCTGATGCTCTTGAAAGATTGCAAGTTTCATTAGATAAGTTACAGGAAAGTTGGAAATGTTCACCACCCTCGCCAGAACCTGAGGCGAGTGATTTTTGTACCAATGATAATGTGTATGATTTTGCATCACCTGAATATGTGATGGAAGGGCATGCACCTTGGGAAAATCTAGAGACCACTGAGATGGTCGAAACGGTTGTTGAGGAAGAGGTTGTAGGTGACAATGCTACTTTTGACTCAGCAACCCTTGAAGTTTTTGATGTTTTTGAAAATGTTCATCTGGTGATGAGTGAATCCATACCATCACCAGACAATTTGGTTGAGGAGGATGTTGTGGAGGAGGCTGTAAGTGACAGTACAGACCCCAGCCCAACGATTCCCGAAATTGTTGATACTATTGGGGAAGGGGGTGTAGATGACAATACTACCCCCGAACCTATGATTTTTGAAAATTTTGAGAAATTTGAAAGCAAGGATCTGGTGATGGGTGACTTTGTACCACCATCAGATCAAACCAGTCGCTCACTCTTGGTTCCGATCCACCTGTTGGACGATGACCAAGAAGTTGATGCTGACGAATTGATATTTGAAAATAATAAACATGATTTTATTACCACTCATGATCCATTCATGAATGGAAGATTAGATGTGATTAATACCATCGATGAGGACATATGGAAGCATCCCGATTTGTTGCCTTCCGACCCCAGTCGATTGGAAATTTTTTATTGGTACTGCAAGCCAAAATTGCAAACTGAAGATAGCACGTGGGACACTGGAAAAATGAGATCTGCAAAACAACTACTAGGAGCGGTGCTGGGCGCGCTTCATGTCAAGCCTTTGACTTTGAAGAGATGTAGAAGGAAGGACCGAGCTTGGAGATTCAAAGCTACCTCCAAGCATCCACGGGAGTTAATCAGAAGGCAGCAACCGGGTAGCAGAAAAGGATTAGCAAGCCATTCGACTCAGGGAAGTGAAAGGAGTATGTGGACAATAAAGGGACGGTGGTGATTGAAAATCAGGAAAGGAAGAAGGCATACGATCCACCGTAGCTGTAGAAGGACTGCACGTCTGGCTGAAGACGTTAAACTTAGCGCTTGTTGGGAGGCAACCCATCGTGTCATAGAATAGGTTTTGTATTTCTTAGAAGTAATTAGGAAAAATATCATCATTAATTGCAGGTACTAGTGGTCCAAGGCAAGTGTGGGGTTGTGTGAAGAATTTGGAAATTTTAATGACCGCGCCGCGGTTTGTTCATATGCGCGACGCGGGATCGTTGTTAGGTGTTGAAATAAGAGAATAGATGAACAAAGATTGATGTTGAATCAATAACACAATCAATCACACAATAATAATGCAACAAAGCTGAATGAACAAGGTGATATAAATAACAAGTGCCGAATGTTTGATTAGAACTTTGGTTTTACAATTGGGTTTTCTATTTTGTAGACATACAATTCTCGTAATCTAATATTGTAATCTCACTATTGACACGGCATGGTATCACTAATATTTATACTGAATCAGTGATACCTATAGTACAACTTTTATAGAGAATATCCTATCAGTGTACTAGCCAATAGGATAGTAGATTCATGCAACACGTATTGTACTATACGCGTGCACACAAAAGACAGATGACAGGCTGTGAAGTCTTCGGATCCTCTATGCATAGCACTTCGGAGTCTTTAGACTTCGGTGTCTTCTCTTGTTTATTCACTTCGGGGTTTTCTTAATCAACGAACTTCATGAGTGGGACTACGGATACGTCAGCACTTCATCACAAATGTTCTTAACAATCTCCCCCTTTGTGTGAAGTGCATCCGAAGCCTACACACGAAAGTTTCTCTTGTATGCCCTCTTCAAGGTTTTTCTTATTGCTAGATACCAGTTCATATGATCCATGAACTTCTTCTTTTTCTCGGTGGAATTTTCATGACAGGCATTCACATGAGAGATCATCCCAGAGATAAAGGAGGAGGGATGGAGGCCAATGTAGTCTATTTCAAAGAACTTGATTGTGACTTCGGTTTCATTTTGAAGTCCTTTGAAAACTACGCCATATGCTTCGTCTAAAATCTCTCCATTCTTGAATCTGGCTATGTTTCGAACTACAATAGGAGGAGTGTTCAAAGGTTGTCTGTAGTAAGAACATAACTCCAGGTCATGTTTTGCAAACCTGAGAAGATAATTGTTAAGGAAGCCCAAGATGTGGTTTTTGATGGCGAGGGCAAACATTGCAGCATGAGCAGCCTCACCGCTTCGCAAAAGATCAAAAATCTGGATGAAGTCCATAGGATTCATGATTGGGAAGTCTGCAATTGAGAACCTAGATTCAACTTCATCTGCCCCCCTAAGAACAAGAAATTCATAATTCCTTAAGCCCATGTAGACTTCAGCTTCTTTGATCGAAAGAATTTTCTTTATTTTGTTCAAGCTCCAAACATAACTCTGTCGTTGAATGTATTTGGCATGGAAATTGATTTTGTTGGTCCAAAAACTTGCTTTCTGATCCTCGGGTACCGAAGAGACGAATTGAAGAAAAGCGAAAGTCTTCGGATTAAAGGGGATGTCAAGCTGGGTTTCTTCGGAGTCAATAGTTGCAAAACTCCGAAGAGGAAGTCTGTTAAGTACATTTGGATTTTGGAATCCAAATTGTTTGATTGCCTCAACAGTCCACTCACCATTATCACGAGAAAATTCGTTTATTTTGATCATTAGATTGTAATCTGCTCGCCTGGCCTTGTATATTTCCTCCATGTGTGGGGCAATTATGTTTTCTAGTGATCGGTCTGTCGAGCTTCCAGCTCCAGCCGATCCACTAGCACCCATGGTAGTGGTTGTAATGGTTGAGGTTGAAGGACCTGCTGTGGCTGCAGAGATCTGTCTAGGCCTACCCTGTGGCCTAGACAACCTATCAGAAAAGTTTATCAGAGGTTGAAGTGCAACTCTCAACTTTGCAATCAAGTCTTGTGTGAGAGCTGCATTCGTTCGTTGCAGTTCCTCTGTAAACTTAGTGATATCCGAAGTGGTTCGGGCGGCTGTGAGCTCTTCAATTTTTGCTCTACCCTCATCAAGCTATTTTTCAAGCTTGGTACTTTGCTGGGATTCACTCCGAAGTCCTTGCAAGGCTTTTATGACTTCGGAGTTTGATTTTTCCGTCTTCTCAGCAAGGGCATCAAATTTCTTGTTGATGGAGGTGACAGCGGATTCCAACTTCTTTTCGAAGGAGGATTGGATCTTACTTTGTTGCTCCATGAGCTTTTGTTCGAGCTTTTGTATGGAGTCCTTGAATTCTTTGGACAAGGAGAACTCCAGAGATTCAATCTCTTCGGTGATGTCACCTAAGGAGGGTTTGGTGGGATCAAAGCCAGTTTAGGCTTGAATGAGAGTGTCAAGCTTGGAGTTAAGGACTTTGTACTGTTGCATTAGTACAAATCCTTCATCTGGAAAATCTTCATCTGACACTCCTTCAACATTCAAAGGATCCAAATGAAAGGCTTCAAAGAAAGCAGCCGGAGTGGGGTTTTGTCTTGAGGGTGATGGGGGTAAGTCAAACTCTGGTAATGAAAAATCAATACCAGAGATAGGTACTTCGGAGGTTAGAGGAGCAGTTGTTGGTGGTGGTGGTGGTATATCAGATGTAGTAGTGTGAATGGTGGTAGTTTGTTGAGCTGTTGTGGGAGGTGGTGGAGGAGGAGGTATAGTATGTGTAGGTGTGGGTGGTCTAGTTGTTTTAGGTGGAGAAGCAGGAATGGTAGTTTGCACTGGAGAGGTTGGTCTGGTTGTTGATGTAGGTGAAGGAGGTTGATCAGCAAATTGTTCTTCTTCTTGTTCTTCTTCATGGACTGTGGATGGAGTCCTTTCTGAGTCCGAAGACTCATCCACAGCCATTATTTTCCTTTGCCTCTTCGGTTGTTTCCTCTTCGGTGTTGTTTTCACCGAAGTCTTTCTTTTATTCTCTTCTTTCTTAGGACCACTGGGTCCACCAGCCATTTTCCTCTTCCCTTTTCCTTTTGGAAGCTCTCTTACAGGTGCAAGCTGACTCATATCGCGAGTTGGGTAAGGAATTACTAAAGTGTTGCGATAGGAGTTTACCTCATTGCATTCCAGGGGAACTTTAGAGAGCATGACATTTGGAATTTGAGCACAGAAGTCAGCAGGTTTATCGTCTAGAATAGGAATTGCAATGGGAGTGAACTTCATCTCTCCAAGAGAGGGATCAGGAACATATCCTATCTGCTGGTAGTAGGCATGAACAACGATTGCCTAAAATCTTGCATTAGCAATTTCTGTCCCCTTCATACTGTGATTGATGTGGGAGCAGAAATCGGTCCACAGAATTGTTGCGAAGTCCACCTTGACATCGTAGTAAATTCCATAGAGGAGACCTTGGAATGTAACACTCGCAGAATCAAGGCCTGAGGTTCTTCCAGAGAGACATCTCAGGAAGATATTGAAGAAGTATCTCCAGAGGTCAGGGAGTTGGTTTTTCTTGAAGGTGCTTATTCTTTCAAGCTGGAGTTCATACCCCATTTCGTTGAACATACTAACCAGTTGGTCAGCAGATGGGACCACCATTTCCTTTGAGTTGTAGATTGGAAGTCGGAGAGCTTCAGCAAACTTCTCCTTGGTTAATTGCACTTTCTTTGTTTTGCCCTTGGCATCAACAGTCTCATAGAACACGGATTTGACCTGGTTGTTGGAGTCAAACAGGGCATTGGATATGTAGTGAGCCCTGTGAACCAGAGTCGCAGGGACTGAAGGAGTACAGGTTAAGGCATAACCTAGTACAGACCTTTTCATGCATTCCACCAATTCATCGATTGGTTTAGGGTAAAGAGACAGATCGTTTCGTAGCACCAGGTTTGATTATTGACTCTTGGATTTGGAACAGACATGGCTTCAGTGGTTTGCGATGATGCTTCAGCCGCCATTGATGATGAGATGAAGAAGATGAAGAG
Organism: Cichorium intybus; assembly: GCA_023525715.1. Lineage (NCBI taxonomy): Eukaryota > Viridiplantae > Streptophyta > Magnoliopsida > Asterales > Asteraceae > Cichorium > Cichorium intybus. The sequence goes on along the minus strand of CM042011.1, from coordinate 126,508,754 downwards.
GATGAAGGGTTTGTGGATTTCTTCGGGAGTAAGTTTGCAGAGAGAAATGGGAGTTGTGTTCGCGTAAAGAGTGCAATGGAAGAGGGAAGTTTATATAGTATTCGTGGTCCCTAGGTCATTTAATGCACGATTGAAATGGTCCTGTAGAAAATGGACACCTCAGCACCTGCTCGTCCCACTATCTCTGCAAAAAGGAGAAATATACGGCTGTCAGTTGCAATGATTCAAAATTTGAACTGCTACTTTTTGAGAAGTCATTATGGTTAATGTTTTCCATTTAATTTTCATTGACAGCTGTAAACAAACGGTTATAATTCAAAGAATGTTTGTCTCTGTGATTTATCATAAATATGGAAATCATTTGAACATTTAATTGACTTCGCAGTTATGAAAAATTATGACCGTTGAGGGTACGCTTCGGAGCATAAAGTTATGTTTGCCTCCGAAGAGTGTTCTTTCACTTCGGTGATTGACATGTGATTGCAGAGTGTTCATCAATGTACCGAAGTCCATATGTTTTTCTCTTTGTTTTTCTATGAGTTTTTGATTTTACTTTTGACTGATGCAATATGTCGTTTAACCTTAACTTCCATGAATATTATGAAAAGATGATTTAACGAGTTAATGTTCAGAATCATTCGAATCATGTTGGAAGTCCATTTTTCATTTGGAAGTTTGTTTGATTCAATATCGGTCATGGATGTATAAGTCTAATCACCCCATCACTAACTTGATTTCGCATTCGGAAACATGTTTTGAGTTGTGCTTATGTGCTTCAAAATTTTCAAATATAATAAAGATAACATCCTTTGCATTTGAAATTTAAAGAAGTTTTCATTCATGAATTGAGCATCAGAAGTGTTTCTGAAAGTTGGATTGGATTGTTTTGAAGATTCATTTGAAAAATTTATTCCTTTTCATCAGTTGAAGTGTTTGGATACTAAGCTCTGATGACAAGCCTTTGAGCTTCGTACACCACTCCCACTTTATCATTTAAGATAGACTACTTGAAATGTTCATATTCTTCTACAAGGTACTCGACTATGTTATAGGAGCTCCTTGTATCGTTATTTAAAGCAGAAGAATAAGCCTTTGAATGCTGATTTTTCTTTTGCATTCCCTTGGTTATCTTTTTGGTTTTTTTTGTCTTTGTTTCTTTTGACAATTGGTTATCTATTTTTCTTTCTTGTTTTCTATTATGAATTTCCTTATCCGAGGACATAGAACATCACCATTTGGTTTCTTTCTTTGGTGCTTTTTGTTTTTGTATTAAACAATCCTTGTGAGTGAAAATCTTCATATAGTTCAATTTTGTACCATTAATGAAAAGAGATGTAAATTTACTTATCAAACAATGTTGGTACTATTTTTGAGGAAAACTTCAGAGCACTTGAATTATCCTATGTAGTTTTGAGGCTACATGATTAGTTTGAAGTTGAAGCGAGTCAAGTTTCGAAGGATGGTTAGAAATAGACATTATGTTAAGGTTATTGGAATCAAACAAGGCTTCAAATTGTAAAATAGCCTTGACCTCACTTCGAAGTATGTTTTCTTACCAATGTTTCAAGTCGATTCCCAAATACCTTTTAGTGCAATAAGGTATGATTTTCAGAATCTAAAATCAAAGTTTTGTCCTTTACTTGGTTAATTCATGAGAGAAAAGTTAGACTTTGTCATAGTGCAACAGAATTTTCTTTTCGTTTGGTATAATTTTCTTGTTTTTGAATTTACTTTGACTTAAACAACTCTTTATTTTTATCCTTGAAACATGAAGTCAACCAATGTTTAAGTGATTTTCAAATTTGGAGAGTTTATTGTGAAGAGAAGTTTGTTCCGCAGACTTCCGAAGTGATATTTTACTTCGGAATACTGCTGTGAAGTAGCAAGTGTTTTTGCTAATTTTTCTCCGATGAGCTCCGAAGCCAAAATTGACTTCGGGGGTCTGCGGAGTTTAGTGTTTTTGTAAATTTTCAAAGTAGCAAGTGATATTTTCAAATTTGCAGAAAAGAGTAAGAGTGAGCAAATCTGGAATTTATTGAAGAGTTGATCCATCTATCATTCCAAGTCTACGAACGATTTTTGTGAATGCTTCTTCATTTAGAGCCTTTGTGAAGATATCTGCCAATTGTTCTGTAGTGTGGACAAAGTGCACCTCAATATTCCCCTCTTCAACATGACTTTTGATGAAGTGGTAGCGAAGAGCTATATTCTTCGTCTTGGAATGTTGAACTGGATTGTGGCATATACGAATTGCACTTTGAGAGTCACAGAACAAAGGAATTTTTCTCATATTAATGGTATAGTCTTTCAATTGACTTTGAATCCAAATGATCTGCGAAGTACACGCTGCAGCTGCTACATATTCAGCTTCTGTGGTGGAAATAGAGACACAAGTTTGCTTCTTGGATTGCCAGCTGATAAGTTTTCCATCTAAGAATTGACAACCTCCCGAAGTGCTCTTGCGATCAATAGAGCATCCACCAAGATCGGAGTCTGAGTAAGCTTGTATGTAGAAACCAGAGTTTGCTGGATACCACAGACCATAAACAGTAGTTCCATGAAGATATCGGAATATTGTCTTAACCGCAGCCAAGTGAGGTTCCCTTGGGTCAGCCTGATATCTTGCACAATTTCAAACTGCAAACATGATGTCAGGACGACTGGCTGTAAGATAGAGCAATGATCCAATCATGCTTCGGTATTGCTGTATGTCTGTCTTCGGTTTGTCCAATGATGGATTTAACCTTGTACCTGTAGGCAAAGGAACTTTTGCTTTGGAGCAGTTAGTCATTCCGAAGCGTTCAAGCAAACTCTTCGTATACTTTAGTTGATTGATAAATATCCCCTCCTTGGATTGTTTTATTTGTAATCCAAGAAACAAATTAATCTTCCCCATCATACTCATTTGAAATTTGCTTTTCATTAATTTTTCAAAATCTTTTGACAAATTAGGGTCAGTGGATCCAAAGATTATATCATCCTCGTAAATTTGGACTAACATTAAGTGAGATCCAACTTTCTTTCTAAAATGTGTTGGATCCACTGATCCCTGCTTAAAGTTTGATTCTTTAAAAAATTTAGTCAAGGTCTCATACCAAGCTCTTAGGGCTTGTTTTAAACCATAGACTGCTTTGTCTAGCACATAGCAATGATTCAGATGAGTTTTACTTTCAAAGCCAGGTGGTTGTTCAACAAAAACTGTTTCCTCGAGATCACCATTCAGAAAAGCACATTTAACATCCATTTGATAGACATCAAAGTTTTTGTGTGCAGCATAAGCTAAAAATATCCGAACTGATTCGAGTCTGGCAACAGGAGCAAAAGTTTCTTCATAATCGATCCCCTCCTGTTGACAATAACCCTTCACAACCAGCCTAGCCTTATTCCGAACTACATTGCCTTCGGTGTCTAGTTTATTATGGTACACCCATTTGAGACCGACAATTGAGGCATTTGCAGGTTTTGGAATTAGCCTCCAAACTTTGTTTCTTTCAAATTCTTCTAATTCCAACTGCATTGCTTCAATCCAGTCTGAGTGATCAAATGCATCTTTGACGTTCTTAGGTTCTACCTTAGAAATAAAGACATTGAACATGCACAACTCAGAAGTTTTATTAAGATCTAATTGTCTTTGGTGAATTTGTGCACGAGTCAGTACTTTATCTCGAACGTCACCGATGACAAGTGATGGAGGATGATTTCTCGTCCATTTGTCCAAAGGAGGATAGTTTGGATCGAAATCAGGAGGTCCTTCAGCATCAATGTCCTCAATGTCTGAGGGATATCCCGAAGTGGAAGGAAAATCACCCATTAGCAAGTGATTATTTGAATTTGTGTTGGTTTGTGGTGTGTGAATTTGTGAAGTTGAGATTGATGTATGCTCCCCCTGGACATTTGTTGGTGTTGAGGAAGTGGTAGCTTTATCCGAAGCGATTGTTGTGGCTGAATTCGGAGTGACAATCTCTGGCTCCCCCTGGATTGTTGGATACAGGGATATGATATTTGAGATTGACTGGGGAGTAGAGATAGGAGTGTTGGTTCCTTTTAGACTGTTGTTTGATTCCACATCAGTACTTGGAGTGCCAGCACTTCGGTTTGATGGCTCCCCCTCAACACTTGTATTTTCCATACTCTGGTTAGATGGCTCCCCCTCAACACAAGATGGCCTTTGTATGCTGCTTGTAGAGGAGTCATCAGGTCCATCTGTGAGATTGGAGAGTTCGGACTCATGGTTATCTGGTGCCCTAGCTTCGGAGTCCACAGCTCTCACAGGTTGATCAAATAAAAGTGAGAAGTCTGTGTCAAATGTTGTGATTGAAACAGCATCTACAGCAGGCTTTGGAAAGATTGAAGACATAGGAAATGGATGCAGAGACTTCTTGATGTAGTAGTCATCAAACCTTAGATTAAAGGTTTCTTCGATTTTGCGAGTTCTCTTGTTCATGACTCTGTAGGCTTTTGAGTCTTGAGAGTAACCAAGGAAGATGCCTTCTTCTGATTTGTCATCGAACTTGGTCAAGTGATCCTTCATGTTTAAGATAAAACACCTACAGCCAAAGATGCGAAGAAATTTGACATTTGGCTTTCTTCGGTTGAGTACTTCGTAAGGTGTAATATGAAATCGTTTGTGAATGTAGGATCTGTTTTGAGTAAAGCATGCAGTGGAGATTGCTTTAGCCCAGAAGTACATGGGCAAGTTTGCGAAGTTTAGCATTGTTCTGGCTGCTTCACACAAAGAGCGATTTCTTCTTTCCACAACCCCATTTTTTTAGGAGTATAGGGTGCAGAGAAGTTGTGATTAATTCCCTTTGTCTTCAAGAATCCATCCAAGGTCTGATTTTTGAACTCCGAACCGTTGTCACTGTGCACAGTTCGGACTTTCTTGTTGAGCATCAATTCTATTTTCTTTATAAAGTTGATGATTTCTTCAGCTGCATCAGATTTGTTTCTTAGGAACAACACCCAAGTAAACCTTGAATAGTCATCAACAATAACAAGAATGTACTTCTTCTTTCCTATTGATTCTATTGCAGATGGTCCACACAAATCTATGTATAGAAAAGAAAGGGGTTCGGTGATTTTGGGGTTGATCACTGTAGGATGCCTTTTTTTTGTCTGCTTGCCATGTTCACAAGCAGAGCAAAGAGAATCATTGTCGAATTTGAGAGCCGGCATACCTCGAACCAAATCCATAGCCACCAATTTGTTCAGGTCTTTGAAGTTCAGATGGGCGAGTCTTCGGTGCCATAACCAGCTGACATCGGAGTTGGCTTTGGAGAGAAGACATAAGGATTGCCCACCGGTCACTGGCTTTAGATTTAAGGGAAACATAGATCCCTTCCTTTCTGATTTCAGTAAGACTTCATTTGTTGCTTCTTTGGTGATTACACTCCCTTGGTTGTTGAATGTGACAGCGTTTCCTGTTCCAACCACCAATTGAGATATACTCACAAGATTATGTTTTAATCCTTCAACAAATGCCACTCGGCTGATAGTGAATTGGCCATTTGTTATTTTTTCCATATCCCCGAATTGGACATGTTTCATTATTACCAAAGCGAACATTTCTAGCATCATCCAAATTCCTGTAATCCCTGAGATATTCCTTCCTCCCAGTCATATGTCTTGAGCAGCCACTATCCATGTACCATTTTGAATCATACCGCTCATCAGACATAACCTGCAATCAATCAAGAAGGAGTTGGTACCCAATCAATCTTGGGTCCTCAGGGTAAGCAAAGGATTCTTGAATCCATTTTTCTACGGCCTCTTCAGAAATTTCATTTGCGTTTAAATTAATCAAATTCTTCAAAGCCTCATGTGATGAGCACGATTCTGAAGTGTTTGAGCAGGATTCAGAAGAGTTTTCAGTTAAAAATGATGAGTCCGAAGTGACTGACAAAATGGCAGACTTCGGAACCCATTTTTGAATGGAATATTTTGATTTTGAGGATTTTGAAGATTTTGAAGTTTTTGTTTTTGCAGTTAAGTTTTCTTTCAAGTCATTTCTTTTCCAATTTTGTTTTGGTTTTTCAGTTTTTGACATCGTTGAAATTGAGCTGCACAACGTAGAGGTACAAAGATACTCTTCGTATGCCATTTTAAAGTCATTTAATGAGAGATCCTTATCCTTGAACATATCCAAATTGTTGTCTAGCCATTTGTGGAATGTATCTATCAGATTGTTTCCTTTTGAAAATGTTTTCTTTGTAGGTTTTTGAAATTTTAGATTTGGAAAGTTAGGTTTCCTTGGTGTAAAAGTTGGTTTTTCATTTCGACTTTTGACTTCTGAGATTTTTGAACAAACCGGTTTTGTATCAAAAGTGGAAGCAATTGCTTCATTTTGTTTCAGATCTCCAAAAGGAGTTTTTCTTTTCACAAGATTTAAGGTTTGCTTGGTTTTTGAATCTTCAACAGTGGGTTTTTGAGTTGGTTTTGAAATTACCACTGCTGATTTTGGTTTTTGTAGAATTTGTGGTCTTTTCAAAATTTGGGGTTTTTGGTTGGAGGTTTTGTTGGTTAAAACTTTTGATTTTGAAACTTCATTTTCAGGATTGTGTGAAAAAGGTACACATTCACAAGATTCCATTAATTCCAATACATCCATCTTCGGAACTGTGGTTTTTTCCACAACTTGAATTTGTTTGTAGTTTTGATTAATGTAAATGTGATCATCGTTCTTGAGATTTAGTAAGTGTGACATGTTTTTGGGTATTTTCTCTTTTTCAAAACAAAGACGATTATACACGTTGTGACCGTATAAATCTTGTTTCCTTATATTTATTTTTACTTCCATTTTCTCATTCATTTCGTTCTCGACCATTTTGGATGATGAGAAAAACCCTTCATTTGTAACTGTGGAGTTATCCTTTTCAAGAAGTTTTTGCAATTCATTATCAATTGAGGGTAATCCACCGGGTTTTACAAAAATTGTGTTTTTGAAGTAAGAAACCTTAGGATAGATACATGCCACTTTGACTAGCCTTTTTGAATCATCCTTGAGATATTGATCATAAGAGTCGGATTCATCTATGATTTGAAGTTTGAAATTTGAAGTTTCTTTGGTTTCAAAAATTTTTGGTTCACAATCCATTTTTGTTTTTCCTTTGTCCACTGAAGACATTTGTGAAATGTCTTCGGAGGTCGATTCGGATATAGAGGATGACTTTAACAATATCAAAGAAGAACAATCAATCTCCTCCATGTCCGAATCACTTTCAGAATCCTTCTCAGACATGTTATTAACAAGTTCCTTTTCCTTTGTTTCAATTTGAGGTACAGCCTTTTTCAGGATGGGAATTTCTTGAGGCAATATTTTCAACAAGTTATCAGCAGTTAGATGTTTTTCTACAGATATTAGGCCATGTTTATATGATGGATTTGTAACTTCGGAACCTGATACTATGGATTCGCATTCATAAGATATACTATCGACTTCCTTTAATTTAAACTCAATGAAAGGCAATAGTTGTCTATGTTGGACATTGAAAACATCAGCTGAATGATAAATTCTAGTAATATGCGCATATAATCGTCTGGCTGTTTCACAAAATATGTTTCGCTGTTTCAAGATTACATCATGATTGTTTAGGAATTTTTCTCTGTTTTCTTCTAACAAGGAGATTCTAAGATTGGATTTTTCTAATGCTAGCTTCAGGCTCTCTACTCTCCCCCTCAAGCTTAGAAGCTCCTGCTCAGTGAGCACTTCCCTATTTTTAGCATCAATGAGTAATTTATGCATAACAGAGCAATCACGAGTTATTTCATTTATAATTGGAGCAGAATGAGAAATAGGAATTTTAAAAGATGAAAGAAGTTTTGATACCTGTTCTGGGATTGTCAAACGGGTGTCATTTGCCATCAAGCACACTTCCTCATCATCATCAGAAAAGTCTTCAAACCAAGTCTTCGGAGTATCAGCAGCTGTCATTTCCAATCCCTCCGAAGTCACAAACCCATGACCCGCAGTTGCTTCAACCTTCATCATTTCCTCATCATTTAACTTCTCCGAAGTGTCTTTTAGAAAGCTCTTATCGACATCATAGGCCATGAAAGCACTATGAGATGGCTTTCTCACTTCGTCATCATCTGAGTCCGAAGACCAAACTTGATATGATCCTTGACGATCATCAACAGCCATTAAGGCTAGGTCTTTGGTCCTTACTCTAACTTCCTCCATTTTTCTTGCGTAATATGCTTCATCCTTCACTTGTTGTTTCTTTTCGTTTTGCTTCCGAAGCATGCAGTCTTTTGCAAAATGATTCTTGCCATGACAATAATTGCAATCATAACCAGAATCACCTGAGATCTTCTTCTCTTCGGACTTTTCTTTGGATGACTCCGAAGTCGATTTTTCAGATGGCTTCGGGGTTGACAATTTCAAGTTCTCCTCCTTTGGAGTGAATATTTCAGGTTTAGGCTTAGAGTTGAAGTTTGATTTGTTAAAGTTTTTCACAAATGGCTTTCCAGAGTTGTTTTTGAAGAAGGGTTTCTTGAATCTACGATTGTTGGCGGCATAGAGAGCAACAGTATCTCCATTATCATCTACCATGTAGGCAGCAATGTCTTCATCACTTGATTCTTCCTCTTCTTTTGACACGAGAGCTAGTGGTCCAGAACTAGCCATTTCACTTCTTCGACCCACCACATCGGGTTCATGTGATTTTAATAGATTGTATAGGGCAGCCAGCTTGTATTTCTCAATATTCTCATAGGATTTGACCATGAGCATGATTGGCCTCCACTCCTTTCGAAGACTGTAGAGAAATTTGATATTTGTTTCTTGTTGGCTTCTTGTTTCCCCATACATATCTAGTGTGTAAATCATGTTGCTCAAACGTTCATAACAGGCCTCTAAGGACTCGTTTTCTTCTTGCTTAAAGTTCCCGAAGTCTGCAAGGATTTCTTGAACTTTGCTAGTATGGAGGATTTTATCTCCTCCGAAGCGGAGTTCAAGATTGTCCCACATCTCCTTTGCAGATTTCGTATCAGCAATGTGGTGGCTGACATCGGGACCCAAGCCACTTCTCAGTTCACGCATGGCCCTCTCATCGTTTTCAAGCTTCTTCATGTCTGCAGCATTAAGGACAACGGCTTCTTCTCCGTCAGGAACAACGAATTGATCATCAATGTATGTGTGTGGACCTTCAGTCACAGACCTCCATAGATATTTGTCCAGTCCAATAAGATAATCCTTCATTCGACCAGCCCAATAATCATAGTAAGAAGTTACTAGAACAGGGGCCTTTGTTGCAGAACCGATGAGGTTTGCATAGTTAAGCATATTGGCATAAGTTGCTGTGGAATCAGTCATCTTGATGTATTTCAACTGGATCTTTTCAGTAAAAACAGATAGTAGAGATTTGCAACAGTTACGGAAGGCTAGATCTGAGAATCGATTCAGATCTAGAGCTGAAGCAAACGAATTCGAACTCTATCAACAGGTTTTTGAGCTGACTCGCTCTGATACCACTTGTTAGGTGTTGAAATAAGAGAATAGATGAACAAAGATTGATGTTGAATCAATAACACAATCAATCACACAATAATAATGCAACAAAGTTGAATGAACAAGGTGATATGAATAACAAGTGCCAAATGTTTGATTAGAACTTTGGTTTTACAATTGGGTTTTCTATTTTATAGACATACAATTCTCGTAATCTAATCTTGTAGTCTCACTATTGACACGGCATGGTATCACTGATATTTATACTGAATCAGTGATACCAATAGTACAACTTTTACAGAGAATATCCTATCAGTGTACTAGCCAATAGGATAGTAGATTCATGCAACACGTATTGTACTATACGCGTGCACACAAAAGACAGATGACAGGCTGTGAAGTCTTCGGATCCTCTATGCATAGCACTTCGGAGTCTTTAGACTTCGGTGTCTTCTCTTGTTTATTCACTTCGGGGTTTTCTTAATCAACGAACTTCATGAGTGGGACTACGGATACGTCAGCACTTCATCACAAATGTTCTCAACATTGCAATTCCTATATGGAAATTTTAATGACCGCGCCGCGGTTTGTTCATATGCGCGACGCAGGATCGTAAACCAACCCGATGCGCAGGGGTTGATTTGGTGACATGCGCGCCGCGGTTTGTGAATTTGCGCGACGCGGGAATCGATCGGTCAGTTTTCTTCGATATTAAGGTAAACCGCGACACTATTCACACACACCACGCCTCGGAGCTCTGATCAACAAAAATTTCTCGTGTTTTTTCTTGCTCATTTCATTCCTACTACTACGGTATGTCATTCTAACTAGCTTTTACTTGTTAAAACTAGTGATTAGGTGGTTAATTTGGTTGATTTCTCCAAAAACTTCAAAACTTCGAAATCGTCAATGCTGACTCATAGGGTGTTTGTTTTGCCAAATAGAGACCCTAGGTGAGTTAGTCGGCACTTAGGCTACCTTGTGGTGTATTTGGATTGAGTTTAAACAGGTTAAAACTCAATTTGGGTTTGGATTTTGGAAACAGTCGCTCGGCGCGACGCGCCTGGTTCTTGGGCCGCGTCGCGGTACGGTAGGGAAGAAAAAGGACTAAAATTGCAAATTTTTTTCTTTTGTGCAGATATCATTCAGATTAGACCACCAGTTCCTCCAGTTCCCCGCTGAGCTGGATAGCTCAGCCGAGTATATTTCACGGAGAGACGCCCTCATCAGTCGCCGGGTTCTCGAGGCGACAGTCATCGATCGAGACATTCTACGAGACGCGGGGCTCTGGGGAGAGATAGAGCCATTTTTGCACCGCACATGGGGCAATGGAGAGGCCAGGTTCACTTGCCGGGGCTGGGATAGGCTCATGGCCACCGAGGAGGACATTGTCTACACCGAGCTCCTTCTGGAGTTCCTTTCCACTGTCCAGTACGCACCGAGGTCGACAGACCCGCGTTCCAGACTAATACGATTCAGACTGGGAGGTGTGCAGAGGGAGTGCAACCTTCGGGAGTTTGGGAGGCGCACCGGTATATATACGGAGGCGGATCTGCAGCACCGCCACTACGCACAGTTCATGGAGGCATGTATTCAGGGGCAGCCTGAGAGGGCTGCCAATACGGAGGTTTGGGCACCATTGTCCAACATTTTCTATGAGGCGGAGACCTCCAGGGAGAGCCATCTCCGTGATCCACTCCACCGTCTCATGCACCGTATCGTCTCCACCACCATCATGCAGCGGGAGGGGGGCGAGAAGGTGTCTGGTGAGGACATGACATTTCTCTGGGTCCTTCTCGACCCCTCTAGGTTCCTTCACCTCCCATTCGCCCTAGCCGTTGCTTTGTCCACCCGTGCAACGGGTGCGTCCTCCAGCAGTCCATTGGCCCGTGGGTACTTCATCACCCGCTTGGCCCGTTCATACCGGATCCTCACCGCCCGCACTCTTGCTTCTTTGACCACTTTACCTCCATCTCGCACTTCGGCACGAGCATTGGAGAATATGGGGCTGATTGAGCAGCAGCGCAGGGGACAGTTTGTGAGGGTGGTGACCGAGGCATCCCAGGACCCCCAGCCAGCATACGCCCAGCCTGGCAGGAGACGCAGGAGGCAGCCAGCACCGGCAGAGCCAGCACCACAGCCACAGCAGCAGCAGGATCCATCGGCTATCTACCGACTGGCGACCAGGGTCGCCAGGATGGAGGACCAGTTAGAGTGGATCGGGGAGGTGCTTTTACAGATCGCATAGGCACAGGGCCAGCACACCCGACCATTCCCAGCCAAAGCCCATGACCATGAGGCTGGACCTTCCAGGCCACCAGGTGGCGATTGATGTATTTTTCTTTTTCATTTTTTGGGATATATGTACTGTATCTATGACACACTTTTATCTTTTGCTTGTTTATATTTTCTTGTTATGTTTGCATTTAATGTTCTGTTGAGTCATGCATGTTATACCAAATGGGAAGCAGTTGTCTCAGATAAGTGTGGGGTCACCATGCCCCCTCCACTTGTTTTGACCACGTGTTCGCTGTTGCGCTACAACTCCAGAATGCAAAATCAAGGACCTTTTTGTTCAAATTTGTACTTGTGATACCGAGTACCAACCAAGCAATCTACCGTCCAAAGGGGTAACTCTTTCTCCCTTGTTCTAAATAATTTTGTACAACGGGGACGTTGTACGGGTTTAAGTGTGGGGTGTGGACTGTCGAAAGAGTAGTTTTTTGAAATTTTTGCGAGAAAATACCAATTTTCAAATTTTTAGCAACTTTTTCAAAAAATTTTAATAAATTGTAAGTTTGAAACGAATGTTTGTGATTGTTTATAGCACTAGTATTTTTCAAGAGATACTATGTAGTTGTTACCATGCTATTAGTTTAGTCAAACAAGTTGAGTTTTAGGAGTTAGACGATTAGAGTGTTTTACGATTGGAATTTAGGAAGGAAATGTCAATCTGTGGCCTTTGTTGTTCAAGCCGGTAGGTCCGAAAAGGGTGGCCTCGAAGAGGCATTTATGCACCTTACCACCTAAGATCGTCTGGTTTGGGATGGTATTTTCGAAAGCTCGTTACACGGACAGCATCGAAAGTCATGGACAATTCCTTAATGGCCTTTAGAATCTGAATGAGTAAGTACACTTCATTGTGGACAGAAAATTTGTAATCAAGGGTTCTCTAGAAAGCCATGAATTCCAAAGAACACTCTGATTAGGTTTTCATGAACTATTTCACTCTAACTCATAGGGCAATAAGCTTTGAAACTGAACACAGTCAAAAATTATTTGAGTCTTAGTTAGAATTTATTAAAAACTCTCTTGCTTGGGGACAAGCAAGGCACAAGTGTGGGGTGTTTGACAACGCCTAGTGATATTACATATTTTAGTCGTTTTTTAGCCCTATTCTTAGTGAAATTATATCATATATATCGTGGTATTCTCACTTTTCGTGCCAGTACTTGTTTGGAAGAAAATAATGAAAACAGGGACCAAAAGCGTGCAAATTGGAGGAAGTTTGAAGAAGAAGGAAAAATCAGGAAAATACGTACGCGCGCCGTGGAAATCAAGAAGGCGTGACGCGGATCTAAGGCGGTGGAACAAATTCAAATGCCGATAAAACGGGAAAAGATTAGTACGCGCGCCGTGGAAACCATAAATGCGCGGCGCGGATGCGGGAATTTTGCAACCATAAATAGAGGCTTTTTCAGCCGAAAACCCGAGCAAAACCCTGGTGAAAAATCGACCTCAAGGCTCTTTGACTCCGAGATTAAGTTTCTGCAACTTCATATTTGGTATTTCTATGTTTTAGAATTTATTTGCATTTAGCTAGATAGCTAGAATTCAGTAGCTAGTATCTTTGGGAGTGACAACCACTGATATTAGGCTTTAGTTTATGTTTTTGAATCATTTGGTTACTGTTTGTACTCGTGGATCTGAGTTTGGTTTATGATAATTATTTGGTTACAAGTAATTGTGGTTTTTCGGTATTTTATGCTTGATATTGGATTGTGCTTGTTGTTTGGTGTTTGGATGTTTGTATGACCTTGTTTGGACTGAATTCCTTTGCTGATTTCAGTAGCCAACTAGGGTTAGCTTTGTGGGTTGAACTTTAGCCAGTGACTATTCAGTTGGACCTTAGTTATTGGTTTAGTTTATGCCTTGGTTTATGTTTGATTGTTTGCCTTTGTTTGCTTCTGAATTAGAGATGTACTTCTGATTTCAGTAAGTGACTAGGTTTGTTTAGAGTTTAGTTTAAGTTTATGTTTGGTTGGAATTGTGTCAGTTTATGTTTTCTGGGATTAGTAGTCAAAAGCTTAGGAACTAAGTCCTCTGAGTATAGCGTGACACTATAGTTGGTAATCTGTCACCTGACTTGACCACGTAACTCCTGCGGATCGACCCTGACTTCCACTGTGCTAAGTGAGTGTGTTATGTATTTCTTATTTTTTACCGCATGACGACCGCTGCGATGTCAGTTTTCTCAAAAAACCCTAGCATATTTCGAGATTTTGAGGGGTGAGGCTAGGGTTTCTAAAACCCTAGCCACAATTTCGATCCCTTGAGACCAAGGGTTTAATTCCATTAAATCCTTTTAACAGTTCAACTATTATAACAGTTCAACAGAAAACAGATCTAACTCTGATACCACTGTTGGGTTTTAAGCAAACTATGAACAAAAACACTTAAGTCACATGCACCCTAAAGGATCTATGTTTTCATCTATTGAACCTATAACTATGAACAAAATAAGAATCAAATAAATTTCACAAGAAAACTAACCTTTTGATCCTTAGATCTCTTGGAAGCAAGCACCACAAGTGTCGCGCCTCTAATGGCTCACACCCAAGACCTTGGCAAGCAAGAGAGAAGAAGGGTAGAGACCCTTAGAATGGCGTGGAATATGGGGTGGGGAGGGACCTCTATTTATAGTCTCAAGGTGATAAGCAATAAGGAGTATAACTACCTCATTTAAGATCCTGATATGATAAGGCTTTTATCAGATAAAAGGATCTGCTTATCACTGCCATAAAAACCCTTATGGGTTTCGAAATCCACAAGGCCTTAGGCCTTAATTTCGTCCAAACCCATATAGGCAACCCTAATTTTCTATTGCTCAACTATTGAACAATTACAATTCAGCCCCTGCACTTTTAATTAATCTAATTAATCCCAAAATTAATTCCAATTAATTTCTGATCAATTATTAATTAAATATTATGATTTCTAATTAATATATTATTCTCATAATATATTAATAAATCATTTATTCTTCTTTTCTGATTAATATATTATTTCCATAATATATCAATCTTTCTCTCTATATGCAATCTTGTCCTCTGCCAGGTAATGAGGGCAACTCAAAAGGATTGTGCTGCCATCAATTCAAACACATGTATCAGTTATAGTTATGGCTTAGACACCTTAATCCAACAATAATAACTATCACTACTATATCAATACGGCTAATAAACTTTTCAATTTCGTTATATCAGCAACTGCTCAACATTTACTAATCAATTATATAATCAATCCAACTATAACAATTATGGTTAATGGAATCATCCGATCAATGGTTACAACCACATACAACATCATATATATATATATATATATATATATATATATATATATATATATATATATATATATATATATATATATATATATATATATATATATATATATATATATATATATATATATATATCGATCAGGCGAGGACTATAATTTCGGTGAGGACCACGAGGACAAATCTGGACCTCTAATCTGGAAAGATGAGTGGCTACGATTCAATGTGAAAATATTGATACATCATAAAAGTTTGGGGGTTATTTAACTAGAAATCGAAACTACTGGGTGATTAACACAAATAAAGAAGGATAATATGGCAATCTAAACGAGGCCCACACCCCCTTTTACGACACTTGTCGCAATCTCATTAAGTGGGTTTTTTTATTTCCCCCTACGTTATTTTTGGGCCATAACTTTTTTGTTCTTTGTAAAAAAAATCTGAAAAAACCAAAGTTATAAACATTAACCAGTCATAACTTGGTGAGCTTATGTGAGATTTTCCTAATGATGAAGTCAAAGTCCACTAAAGGTTGAACATCACCATTGACTCAATTGAAGGTTCTCATATTATGATTGGGTCTTTTAATCAATAATTCACATATAATCCACATCAATAACCTAATTTGTTGCTTAGTATTGAATTCAACAAGGTCTAGGTATGCTTTCTGGAAGCTAGGGTTTCAAAACTTCTATTACAGCTTCATGAACTCAAATTCACTAAATGTATGAACTCACATCACTATATTAATGTTCTAAACACATAATATAACACTAGATCAAAAGTAATTAATGGTTTCGCTTATAGAATTCAAATTTGGAACTAATTCACAATAATTAGAACTAAATGACCATTAATTGGATGAAATTATTACCTAGAGAGCTCTTTCTTAGAGATTAAGCTTAGTGACACCACTAGTTCTATTTCATCTTCCAAATTCATCGAAAGCTCCAAAAATTTCCATTACTCTTCTCTAACTATCATATGTTCAAAATAAGGGAAAAAGGAGGAATGTTGGGCTTATTTTATAATATATGCCTAAATGACACTTATATCCCTAAACTTTTGAGTTTCACCCTTTGTGCGCAAACTTGCTTCTATTTCATCCACTAGTCTTAAAGTTGCTACATACAACTATAGAGTGTTAATTTATTAACATTATAGATCAAACCTAGTTAAGTCTAGGTAAAACTTGACTTTTTGAATTTGGAAAGTTTAGTCCCTTTAACTTAATTTTATTTATTACATCACAATTTAACCTTCTAACACCCTTGAAATTTAAAAATTCTCATTCATTTATTTATTTATTTGTTCATATATTTTATTATAATTATTTATATTTAATCAAAATCACAAAATAACTTCACTTAAAATGTTAAAAATCTAGCTCCAAAATGCAGATATTACATTATAACTATCCTCCACTGTTATATTTAACGACACCATTTATAACAACTCATTATATATATGGGCGAAAAAGACATATAGTTCTTCACATTTGACCTAATATATTTAGTTTCTCTATTACATTATAACTATCCTCCAAAGAACTCACTTTTGTAAAAAGAAAATTTATTTGATGAATTATACAAACCAATAAGAACATTTTTGTAGAATTTCATATAGAAAGTAACCATTTGCTATAACTTTTTGAAGTACAGATGTTAGATTTCGCCATACGAATATCAAATATCATAGTACCGATGTTAAATTTTGCAATATTGACACCAATCATGCATGGATTAAAAGATGTTGTAGGGCTTTTGTGTGGATTTTGTAGTGCCTGGTAATACTAATAAAACTGTCTCAAATCCTCATTCATTTTGCATGGGGGCTTTGCGAGGCCCCTACGAAATTGGTGGCTTGTGGGGTGCCCCATTTCTAAGAGGACCCTACAAAATTGGTGGCTTGTAGCGGAAATCCCTTAATTTTTGGCTAAGATTATGATAAAAGCCTATTTTTTCTTATTTTTCTACTTTTAGCTAAATGTAGAATTAAAAAATGTATGTAAAAATGAAATGTGTTTGCATAATAATAAGAGTAAATTAAAGTTTTGGTCGACTTGGTTGGCACTTGTTTATAGTTTTAGTCCAGGTTTTGGAAATGTATTATAGCTAGTTCCACATGGTTTCGTTATATTTCATCAGAGGTCCTTACGTTGTCAAATTTAACTTTTTAACTGTTAGATTTTTAAATATGTTTATTTACCCTTAATCCAATTAAGTACAAATATAAATTACACATGCCAAATGAGTAAAAACTTTAAACTAAGAGTGCTAAATTGAACATATTAACCAAGAGCTCACATACTCAAACATTTTCTCTTATTCACACCCAAGCCCCCAACAAAATTTCTACCATCCATCACGACCACCTCTACTGTTATCCCTCAACGTTGTGTGATCCATACCATCTTTAACGACCAACCTCTCCACTTGTATTATGGCTACCACCATTTTTGTCAACCTTGTCCTTTGACTAACATCAAAACAATTTAAAAGAAATTCAAATATCTTCTTATTTCTCCAAGCAAATGGCAACGAGATTAGAGTGGAGAGAAATGGATATATAACGGAGGCCAACATATTCATCGATTTCTTTTACAATGAACGCGATTTCTACAAGATCTTTGATTTCGTAAAAATATTGTTTCGGTTTTTGATAATGTTCTTCATCCCTGGAACTATGAACTTGTCCAGCCCACTGTTGATGATATTAATCTTGTTGTGGGTTTCAATCATGGGGTTATGTTGGTCTTTCTCGTAGGTTTCAATCAAAGTTTAGTTATACATTTGCATTGTTTGAACTACTTTGTATAATTTTTTCCGAATATTTTTTTTTATTTTGTGTTAGTAAAATTGAAGTGTTATGTCAACTATTGCCGAAGGGTTTGTGTATTTTCTCATGTTAATAGGATATTGTGATCTTATAATTCCTACACATTTTTAGACATCGTAGGTGGGGTTTATGAAGAATTCATCATCTCCTAGATGTTTCAGTTCACTTTTCTTTGATCTATGAGACGGTTGTTGACTTTCCTTAAATCATCAATAAGGTTGTTCAATTAAGGGTTACTAAGAGGTTTTTTATCTGGAAGTAGAGGACTTGGTTAGGGGCTTTTAGAGTTTTTTAGAGAAAATTATCAACGGTAGGTGGGTGGTCGTGGTGGGGTTGGTGGTGCTTAATGGCGATCGGTGAAGGTGGTGATGGTGACGACGACGACGACGACTGTCGACGGTGATTGGTGATGATGGTGACATCACTGACGGAAGTGGTGGGTTTAATAATGGAATTAATGGTGGTTGGTGGTGATTAGGGGTTCTGGTCGCAAAAATGATGATGGTAGTTATGATTGGTGGTTGGTTCTCTATAGAAGGTTGGGGTGATGATGGATGATGTGGTGGTGGTGGTGATTGGTGCTTCTTATATTTAATAATTAAAATAAGAAAATGATTAAAAAATAAAAAAGACAAACATAAGGACAATTTTGACATTTAACATGTATTTAACGGAGCATATAAAAACATAACGGCCTCAAGGGCCATGTTATGTTTTGAAAATTAAGACTAAAACTACAAATAGACATAAACTCCAAGGACCAAAAGTGTAATCTATTCTAGTAATAATGACAACAAATAATTAATAAGCAATTATAATAAGAATAGTGAAAATATGAAATGACTAAACCAGCGCGTGCATGCCAACAAGTCCCCTCCTATCATCTGATCCATGTATTGTCACTGTCGTCCCCCCACCACCACCCTCCCCTTCAGCTTTTATATCTCCGATCCCCATTCCCACTACATTCCATCCTCTTTCTCTCTCTCCCATGTGCATCTGCTAGCTCAATTCACCATTACTCCCTTCTCCCCTCCGCCGGAGCTATGGTGATGAGATGAAGGAGCGTCAACGATGGCAGCCTGAAGAAGACGCCCTCCTCCGTGCTTACGTTAACCAGTACGGCCCTCGAGAATGGAATCTCATCTCTCAACGCATGTCCAAACCTTTAGATCGTGATCCCAAATCGTGTCTTGAACGTTGGAAGAATTATCTCAAACCCGGAATTAAAAAAGGATCGCTCACTCCACAGGAACAGGCGCTGGTGATTTCGCTTCAGGCGAAGTACGGCAACAAGTGGAAGAAGATCGCCTCTGAAGTTCCCGGCCGGACTGCTAAGCGTTTAGGAAAGTGGTGGGAGGTTTTCAAGGAGAAACAGATCAAACAACAGATTCAGAGTAATAAGAAGACGGGATCGTCGACTTCGAATCCACCTCCGCCGCCGCCGTCTGTGGCGGTTGTGTCCGGTTGCTGTGGGTCGCCGGAAAAAGCTATTCAAGGTACGTACGACCATATCCTGGAGACTTTCGCTGAGAAGTACGTGCAACCGTACATGAAACCAGCAGCGGTGGCCATGCCGAATCTGAACTCACCGATTCTGTCACTTGGGTCGGGTTCAAATCCTCCACCCGACCCGAATGTTACAGCACCAATGTTACCACCATGGATGAATAACAACAATACGACGTCGTGCTTAACGTCGTCTTCATCCTCAAAGTCAACAACACCATCTCCATCGGTCAGCCTGACCTTATCCCCCTCCGAACCGGTGGTCCTCGACCCCGTTCACTCCGACCACCCACTCCCGTCGCGGTTCTTCCCGGTTCAGCAAGTGGGTACATTGGTTCAGTACTGCAAAGAAGTTGAGGAAGCAAAACAAAACTGGGTTCAACACAAGAAGGAGGCGACATGGCGGTTGAGCCGGCTGGAACAGCAACTAGAAGCTGAAAAAAGCCGGAAGAGAAGAGAGAAGATGGAGGAGATAGAAGCGAAGATACGGTGTCTAAGGGAGGAGGAGACGGCGGCGTTAGGGCGGATGGAGAGTGAGTACAGAGAACAGTTGAGTGCGTTGCAGAGAGATGCAGAAGGGAAAGAAGTGAAGTTAATGGAATCATGGAGTAATAAGCAAATGAAGTTGAGTAAGCTCGTTGAACAGATTAATGGCGGATTAATCCAACATCAACATATGATTAGTGGAACTAATCATCATCATGGTTTAAGTTAAAATAAGATTGATTTTCCATTAGTTGGAGAGATTTGAGTGTTCATCAATGGAGTTTTTTTCTAGTGTGTTTTATGAAATGTAATGAAGGGATAATTATTAGCAAGTAATCTTTCATATTGCGTTTAATAATTTATTTTTAGATTCATGGTTTCTAGTATTTTTGTTTGAAGGATGATGTGGTTCTTTCATGAAAATGTCCTAATCAAACTTGGAACTTGAATCGACGATACATACATAACGGCAACGAATGGTCTTTTATATATTATGGATTTATGAAATGACTCAATTTAGTGATATACTATAGAAAAATAAATATAATTGATCAAACAATCCTCTTTTATGAAATCTTATTTAGTGGAACAAATGTTTATTTTAATATTTTTGAAAGATATATGAATACCATGTTATAGGTCAAATACTTGGTAAACGACAAATACGTTTTAACTATTTCTTAATATTAAAATTGAGAACAAATTTACTTCTAGTGTGACAGGTTTTTGACATGTTATTAGGTTTTTATGAATATTAAATATGTAATTAATATTTATGACCATAGACTTCATAAACTTGTTTGTTTTACGCGAGACATTTTTATCATGCGCTATTTTTAAAATATATAGTTTTTAGAGTAAATTACAATAATGGTCCTTGTGGTTTGGAGGAACTTTCAAAAAGAGTTCAAGTTTGGAAAACCACTATATGGGTCCTCGGGGTTTGGTTTAACTTTCAAAAAGAGTCCAAAGACCAGTAAAAAACTAGTTTACCATTTTTAATTTCTTTTTTATTTTTCTTTCAATATTTTACTATTAAATCAATTAAAAAATAAAAATAAAACAACTCCCCCACCCCTCTCTCTCTCTCTCTCTTCATTTTTCCTACCCTTCATCTCCGATCATTTTTTTTCCTACCCTAGATCCCAAGTACGCCTATTATCCAGATTAAATGGAGTGCTAATGACGATTGCTCTTCGTGAGTTTGGGATTCAAAAAAGAAGCAAACAGGTTAAGATCTAGAGAGATGATATCGCCAACGAAAAGCGGGGACAGATACCTGAGTTAAAAATGCAATTGCCATTGATATCCTTTTTGCATATCGTTGACAGCGAAATTACAAAAGCAACGAAGAGGAGGAAAAAAATGCAATCGCCATTGATGGACACTCAACAACCTTCTGGAGAAGTTCAAGTACATCGTTGCTAGGATTTCTTCCAAATTCGTCTCTTAAGTTAATCACTCTTCGGTAGCCATATTCGCATGTTTCGTGCGGCAGCTTAAACCCTAACAATCGCCGGATAAGCAGAGTGAAGGCATGGAAAGGGAAGGGGAAGGATAAGGTTTGGAGTGTCGATAACGATGCGGCGAATGAAAGCCGAGGAGGAGAGAGGCGGAAGAAAGGATATAGGAGGAGGACAAAAGTAAGGAATTCGTCAACGAAGAGACGCAGAGCGAGTGAGAGTGATGAAGGAGTAATGGTTTCGGGTTCGATATTAATAGAGATGGAGAACGTTTTACAAACTCAGGTATGACCGTCTCGATCTCGTTCCTTTATTCCATCTGGTACTGAATTTCGTGTTTAAACTTCTCTCTACTGAAGATTCTGGTTTCAATTTGAAGTTGTGTTAGAAGATTATCAAACAAAAAATAAAATCAACCTAGAACACCGAAATCAACGGAATTGAATCTAATGCAGCGCCGGTAGTTCATTAGGCGAAGGTAGACACGGTGGTTGCTGTTGGGCCGGCTTTGGAAATCAGATCTGATATGCGACCAGCAGCGGCGGCGGCAGAAACAACATCGGCATCGTGAACAGCAGTAGCGGAGCCGGCGGACATACGTGCGAAAACGCGAGATTTGACGACTGGTGTTAATCATTTGCCCATTTCTGTTGAAGATTGCTTGCACGATGGAATGATAGTCGATTCAACAATCGACGACACTGATGGAAGCAAACTGAAGGAAGTAGAAGTAGCTGTCAATACTATTATTTCTCTAGGTCCTGGATTTCATTAATTGCATATGGGATGGCTGAAGAAGTCGGAAAAAGAAACATCCTGCCGGACTAGGTGAAGCGAGAATAAGAGTGAGAGAGAGAGAGAGAGACAGACAGACAGACAGACAGAGAGAGGGGGTGTGGGGAGGGGGTGGGGTTGTTTTATTTTTATTTTTTTAATTGATTTAATAAATAAAATATTGAAAGAAAAATAAAAAGAAATTAAAAATGGTAAACTAGTTTTTTTACTGGTCTTTGGACTCTTTTTGAAAGTTAAACCAAACCCTAAGGACCCATATAATGGTTTTCTAAAACTTGGACTGCTTTTGAAAGTTCCTCCAAACCACAGGAACTATTATGTGTAATTTACTCTAGTTTTTATATGGGTCATCTTAAAAAAACCCCTTCATTATTAACATATGATGTCTTATCAATTTGGGTTTCTTATTTTATATATATATATATATATATATATATATATATATATATATATATATATATATATATATATATATATATATATATATATATATATATATATATATATATATATATATATATATATATATATATATATATATATATATATATATTTTAATTATGATATTTTTTAATTATTTTGTTTTTTTTGTAATTTTATAACTATTATTAATTGTTTTTATTTAATATAAATACTTATTTTGGTATTTATAATTTAAATATTATTCTAAATTTTTGACGTTTAGTTCGAATACGTTTTCTAATGTGTTTTTTTTAACGTTTTGTTCGTTGGTATCATTTAACGTTGTTTCGTTTAACGTTTTCTTTGGAAAAAATTTTGACGTTTTGTTTCACGTTCCTTGGTATCATTTAACGTTGGTTCGTTTAACGTTTCGTTTTCTAATGTGTTTTTTTTTCTAATTTTTGACGTTTTGTTTGGAAACATTTTTTAACGTTTTGTTCGTTTCTAATTTTTGACGTTTTGTTTGAATATATTTTCTAATTTTTATAATTTTTGATGTATTAATTTTCTAAATTTTTAATTTACATCAAAAATTATAAAAATTAGAAAATATATTCAAACAAAACGTCAAAAATTAGAAACGAAGAAAACATATAAACGAACAAACCATATAAAAATGTTTCCAAACAAAACATCAAAAATTAGAAAATGCAAACTCATAAGTCTAATTAACATTATTTAATAACTTTCCACCGATATAAACGAACAAAACATATAACAATGTATTCAAACAAAAACGTCAAAAATTAGGAAAAAAAAAATACTAAATTATAACGTTAAATGATACCAACAAACAAAACATTAAAAAAACACATGAGAAAACGTATTAGAAATAAACATCAAAAATTTAGAATAATATTTAAATTATAAATACCAAAATAAGTATTTATATTAAATAAAAACAATTAATAATAGTTATAAAATTACAAAAAAAACAAAATAATTAAAAAAGTATCATAACTAATATATATATATATATATATATATATATATATATATATATATATATATATATATATATATATATATATATATATATATATATATATATATATATATATATATATATATATATATATATATATATATATATATATTAAAAAAGTATCATAACTAATATATATATATATATATATATATATATATATATATATATATATATATATATATATATATATATATATATATATATATATATATATATATATATATATATATATATATATATATATATATATATATATATATATATTAAAAGAAACCCAAATTGATGTGACATCATAAGTTAATGATGAAGGGGTTTTTTTACCAATACCCTATATGACCGACATCTACAACACAATAAACATGATGTTTTAATTCGAACTAAGAGCATCCACAATGGTGGAGCTTTTTATAAGAGTTTTTTCAAAAAAAAAATTGACATGTCATTGCCACATAATTATATTAAAAAGCTTATAAATCTTCCACTATAGTAAAAGCTTTTTCATTAAGCTTTTTCATAAATCTTGATACATTTAATTATTTTGTATAAATACAAATATCAATAAAATAATAATAAATATTAAAAAGCTTGAGTGGTAGAGCTTTTTAATGGCAAAGTTATATGAAAAAGCTTTGTAAACAAAAAGCTTCCACTATGGTTGTTAAAGCTTTTTTAATTGAAAAAGCTCTAAAAAAAGTTTTGAAAAAGCACCATAGTGGATGCTCTAACTTCTTGTATTCGTGTATATTAACGAATGACTTGTTGTCAAGTGTTTTTTTGTTAAGGATAAGGGTATGTGTTAAAAATACTATGATCCGACAATTAATAAATTAATGACATATTTTAAAGCCTATCCTACAAAAATACTATTTTTAGGTAATGAATATTACAAAACAATCATAATTCTTAGAGAAAATAAATACAATAGTCTAACTTTATAAAATTTTATCTTAAAAATTGTCAAAAATTAAGAATTTTTCAAAAATAGCCGTATAGATAGCTAATATCATATGCAATTTGACATATGTTGGATCACGGGTGTTTGGGATTGATTATTTAATGCAATAAGTACTTTTTGATAAAAGTGTTTATTAATTTATGTATTGGTAAAAATGAGTTTAAAAAAAAATGTTTGTATCAGCTTATTTGATGATAAAGACTATAAGTTGATAAGTCATTTAAAAAAACTTTGTATTAGCAAATATTTATAAAATTATCAAAAAAATGAGGAAAAGAGAGGAACGAAGGAAAAAATAGTGGGAGTTCATTAAGGGTATTATAGTCATTTTATTTCAAAAAATCATAAGCTCTTCAAAAAGTCATTAAGTTGTGACTTAAAAAAACTCATTTTTGAGACTTTTAAACGCATTCAAAAGCACTTAGTCAAACACTTTTTTTTACTTATTAGCTTTTTGAAAAGCCAATAAGTCAATAAGTCATTTTAACACTAACTCCCAAACACCTTCTAGACAACTTCAATTGCTTTGTGGAACGAAGTAGCATGTATGTTAGAGAGGGAGAAAGATCGTTTATGGATTGTTTGTGGAGATCTTAATGATGTGAGGACTGCTGAGAGAAAATGGTCAAAATATTGTGTTGTTGGGGCCTTGAATTTTAACTCTTCCATTAACAATGTTAGGCTTATCGATATAAAAATGGGGAGGGAAGGAAATACACATTGATGAGCAAGGATGGGGCAAAGTTTAGCAAATTGGACAAATTTTTAGTTTCCGAAAGCTTCATTGTCGAGTGCCCAACACCATGGTACATCTTTGCCTAGACTGTACTCAGACCATACACACATCCTTTTTTATACAAATTATAGGGACTATGGCCTGTGCCCCTTTCGATTCTTTAATTCGTGGATGAATGATGACGGGTTTGATGAGGCTGTGAATTGTAGCAGGGATAAAGTGTTGGATTAGGTGTCTAAGCCATGACTTTATATTTATATTTATCTTGTTAATTGAAGCAAAGTTCATTTGGGTTGCCCTCATAGCTGGAGGTTAGGATAGAGTTCAGTAGAGTAAAAGGTTGATTTATTAATTGCTTAATAAATCAATAGAATTAATTAAATGGTTTATTAATATATTTAAGTGTTAATATATTAATTAGAAACTATAATAATTAATTAAGATTTAATCTAGAATTAATTGGATTTAATTTAGTGATTAAATTAATTAATTAAAAGTGCAGGGATTGGTTTTGTAATTATTCAATAGTTGAATAAAAGGCTAGCCAGTGGAAGCCTCAAGTTGGGCGAAATTATGGAGGCCATCTCCATAATTTCGAAACCCTAGTTAGGGTTTTTAGAGGCTTGCCCAAATGGATAACAGGCTTGTCCATTAAGGGGCTTCTCTAGGGTTTCTGCTATAGCCTCTTGGAGGCTATATAAGGAACCCTCTGGAGGCTCAATACCTGCGCCATTTTCCACCAAGAAAACTCTGCTGGACTGTCTTCTCCATTGCTTGGGTGTGACACCATTTGAGGCATGACACTTGTGCTGCTAGCTTCAAGGATCATAAGATCAAAAGGTTGGTTATTCTTCATTTGATCTTTAGAAATAATTGTTGGCTTTAGGATTTTAGTTTATTATCTTCATAGAAGAAAACATAGATCTTTCTAGGGTTGCATGTGAACCATAAGAAATTATTTGTTCATTGTTTGCTAGAAAACCCTTCAGTGGTATCAGAGCGAGGTTTGTTTTCTTATGAATTGATATAAACTGCTTGAATAATTATTGCCTCGAGTGTTTTTGCGAAAAAATCTCTTGGAATAGCCTAAATTTCGTGGCCTAGGCTAGGGTTTCCTAACCCTAGCCGCCACCCCCCTTGGATCCCCTTGATTTGCTTGCCTTTTATAAGTAGGTTGTTATTTATGGTAATTATTGGTTAATTAAATAACTGGAACCCCTTATCTTTGCATGCTGATTTCGTGATCTAGGGATAAGGGTTAGGAAATTAATTTGATTAATTTTAGTAATTCCCTCCCTTGATTTAATTAGTTTAATTAAATTGTTTAATTAAAAGACCAATTAAATCACTTAAAGATTTAAAAACAATCTATGAACTATTGTAAAAATATTTATTTAATTAAAAACAATCTATGAACTATTGAATTTACTATTAGTAAAATTCAAATTAAAGATTTAATTAAAATTTT
The DNA here is from genome assembly GCA_023525715.1 of Cichorium intybus. Classification (NCBI taxonomy): domain Eukaryota; kingdom Viridiplantae; phylum Streptophyta; class Magnoliopsida; order Asterales; family Asteraceae; genus Cichorium; species Cichorium intybus. Next base: position 126,482,043 of record CM042011.1, on the reverse strand, counting down.
CGAAAAATATATATAAATTCACGAAAATTCTTAGAAAATTAAATCTAAAATATTTTAATAAGATTAAAATATATCTTATATATTTATGATTAAAAGTTAATACTTATATATAAGATTAAATGGTTAGTCTTACCGCTAGTAGGCCTCATTCACAAAACTGTCCTATAAAGAGGGTATAAGGCGACTGCCTATAAAATGGCAGTCTAATGGGTATCTACTCTTACCCACCGCTCTCCTGGCCAGTCGAGTGTCGTTAGCCGAACAGGTTTGATAGAACCGCTAAGCCTCTTAAAAGTATAATGCTATAATTGAAAGTACTAGAACTTTGAACAAAACCCAATCTAGTTACTTTAGGTTAAAAAATGTGAATTGGTGCTAATCCATGGAATTGCACATTGCATTTTGTAGAACGTTGGTGGAGCGTGTGTGGTTTACCGACACGCCAACTGGGGTCCGCAAAGAGTTGCAATGGGTTTCTTGATTTTGTCATTATTAACGGAGCGTGTGTGGTTAACCTGTAACACCAAGATACTCCTTATATGTAAATACAATTAAAAAGGTGTAATTTGGTCATTTTACCATAGAAGGGTAATTTGGTCTTTTGGACAGAAAAGGATTTGATTTGTAATAATATTTTGAGTTTTGGACTTAAAATGTTATAAAAACTGGTTTTTGTCATAAAAATATGTTAGTTGTGGCAAAAGTTCAAGAAATAGAATTCCAGGGACTAAAATGCAAATTCTGGAAATATAAAGCTAGAACACTCTCCCACATGTGCAGAAATGTTTAGAAGCTACGGGAGAGAGTTCTTGAGCGATCGTTGCAAGTCCTGGAGATTTCTTGAAGGTTTGAAGCTTGTAATTCGATTATTGGCTTTGGATTGAAGAATTGGAAGTATTGAAGGTTAGTATTTCAAGCTCTAACCTAGTTTGTTCTTGATCAACTTTTATAGAAACTGAAATTTGTAATTTCAGTCATGAATTATATGTTTATGTGGCTTAATACTTCCAGTAAGTCATGCTAAAAGAACTTAATTCAAGAATATGGAAGTAGGTTGCTATTGTTGAAGAATTGAGATTTTGATCAAGTACCCTAGATTGTGAGTTCTTGTGATAAACTTGATTCTAATGGCTTAAAATGAGTTCTAGATGCTATATTGATGAGAATAAATCAGTAGAAGTGATTATAACTTGATAATTTCGGTTTTGGACCAAAATTGTGAAAAACAGGAATGATTGGAAATGGATTTGAATTACCGTTTCCATGGTTTAAAACTTGATGTAAATGAAAGGTTTTGGTCCTAAAACAATCCCTAATGGTTAAGTCGAGTAATAAGTGCTTAACAAGAGAAAAATGGGATTTTATAGCACAAAATCGGACATTCTGGTCTGGAATCGCAGGGATCGCGACCCGACCAAGGGGTGGATCGCGACCCGATCCCGCGGCAGAAAAGAACATTTCCTCTGTTGAAAATTTGAGCATTTTCCAAGTTTGATTTTGATGCTAGGCTTATCCGATTGACCTGAAATTTTAAACATAGGTCTAATATGTTGTGAAACTTCATGGAAAATTATCGGAATACGTATACGACCTCCCGAAAGTACTGTAGTAGAATACGCGTATTTTGGGAAGTGTATTAAATTTTTATAACGATGGTTATTGATTGGAAATGCTTGGAAATGGTCCCCAATTATATTGTATAGGACTCTTGTGTAGTAGAGTCAACTGAAATGGTTATTAACCTATTATCATTTGGTATATAAATGAATATATAGGTATGGGATAAATGGTTGTGGTGCACGCAAAAGCAAGAAACAACCGGAATCAAATGCAGCTAGCATCCAGGTGAGTAATCTCACTGATATCATATATGATATATGATGATTGAATTGTTACAGATTTGAAACTGTTTTGGGGGACAAAATTGACAGTTGACAGATGCCAATGATACGACAATACCAGATAAGCCATGAGTCTGAGAAAGACAAGAACGAAGCTGTGAGTCAATAAATAAATAAACAATGCGACAATACCAGATAAGCCGTGAGTCTACGATAGACAAGAACGGAGCTGTGAGTCAATAACAGAAATAATATGACAATATCAGATAAGCCGTGAGTCTATGATAGACAAGAACGGAGCTGTGAGTCAAATCTTGAAAAGGCAATACCGGATAATCCGTGAGTCATCGAGATGGCAAGAACGGGGCCGTGAGTCTAGGCAAAAGCGGGACAAACTCGTGAGCCATAATTGATTTTGGATATTTGACTTTAAGTCCAAATGGTGCAGTCCTTTGACTATGATACCGGGTTATTGAGCCCAGCTGGTGCAGCTTTTGGGCTATGACTTGTATATTGAAAATGACATGATGCGGCTTATATAGCCATGACATAGGATGCAGTCCATTGTGACAAAGAAATATGGGACAGAAACGGTCAGACATGATTATATATGCAAATAACTGACGTGGCTTGATAATTACAGGTTATTGTGATTCAGCCTGTAAGGCTACAGATTAGGATGTGAAATCCTAGGAGATATGTGGTCAGCCAGTAAGGCTAGATGTTTGGATTCGATATCCAGACAGATATATGATTGTATTTTTATACATGTTATTTGCAGATACGATTACTCACTGAGCTTTATAGCTCACGTTATTGTTAAATGTCCCTGCAGGTTAGCATGATCCTGATAAGGGAATAGATAGAGTCCGTGACTCGAGAAGTGGGACTCTTAGATGCTGTCAGTAGCAGCCCGGCTTCAAAGGAGACTACGGTATTTTATACTCTCCTTGATACACTTGTACCCGTTTTTAATAAAATATACCCCTTTCGTTATGATTTTATGTATTGAAACCGTTGTTAAAAATGAAAAAATTTCAGGGGTGTTTTTGTTTTAAAAGCCGGGTGTTACAAGTTGGTATCAGAGCCGTGGTTTAAGTGAACTAGGTGTCTATAGAGTAGATTCCTGGACTTAAACCTTGAGATAGTAGACATGATGTATAGTTAGGTGTATATAAGTTGTTATTGTACATATATAACCTAACTGGTGCTGACTTCTAACGTATAAGAAGTATGAGCAGCGAATCTTATTTGGAGGAATTTAGGGCGTGCAACTTTAAGAAGTGAACCAGCCCTTTCTCAAGGCTCCATTGAACGAGGGGCAAAGACACAAGTAGCAGAAAATCCACATGACAAGCATAGTAGCTGCTGTGGTCAGAAAAAGAAATTGGGTGCTCACCCTGACTGATATTCAAGGTGAAAGAAAAGTAGCTGAGACTACAAGAAAAGCAGAAAAAGATTAGTGGACGCTTTAGAAGAAGTTACCAAAAACTGGGTCCAACCTTAAAGGGAAGGGACCAAAACAGAGCAACTATGTATTGTGAGAAGTGCAGGAAAAGCACTAAGAAATTAGTAGAGTTGAGACTCTACCGTTGAAATGCTGAAATTGCAGGAAAAGGGAGCATATTGCTCGAGTTTGTTGTATGGAACAGAAGTGTTTCCAGCGTGGAATTATATATCACTTTCTTATGAAATACTCACATGCTAAATGTGGAGTGACGGGTGATGAACCCAGGAAAGAACGGGGAGGAAAGAAAGAAGAAACGAATGGTCGAAAAGGACCTGTGATACCATGAGCATTCCAGCAGACTGTGGAAAAAGCTCGTGAGTAGACTGATATGGTCTCAAATATAATTGTTTTGAATATACTCCCCGTATTCGTTATATTTGATCCATGGAGCTATGCTTTGGATCGGTGACTTTGATATTTTGTCTGAATATTTCATCAACGATTATGGATGAAATTTTGGAATTGGCTATAGCAGATAGCAAAGATGTTCAAGATATTGAACACCTGGAAGGTAGTCTGCCTAGGATTTACGGGACCATTTTTCCCTATAAATCTGGAGCCGATGCCTACCAATGAATTTGAAGAAATAGTGCATATGAATTGGTTAGCAATGAATGATGCTAACATAAATTGTAGAAAAATGAAGATTATGGTTCAAAAATCAGAAATGAAGTGGAGGAAATCCACGGTAAATGACCGTTGTTAAGAATACCGGTTATTTTCCTTTGATTAAACTCGGAAAAGAGTTAGTAAAGGAAGGATGTTTTAGTTGGCAACTATAGTAGTGGCCAAGCTAAATAAAGCGGTGATAGTAGTATATTACTTTAAATAAATTCTCGGATGTTTCTTTTGAAAAGAACTTCCAGGATTTCTGCCAGATTGGCGAGAAGAGTTTATGATTAAACTGGTCTTGGGAGCCGTTCCTGTTATTTAGGCTCTATATTGATTAGCATCTGCAGAGATGGCAGAGTGGTAAAATAATTAGAAGAAATTGTTTTTGAATCGGGGTCTCATATGGCTGAATGTGTCATGGTGAGGAGCCCTATCTTGCTTGAAAAGAAGAAAGACAAGTTGATGTGTATGTGCACCGACTACTGAGAATCTGATATTCTCGAAACCAGACTGAATATGGGGTACATTTGTACCAGATATTGGAGTTACTTCACTGAGTTAAGTGATATGTAAAATTCTCCAAGTATGAAATTTGGCTAAAAGAAGTTTCATATTCTTTGGGCATGTTATTGATGCCGAAAATGTTAAACTGGATCCAGTAGAAATGATGCTGTGATAAAACAGAAACCGCCTTGGAATTTGACTGAAATTAGTAGTTCCCTTGGATTGGCGGGTTACTATGGGAGAGTTATAGAAAACTGCTCCTTGACTATTGTTCTATTGACTAAAGTTGACCAATAAAAGTGAAAAGTCCGAGTGGTAGAAAGACCACATGTAACTTTTTAAAGGTTGAAACAAACCTTATATGAAGCTCCGGTGTTAGCATTGTCGCTAAGCGGAGAAGATAAATTTTTTTATAGAAATGCATCCAAAGTTGATTTTGGATACATAATATTGCAGTAGCAATTATGATTTTGGCATTTAAGCTTTGGAGACACTACTGAAGTGGTGTAAAGTTTACTGTTTATACGGATCATGAAAGTTTGAAGTACTTAATTGATCAAAAGAAGCTAAATATGAGATAGCAAAGACAGATGGGTTACTAAAAGATTTCAGTTATGAAATCTTGTGCCATCTCGGAAAGACGAATGTGGCTATAGATGCCTTGAATTGAAAAGAGTATCTTTTGAAAGATACAACCACATGTGTGAGTGTGGCGAATTGATTACCTGATTTGATTCGGGTAGCACAAAAAGAAGTGTGCAAGTCTGAAAACATGAAAAGTGAATGAATGACTAGCTATTGAAAGAAGCTAACTAGAAACTCACGACGATTGAAAACCCTTGGGGTTGTGTATGTGAGTTCCAAAGCAAAGTGAGATAGGAAACTTGTCCTTAAAAGATGTATATTGGGGTAGATATGCAAAATGCTCGGGGCAGTACCACACTGTGTAAGATGATATAACCTATGTATTGGTGGCCGGAACTAAAGAAAGACATTGAAAGACATGTGAAAAGTGTTTGACTTGTGTGTAACTACAGTCAAATCATTAGAAACATATGGAAAATTTAACCGTTGTGGGTCCCAAAGAAGAAATGGGACGAAAATATCATAGACTTTGTAGTAAAGTCTTTGCAAGTACCGCATGGGTATGACACCATATGGGTAATTGCAGGTTGATTGATGAAATCAGTGTAGATTTATACTGACTAAGGAAGAAATTAAGATCGAAAAGTAGCGAAAAGCTATATAGATAAAGTAATTTGTCGACATGAGTTATCGGCACGGATTGTATCAGGCCGAGATAATAGAATTATTCGTTGATTTTGGCATAAATTTCAAGAATAATTAGCTCAAAAGTACTAATAAGTACTGTATAAGATTTGCAGATTGATAAACAAGGTGAAATAATGACGCAGACTCTAGAAGATGTGCTTGAAATTTGCACAACAGACCCTAGTGGAAGATGAGAAGATCGTCTATCGTTGGTAGAATTTGTAAGAAATAATAGCTTACATACTAGTATTCTACTGGCTCGTATGAAGTGTAGTATGGGGTACCGTGTTATCCTTCGATTTATTAGACTGAAGTTGGGAAGAAGCCGTTGGCTGGACCCGAGATTGTACCTCAAACAGAAGAAAAGATTAGGCAAATTCGAGGAAGCTTGGAAATAGACAAAAATCGACAAAAGTAGTATGCGGATTGTTGAGTAAAACCATTGAAACTCCAAGTAAAGGAAGATGGTGATACTAAAAATATCCCTTGGAAAGACTAAAAATCTGCTTGGGACGAAAAGAAAGTCAAGCCCTCATTTATTGGACTTTTCCATAGGTCCTAAAGAGTAAGAATTTTGGTGTACTGATTGAAGTTTCTTGATGAACATCAAGATATTTATAATGTTTTCTATGGGTCTCATAGTTCTGAGAACATGGATTGATAAATTTCAACGAATACCTCATGCTGAAATAAAGGTAGATAAGTAGTTAAGGTACCCGGGACAACCGGAAGAATGATAGATGAACAGTGATATAACCACGAAATTTGAAGACTAGTATGGTAAAGGTGCTTTGGCAATACCATAAATGTTTCCATATGATGTGGAAAAATCGGAATTGTAATGAGAAGAAATTACCCTCGCTTGTTTGTATGATTTCGGGGACGAAATCTTTTGAAGGAGGGGAGAATTTGTAACACCAAGATACTCCTTATATGTAAATACAATTAAAAAGGGGTAATTTGGTCATTTTACCATAGAAGGGTAATTTGGTCTTTTGGACAGAAAAGGATTTGATTTGTAATAATATTTTGAGTTTTGGACTTAAAATGTTATAAAAACTGGTTTTTGTCATAAAAATATGTTAGTTGTGGCAAAAGTTCAAGAAATAGAATTCCAGGGACTAAAATGCAAATTCTGGAAATATAAAGCTAGAACACTCTCCCACATGTGCAGAAATGTTTAGAAGCTACGGGAGAGAGTTCTTGAGCGATCGTTGCAAGTCCTGGAGATTTCTTGAAGGTTTGAAGCTTGTAATTCGATTATTGGCTTTGGATTGAAGAATTGGAAGTATTGAAGGTTAGTATTTCACGCTCTAACCTAGTTTGTTCTTGATGAACTTTTATAGAAACTGAAATTTGTAATTTCAGTCATGAGTTATGTGTTTATGTGGCTTAATACTTCCAGTAAGTCATGCTAAAAGAACTTAATTCAAGAATATGGAAGTATGTTGCTATTGTTGAAGAATTGAGATTTTGATCAAGAACCCTAGATTGTGAGTTCTTGTGATAAACTTGATTCTAATGGCTTAAAATGAGTTCTAGATGCTATATTGATGAGAATAAATCAGTAGAAGTGATTATAACTTGATTATTTCGGTTTTGGACCAAAATTGTGAAAAACGGGAATGATTGGAAATGGATTTGAATTACCGTTTCCATGGTTTAAAACTTGATGTAAATGAAAGGTTTTGGTCCTAGAACAATCCCTAATGGTTAAGTCGAGTAATAAGTGCTTAACAAGAGAAAATGGGATTTTATAGCACAAAATCGGACATTCTGGTCTGGAATCGCAGGGATCGCGACCCAACCAAGGGGTGGATCGCGACCCGACCAAGGGGTGGATCGCGACCCGATCCCGCGGCAGAAATGAACATTTCCTCTGTTGAAAATTTGAGCATTTTCCAAGTTTGATTTTGATGCTAGGCTTATCCGATTGACCTGAAATTTTAAACATAGGTCTAATATGTTGTGAAACTTCATGGAAAATTATCGGAATACGTATACGACCTCCCGAAAGTACTGTAGTAGAATACGCGTATTTCGGGAAGTGTATTAAATTTTTATAACGATGGTTATTGATTGGAAATGCTTGGAAATGGTCCCCAATTGTATTGTATAGGACTCTTGTGTAGTAGAGTCAACTGAAATGGTTATTAACCTATTATCATTTGGTATATAAATGAATATATAGGTATGGGATAAATGGTTATGGTGCACGCAAAAGCAAGAAACAACCGGAATCAAATGCAGCTAGCATCCAGGTGAGTAATCTCACTGATATCATATATGATATATGATGATTGAATTGTTACAGATTTGAAACTGTTTTGGGGGACAAAATTGACAGTTGACAGATGCCAATGATACGACAATACCAGATAAGCCGTGAGTCTGAGAAAGACAAGAACGAAGCTGTGAGTCAATAAATGAATAAACAATGCGACAATACCAGATAAGCCGTGAGTCTACGATAGACAAGAACGGAGCTGTGAGTCAATAACAGAAATAATATGACAATATCAGATAAGCCGTGAGTCTATGATAGACAAGAACGGAGCTGTGAGTCAAATCTTGAAAAGGCAATACCGGATAATCCGTGAGTCATCGAGATGGCAAGAACGGAGCCGTGAGTCTAGGAAAAAGCGGGACAAACTCGTGAGCCATAATTGATTTTGGATATTTGACTTTAAGTCCAAATGGTGCAGTCCTTTGACTATGATACCGGGTTATTGAGCCCAGCTGGTGCAGCTTTTGGGCTATGACTTGTATATTGAAAATGACATGATGCGGCTTATATAGCCATGACATATGATGCAGTCCATTGTGACTAAGAAATATGGGACAGAAACGGTCAGACATGATTATATATGCAAATAACTGACGTGGCTTGATAATTACAGGTTATTGTGATTCAGCCTGTAAGGCTACAGATTAGGATGTGAAATCCTAGGAGATATGTGGTCAGCCAGTAAGGCTAGATGTTTGGATTCGATATCCAGACAGATATATGATTGTATTTTTATACATGTTATTTGCAGATACGATTACTCACTGAGCTTTATAGCTCACGTTATTGTTAAATGTCCCTGCAGGTTAGCATGATCCTGATAAGGGAATAGATAGAGTCCGTGACTCGAGAAGTGGGACTCTTAGATGCTGTCAGTAGCAGCCCGGCTTCAAAGGAGACTACGGTATTTTATACTCTCCTTGATACACTTGTACCCGTTTTTAATAAAATATACCCCTTTCGTTATGATTTTATGTATTGAAACCTTTGTTAAAAATGAAAAATTTTCAGGGGTGTTTTTGTTTTAAAAGCCGGGTGTTACACACCGGCACGTTAAATAGAGATGGCAATTGACTTCGAGAGTACCAAGCTAATTTGCATGGTTATTTACACCCGGTTTGTGATCCTCGGCATCCTAGTCACAAACAGTGGGGCACATCCGAGACTAAACATGCCATTGAACAGTTCAATGTGTCTCAACAGATCTAGGAATTTCATAAGTTGAAATTGATAAGTGTATTATCTACCTTAATGACCATTATGTTGTGATTACGGCATCCCTCTTCACATCATAGTTGGGGCATTTTGGGTCCTAGCCTGAATAAATAATAAATTGGGTAATTATTTAAAAGGATTAATTAAACTAATAAATTCTGTTTATTGTAGATGTCTGAAACAAGTGTCTATTCTCCTCCTTATACTCCTTCACCCATTTCTGAGAGCTTCAGAATGCACCTGCTACATATGGTAAGGCTGACTGACCTGAACTATATGGTATGGCTTCATAAATAGAGAATAGTTCTCTGTTTTGCTGGCAAGCCATATCTGACTGAGTGTCCGCTCCCCAAAGCATGACATCACATAGTAGCTTGTGATGAGCATGACTCCTTGATTGTTAAGTCAAGGAAAGTTCGTTGCCTAATACTATTGATCATTGACCCCGAGTTCCGCAGGAATTTAGAATTCCTGGGGTCAGATAAGTTAACACAGCTAGTTGTGGAAAGGTTCCATGAACTGGTTGAGAAAGGACGAGCTAAGATCTTCAAAGAGTTTAAAGTGTGCAGGAAGTAGCACCAGTTCACATGTTCTCAAGACTGAGAGACACATAGGTGAACTGTATAAATTTGGTCCTCCTTTTTTGATCGGGAGTTAAAGCATTAGCTCGGCTCGCTGATCCGTTCATTCTGATGTACAGAAAGGGAAACCAGATAAGACAATCGTGGATATGCATTCAATGTTGACTATGTATGAGTCGTTCATGGAGAATCATAGTTCCATTGATTCAGCTGCTTCGGGATTGAGTCCAGTAATAGGACACATCAAGAAATGATCCAGATCGTCTGGACCGGTTCCTCGATGTTTCAAACTGGGAATCCACAAAATCGGACACAGTCACGGAAAGATTGGAAAATGCTCCGAAGCCGAACAGTTTGGCAACTCAGGAATATCTTAAAACTCAGAACACCTGATCCTTAATTCCTTGATACTGGATGTGTTTCTCACATTTGCTCTGTATGCATGGACTCTGTAGGATGTGGGATGTTGTTGCATAGGAGCATATTCAGATTGGATCTGAAGCTCATGCAGTTTTAGATTTTAGTTAGATGTTGAAATCATTAGCTTATTAGATGTGTATGACATTGTCTATCATATAATACATTGTTCAAGGATTTTGTTTTAATTAAATAATCAATTTTCTTTTAACACATGTTGTTTGAAATATCCTTGAAATGTTGTATGATTATGTTGAATGCATGATTAGTAATAACTTGAATACTGATACATCCAAAGTGTTTGGATTTAGGAATTGTGTCCCTTATGATTGTTAAGATAAATGTGCTAAGAATCAATTCAACCAAAGGTCCAGTTGGACAGGACTTTGGAATCATTTGACTTAGAGTCTCATGATGAATTGAGTTCTTAATGTGTCAAGAAGTGAATCAACCAAAGATCCAGTTGGACAGGACTTTGGAATCATTTGACTTAGAGTCAGATGATGATTAAGTTCTTTATAAAGCACATGTAGCAAGAAATGAATCACCCAAAGATCCAAAGGATAGGATTTTGGAATCAGTTGACTTAGAGTCAATTGAAGATTGCAAGTCTTGAACAGAATTAACAAAGTCATAAGTTTACATAGAGATGTAAAAGAGATTGAGATCAGGAGCAACGAACACGTCAGTTGCTGTGTGTTGCTCGAATCTTCAAATAGAACACAATTGTTTGTACTTCGCAATATTTGTCATTCGGTATGACGAATATGGCTTCGCTTATCAGAATAAGCGATTAGATTGAAACCTTGAACAGTTCAAGGACTTCAAAGGAAGTACAAGATCCACAAAACCTGAGTGACAACATAAACTGGGAAAATGTTTCACAGTTTATTCCTTCCAAGAACATTAATAGTTATAATGTGTCTTAGGGAAGATGATGGAGCATTGGTCGAAACAGTTCGATCCTCGATGGATGAGATACATTGCCAATTAGTTTCCCGTAAATTAAATACCATACCAGTCAGACCATATAAACCATATTCCAACCACATCCTTCGACTAAGTAGGTTTTGCGGACACTGTCTGAAATGTAAAGCTGGGATTGTCCCACCTGTACATTAAAGGTCCAGGGTCTTGTAGTGTTCGTCTGAACCTCATGACTAGCCTGAACCTAATCAGAAATGTCATTTCACTGGCTATCCCGCTGTACCTGAAAAAGAAAGAGCTCTTTTAGAAAGAACTTATGTTCTAAGGAAACAGTGGGAGTTGGGACAGTCCTGAATGAGTTCAGGATTAGCCAAGTGAAATAGCCTTTAGTCATCACTAGGCTTAGAGCAGAAATCAGATTTTTGTTCTAATACTGACATAATCTTCTCTTGACCAGTAGTATTGATCACCGTCATAAGTAGTTATGATCGGGGCATACCGAATAGTGGTAAAACACTATAGTTGGTACGGATTTACAATCCGACTACTTGGAAGCGTTGGTGAGCCCGGTTGCTGCCAATTAAGAGAACCTTAGAACGAGATACAGTCTATGTGGCATTTTGATTGACTTTTACACCTGCTCTAAAAACCAGTGGGAGAAATTGTATCATCAAAAAGCAGCATAGACAGAAACGTACCTTCAGAAAATCTGGTTGAGTGAAACGATACCCAGAGTCATGTAATTGATTCCGGGAGAAGCACTCTCAATAGAAGATGAAATCCGAAAGGATACTGCATAATGTAAGTCGTTAGTGGAGCGCGTGTGGATCACCGGCACACTACTGGGGACTCACAAAGAGTATGCCAGTATAAAGGTACGTGGGCCCGGGATTACGCCCTGGGCATCTCACAAGAAAGGATATTCAGATTCTCAAAATATGCCAAAGGATTGGATTTTGAGAAAAGGCTGAAAGATATCCGTTAAGATGTCAGAAAGGTTTGGATTCTCAAAATGTTCCATAAGCTCTGGATTTTGTGAATAGTCCATAACCGTGCCAAAGCCAGTGGGAGTGTCGCTGTTATCTCTATCTCTATATGTGTGTTACATACTGTTTCTAGGAAACATCTCTTTTCATTACAAAGTGTAATGACTTGGTGTTAAGAGACGGATCGCTATGAAAGACTTGATAAAGATACGGCATACTCAGGTGGTTATAAACGTCAATGAGATAGATTGAAACTCTACCAAAATGATCTTGATGAGACTCAAGATGCATTGCCCTAGGAAATAGTTTTCTGTCATTGCAAAGTGTAATGATTTGGCATGAGAGATATAAAAGGTGCAGCATACTCACATAATCCATTAACATATATCAGATAGATGATGTCATCAGTATAGACCTGGCCATAGTAAGTATGATCTTGATAAGATTCAAGATGCATGGAAAGACGTCTCTGAAAGGAAATAGTTATTGAAAATCATGACACAAGGGTTATAAGTAATCCTTAGATTCCAAAAGAGTTTGGAATAGGACTGGATCGAATCCAACAAGTTTCCTGGATCGATCAGAAGTGTCATGAACATGTCTTGATGACTTAATGCTTAGAGCACAGTGAGTCAGATTCAGGATATGACCTGGCTGGGAATACTTAATGGATTTTGTACCTACATGAGAAATCATTGGAAAATGATTAGGGGGTGAATGTTGATAACAATTTAAAAAGAGTTTTTAAAATAAGGACTTAATGGTTAAAAAATTTCATTGGCATTCCGATGGAGCGCGTGTGGCTCACCGACACATTGTAACACCTCGAAATAGTCTTAGGGTGCAGTCATGTGGACTAAAGATCCCGAGAACCATCGAAAGTCACAGTACATAGAATGGAGTTGTTAGTGAGAATGACGGTATGACCAAATTGAAATATCATCGGAAGGATATCCGATCAGATAAGGTGTATAAATGTATGACATTTGGATACATAGAAATAGTGAAAGGTCAAGTAGACATAGATACATAACATGAATTAAAAAGTTTAAAAGTAATCTAGAAACCGATAATAGTTTTATGTAAAATCCGACTTGGTGATTACCTAGTGGAGACTTGGTAATTAGGCAAGAGTAGCCACCAGTTAGATTTTATGTTTCAATTTTTCATGTTTCACTTCCCGAATAATTTGATTATTCAAAAGTCCATAGTCGCTCATACTTTTCGGGAGTAAGTATGAACGAAGACTGTCGTGAATAGGTTTGTAGATTGTCTAAGGAGTTAGACATTGCAGTAAGACTGCTACAACATTCACGAGTACTTAGAAATAGAGATTTGAGTATTGGATAAACCCGCGCTCAATAGATTGCTTCATGGATTACATCACGAGCAATGTTGAGACGATAATATTGTATAATCTTGAAGCGGAGACATATGAGTTGAAATTTACGAGTCGGTTGTACATTGATAATACGTAAACGCATCAGTAACTTGATGTTATAAAACATATTGTTGTGTACGATTTGATAAGTAAAAGACACAAGCATATGAGTCGAAGCTTATTCGTTCCGTGACCCTGGTGGGAAACAGATATCTGTAGGCCGCTCGATGATTTTGAAGTTGACTAAAGTGCTGGCCAGCCTGGACTAAATTGATGTGTTCAATTAGAAGTCCGAAAGTCATAAGCTGAATCGGAAATCGGGAAACAGAGTATCGGACAGAGATTGATCTCAATCCATGTCTCATGTCTGAAAATATCTTGTTGGACGAAGGATCATATGATCACTTATCTATGGACAGAACTGACTGGGTCAGAGTTCGGCAGCAGTTTCTTGGAAGCTGCAGGTTGTTTATTAATTAGAAGATAAATTAAAATCATAGACTTATCCAAGTAGGAGACTGTTGGATTAGGTGTCTAAGCCATGACTTTATATTTATATTTATCTTGTTAATTGAAGCAAAGTCCATTTGGGTTGCCCTCATAGCTGGAGGTTAGGATAGAGTTCAGTAGAGTAAAAGGTTGATTTATTAATTGTTTAATAAATCAATAGAATAAATTAAATGGTTTATTAATATATTTAAGTGTTAATATATTAATTAGAAACTATAATAATTAATTAAGATTTAATCTAGAATTAATTGGATTTAATTTAGTGATTAAATTAATTAATTAAAAGTACAGGGACTGGTTTTGTAATTATTCAATAGTTGAATAAAAGACTAGCCAGTGGAAGCCTCAAGTTGGGCGAAATTATGGAGGCCATCTCCATAATTTCGAAACCCTAGTTAGGGTTTTCAGAGGCTTGACCAAATGGATAACAGGCTTGTCCATTAAGGGGCTTCTCTAGGGTTTCTGCTGTAGCCTCTTGGAGGCTATATAACGAACTCTCTGGAGGCTCAATACCTGCGCCATTTTCCACCAAGAAAACTCTGATGGACTGTCTTCTCCATTGCTTGGGTGTGACACCATTTGAGGCAGGACACTTGTGCTGCTAGCTTCAAGGATCATAAGATCAAAAGGTTGGTTATTCTTCATTTGATCTTTAGAAATAATTGTTGGCTTTAGGATTTTAGTTTATTATCTTCATAGAAGAAAACATAGATCTTTCTAGGGTTGCATGTGAACCATAAGAAATTATTTGTTCATTGTTTGCTAGAAAACCCTTCATAAAGAGGGTGAGAATCTTAATATTGTTTTCTAAAATTGAAAACTTATCTAGAAATTTAAGATCCTTAAAAGAAAGTATTAAATGTTAGAGGAAGAAGATCACTTAGTTAAAAAAATAAAGAGTTAGAGGACCTCAAGAAAAAAGTTGTAGCATTAGAAACGGTTGGGGAAGTTCTTTTCTTCGATGAGGAGGCTCTCACAGATCGAGTGAACTATATGGTGAGAATGCAGGAGTTAGAACATAATAAGATTTTATATGCTCGTCAAAAAGCTCGATGCAAATGGAATCTTGGAGCAGATGAAAACACACGCTTTTTCCATGGTCTAATCAACTCAAAAATCAGCAAGTCTAGAATTAATGGGCTTAACATCAATAGCATCTGGAATACTGACCCGTCACAAGTGAAACAAGAAATTTACAGATTCTTTTAAGAAAAGATTAGAGAAGAATGCAAGTTTAGACATGAAATTGTTAGCAAGAAGATTAAGGTGCTTTCTAGGGATCAACAGGTCAACCTTGAAGATCCTTTTATGATAGATTAAAAGTGCAGTTTGCGGGTGCAGTAGCAAGAAGGCCTTGGGCCAGACGAATTTACATTTGCCTTTATAAAAATGTGTTGGGATAAGATTGGTCAAGATGTTTTTTTTTGGCTTTCTGTCACTTTGAAGAGCATAGATTTTTGAACCCGGGTAGCAACGCCTTTATAACCTTGATTCCCAAATACAGTTATCCTAATAGTCTGGTTGATTTCCGTCCCATAAACCTTATCGGGTGTGTCAGCAAATTAATATCGAAATGCCTTGATGAGCGTCTCAAGCATGTCCTTCCCACCATCGTTACCAGGGAGCAGTCGGCTTTTGTGCAGGGCAGATCAATCTATGTTGGGCCATTAGTGGTTAATGAGACCATATTTTGGGCTAAGAAAAAACAAAATAAAATTATGATTTTCAAGGTTGATTTCAAAAAAGCATTTGATACTGTAAATTAGAATTACCTAGATAGCATTATGTGTCAAATGTGATTTGGTAAGAAATTAAGGGAATGGGTGATGGCTTGTATTTCTTCCCCAAGGATTTCGGTGATGGTTAAGGGGTTATGACAAGGAGACCCGATTTCCCCCTTCTTATTCATCATTGTTGTTGAGGGTCTTTAGGCAGTATGGTGGAGGCTTTGGAAAATGACATTTTCAAAGGTATTACTCTCTCAAATGACGGTCCTATTCTTTCAGTTATGCAATTTGCATATGATACTCTTTTTGTTGGGGACTAGTATAGAAGAAATGCCATTAATCTTTTGAGAATCTTGATATGTTTCCATATCCGCTCTAGTCTAAAAATAAATATTTCTAAATGCAAAATTATCGGTGTTGGAGTTGAGAAGGAAAAGGTGCGTGACATGGCCAGACTTATAGGCTGCAATGAGGAGTCTACACCTTTTACATATCTAGGAAATAGGAATGCCAGTGGGGGTGTTATGTCGAGAATGGCTAATTGGAGAACCATTATAAATAAGTGTGATAAGAAGCTCTCGGCATGGAAATCACGAATGTTATCTTTTTACGGGAGAGCGGTTTTGTGCAAAGCGGTCCTTGGGAGTATTGGATCGTATATGTTCTCGATCTATAAAGTGTACATCAATGTTATCCAGATATTGGAAAGCATTAGATGCAGATTTTACAAACTCTGAATAGTTCTAAATAGTGTCGAGAAAAGTTCATTAGGTGGCTTGGAGATTCCCATGATCCCTTTGTGATTCTAGCCTATTTATTAATTTTAGTCATACTTTAATAGTTTCAATCATACTTGATTTTATTACATAGGTATATCAATCATATGTTATCCAAACCCTCTTTCTTTTCTTCATTACTCTCCACATGAATCCCTTCCAGATTCCCATGATCCCTTTGTGATTCCACCAAACTCAAATACGCATCATGTGGTTATGATAGTACGAGCATATATTATTATAACCACCTATACATATTTGTTTATGGCATCAGCACTAGGGATCTTGGTGCACTGGTTTAGGTTAACTTATAATTCCACATAAAATATGCATTAATAATAAGTATCAGATAAATCTTATTGCTCATAAGCATATACTTGCATAAGTGTGAACAATTACACAAATAAACACATAGTACCCTAACAATCGAGTCCTATCTTAGACTCAGCAATCTAACCAACCTATAATTCTGCAACCTATCTTAAGATCTTAGGTTCAATAGCCTATCTCACGATACATCCTACCACAAACCTTAATTGCTTGCTTACGGTGTTATCCTAAGTTCGTATTCTCACTTAATCCCCACACAATTTAAGCCTAGATTCGAGTCTCAACACCTAATTCCTTAAACTATAGCTCTGATACCAAATTGTAATTGTTGGGATTTTTACAGATTAACACAATTCAATCAGGCAGCGGAAGACAAACAGATTAAATCCCAAAACTGAGCAAATTATTAATCAGGATCATATCATGTTCATAATCAGGATCATAAGTTCATAACAGTTGCATCAACAATAAGATGAATTAGATTCATACCTTTTGTTTGGATATTAAGAATCCAACCCAAAATTCCTCTAATGACTCACACCCAAGATCGCCGGAAGAACAAGTAGACAAAAACTTCCGGGGCTTGTGGAAATCGATCCAGATCCCTTAGAGGGATGATGGAATTCGACAAAGAGGAGAGGGAGGAGGGTTTTAGGAGGTGGCAGCTCACAAGGAGATTGGGATGCCTTAGGGTTACACCCTAAGGCCTCTATTTATAGTACATGGGCTCCTAGGGTTTCAAACTTAGGAGCCTTTTGGCGACCGTATCCCCTGGACTTGTTCTATTAATTAATCTCTTAATTAATTACAATCTAATCTATTAATTAATTATAATAACATGAGGCTATGAACTTCTTCAGACTCATCAATCAGGAAATCATGCTCATCGCGGAGTTCTTGTGTGGTACCATGGCTAGCTAGAATGGGGAGGGGACTCTCAATCAGATACGACTTCCCTTTGTACTTTTGAACGAGATTCCAAGTGTGAAGCTAGTCCAGATAGTTAAGACTAGTAAGCTTATCCATATCCAGCAGATACATCTTAAAGCTTTCAGAAACGGGTGACGGGGGAGAAGGAGGAGAATTGACACTTGCTTCAGACATCTATAAAATCATATTTTAGTTAGTTTAATCTTTAATCCTTTTAAAAAATTACCCAATTATCATTTAACAAGGCTAGGATCCAAAATCTCTCAATTATGATGTGAAGAGGGATGTCGTAATCACAACATAATGGTCATTAAGGTAGATATATTTTTACCAATTTCAGTCTCTATGAAATTCCTAGGTCTGTGAGATTCATTGACCAAAGTCAATGGCATGTTAATTGTTGAGTCATAATTTAAGATTGAGTCAAATATGCTAATCGGATTTGTTGCCTGATTTTTAGCCAATAATTTAGCTATCGGTTATGGAATGGGTCTGTCCTTCCATACTTAGTTTTTGTTTAAATAGCTTATTCGTACCCTTGTTAGGGTTAACTTTTGTAGAATCATCACGGTGCTCATACAGAATAGTTCTCATCGAATTGTTCTTGAGTTGCATTTTAATCATTAGACATCAGTTCTTCATATTGCCTGTTCTTGATCTTGTTTATTTACATTATTCCGCATTTTTGAATCACGATCCAACTCTTCTGTCTCAACAATTGGTATCAGAGCGGGAATTTGTGTTTTTCACAGATCTGTTTTTGATTATCTTCATCGTTTCAATCGATCTTAGATATCAGAATTTGATCAACCTACACGTCTGATTCATTCATATAAACAAGTGTCAATGGCTTTTGACGACTCCCACACTCAGACTTTCAATCTTTCAAGTAGCATTGGATCTACTACCAGGACTCCAATTCTATTCACTCAAGAGTATGAAGTCTGGGCGCTGCACTTTGAAGATTATGTTCTTGGCATTGAAGAACACGGTGCAACGATCTGGCAAGCTATCACTGAAGAAACCCACGTCCACACAGACACAAGGAGGGTTATTAAAACCCTAAAAGAATATAACAACTTGCTCGTCACTCACACAAACATTCCTCAAGACGAAAAAGATAAACTAATGTGCAACATCAAAGCATTTAGAATTATCAGGTTTGCTCTCCAAGCAGATACTCTTCGTCTGGTTAGTTCGTGCGAGACAGCTAAAGAGATATGGGATAGACTTAAGGAATTATATTCCGGGGATGCTGACCTTGAACACTCAATTCAGACCACTCTTCTTTCTGATTTCGGATCTTTTGTACAAGGTTCAGAAGAAACTCTAACCCAGACCTTCCATCGATATAATCATCTTCTCAGTCGATTATTGAAATACAACCTGGCTCGGACTGTCATTGAGCAAAAGGTTACCTTTCTTGATGGTCTTCGTTCCGAATGGAAGGCTATCGTTTCAACCATAAAAGCGCATGAACAGTTCAAAACTTACACTTTGGCTAAAGTTGTAGGAATTCTCAAATCTCATGAAAAGGAAATCATTTCAGAAGCCAAAGCGACTACCAGTCTTGGTTCGCTTGCACTAGTTGCGGCCGGAAAGAAATCCGCCGAAATTGATTCCGAATCTGACTTTTCCGATGATGATCTGACCAGAGAAGACAAAGCATTGATGGTGTCAAATCCCAAGAAGTTCTTCAAGAAAAACTTTTCCAAATTCAAGAATCGAAATCGACAAGGATGTTTCCATGCTGAAAAGACTGTGGAAGAAAGTCAGAAAAAGAAGAATGATGAGGAGAAGAAACTTGCTGGCGACTCAGGATATGACTGCCATTATTGTAACGGCAAGAATCACTTTGTGAAAGACTGTTTGCTCCGAAAACAAGCTGAGAAGAAGGAGCAGGTGAAAGATGAAGCCTATTATGCAAAGAAGATTGCAGAGCTGAAAAAGAATGATGCTTCATCTACCAAGGCAGCTTTTGTGGTGAAAGAGGACAGCGAGTTTGGCGCCATAGAAGTCTGGTCAACGGATTCGGAAGATGAGGAAGTGAGGAATCCGACACATGGTCGGTGTCTGATGGTGAAAGCTGATCATTCCGAGAGCAGAGGTTACTCTACCGATGGGTGTCAAGCCTCAGCAAGTTGCTTTGCTGCGAAGCCTGTCTATGAACAAGTCGAGGAATGTGAGGCTGTGGTCAAAAAGGTACGCTCTATCCTTAAATCTTTAAATATTTGCTCTTCTAGTTATGATGCTGAATTAGATGACCTTAAATTTACTGTCTCCAGTTTGAGTGATAGTTTAAAAAGGACACGTCTAAGCAATTCTAACCTAAATGATCAATTGAGCAGGATATCGAATAAGAATGAGGAGAGACGAATAAGAATCGAGGCGTTGGAGAGTGAGTTAGTTAGAGCACGAGATGATATTATTTACGTAAAAAGGGATAATTTAGTTCTTGTCAAACAAAGAAACATTTTTTGTTTAATTGCTAAGCGTCTTTACAATAATATTACTCAATTGCATCTTGATTGTGACATAGGCAGGGGTTTACACAAAATGATTTGGCCCTTTCTTGAGTTGAAAGAGGATGAAATCGATGCAGAATGTCATAGATGTGAAACCATTGTTTCATCTGATGAGGTTTCGGAAGCTTATCGAATCGGACTTGATAAAATTGAAAGCTATATACAGTCCAAAGAACATAAAAGTATGGTCAAAGAATATTTTTCGGAAAACGATCATGAGGAAATTAAAACAGCGACTCTAAAGAATTTTCATTCACTATGCTCTAAATTAAATTCTGATAATACTCCCATTAATGAGAATATTTCCGATTTTGATGAAAGTGATATGAGTGAAATATCTGTTGAGGATGAAATTGACTGTTCGGAATTCATATCAAATTCTACTGAAACTAAGAAAAATCTCATTTCTGAAAATTCAGTTACTTTTGCGAGAATTGTTGAAAGTAAAAGATCACACACTTTAACCGAAAAAGCTATTGTTTTTCCAAAAATACACACTGTACCAAATCAAGTTTTTGTTAAACAAGGCCTAAATACAAAAGATGTAACTGAACTTAAAGTCCTAGTCGATAACGATAATTCCGATGTATGTGATTCTTTCTTTTGGTCAGAACCAATTGACAACTCAGATGAGACTAAAGGTCTTTCCGAAATGACCTCGTGGAAGTCTCGTGGTAACTACATCTCTGGATCATTAAACTGTAACAATTCTGTCTCTCAAAGTGGTTCATGGGGTACAGAGAATTTGAAATCTAATTCTTCAAACCCTAAGACAAGCACTTTCAATTCTGACTTTAATCGATGCTCGACATCTTATGTTCATAAGTCTGCTGAAGAGCTCATTGCCAAGAGAAAGCAAATGAATGCAAGGTACAAAAAGAATCTGAAAGAGAGAAAACAGTTCTGGAGAAGCAAACACGACTCAAATCTAACTCAGAAAGTCAACCCAGTCAACCCAGTTCCCTTTCGGAAAGTTGAGCTTGCACCAAAACCAAAACCAACACCTAAATCTCCTGTCTCAACAACAACAACGAAGAATCCCACTCGTGTTCTCGGATCAACGAATTCAAAAGGGAAGGCAAAACTCTATCCTGAAACCACTCAGGATCCTAAAACCAACAAAACTCACCCACCAGTTACTACCAAAACAAAACCTTCTTCTCAATCGGTTAAAAATCCAAATCCCACTTTTCTCTCTCACAATCAGAAAACTCATTATTATCAAGTTACGAACACATTCACTCCAAAGAAATCTCGTTTTGCTAAAGAACAATGGCAATCCACAAAAATGAAAGTGTTCAGAATTGAAAATAATAAAAATCACTCATCACTGAGAAAATCCTTTTGGGTTGATAAATCATGCATTTTTCCTATCTCATGTAAATTCTCACATGGACCCACACTGGTTTGGGTTCCTAAATCTCTCTAACTTGTGCAGGTTCTACGTGACGAACAGTATGATCCGGAATGGTACATTGACAGCGGCTGTTCACGTCACATGACAGGAAGGAAGGAGGAATTACGCGAATATCGATCGCTATCAAATGGAGGAAAAGTCAGTTATGGAAATAATGCAACGGGCAACATCAAAGGCTATGGCATGATCACAAATGGTGAAATTTCAATTCGGAAAGTGGCATATGTCGAAGGACTTCAACACAACTTGATCAGCGTATCACAACTGGTCGTTGGAACTGGTCTTAAAGTCTCCTTTGATGAAGATGGTTCCGAACTAATTGAGAAAGAATCCAAAAAGATTATCTTGAAGTCAAAAAGAAAAGGAGAGATGTTTCCTTTGGATATGAGACCTATCCAAGGAAAGCCTGCTATCTGCCTTCTCACTAAAGCTACGAACGATGATAGTTGGCTCTGGCACAGGCGGTTGTCTCACATGAACTTTCGAGATATTAATAAACTGGTACTTGGTGATCTTGTACGAGGATTACCGCTACTCAAGTACGACAAAGACCGACTCTGTGATGCATGTGAGCTAGGAAAACAAAGTCGGAAAAGCCATTCTACAATCATCAACACAAAAATCATCGAACCATTGGAACTTTTGCATATTGATCTTTGTGGTCCATCTGCCATAGAAAGCGTTGCTCACAACAAATACATTCTGGTTGTAGTAGATGACTTCTCTCGTTTCACATGGGTGTTCTTCCTCAAGCAAAAATCTGAAACGGCGATCAATATGATTAATTTCATCAAGCAGATAGAAATCCTTCTCCGAAAACAAGTTCGAATGATAAGGAGCGATAACGGGACAGAACTCAAAAATAAAATTCTGGATGATTTTCTTGTCAATAAAGGAATCTCGCACAACTTCTCTGCCCCTTACACTCCTCAACAAAATGGAGTTGTAGAAAGACGAAATCGTTCTCTATGTGAAGCTGCTCGCACAATGCTTTCTTTTGCAAAACTTCCTTTATACTTCTGGGCCGATGCCATCGCAACTGCTTGTTACACTCAGAATCGATCAAACATCACAAAACGATTCAATCTCACTCCCTATGAGATCATCAACAAGAGAAAACCGAACGTAAAATTCTTCCATGTTTTCGGATCCAAGTGTTTCATTTTTAACTCCAAAGAAAAACGAGTTAAATGGGATGAAAAAGCTGATGAAGGTATCTTTCTAGGCTACTCTCTTACCTCAAAGGCCTATCGTGTTCTGAACAAAAGATCTCGAAAAATTGAAGAAACGTACTACATCACCTTTGATGATAGATACAATTCCAGAGCAAAGCACATCAGTACCAAGGCTGAAGACATCTTTCCTGAATCTAATACGTTTACAATTCCTCTTATGGATCTATATGAGGAATTTCTGAATTTGTTCGATGACCAAAAAACCGCAAAAACATCAGAAGCAAATGCAAGAGATAACCAAGGCGATGAATTGTTGAAGCTTATAGAAAATACAGTTAGTGAAAACGAATCTTCACAAGCACACTCCACCAATCCAGGGGGAGAGTCCAACTCCTATTGCAGATGTACCAATCCAGGGGGAGAGTTCATCAACTATTCAAGGGGAGCGTATGACTCCTGAGTCCGAGTCAACCACTCTACCAGTTGAACAAGATCACCCTGATGATAGAAACGATGCAAACTTCCAGGGGGAGAATGATCTTGAAAATAATGACCTTGACACACAGTCAGAGGTACATTCGGAAGCAGAAGAAATCATTTCAGAAATTAATCCTGAATATGATCCAAACTATCCTCCAATGATAAAATGGACAAGAGATCATCCAAAATCTCAAATCATCGGAACGACTTCTGCTGGTGTTCTCACTCGAGCTCAAGCTAAAGAAAAGCAAGCCGCATTATTTTCTAAAGTGGAATTTTGCATGTTTCATTCGTTTATCTCCAAGGTTGAACCTAAAACAGTTAAAATAGCACTTGATCATGCTGACTGGGTTCAAGCAATGCAAGATGAGTTAAATGAATTTGAACGAAACAGGGTGTGGCGATTGGTTCCGACTCCAGAAAAAGCATCCGTTCTCGGAATGAAATGGGTCTTTCGAAACAAGTTAGACAAATAAGGGAATGTCATTCGGAACAAAGCAAGACTGGTTGTCAAAGGTTACTGTCAAGAAGAAGGAATTGATTATGAAGAAACATTTGCACCAGTAGCCAGATTAGAGTCCGTTCGGATTTTTCTTGCTTATGCAGCACACAAAGGTTTTGATGTTTTTCAGATGGATGTCAAGTGCGCATTTCTGAATGGGGAATTAGAAGAAACAGTCTATGTCGAACAGCCACCAGGTTTTGTGAGCAGTAAACATCCTGACCATTGCTATATTTTAGACAAAGCTGTTTACGGCCTAAAACAAGCTCCACGAGCTTGGTATGAGACTTTAACTCGGTTTCTCAAGCAATCCAAGTTCAAGCAAGGATCTGTCGACCCAACCTTCTTTCGCAAAAAGGAAGGAGGTCATATGATGATTGTTCAAATCTATGTCGATGATATCATTTTCGGATCTACTCATCCTAGCCTGACGGCTGAATTCCGAAAGCTGATGGAGACAAAATTTGAAATGAGCTCGATGGGTAAAATCAATTTCTTTCTCGGACTTAACATCAGACAAAGCTCAGAAGGCATATTCATCAATCAGGAAGCTTATACCAAGTCTCTCTTAGAGAAATTCGGAATGAAGGGAGATTCTAAAGTCAAAGTTCCGATGGCTTTCGGAACAAAACTCACTCCTTCTCTAGACAAACCTGCAGCAGATATTACTCTTTATCGTCAAATGATAGGTTCACTTCTCTATCTCACTTCGAGCAGACCTGACATTATGTTTACTGTTTGTTATTGCGCAAGATTTCAGGCAAATCCTAGAGAGCCACATCACAATGCTGTGAAGAATATTTTCTGATACCTTAAAAGAACAACCTCTCTTGGACTATGGTATCCATCAGGATCTGGTTTCTTTGTTCAAGCATTTTCTGATGCTGATCTTGGCGGTTGTGGATTAGATCGCAAAAGCACTTCAGGAGGATGTCAACTTCTCGATGGCAAACTCGTAAGCTGGCAATCAAGGAAACAAACTTGTGTGTCACTTTCAACAGCTGAAGCTGAATACATTGCCGCTGCCTCTTGTACCTCTCAGATAATATGGATTCAAAACCAACTAAGAGATTATGGAGTCAATATGAAACGTATTCCTCTTTACTGTGATTCCGAAAGTGCAATTAGGATCTGTCATAATCCAGTGCAACACTCAAAGACTAAACACATTGCACTCAGATATCATTTTATCAAAGATCATGTTGAAGACGGTAACATCGAGGTTCATTTCGTACGCTCAAATGATCAATTAGCTGACATCTTCACAAAGGCCCTTCCTGAACTAGCATTCAACAGAATTCTTCAAGGTCTCGGAATGATGGAAGCTGAATCCGTTCCGATATCTAGCTGAGATTCCGATTGATTCCGAAAATCGGAATGCCTCGGAATCGGATTTTAGACATGGAAGATTCGGAACGCATGTATCCTTTCTAAAATTTTTTTTTCGTTTTATTATTTTATTTCAAACCCTAAAACAAAAAATATTTTATCTTTTTATTTATTTTATTTCATTTTCATTTTTTTTTATTTCATTTCCTGCTTTACTTATTGCCGCTATTTGGTTTCTTTATTTTGACATATCTCAAAAATATTTTTTTTGTTTTGTTCTTATCTTTATTTGACTTATTTTTCTTGTGTGTGTATTTTTTTATTTTTATTTTTTTATTATTTATTATTGTTCTTCTTGCCCATATCCATGCGAATGCAGATAAAGAATTCAATCAGAAATCAGAAAACACCAGAAAACTAAATTTTATTCAAGCTACGTGAACTAAAGTTGTTACATCAAAAACCAAAACAAAAACAACTTCAATCTATAGCTTGTAATAATGCCACATAGGGGGATCACCGGGATGGAAAGCTTGGTAGAGGCGCAGCTCACTCTCGTCAACAAAAAGACGACTTCCATCAGCCAGTCCCACATGGAACTGGTTGTGGGGAGTGGTCCGTATGATCACCGCCGGCCACCATCCCCTTCTGTGCCAGACCTCAACAAGGTCAAATTGCTTGAACACCACCACAATTTTTGGTGGGACAGGCTGCAGAAATGGGTAGCTGGTTGGGACGATCAATGGTCCACCACCCTCGCCGTTGTTAAGAGTGGTCATTCTCACCTCATATTGGTGATGCCACACTCTCGTGACAACCCCGCCATAGATTCCTCCAGCGTAGTCACCCTCTTGCATTTTAACCTCCACTTTGTCATTACGATTGTAGGGACGAAGCGCCATCTGTTTTCTCTTTTGGTGGAAATTTTTTTTGATGTGGATGTTTTCTACTAACAATGCTTCTTTTTTATAGGCAGAAATGACACCGGTTAAGCTTCCAAGTGTGGTTATTTAATTATTTTATGAAGTAATGATGCAGCCTGCTGTCATTATTATGTGTCATAAAAGCGAAGACGGCTGATTAGCATCTGATTGGACGTTTTCTTTCTTTTCGCCGGAGCATTAAATGTTTTCTCATGATAGCCAACTCCTTGTCAGCATTCTTCAGTAAGAACACAATTTTTTTTTAACTATTTTGAATTGATGGGTTTTTCTTCTTATCTTATTTTCTAAGTACCAAACACGAATATCCATGATTATTGAAATCTCAACCAATTTCAATATATGATTTCGGCAATTCTAGTCAAAGATCGCAACTCATTTTCACCATGGGGCGCTGTGAGACTCACCATCCTTCCTTGACCCTTCTATTTTTTCTCCATATTCACTACACTTCCATATAACTGTAACCCTTATGAAGGTCTTCAGCATTACCACTGAAAACTGATGGTTACACAAATTCTGTGTTCATGATTTCGGAATTGCTTTTACCATCATTCCGAATGAAACCCAAAAATCCGATCCCACTAAGGAATTGACGAAAACTTTAAAGGGAATCTCAATCTTTCACTTTTGCGTGTTCTTTACGAAATCTACTCTACCCAAGTAATTTCTATCCAAAAAGATCCAGTTTTAATTTTTTTTTTTTTGAGATTTCCAAACATTTCACAAGTCACACAAACTTTTTCCGAACCCTTACTTGTTTTCATGACTTCTCTGGTCAGACAAGTACTGTCTTCCGATTTCGAGCATCTCTCACGCTTTCGGAATCTGAAAGACAGTTAAACCCAACCCATTAAGTTAACATTTTAAAAGAAACCTTTCAATGATTCTTATCAATCAATTGATCGTAATTCAACGGGAAACCACACAAACCACTTTTGATTCTCTCTTGATTCCAAAGGAAGAGATCATTGCCCGGGATCACTCAGTTTTATGTCATTCCGACATCACAGACTACCAAATAAATCTCGATTTTCTTCTTTATCTTTGGCACACTCTTGCACGAAAATTATTATTTGATTTTTCTAACTCTGGTTGATTTTCTTTTGATAAGGATTAAGATCGATGACGTGGAAATTTTTTTTTAACTCTTCAAAATTTTCAAAATTTTGAATGAGCTAATCCTGACGTGGCCGTTATAACGTCATCTCCACAGCAGCTACTTTGTCGCTTTTCACGCGCCTGCAATGCGAAATTTGGGGGTTACTCATGATGATACGGCGTGATTCTAGGGAACCGTAATCGACTGAAGGGGAATTTCCTTTTCAAATCACTCTTCAAGGGATATTTAAAGAATTTCTGGCTCATCATTTCTCTTCTCCGCTCTTCTTCTCTACACAGAACTCTTCATCTTCAAAGCCCTTTTTCTCTCACGAATATTCAAGAACTCTCCAATGGCTGGTTCATCCTCAGCGAACGAAAATATTTCCTCATCTCTAATGTTGAAGATCAAACAAAATTAGAACATGATTATTGATCTTTATTCTTCGAAGTATAATGAAGCTCTTCAACCGATGATCGAATGTCTCAAATACTCCAGGATCTGCAAAGCCCTAACTGCTTCAGAGGAGGTTCCAATCGTGTATCTTTCATCTGCATACTCATCGGCATTCTACAACAAGGCTGATGATGTTGTTACCTTTGAGGTTGGTTCCATCAAAACTCGCATTTCCAAGTCTCGATTTGGAAAATTGCTAGGGTTTACAGATCAAACTGATATTGTTGATCCTGATTCCCTTCCGCCTTCTACTCTTCCACGGTTTTTCTATCAACTAGGCTACAAAGGCGATATAACGCAACTCTCCAAGTTCACGAAGAAGAGCCTACCGCCTCTGTGGAACTTTCTTTTCACCATTCTGTTCAAAAGCTTCTCCGAACGCATGACAGGAACAGACAGTGCAAGTAAGCTTTTTTACTCTCTGTTCTATGGTCTTTATCATGATATCAATCTTGATTACGGGTCAATTCTATGGAGCCAATTTGTTGAGAGTGTGAACTACAAAAATCGACACTCCGAAATCTCTTGTGCTCGATTTTGGTCTATTGTGGTAAAAAGGGCGATTGAGCAACATCATCTTCATATCATGACTGATTCTGTCATAGCAGTCATTCCGACGCTGTCAACCACACAGTTTGCAACAACTAAATCAGAGGATTTCGATTTTATTGGGTCTATTCCGATCACAATGTTGGACCGTGTTCCGAAGGACGTTCAGTGCATTATGGCATATCGACTATTACCCCCATCAGGAACTCGTGATATTGATCAAGCTCATGAAGTTGCTTTTGATAAGCTTGAAAATCCAAGGAAAATTGTCAAACGAAAGGGCAAAACGGCTGCATCTGACACCGAAAAACAGCCAAAACGTCCAAGGAGACTCCGAAAGTTTGTCCAGTCTTATGATTCCGAAAACGAACTTTCCGATACTCATCAAATTCCGACTCCTCCGCGCGATGTTCCGATTACCGACAACCTTGACGATATTCCACCTCTCAAGCCTTCTCCACCTCCGACATCACCGCCTCATGACCCCACACCAAAAACAACTCCTCATTCTAGTCCACAATCCACACCTAAACGTTCGCCCCTCCGAACATCAAACACTCAAAAGTCCCCATCTTTATCACCAAAACAAACTTCCATTCCTAATTCCCCTCATAACGACCCTCTTACCGACATTGATGAAGACGAAGATATCCTGGTTAATGATGATCAGGATGATCTTTCCGATTTCCTTGAATCACCATCCAATGTTAAACTAAAGAACCCCAGTTCATCTGTTCCGATGTCATCTGATCAGCTCTCGGACATCTCTGCCAAACTGGATTTACTTCTCCAATCCCAGGCGCATCCCTCTGTCTCCGATTGGGAATCCCAGTTGAAAGCTCACAAAGACTCGGTGGATACCTTGATCACCGAAAACGTCAATCTCATGGGTAAAATCACCTTCCTCATAGAGAAATCTGAAGCCCAAATGCAATATTCGACTACTTCCATTGGCAGACTGGAAAAATATGTTCTTAAATTTACTCAAGATTTCCGTGATGCTCATGATCGGAACAATGAAAATATGCAACAGGTCATCTCCAACTTCTGCACCTCGTTGAAGACTGAAAAAGAGGCCCTTTCAACCTTACGTTCGGAATTGAAGCAGCAATATTCCGAATGGGTATCTTCTATGGATACAAAGGTTGATCAACTGAGGGCAGATATGGCATCGGAGAATTATCTGATGGATAAATTAGCAGCCAAAGAAACTAGAATCCAGCTCCTCAAGTCCGATCTCCGTAACAAGTCTGCCATTCTCACCTCTGCTTTGTCTCAGAACAAAGCTGTTCGCAGTGGTATATCGGAGATTGACTCTTTTCTTCATCGGATTGTTGAAGACAATGATCCGATTCTCAATCCTCAGGTGCGTAGACATCTGACCCTAAAGCTTCATCCAGTCTTCAATCTTCTTGCAGCCTTGAAGGGTGTTTCGGAAAGTGTTGCCTCTCCGAAACAAGGGGAGACGAAACGAATGAAGAAAGTACTTTCAATCAGGAGACTCCGAATAAAAACTCTGAAAGTATACTTAATCAGGACACTCCGAAGAAAAACTCTCCGATTAAAACGAATAAAAATACTGAAGGAGGCGCTGGTCCATCAAAAGACAAAGGCAAGAAGATTGTGGAAGAACAAGAATCCGATAAAGATGCTGCTAAATTGAACAGGGAAAAGGAAATTGATGATATTATCAATCTTACTCGGAAACTTGATGCTGGGGAAGCTGCCAAAAGAGAGGCTGAGTTACTTCTGAAAACTCAAATGTCTTTGTTCCCTCCATGGCACTATAAAAGAATGACAATGGAAGCAATTACTGAGCCTGTGGAGAACTGGCTTCAACCAATAGCCTCGTACAACACAAGCAATGATGTAAACTCGCAGTTTGACTTTCCGATGACTGCAAAAGCTCTCCTGTTCCGAGGGTTTGAGGAACTCAAAGACACCCGTCTTTCTAGTTCGGAAGTGAATGATTTGTTGTTCACTTTCGATTTGAAGAATGCTCGTCCTCAACATTTAACGTGGAGTTTGAAGAAAATTGTGCAGCTGACTCCCCGTCTTCCTGAGGTCATTGTTCCATTCAAAAACTCAAGGTTTTTGGCTTTAAGAGGAGATGATAAAGAGAAGATGGAATTTTCTCTTGCTGACCTTCCATTTCTGAATCCATTCGACTGGATATCACTGTTCAATATCTTGTCGAGAGAACAAAAGTATCAACCTCTTTTTGATCATGTCAAAAGAATGCTTGGATACATCCTCCGCCCAAAAAACCTGAACAAGCGTAAAATCGGAAAAATTGTCAACTCAAACTGGAGTGTGGCATACAATTCAAAGGAAGGCCTTGAGAATGTTAAAAGAATATTCTTTCTGTTGGACAAACATCTTTACAGAACACCAGTGTTGGAACATATTCTTCACATCATCAATAAGCTTCCATCCAACACTCCTGATGATAAAACATGTATCAACGACATGTTAAGGTGGTACATTGAATTCCGAAAAAGGATCCTGGCAATCATTCCGAAGGTGTTTGACAGACAAACAAGTGAAGTAAAACCTGAAGAATGATGAGAGATTGCATCTTTTGACTCAAAGGGGGAGATTGTTGAGTCATAATTTAAGATTGAGTCAAATATGCTAATCGGATTTGTTGCCTGATTTTTAGCCAATAATTTAGCTATCGGTTATGGAATGGGTCTGTCCTTCCATACTTAGTTTTTGTTTAAATAGCTTATTCGTACCCTTGTTAGGGTTAACTTTTGTAGAATCATCACGGCGCTCATACAGAATAGTTCTCATCGAATTGTTCTTGAGTTGCATTTTAATCATTAGACATCAGTTCTTCATATTGCCTGTTCTTGATCTTGTTTATTTACATTATTCCGCATTTTTGAATCACGATCCAACTCTTCTGTCTCAACATTAATCTCGGTTATGCTCATCTCAAATCCATGACAGGGATGCCGTAGATCATAGATCAGATGGTGAATACACCATGCAAAAACCGCATGATCCCCCGCTTAAGATACGCTTAAGAATCGTGAGTGCCACATCACTCTCAACTATGACCTAGATTGACATGCCGGTTAACCACACAGCTACGTCAACAGATCATAAAGAAACTGTGTGTTTTTCATGTAGCATATGATTCACATTTTATTTTAATTAAAACGGGACTTTTGTTTTAATACTTTTAAGTAAAATACTTTTTAACTGATAAGCATTTCCCTGTCAAACCCTTTCGGTAACTCCATTATGTAAAACGTGACAGGCGGTGAGGGTGGTAGACAATACATGTCATTTAAAAACCGACCTTATTAGAATTCATAGAATCCTCCTTCAAACCTTCAAACACATTTAAACTGGATGAGCCTAATCATGGTTTGACCAATGTTCTTTTTTTAATTTAAGTTTTAATAATATATAAATACTGTTCTAAATATATTAAGGGTAAAAATTTAAACAATTTAACATTTATGTTTGTCATATTTAATTTCATTAAAACAGTTTAATAATTAAATAAATTAACTTAAATTAAAGAGAAGCAGTTAAGGCAACTAGCTACTTAAGGAAACTAGCAAGGCAAGGAGGGTTTGTAAAACCCTGGCCGCCAAAGACCCATGGAGGGTTCCTAAACCCCTCCAAAATTTCGACATATAGGTTTCTAAGAGCACAGACCAGGCAAAATTCATAAGATGTAATTTTCATGATTTTCTAGCATTTACTTATGATTATCAAAAAATTTAGCAGGAAAAACATTCCATATTCAAGTTTTAATAATCTAATGTGCATGCAACCTAAGAACAATGGCTCTGATACCACTGTTTGGATTTTTACAGATTAACACAATTCAATCAGACAGCGGAAAAGAACATGTCTATCCATAAGGGCATACTCAAGACAACTACTTCGCGATGGGAGGTACCATCCCAGTATTGTCTTTTGACCTTCCCTCCTTACGGGTAAGGTCCTATTCCGGACATCTTTCACTAACACATTCATTCCATACTTCACATTCATAACTAGCCAAACACATAATAGCAATTCAATACATATACCAAGCATCATCCAACATGTAAGGATGTTCAAAGTTCACATAACACATCATTCACAAAGCAAGTTCCAGAATTCATTAGATAAATTATTTAAACAAATCCTTCGATGTCTTGAACTTTCTGTCCAACAGCAGTAAAATCAAAGGTTGTGAGTTTTTTAGCTTAAAATGGGACCATGAATGCCCCTAAGCAGCCCGCAACCGCTGCCCACCATTTCGCCACCCATCAGCGCCACTGCAGGCGGCGTTTCTGCCCAAAAATGTGCACAACAACAACCCTTGTTTTCCTCTGATTTCGTCTATCTCTATCCCCGTGTCACTCCCTCTACCTGTTGATGTTCTTTCTTTCTCTCCCGTAGTCTAAATCACATTCTTCTCTCGACCTTCCCTTCTCTTCTCGTGGTTTCTTGAGCATGCACACACCATCGAGTGTGTGTTTGCATGTGTTTTTCCCAACTTCCCCTTTTTCCCATTTTTTCGTATTAGGTTACGCATACAGGAATACACGACCAGGGGTTAGAATCCCGGATTTGAATTAGTCAAATTCGGTTATGATAAAAATGCCCCTGTCTCCATGCGTTGGCTAAAATTTTCAGCATTTACATCATATTTTTCCCTAACTTTATGTATCCATAACTTCTTCATATGATATCTAAATTTTAAAAACCTTATGTCTTTATAAAGGTGGGAATGATATTTACAACTTTCTCCTACTGACTTAAGTCTGAATCTTTATAGATTTTCCGATACAGCCCCTCAAACATGGGCATTTGGCTATTTTTCACCTTTATGCCATCTTGAATCCGTCATAACTTATTCGTTATAACTCTAAACGACTCGAAACTTTTTCCTATATTCTTGTTACATAAAAATATACAAAAGTCTACTTGATGACTTTTTTCCAATGCCTTATAGATTTTTAGATATTAATTTTTGAAGATTTACAAATATTGTTTTTTACTTTTTAAATCCCAAATTTCCATTTTTGCCCTCGGGTCTTTAAATCAAATTTCCAAGTGAAGTAATACTTTATTATTGACTTAATAAAATGCCTTAAAACATAAAGTCCCATATTTTCACATTCCTTGAGCATTTTGCCCTTCCGTGTACATTTAAATTTATTTGGACATCAAACATCTTAACATGAAGATATTACTTTTAGATTCTTATTTTTATATATTAAAATTCTAGGTTGTCACAAGCCGTCTACAACATCGTAGTTGGCACAATCAACTGCGATTTTCTTTGAAAAAAAACTGAGGAAATCGTTGTTGGTAGTGCCAACTGCGATTTCCTCATATTATTTTTTTGAGAGAATCGCAATTGAGACTACCAACTGTGATTTCATGCTTAGACAGCTAGTACCTTTGTATAAAAACTTGTACAAATGCATATTAAACAAAGCCTTCTTGAAAAATCATAAATTTTACAATTAAAAACGATTAAACCTATCTTTTAACAAGTATAAAAGAAAGGATTATTTATACTCATAGTTATCCAAGAAGAAAAAAATAGTTAGCCATTAAGAGAATTTATTGTCCACCAATTCTGAAAAAGGTGGTAACTTTTTTATGGTGCTTATATACTAGGCTGATGGGCCAAGCCGCCTACCAAATCGCAACTCATGGCTCGAAATCGCTATTGGCCTATGTAAATCGCAGATGGTGGCCATGATATTTTCCGAAATCGCATATGGCATTAACCATCTATGATTTTAGTGTCTATTTTGGAAGAATCCTTAGTTTTTGGCTATTTTGAGGTAAAACGTTAAGAGGTTAGGCTAATTTTGACATTTTCTATAATTTTAAGGAAATCATTAATCACTATGTGCTTAAAAATATGGATTTTCAAACTCACCTAAATTTTGTGAAATCTTATTACGTGACATAAGTAATATTTAAAACTATTTTTTCAGAATTTTCAAACTCATTTACATTTTAAGAGTACTGGCTTAAAATGTAATATATCGGTGTAGAATGTTATATATATTTTCCAAATTTAACGACTAAGTTATTATCAAAACATTTAACCTTTAAATGCGTCCTCCATTTGATGGTAAAAACATATTTTAAAATTATTTTTTTCGCAAAATGCACAAAATACTTATA
This sequence comes from Cichorium intybus, assembly GCA_023525715.1. Classification (NCBI taxonomy): domain Eukaryota; kingdom Viridiplantae; phylum Streptophyta; class Magnoliopsida; order Asterales; family Asteraceae; genus Cichorium; species Cichorium intybus. Next base: position 126,447,602 of record CM042011.1, on the reverse strand, counting down.
TTATCCACATAACACATAAGAGTATGTTATAAAATCAAATGATGAAAACATTTAAAATACCATATAAGGACCTGTACTCTTGGTATAACGCACCTCCTCAATTGCTTGTAGTAAATGTCATAATGTGGGACACAATGCAAGTTCATGCAGAGGACAACAACAACAAGATTGACAATGATCAAATGCAAGTACTTATAGAGGTCATGTTGGTGTTAATGTTGTATCAGCCTATCAGGTGATGATTGGATGCGTGGATGTTTCCAAGTAACAAGTGAGGGGATTGGAAGGGGTATACATGAGATAGTAAGAGGCTTAGGAAGGGGTATGTGTTGGATATTTTAAGCAATCGGGAGGGGTTCGGGGGACAGAGTATCTAGAATTAGGAGAGGAGGCGCACTTGGTCGTGGAGGAGGATGATTATTTGCTCATGGAGGAAGATGAGCATTTTGTCGTGGAGGATGAGGAGCAGCAGATGCTTCTACATAAACACCTAGGTAGGATGATTGGTCACTTTTTATATTTGTGTAATAATGTATGATATAATGTTTAAGTACTATGGTCATGTTGTTGTGTCATTTAAGACTTATGTTTCTTGTTGTAACATTAACTTATGTAGATGGTAGGACAGTATTGCTATGTAGGAACCATGAAAGTGTTGGAAATAGTGTCCAAGGTCATTAACTATGGTGATATTTCTAATAATAACAGGGTCTTTTTGGGTTGCCCTCACGACCAAGTAAAAACCAACATTGACAGAAAATAAGAATGAATATTTAGTTTATTAATTTATGGTGAAATAAATTATTTGGAAACTAAATAAGTAATTAATTGATAAATTAATTTGGAATTAATTTAAAGAAATTAATTAAGAGGATTGAACTATAATTAATAAAAAGTTTTAATTAATTAAGACAGTCCAAGGGCAAAGTGTATGGAGGCTCCTTAAGTTTGGAACCCTAGGAGCCGTCCAGTATAAATAGAGGCTTAAGGGCCAAACCCTAAGCATCCCTTTTGGCTTGCTTTGTGCCGCCACCTCCATTCCTTCCCTATCTGGTCTCCTTGTCGAATTCCAATACCTTTTCAAGGGTTTTTGGATCTTTCTTCAAGGCTAAAGGAAGTTTTGTCAGTCTGGTTTCTGGTGTTCTTGGGTGTGAATCATTAGAGGGATTATGGTTTGGATCCTTACATCCAAACAAATGTATGTATTTCATAATTCATCTTGTCAGTTGATGCAATTGCTATGAACATATGATCCTAGATTATGAACATGATGATTTTTGTTTTGATAATTTGCTTGAATATGTGATCTGGTCTTATTAAGTCTTCCGCTACATGTATGTTTATTTTACTATGACCAATTCCCAACAGAAAGTGTATCTAATTTTTCCGATTTTCAAGTTAATGGAAAAATATAACTTTCAGGTTATATGGCATCATATGAATCTTTGTATAATTGTTAACATAGTTTGGTATGTTTCCTTTTATGTTATGTTCATAAGTAATACCAACAACTTGCATATACCCTAAGTTAATGAAAATAGGAAAAACTTTTTTAACATTCAGTTCCAATCACGAATGAATGGAATAATACATTTTCAAAATAACATTCATTTAATGTATATGGGAACTTACCCCATCTGTCAAACCTACCACAAACAAGAACTTGGTGGATTGAATTTAGTACTTTTTGTGTTGATAGCATGTGCCTATCACAAATGGTTAAAGAGTCAGTAGCAATTACAGCAAACGATTTAGAGATATAGAAATAAGTTCGGTTTCCACTACCAAAATAATAACCATTACATGCATGTCCTGGAAATTTGTTGTAGCACCTTTCCAATGGGTACTCTATGTATCAAACTTTTGTACACAACCAAAACATCATTTTTAACATAACAAACATCATTCTACTAATACATCAACCATTGACAACGAGTAATATTACATATTACAAAATTCTGGTTGAAGACTAGCAAATAGTTCGATTGAAACAAGACGATTACACTACCATATCAAAAGAACTTCTGACACTGTTACTTTAAGTAATAGGTAAAGATGAAGTAGGTGATGAAGAACACCCAGGAAACAAAGAACAACCCCTTGTTCGGTTTAGGTTTGTCAATGAGGTTGCTATTTCGACGGTGATTCCGCAGTTACAAATCACCATTGTAGGTTTTTTCTTGCCTTTTGATTTCAACTTACTCGGTGCGAATCGCATGTCTGCTTGGGATGATCACACGAAAGAAAGAGGGAGGAACATATTTAAATTACGATTAGACTTTTTGGAGACACATGTGATATTACCGAAATACCCTCACGTGATGGGCAGGCGGGAGCATTTAACAGGAGTAAATGGATGGTAACCCCATAGGGGAACTTCAGTCTATAGAAATGGTAACTTTAGGGACCTTGTAAGTGAAATCAAAAGTTGGACCCAGACCGAAAAAACGTGTCAAACATAGGGACCAAAACTGTAATTTACTCTATAAAATATTTTGTTTGAGAAACATTTTATGTATTTAGTAACAATAATTTGTGTTAAAAGTTTGTTATCTATTTTGTTATATTTTTATGGCTAAGAATATATGAAATATATGCTTCTTTGGTTAAAGAATATGATACACTTTTAGTTTTAAAAGCTATATCGTAACTGCAACTTTGTATTTTTTTTTGGTTAAAAATTTTACCTATTCGTTCTTAGAATTAAGTTGACATTATTTTACAGATAGGTATAGATGTTTAATGGTGGACTTGAGTTTCCATGAAGATAAATTTTTAGGAATTGCATGGAAATTTGTTATGTGGTGTATCTTGAATTCCTTTGACTAAAGCATATGTTTATTGATTTTATGTTAAAATGAAATTTGGTGAATGGATGTATTAGTCCACATGCAATAGGTATATGATAAAGGAAATTACATGTTATTTGTTTTGTATTCTTAACTTGCTAGTTTTGTAGCTCATAAATTGTTTAGTGAGGTATTCTGAAATGGAAGTAATATTCTATTATAATATTTATTTGCGATTTTCATGATTATGTATTATTTGTTCAGCTTATTTACTCCCATTATGCAATGTGTAAATGGGTAAAAATCATGTGTTTTTTGTTTCAAAAAGTTTATTAGGTTTTAAAATTTATTGATATTATTTTGATCAAAACTATATGTTTTCGACATCGAATTTTTTATCGGAAAGTATAGATGAGTTTTATATCTTATTTTAATTGAATTTCTAGAATTTAAAATTTTGGTCAACTACCCAACATCATGCAGTCAACTATGAGCAGTAAAAGCCGGTATATTTTTGCATCACAATATGTCTCATAAAACCACGTTTTCTAATATTCTCTCCTAAAACATTTCGGGAATGTTTGTTATATTTATTTGGTTATTTCCTTAAGTTCTCAAGTATTTTCTAGTTCCTTTGCTTGCCTAACTTGATTTAATTATCATTGTTTGTTTCAAGAAAAATACAAAATTTTGTGATTTATATGTCTATTTGATTTTTCTCATTCATATCATGATTTGTTTTGAGTTTCATATTTGACGCTTTTAGCACATTATAAAGTTTTAATTTAGCATAGGGTGGCCTGAATTAAACTTGTTCAAATTGTTGGCATTTTTTATTGCTTCACAAATACGTTCTTTTGTTTGAGTATAAAAAAATTGCCAATACATTCTTGTTTGAGTATATGTAAGGGTTAATGACTTGAGAAGGTAATTTACTTTTCAAAATATTCATATTAAGGTAACAATGTTTTTTTTGTTCACATTTACCTATTTAACTTATTATACATGTTCAAAAAAGGGTAATATGACCGGCTGGTGGGGGTTTTCATGACTTGAGAGGGTAACTTACTTTTCAAAATGTTCATATTTTGGTAACAATGTATTTTTTGTTCACATTTACCCATTTAACTTTTTAAAATTGTTCAAAAAATGGTAATATGATCGGGAAAACTCCACCAGCCGAATATACAATGTTATACGTAGGTAGATTTTTCAAAGGATTTAAATGATATTCTGTACAAATATTTTATGTATTAGGGTGGACGGTGTCACACCGTCTATCTTACGAATCCGTGGGCGGCTTGCCCTGCTCCGTCCACCCTTATATGTGAATATTGAGACAAATGTAACTAGCAAACATGTACATGTTATTTTAACTTTGTCGCAAGGTTTTGAATCACAAAGGAAGTTACTACACACGCCATTCTTTGAAGGATCTTCTTTTCCTGTTTTAGGGTCATAATAGACAACACACCTAACACACAAACTAGCTGTCTTTCCATCAAATGAATCAACATATCTTGTGGGTGCAATTAAATAAAGACGCACATTATGAGGAGTCCCGGGTTTCTTAGGGTTCTCACCATGTTTATAAATTTTTTATTAAAAGTTAACACAAAAATGATTTCCCAAAACCCTCTTAAAAGTCAGTGATAAAGAAAGTAAGGTGTTGTTTCTTAGTGACTTGTGTATATATTTCAGTTTTTCTTTTTTACTTAATGCAGAAAGAACAACTTGATAGAGTGGCAAGCTTTTTATCAAATGGGTTAATGACTTCAGATGGTAACTTACTTTTCAAAATGTTCACATTTAGGTAACAATATTTTTTTGTTCACATTTACCCATTTAACTTGTTAAACATGTTCAAAAAAGGGTAATATGACCGGGAAAACTGCCACCAGCCGGTCATGTTACCTTTTTTTAAACAGGTATAACAAGTTAAATGGGTAAATGTGAAAAAAACATTGTTACCTTAATGTGACCATTTTGAAAAGTAAGTTACCCTCTGAAGTCATTAACCCTATATGTAATTATGTATGTATATGGCTTGTTTTCGCACACACCTTCACAATAGGAACCGCATATGACACATCGAGTTTGTGATTGTGTGTTTACCGAGAACCGGTTTGGAGTCAATCGGTTAAGAACCGCATATGACACATCGAATCCCCATAGATTTTTGTTTTTCTTGTAAATGCTAAAATATGTGACGGTATGTTTTTATGAAATATTTTTTGAAATTATCCATGGTTTTCCGCGAAATCTACAATCCAAAACTTTTAATTGTTAAATATGTTAATTTTTTGTTGGTCAAAAAATATTTGTTAGATAATTATTTAGCATTTTTGGTACCAATATGTTGCATATAAGACGATTGCGATTTTTGTCTTATTTTTAACACGTTCTTCAAATTTGTTATTTGAGCGGTAATTCATAGTTGATTTTTTGTGTATGTAATGGAATGCAGGATTTGTTACTGAGTCGCGATATGTGTGACTATGAGTGTGTTTGACAAAATTAGCTGGTAGCTGGAAGCTGAAAGCTAATAGATATAACTTTTATTAGTGTAGAAGTATTCGGCAAAAGTAGCTGTTAGCTTTTTAAAGTGTAAAATAATATAAAAATCAAAAGTTAAACGCTAAACGTTTCCAAAAACTAATTGAAGTAGCTTCTAGATTAGGATTGTTTTATTAAAAATAAAAGCTAAAAACTCATGCTGCCAAACAAAACTTGTTTTAGAGTTTTTTTTTCTTTCTAAAAGCTACCAAAATATGCATGCCAAACACGTCCTATGGGTATATGTTGGATCCGTATACAAAATACTTATGATTTATTATGTTGCTAATTATGTATGAATCTACGAGGTCATATAAAAACAACTCATCGAATAAATTATATATATATATATATATATATATATATATATATATATATATATATATATATATATATATATATATATATATGTATATGTATATATAAATTTTATATATATATATATATATATATATATATATATATATATATATATATATATATATATATGTATATATAAATTATATATATATATATATATATATATAATTTATATATACATATATATATATATATATATATATATATATATATATGTATATATAAATTATATATATATATATATATATATATATATATATATATATATATATATATATATATATATATATATATATATATATATATATATATATATATATAACAAATTTTACAATTTTAAATCAATCAAATAAATCATTTAACTTATCTTCTTTTAGTTACAACACATTAACATGTTTCTTTTACCTAATGGCACTTAGATGATTAAGTGAGACATGATGTCCATTATAATATTTTGTTTAAGTATTTTTTATTATTAAAGAGTTACTTATTGAAGTAATAAAGTATAATATCTAATTAATGATAAACAACAAATAAATAGTAATGGTGTAATTGGTTTAATTTAATTTTATAAATGTCTAAATTGTAATAATTCTTTTATATGCGCCTTTTTTATTTTGTTTATTACTTATTAAAATAATTAAAACTTATTAAAATCCTAATAACCCATTTTAAAGAATATCTCTAACATACTATAATGTTAATCCAAGTATATAATTTGTAAGATATTTAAATATAATAACACTTTATAAAAAAAACTACATCATCATCTAATGTAATACAATCGTACATCAAAGAACACAACTATTCAAAAATATAGTAATTGGTAATTTTATATATCTATTAGTTTTAGTAGTGACATTCGTTAGTATCATATAACTGAGAAAAAAATAAAAAGGGAAGCCAACGAATCCACCACCATGATCTCTCTAATTAATGGGATCGTCCTAGGTAGCATGATGTTTTCGGCATAGACGATATCTTACATCAACATACCATAAAATGTAGAGAGCGTATAATACATAGCCTTATGGTTATTAGTTTAAAAATAACTTATTTGACAATTTTTGAATTTTGATCAAGAAAATTAATTCAAATATGAAACGATTTTTTCATTGTAATATATTATAATTTTTAACATAATATTATTTTTAACTATTATTGTTGTTTATTATTATAGAAACTATTTTTCTATAAAGTTTTATCATTATAAAAATAAGCGTTGGGTATTTTTTTTAGTTAAATTAGCCTTTTGATTTAGGTCATGTGTATAACATTGTAATTGACTTTATTAACAATTAACAAATAGCCTTTTAACATTTTTATGCTTAGTTGACTCTTTGATTTTAGTTTATTATTTAGCTTCTTATTTAATTAACAAATTAAGTATATTGGATTAATAATTCAAAAGTTGTATAACTAAATTGATAATGTTTCATATCGAGTAACATATTTAAATTAATAAATTTAGTATAATAAATTGAAATGAAAATAATTAGCATTAAAAGTAAAATAATTTGATACTCATATATACTAAACAGTTGATAACTTCAAGATAAATAAATTTTGTTACCATATAATTCGAATCCTTTAAGTTTATTTAATTTATAAATATTAATTATTACAACTCAATAGATTTTCTGAACAATTAATATTAATTATGTAAACAATGTGCAATTGGTTAAATTAGATTTGATGTTGCTTAATATTATTTAGTCTAAAAATAATATAATTATTTCAAAGCATTAAAATCCCAAAAGCTTTATAATACAATGGTTTACTTATTTTAAAATACGTATTTATAACTATAAATATTTTTACCACACAATCATAAACATGCACCACGAGTGAAGACACAACTACTATCTTTTATATATATATATATATATATATATATATATATATATATATATATATATATATATATATATATATATATATATATATATATATATATATATATATATATATATATATATATATATATATATATATATATATATATGTTAATAGAGTTATTTATTAGAATTGTTAGTATAAATTATTATCATTTTATCATGTGCAACACACATTGTTTTACCTTAACTTGGTATAAAATTATTATTTATCGGTTACTAACACTCACATACTTCATTTGGAAAACACATATATGTCATTATTTTAACAATATAACTGCATTCTGCGCAACGCACGAACATTCATCTAGTTATTATTTAGAATGGTTAGATAATTATGTTGACTGAATTAAGCCAACCAATGAACTTATTATAGGATTGGGTAATTAGCTAATTAATAGTTTGAAGAATTAAACGCACACCTATTTGACTAGTAACAAAATAGGCTTATGGATCATTAAGTAAATGAATGAAAAAGTCTAAATTACTCTTATCATCCCTCCCTCATTGGTTAACAATGCCTCACACCCGACAATGCTTGTGGTTTTGGAGTTGCTTCAAGATGGAAGAACAATATGGAGCGTCTGCTTAATGATTGAAGAACTAGCATTCATTGGTATTTTACAGTTTGCTTGTGTGGATACCCATAGAGGCAATCAACAATTTTTGTCACAAGTTTCTACACCAAGGATCATCATCTTCAACTTAAGGTAATTCGATAAACCCAACATGGTTTATTAGTTTGTTAATTTAAATTGGTTGAACTAGATCCAACTTTTGGGGATTCATTTTATAAAATTGCTACTGTTTCTGTTATGTTCTCTTTTATTGCTTATAACTGTTTTAAGTAACCAATAATTTCAATTATTGGTATCATAGCCATTTTTGGTTCATTAAATTATCATTCTTGAATTTCTTAGTTTATTCTAGATTACTGATTTTCCCTTATGATCTTAAAAGAATCGAAAATTCAATATTTTTTAAATATTATTGATATTAAACATGTTTACTGGTTCAATTTTTACATGTATTTTTGGCTTTCGATGTTTTAATAAAGATGTTTTTTAAAAGTATTGATATCAAACATGTTTAGTGGGCAAGCGTTTGATGTTATGGTAAAGATAGACGTGAAGGCTTTTCGATTTTTTTAATAAAGACGGATGGGAAGGCTTTTGATGTTTTTTTTTTTTTTTTTAATAAAGTGTTTTTTTAAATAAATGTATTTAGTTGATAGAGATGTGGACAAGCTGAGAAAGATTTTGATGAAGATATTATTATTATTATTATTATTATTATTTGATTTTTCTAATTTTCTATTATATTTTTTTAGAACAGCAATATATTAAAAACACGCCAGCAGGAAGCTGGACGCAAGAAACAGAGTACACCAAGAATTTACTAAGCAGGGCTGAACAACTAAACAGCCCCAAAGGACCCAAATGGAAATAAATTAAACTACAAAGAACAGAAACCAAAAGTACAAAAACCAAATACAAAATAAATGCTCATTTTGGTCCATTAGTTCTTCTATTTTACTATTCTTCTATTATCCTTAATTTCTAGTCAAAAGAAAATTCTATATTTAAAAATTTTATTGTTATAACTAATACGTGTAATTAGAAAATGTGAACACGTTTTAAGAAAAATTATATTAATTTTAGCTTTTCTAGAGACAACCAAATCCTATGATAAAAGAATTACAAATGAAACGCAAGAAACATCAACTTACAATAACATAAAACAATCATCGAAAAGATCAATTATATACGATAACAAAATGCCGATTGAACGAAATATTGGTTTTCTTTAAAGATTATAATGACTACTATTTAGAATAAAAATCAATACAAACTATGTTCCTATCAAGTCTATACAACTAATCCTACACTATATCATAAAAAGTTATTTATTATATATTTATGGCAATTAAGTATTTATTGGAATTGTTATTTAGTTAGAGAGAGAGAGAGAGAGAGAGAGAGAAGGGATGGGATACATTGGAGTAAGTGTAAATGATGGCTTGCAGTGTGGTGTCAAAAACTGTTTGATCATTTTTGTGACAACAATAACAGCTACCAGTTTTAATTTAAAGGCTTTTTATTTATTTTTAATTTTATTTATTTATGTATTACAATGAGAGCGACCACCACATTCCCCCTACCCCCTCCCTTCCCCCTTTTCCTTTGCTTTTCACCTTTTTTTCAGTTTTGCAGTACAGGGGCAAGTGAATAAGGGATGGGCAGATCACTTGTTTTATTCACTCGTGGTGGGGTTAGGGGTATTTTGGACATTTCTGCCAAACCCAAAATATCATATTATATGACTCAAAGGCTATATCTTCAATGACATATCCATTTTGAGATTGCCAAACAAGGGAAACTTATCGAGGGAGGGTATTTCCGACTTTTCTCCTAAAAAAATAAACATGTAAAAGCTAATTGAAATATCAAAAGTTTGTCGAGAAACTAAATTGTCACTTAATTAAAATGTGAATTTTTTATTTTTAAATTTATGTTACTGAAATTTACATAAATAAAGATCGAGTATATTGCAAATCTTTCATTTTATTTCAATTTCGAATGAAAAAAAAAAAATCATGTTGCGCCTAGGAAAAAAATTGAGAAAATTGGAGAGGTAATATTCGTTTATATAATGATCTATCACATACATAAAACTACTAACTTTTTTATTCAAAGGGAATGGATAACTTTTTGTTTACGTTCGTTTTATCCTATCAAACACTGTAACAAGATCTTGAAGTTAACTTACAAAAACTAAAATAAAATAGAATAAAAAACTCCGGTAGGATTAATGGTGTTTGGACGTTTCCTAACCCTTTTGATTTTTTAATTTGCATATATTATTTAACGTTCTTGAAAAATATATTTAAATAAAATAAATATAAAATTCAATTTATGACATATCTAATAAAAACGAAAGTAACATTATATCATTCTAAGAGGTAAAATTCGTTACGGAAACTCTCATAATGAATACTTAACAAAAAAACATACTTATGAAACATCATATCACTTGCATTTTTACTAAAAATATGCTAAATAGTTTTGATTGTTTATTACATGTGATATACCATTACCTTATAGAAGTATAGAACAAACGTAAGTGGATATGTGATGGGCAGATCATTTGGTTTATTCGTTCGCGGTGGGATTGAGGGCATTTTGGACCTTTTCTTGTCTCACTCAATCATGATCTGATATCTTTTTCAAATATTAAAAAAAAATACATATGATCCAATGATATTTTAATCACTTTATTAAACTACAAGACACTTACGGTGATTTCCTTCATGTACATATAGATGACAAAATGCGCAATTTGATAACATTTCAAAAAAGTTTCAATCAAAAGTCGCGTGGGGTTAAATTTTAACATGTAAGTAATGTAGTATTTAAAATTTGACACTCAAATGATGTCACCTCTATGAACATGGCTGAAAATTTAATCATTTAAACATGACATTATAAATTACTACACAGTTGGACGTTAACCCAGCTAGATATTATAATAAATTAGATATATTTACACGGAAGTTACGATTTTTATATTTAAAATTTTATAAACTCTTAAAAAGTTAAAACGGACAAGTTTATGAGGTGTTTAACTAACATCCTAATTTGGTTTTCTTATACCAATGGACGAAATTTCTACAATATCGGATTGGGCTTGAAGAGAGACAAATTACTTTGACCCAATATCATTAAACCTACTCTTAAAAGTCCAGTGATAAAATAATATATCTGGATTCTGAATTCTGGACCATTCAATATTTTTTTTTGGTACGAAATCTATAACTTTGGAAGTATGACATTGGTCCTGATTTTTGATGAAATGATTGAATACATCTTGTGGGTTTATGGTAAGAGTATCTACAATTGAGTGTGTATAAAGCATATTAAATATGTGAGAGTGTCAGAGTGATTCGTTGTACGCATTGGAGGATTGTGAAATGAAATAACATACATTTTAGGGTCGTATGAGTATGATATGGTTGTATGGATTTAATATTACTATTATTATTATTATTATTATTATTATTATTATATAAAGAATATGATTAAATTATAAAATAAAAAGTTATTAATATATAAATTAAGAAAAAATGATTCATATATAAACCAAAATATATTAATTTGTTTTTCCATTAATATACTATATAAGAAAAAACAATAGTTTTCAATTAATTTTAAAATATTAATAGCAATAATAATCTAAATACAAAAAATTTAATAAATGAATAAACAACCTAATATATTGAACTTAGTCGGTACTTATGCTTTTATGCTGATAAAGACACCCTTACACTTGGATTTCGATCGTTTTATGAGTAACTTAAATATTTGAATTTTACAGGATTTTTCTATTTTGCAATTATTTATTTAGATTTTGGTTTTTAAAAGCATACGACTATTTTCAGATTTGTCCAAAATATGGGGATGTCACATATATGGCAATTTAGAACGTGAAAATTCTCTCCATCTCGGTGCAATGTATGGCATTTCTAAGGGATGAAATTCAAATGGTGCACTTTAGTTGGATTAACAGTCGTAAAAATTATCATTGTTGTCAGGAATAAACGAGAATATATCACACACACAAAGACAATATTTAACGTGGTTTAGTCAATATGAGCTACGTCCAAAGGACAGGAGAGGGTATTTTTATGCACGAGCTTGAAAATCGATAATATAACAGTCTTTAATATATAAACATCGAACAATCTAAACCCTAAACGTTAATCGAGTCGGGCCCAGCTACACATATCAACGCAGGTCCATACTGCGAGGGGCTCTGCCCCACACCCCCCACACGATAAGTATTTATCGCGTACATCTTCAAGCCTAAGGGTGGGGGAGTAGAATCCTCCCGACCCTCTTGTCATATCAGTTTTTCTCTCTCCTCTCACTTCTATCTTTAAATCATATTTCAACCATTGAAGCAGATATTTCTCAACACTCTCAACCCTCAATGTCACATCATATTTTCTATATTTAAATTGATTAATTAAATCAAATATTGAAAATAACATTTAGAAATTAAATTAAAAATAATATTTCATTAAATTAAATTTAAAATAACATTACATTAAAATTAACTTAAAACAGAAAAATTAAATTGAAAAAAAAACAAAAAGAAATCCTTGAAACCTAAAATAGACTACATTTCCCAACCATACACGCGTGATATTTCCCGCTTGCGAGAAAGAACTGTACTTAGTTGACCTCCGGTCAAATTTTCATGGGGGCGAAGAAAAAAGAGCAAATCATTTTCTTGTCGTATGTATTTGATCGCTTCTAGCTCATGCTCAATGAGCATTGCTTATTCCTCTTTTCCTCCTCTAGTAGTCCTACCATTTTAGCACGGTAGTCCCGCTTTGCGTGCACTTCAAGCTCATTATTGTCGGCGAGTTTGGATATCTTATCCACGATGGTCAGCATCTCCTCCGGCATTGATAAAGATCCAACCACCTTCTTCCATTTTCTTTGTCGGGATTTTGTTGATGGTTGTGGGGAAACTTCATTGACCTCATCAGCATCGACTTGCTGAGTTGAAAACTGTGCATCAGAATTGGAGGTCGAGTAGTTGTTGGACTCCGATGTCTTGCTATATTTGGAGGATTGATGTGGGGGATTCATCCCCATTTTCAGGACTGTGAGCCATTTGGCATTGTCTTTCAATATTTTTCATGCCCTTACATGTAGGAACCCGTTCCGGACGATTTTCCGGTACTCACATTGTATGGCCTTCAGAACATCCACATCTCCCCTGCTATCGACATGCATGTTGCATTTTTTTTGTAAATGCAGTTGAACTTGTTCACATTCGTTTTCAAGTCCTTCCACTTGAAGTTTACTTAATGTCATGTCTGATCCGTCCCTCCAAGTTGCATGTTGAAATGTGCCCAGAAGGACTCGAAGCATTGATGGTTTCCCCGTTCTTGATCCTTGGAAACACTAATATACGCCTTCGCAAAGGCGACCTCCTATTTGTCACTCCACGGACGAGATATCAACCGTGAGAGAAAAGATCGTTTATGGGAGGTACGAGGAAGGGGTTGTTCTTGTTCTTGTGTTTTTGGGACTTTCTCCACCTCTTCCTCCTCCTCGTCAGTACCTCGAGCTTTAGAGATCAGAAGGGTTTCGTCATTTAACTAATGAGAAGTGTCAGGTGAAAGGTTTTCTGCAAACCATGAACTAAATAACCTAAGTTCACATGCAACCTATGAGGATCTATGTTTTCTTCTAATTGAACATATAACAAAAACTAGAGACTAATAAAAGAAACTAAAGATCAAACAGAAAAACCAACCTTAATTTCTTGGAAGCTGAGCAGGAAAATTATCATGCCTCAAATGAAAGTCACACCCTTAGCCGGGAGGTTTATGGATCGAAATTCCAGAGAGAAAATAATAGAATGAGCAACTAATAATGAGGTCTAGGGGTCCCTATTTATAGGGAACCCAGTGTAAAAGCTAAAACCCTAGCCGCAGCCCATTTTTCCGGATTATCTGTACGCGCGCCGCGGCCAAAACGTTTGCGCGCCGCGCACCGCAATTCAACTATTGAATTTGTACGACTTTAATCCCTGACCTCCTGATTAATCTAATTAATGCCACAGAAATTAATCCAATTAATTTCTGATTAATTATTAATCAAATAATATTATTTCTTATTAATATATTATCTTCATAATATATTAACAAACAATATCTTGATTTATTAGTCATATAATAAATCAACCCTTTCTCTCTACTTAACTTTTCACCAAACCTCCAGCTATGAGGGCAACCCAAATGGACTATGCTACTATTAATTAGGTAAATACTAATTATTAGTCATGGCTTAGACACCTAATCCAACAGTCTCCCACTTGGATAAGTCTATGACTATAATTACCAATTTAACCTCTAATTAACCAGCACTTTTAGCTTCCTAGAAACTACTGCGAAACTCTGACCTAGTCAGTTCTGTCCAAAGATAAGTGATCAGATGATCCTTCGTCCAACAAGATATTTTCAGACACAAGACATGGATTAAAGTCAATCCCGGTCTAATTCACTGTTCCTTGATTTCCGATTTGCATATGACTCTTAGACTACCAATTTAGTCCCGGTTGGCCAACCATTTTAGTAAACTTCAAATTCATCGAGAGGCCTACAGATATCTGTTCCCCGTTAGGGTCAAGGGACGAATAAACTTTGACTCATATACTTATGTATTTTACCAAACAAATTACTCACAACAACACGTTTTATAACACTGAGTTACCGATGCGTTTTCGTATTATCAATGAACAACCGTCTAGTAAATCATAACTCATATGTCTTAGCTTAAAGATCAAAAGATATTATCGTCTCAATATTGCTCGTGATGTAATCCATGAAGCAATCCATTGAGCGCGGGTTTATCCAATACTCAAATCTCCATTTCCAAGTACTCATGAATGTTGCAGCAATCTTATTGCAATGTCTAACTCCTTAGACAATCTACAACTAATTCATGACAGTCTTACTTCACACTTACTCCCCAAAAGTGTAATCGACTGTGGATATTTGAATAATCCAATTATTCAGGAAGTAAAACATGTAAAATGAAACACAATGACAAAGTATTGACAAAAGTAGTAAACCATTACTCATTAATAAATCTCTATTATTAAATCACAAGAGTCAAATACAATACATTGTTACAAGTTTCGAAACCTATCTAATTTACATAAACTTTATATCATCTCTTAATCCAATGCTTCTAGCATGCTGATTATGCTTAATCCTACTCAGAGCCTTTGTCAAGGGATCTGCAGGATTATCTTCCGATGATACCCTCTTTACCACGAGGTGACCTTCTTCTACCTTATGTCTTATGTAGTGGTACTTTCTGTCGATATGCCTAGACTTTCCATGATCTCGCGGTTCCTTTGTCAAGGCGACTGCACCTTCGTTATCGCATAACAGTTCCACGGGCTCCTGAATACTCGGGACTACTCCAAGGTCACCGATGAAGTTCTTCAGCCAAGCTGCTTCCTTTGACGCTTCACTTGCTGCTATATACTCTGATTCACAAGTAGAATCAGCCACCGTATCTTGCTTGGAACTTTTCCAAGTTACCGCTCCTCCGTTCAGAAGGAATACCCAACCAGACTGAGACCGACCACTGTCTCTATCCGTCTGAAAACTGGCATCCGTATATCCTTCAATTCTCAAGGTATCACTGCCTCCAAGGACTAACACCATGTCCTTTGTTCTTCGCAGATACTTGAGTATATTCTTTACGGCTATCCAATGCGCCCTTCCATGGTTTCCCTGGTACCGACTGACCATGCTCAGAGCAAAAGCCACGTCAGGGCGAGTACACGTCATAGCGTACATGATCGACCCCACAGCCGAAGCGTAAGGTACCCGACTCATCTCAGCTATTTCCACGTCTGTACTCGGACTTTGAGTCTTACTCAATTTTGCATTACTTTGGATAGGTAACTCTCCCTTCTTGGAATTTTCCATACTAAACCTTTTCAGTACCTTTTCCAAGTATGTGCCCTGACTAAGTCCAATTAGTCTCTTCTTCCTATCTCTCAATATTCTTATCCCGAGAATATAGGCAGCCTCTCCTAGGTCCTTCATGGCGAAACATTTCCCAAGCCAAGCCTTGATATCTTGCAAGGTTGGAATGTCGTTTCCCATAAGCAGTATGTCATCAACATACAGTACCAGAAAGGTCACTATACTCCCACTAGCCTTGACATATACGCAGGACTCATCCTCGCTCCTAGAGAAACCAAACTCTTTGACTTTCTCATGGAAACAAAGATTCCAGCTGCGAGAAGCTAGCTTCAATCCGTAGATTGATCTTTCAAGCTTACACACCTTATTAGGATACTTTGCATCGACAAAAACCCTCTGGTTGACTCATGTAAACATCCTCAGTCAACTTCCCATTAAGGAAAGCGGTTTTGACGTTCATCTGCCAAATTTCATAGTCATGAAACGCAGCTATGGCCAGCATTATCCTAATAGACTTTATCTTGGCTACTGGTGAGAAGGTCTCATCATAATCAACCCCCAGGGTTTGAGTGAAACCCTTCGCAACCAGTCTTGCCTTGAAGGTGTGTACCTTTCCGTCCATGTCGGTCTTCTTCTTGAAGATCCATTTGCACCCGACTGTCTTTCGACCCGGTACATTGTCAACTAAGTTCCATACTTGATTGTCATACATGGACTTGATCTCGCTATCCATGGCCTTTTTCCACTTGGCAGACTCAGGGCCCGCCACTGCTTCCTGGTAGTTAGCTGGTTCATCCAAATTTATCAGTATCCTATCACTAACAAACGTGTCCCCATCTGAAGTTATATGGAACCCATAAAACTCGGGTGGCATGCTAACCCTACCGGAACGCCTAAGAGGTAAGGATACATCTGTCGGACCAACAGGAACTTCTTCCTCATGTTGGTTGCTAGTTTCTCCTAAGGTTGTGTCATCTGATGACTCTTGAATTTCTTCCAGATCAATGGTACTCCCACTGTCCTCTTTGAATATGAGCTCTCTCTCTCGAAAGACCGCTCGTCTAGCTACAAAGACCACGTCCTCGCTTGGTCTGTAGAATAGATATCCAAAGGACTGTTTGGGATAACCAAGGAAGAAACACCTTTCGCTTCTTTCTGCGAGTTTGTCTTAAGTCTCTCGTCTAACGAAAGCCTCACAACCCCAGACCTTGATATGTGCCAACGAGGGAACTTTCCCCGTCCACATCTCATGAGGTGTTTTAGCAACCTTCTTAGTTGGGACAAGATTGAGGATATGGGCGGCAGTCTCCAAGGCATACCCCTAGAAGTGAATGGGAAGTGAAGCTCGACTCATCATGGAACGAACTATGTCCAACAGGGTTCAGTTACGCCTCTCCGCAACACCGTTCAACTGTGGTGTCCTGGGAGGTGTCAACTGCGAAACTATTCCGCATTCCTTTAGATAGTCTAGGAACTCGATACTTAGATACTCTCCGCCTCTGTCGGACCTGAGCATCTTTATCTTCCTGCCTAATTGATTCTCTACCTCGTTCTTAAACTCTTTGAACTTTTCAAAGGTGTCCGACTTGTGCTTGATCAAGTAGATGTAACCGTATCTACTAAAATCATCGGTGAAAATTACGTAGAACCGTGTGCCTTCCTTTGTGGTTGATCTGAATGGACCACACACATCCGTGTGAATGATGTCCAGCAGACCCTCACCTCTTTCAAAGGACCCTTTGAAAGGTGATTTAGTCATCTTTCCCAACAGACAAGATTCGCATACATCATCCGTCCTGAGGTCGAATGATTCCAACACTCCATCCTTTTGGAGTTGGGCGATGCGTTTCTTGCTGATGTGCCCGAGCCGACTATGCCACAGACATGCCTTTTCCACACCACTAGTAGAATCAATATAATTTACACTATGTCCTAAATTGTCAACACATTCAACAGTTTCATACACACCATCACAAGGATAAGCAGTAAAAATCAAAATACCATTTTTGAAAACAGAAATTGAACCAATTTTATTGTCAAAAGAAAATTGAAATCCTTGTCTGAACAAAGCGTGAAATGAAATAATGTTTCTTGCCATTTCTGGCGAATAGCAACAATTAAATAACTCTAAGCTAACATCACTACTAAGCACTAAACTATAAACGCCGATCTTGGTAACAGGAGACGATCTCCTATTGCCTATGATCAGGTTCAGTCTATCGTGCTCCACCTCCCTGCTTTCCTTTAGGCCCTGCATGTGACATCCGCCTAAAATGGATTCGAGTCAACCCAACCCAATTGGAAATCTAATAAACCCTAATCAAGATTACTTGACGCTAATAGGATCAAAACTCATACACTACGTTATAAATTGATGTTAATAGCAATATAGCATAGTATAATGTTATAACTATAATCAAATTAAATTATGATACCATATTATAATCAAATAAAAGTATAATTCTCTAACTAAATTAAAAGAATCAAACTTGAATGCTATAATTAAACTTCAAATCAAAGTAGATTGTTATAATCAAATAATAACCTATTTTTTTATAAAACTCTATTTTTATAAACACTACATTAAATTTTATAAAACTCTTAAGATGCTTGTGCTAGTGGAAAATTATGAAGACCACCAAAAGTCAAAAGATATTCCCATGGTCTCCCACTCACACCTCCCATCATCTTTCCTTTCCTTTTCCTCTCACCACATTATTCTCATCACCACTCAAACCCTCTCTATTCTTTCTCTCACTCTCAATCTCGAAATTTCTCCAAGAAAGCTTCATTTTCCAGCCAAGAACAATCCCTCATACTCAAATCTTCATCCCTCTTGAAGCATTCCTCAAGGTATGTTGTTAAAAGTTTCAAATTCATACATGAAACAAATTAAATCCATCAAAATATCTAAAACTCATTTTATGTATAAACCTGATTTTTCTCAGAATCCCATTAATAAAATAAGAAGTTCTGGAAATTTTCAGAAATTAACTCATTTTTATCGAATTATTATAATTATTGCACTAAAATAGGGCAATAATTCATATAAAATACGTTTTGTATTCAATAAATTCTGAGAAAATTATGGGATGACCCATAAACTGAGAAAACATAATTTATGAAGTTTCATGCATTTATATTACAGTTTTATGGTTATTTTGTATTTTATTTTGTTGAAGCTAAATAAATAGAAACATATAGTTATGTATGTCAAAAACACGATTTTATATTTTTTGCACCTTAATAACATTATAAAGACCCCATGAACAAATTTACAGATTTTGTAAGAATGTTTTCTTATTTTTCCAAATTTAATGATTGTTTAATGGGTTAAATTGTTAATAAATAGCTATACAAGTCCGAAAATTATAAACCCTTGTCACAATATCATATATGACATATTAATCATAGATAAAAAGTTTAATGAATTTTCCTTAATAGTTTACTATTATTTATGATTTTATTGATTAGTTAATAATGAAAAACATAATAAATACTTCCCATTGTCCAAAATATCCAAAATATTTACAGTAGGCGCAATATAATGTTATAAAACTATGGTTAATTTTCCAAAATTTTTGGGAATCATTTATTATTTTTCCCGAAATTTGTTGTGGTTTAATTATTAAAATACTAAATAAATACTAAAACAGTTAAGAAAAATATGAAAATTTTACAGTAATTACTATTTTATGAAATAATGATTTTCTGATAATTTCAGAATGTTTCATTACTGTTTAGTATTTAAAACCATTTTCCTAAATATCTAAGCATGTAAAAATGCATTTTTAATGATTATTTCATATAAATAATTGTTTATAATATATAAAATCTATAAATACTTATAATTTGACTAGTTATTATTTTAATAAGAAATTATTAAAATCTTGCCTAAAGTGAAAATATAAATTAATTAACCAAAGTAATTAATTCAATTTAAAACTCATTTAACATATGAATACATTAATATTCAAAACAAAATTTGGATTATTGTTAATTCATCTAATATAAGAATATATGTCTAATTATTTTTATTAATACTATATTCCCGTTTATCGATTCCTAAGCCAAAACTATTAATTATATTAGGTTCTACGTCATTTTGACCAGAGCCGTTTTTCGTACGACACGCGTATTCCGTTTGGACTAAAGTGAGTAATCTACCCCATATTTTATAATTTTAAATACTTTTGGGGTGTATCATGTGGTTTTAATATGTTCCAACTTCATTTTATTATTTTTTCACCATTGAGACATTGTTGGGACATTTATATGTGAATCATTATTTGTATAATTGTTGTTTGTTTACGCTACATGTATTGTAGTGCATTACCATTTTTAGTCTAATCTCCATGACTATGCCCGTATTCTTGAGGTACGTTATGGACAATAATAGCGCTATTGGGTTGACCACCCCGCCTTGGGACGCTAAGGTGATTGATTGCACGTGGTTGAGTGTGTATGATGATTAGATGCTCCATCCTATATATATACATATATATGTATATATAGGGTGAGGACTTATTGTTGTTGTTATCATTTGTTAATCAATTTTTGATTTATAAACTGTTATCTCAATAACACTTGCTTGCCAACTTCAAAAGAAAACAAATTTCAAATTATTCAAACTCACAATTTTCTTTAATAAAACTAGATTACTCACCAACTCTCGTAGTTGACTTGTTTTTACCCATGATGCAGATTTGAAGAATAAAGTTGATGAAAAGTAGGGTATACCTTAGAAACCCACAAGAGTATTTAAATTTGATGTAATAAATGTTGTTTGTATTTGAATTTGTATTTGTATGTTGTGGATCTTGTTTGCCTACTTAGTACTTAATTGAATCTAATCATATTATAACATAGTTGTCATGAGACTTTGAACAATATATCACGCCTTGATCGATTCCGCCAAGGATCGGGGTGTGACAGATTGGTATCAGAGCCCTTGACTATAGGGAATTAGGTTAATTGCCTTGACCTAGTCTATAGCCTCTAGGGTCCTCTCGTATGCTAGTTTATAAAATGCACACACAACTGCATGCAATTCGCACTTAGAAAATTCTAGGAATACCTTTGTGTGCTAATTGCTCCCTTATGTGCTTACGTATTACTCATGACACTTATATGTGTGCCTACACTTGTAAATTTTCTCTTGTTTCTCTGAAAATCACACACATACTCAAGTGGTTTCAAAAAAAAAAAATTATACGTATATAATCCTTAGAACTCATAGGAAAATCCAAGTCATCCACTCTAGTTGGGTAGGATCATAGTAATGGACGCGTAGTAACTGGAAGGGGGAGGTGCCGGTAGCCTGAAAGTCCTGACTAGGTAAGCATTCGTATACATCCCAATCAACCGAGGGACCAGTTTGCTTACCTGGGGACCAAAGGCGAGAGTTCCCAAACCTATAGGCCAAAGCGCGTCATTCACATTACTTTTGAGCCATCAAAATACCCGACCTTATCAAACGTATCCGAAAGGATACACTCTAAAATGGCCAACTCATTGGACTATTAAGTTCCCTAATGGTCCTAGAAGTGGGAAAACATGTGAAAACTTAGTATTATGGGGGCCCACGCAAATGCTACATGATTCACATTTAATACCCATGGAAAGCCCAGAAGGTGCCCAATACAATGATATTTTTATAAAGTATAAGTACAAGTACATACATACTAGAACAGTGTCATAACCAAAACAATACAAGAGTAATAAGATGAGTTGAACACTACGAGTAGGCCTAGATAGTTATGTAATCATATCTAGGATAAATAGAGCCTGATCAACTCTATTGGTCCAAGGTATGACTAACATGTGTTTAGGAATAATTGTAGTGAACAACAAGTCTAAAAACTTATCAATAACCATATGCAAATAAACTCTAAAACAGAATACAAATCTAAAATACTATAGGAGTATTTTATAATACTATAGAACCATACATCTAGACATTTTATGTACATGTTATACCCCTACCCTTACATGGTCGATAATATCTGACCAATAACTATTATCGAAAACCTACAATCATTCCATCTTTAATCTCAATAGCATAAGAATGCCACCTTGTCAAAGTAACCAACATACCATCACACCATCAACAGATCGACCGATGACTCCACTGGTGGACACCATTATATTTCATGTCGTTGTGGCAGCCGCCATGACAAACATTAGCATTAATGGCATAAACGGAAACAGGAACGGTACCAACGGTTTCATTAGACTAATGTTGGAATTCAATCTGAACGCCGAAAGCAGGCTATCTCACCTGTTAAGTCTTCTATTTTCTCTTCACTTATGATCTTGAGAAAGTCAGGGTTAAAACCACTCATATCAGAATTAGAAAGTACTTGACTTGGACCTTCCTGAAGAATAGGAATGGTCATACCTTCTATCAAAGGATGTGAAATTTCATCATTTACATTCTCAAGTAAATCAAGATTCATATCTTCCTGATCTAAGAAACTCCAATCTTCATCAAAAAGTACTTGACTTGGACCTTCCTGAAGAATAGGAATAACCATAGTTTCTATTATAGGATGTGAGCCTTCATCATTTACATGCCCAAGTAAATCAACCTCTATAGCAGAACCGGATGGCAAAGATTGCTGCTGTGCATGGGTCCCTGATGAAGTTTCCTCCATCTCCTCGGCCTTTCGTTTCCTGTAAACATCTCTAAAGACAGCTTGCCTAAATTTCTTTGTGGTATCAGTCATCTTCGAACTGGAACCCTCGAATATTGCTTTTTTCTCATTTTCTATACCAAGTATTACGTCTGCTTCATTAGCAATATTATTCAATTCCTGTTACATAAATACCTTCAGTCAATACAATCTCATGGTACTAAAATTTTGAAAAAAAAAATGCAATTTTTAACCTGAGTATTGTTAATAAGAGTTTCTAGACTCTTAAGCTGTCTTCGAGGCCATTTTGGTATGCCTAACTCCCTACAACGATTCTTCAACTGGGTTGATCCAACGTTGAGTTCCTTTGCAGCTTCCAAAAGATGCTTGTTAAAGTGCTGAGTTATTGCTTCCTTACTTAATGGTTGTCTAGAACCACTTCCACTGCCAACTACTGTGGCTCTTGGACTCAAAGAATCAAATCCGGTTGTGCTATTGTCATTCTGGATCAATTGAGCATGATCCTGACCAAAGATAAACTTTGGTGCAATAACATTAGTATCTGACGTCGGCAGTAACTGTTGATTTTCAGCTATGAACCCAGGGTTTTGAAATCCCTCTAGATTTCTTTGAATCATCTGAAGGTGATTCTGGTATTGAAAACCTCCCTCAAACTCAGGATTCATTCCAACACTGTCGTTATGAATCACCTGTAGTTGATTGTCATTCTGTATGCTAGCCATGAATCCTTCATTCATGGGGATAATCTCACTGTTCGTTAAGTGCTCGTCCATGAATGGATTGTAATCCGTTAAACTATCCATTAGTGGAGCTTTAAAAAAAAAAAAAAAAACAAAAAAAAACAAATGTTAGATGATAAAAACCAAACTGACATAAAAGTACTAGAATTCAACCTGGAAGTAAGTTTTGAGATTGCTCATAAGCAAAGCCCAAAGATGAAGGCCCTAGATCTTCTGAGATTATATTCAAAGACAGGAAAACGAAAAGACTTTTAAAAACCTTTCGATTACCCTAGGTGCTATTTTTTCAACATTAACTGCTTAACTTGATAAGGACAGGAAAACGAAAAGACTTTTAAAAACCTTTCGATTACCCTAGGTGCTATTTTTTCAACATTAACTGCTTAACTTGATAAAGACAGGAAAACGAAAAGACTTTTAAAAAAACCTTTCGATTACCCTAGGTGCTATTTTTTCAACATTAACTGCTTAACTTGATAAGGACAGGAAAACGAAAAGACTTTTAAAAACCTTTCGATTACCCTAGGTGCTATTTTTTCAACATTAACTGCTTAACTTGATAAAGACAGGAAAACGAAAAGACTTTTAAAAACCTTTCGACTACCCAAAGTGCTATTTTTTCAACATTCACTGCTTAACTCCGATAAGGACAGGGAAAACGAAAAGACTCTTTATAAAAAAAAATTTATATCTCCGGAAAGTGGAAATAATTCAAAGAACATTTAATTAAATAATATCATAATAATGGATTAGAACCTACTCACCTGGCGTATATACAGCTCGTGGTCCACCTGTATCTTGCATATTTTATTCCTCTTATGCGTATCAGCTATAAAATGACATTACAAACATACATACACAGACATACATACATACATACATACATACACATACATACATACATATACATACATATATACATACATACTGTACCGCCTATCATCCTCAGACTGATGGTCAATCTGAGAGGACAATTCAAACACTCGAAGATATGTTGAGGGCGTGTGTCTTAGATTTCGGAGGAAATGGGACTCTCATTTATCGTTGGTGGAATTCTCCTATAATAACAGTTATCATTCTAGCATCGGGATGCCACCATTTGAGGCATTGTATGGCCGTAAATGCCGATCTCCTATTTGCTGGCATGAAATTGGGGAGTCTCACGTAATTCGCGCAACAGTGGATTCTCCAATCGTTGGTCCTGAGCTTATCCAGGAAACAACCGACAAAATCACTCAGATTCGCAATAACCTTCTCACAGCTCGTAGCCGACAAAAGAGTTATGCCGACAAGCGACGCAAACCGCTTGAATTTATCGTGGGTGACATGGTCATGTTAAAAGTATCCCCATGGAAAGGTGTGGTTCGATTTGGACGCAAGGGTAAATTGGCACCACGCTACGTAGGCCCGTTTAAGATCCTGAAAAGGATCGGACCAATAGCCTATGAGTTGGATCTACCAACAGAGCTTCAGAAAGTTCACCCACTATTTCATATAGCTAACCTCAAAAAGTGTTTAGCAGACGAGAACCTTCATGTTCCTCTCGAGGATATCCAAATTGACGAGACAATGCAATTTATCGAGAAACCCTTGGAAATTGCCGACCGGAAGGAAAAGCAACTCAAAAGAAGTCGCATTCCCCTGGTCAAGGTCAGGTGGCAGTCGGCACGTGGACCCGAGTATACATGGAAGCGTGAGGGTCATATGCGTACCAAATACCCGCATCTTTTCTCTTAAGGTACTTTCTTATTAAATTTCGGGACGAAATTTCCTAAAGTAGGGGAGACTGTGACATCCGCCTAAAATGGATTCGAGTCAACCCAACCCAATTGGAAATCTAATAAACCCTAATCAAGATTACTTGACGCTAATAGGATCAAAACTCATACACTACGTTATAAATTGATGTTAATAGCAATATAGCATAGTATAATGTTATAACTATAATCAAATTAAATTATGATACCATATTATAATCAAATAAAAGTATAATTCTCTAACTAAATTAAAAGAATCAAACTTGAATGCTATAATTAAACTTCAAATCAAAGTAGATTGTTATAATCAAATAATAACCTATTTTTTTATAAAACTCTATTTTTATAAACACTACATTAAATTTTATAAAACTCTTAAGATGCTTGTGCTAGTGGAAAATTATGAAGACCACCAAAAGTCAAAAGATATTCCCATGGTCTCCCACTCACACCTCCCATCATCTTTCCTTTCCTTTTCCTCTCACCACATTATTCTCATCACCACTCAAACCCTCTCTATTCTTTCTCTCACTCTCAATCTCGAAATTTCTCCAAGAAAGCTTCATTTTCCAGCCAAGAACAATCCCTCATACTCAAATCTTCATCCCTCTTGAAGCATTCCTCAAGGTATGTTGTTAAAAGTTTCAAATTCATACATGAAACAAATTAAATCCATCAAAATATCTAAAACTCATTTTATGTATAAACCTGATTTTTCTCAGAATCCCATTAATAAAATAAGAAGTTCTGGAAATTTTCAGAAATTAACTCATTTTTATCGAATTATTATAATTATTGCACTAAAATAGGGCAATAATTCATATAAAATACGTTTTGTATTCAATAAATTCTGAGAAAATTATGGGATGACCCATAAACTGAGAAAACATAATTTATGAAGTTTCATGCATTTATATTACAGTTTTATGGTTATTTTGTATTTTATTTTGTTGAAGCTAAATAAATAGAAACATATAGTTATGTATGTCAAAAACACGATTTTATATTTTTCGCACCTTAATAACATTATAAAGACCCCATGAACAAATTTACAGATTTTTGTAAGAATGTTTTCTTATTTTTCCAAATTTAATGATTGTTTAATGGGTTAAATTGTTAATAAATAGCTATACAAGTCCGAAAATTATAAACCCTTGTCACAATATCATATATGACATATTAATCATAGATAAAAAGTTTAATGAATTTTCCTTAATAGTTTACTATTATTTATGATTTTATTGATTAGTTAATAATGAAAAACATAATAAATACTTCCCATTGTCCAAAATATCCAAAATATTTACAGTAGGCGCAATATAATGTTATAAAACTATGGTTAATTTTCCAAAATTTTTGGGAATCATTTATTATTTTTCCCGAAATTTGTTGTGGTTTAATTATTAAAATACTAAATAAATACTAAAACAGTTAAGAAAAATATGAAAATTTTACAGTAATTACTATTTTATGAAATAATGATTTTCTGATAATTTCAGAATGTTTCATTACTGTTTAGTATTTAAAACCATTTTCCTAAATATCTAAGCATGTAAAAATGCATTTTTAATGATTATTTCATATAAATAATTGTTTATAATATATAAAATCTATAAATACTTATAATTTGACTAGTTATTATTTTAATAAGAAATTATTAAAATCTTGCCTAAAGTGAAAATATAAATTAATTAACCAAAGTAATTAATTCAATTTAAAACTCATTTAACATATGAATACATTAATATTCAAAACAAAATTTGGATTATTGTTAATTCATCTAATATAAGAATATATGTCTAATTATTTTTATTAATACTATATTCCCGTTTATCGATTCCTAAGCCAAAACTATTAATTATATTAGGTTCTACGTCATTTTGACCAGAGCCGTTTTTCGTACGACACGCGTATTCCGTTTGGACTAAAGTGAGTAATCTACCCCATATTTTATAATTTTAAATACTTTTGGGGTGTATCATGTGGTTTTAATATGTTCCAACTTCATTTTATTATTTTTTCACCATTGAGACATTGTTGGGACATTTATATGTGAATCATTATTTGTATAATTGTTGTTTGTTTACGCTACATGTATTGTAGTGCATTACCATTTTTAGTCTAATCTCCATGACTATGCCCGTATTCTTGAGGTACGTTATGGACAATAATAGCGCTATTGGGTTGACCACCCCGCCTTGGGACGCTAAGGTGATTGATTGCACGTGGTTGAGTGTGTATGATGATTAGATGCTCCATCCTATATATATACATATATATGTATATATAGGGTGAGGACTTATTGTTGTTGTTATCATTTGTTAATCAATTTTTGATTTATAAACTGTTATCTCAATAACACTTGCTTGCCAACTTCAAAAGAAAACAAATTTCAAATTATTCAAACTCACAATTTTCTTTAATAAAACTAGATTACTCACCAACTCTCGTAGTTGACTTGTTTTTACCCATGATGCAGATTTGAAGAATAAAGTTGATGAAAAGTAGGGTATACCTTAGAAACCCACAAGAGTATTTAAATTTGATGTAATAAATGTTGTTTGTATTTGAATTTGTATTTGTATGTTGTGGATCTTGTTTGCCTACTTAGTACTTAATTGAATCTAATCATATTATAACATAGTTGTCATGAGACTTTGAACAATATATCACGCCTTGATCGATTCCGCCAAGGATCGGGGTGTGACACTGCAGATCAGAACAAATGTGAAAACCACATCCTGTATCAAGGACCCAAGAATTAGAAGATGGTGAGTTTTTAGAGATAGTGTATATACCTGCTGTCGATGGCTTTACTTTCCCATCCTTGACATCCTGCAAGTATTTGGGGCAGCTTCTCTTCCAATGGCCCTTCTCTTTGCAGTAGAAACAGTCGGCTTCATTGGGGTTGGCTACACAAGGAATATGAGAAGACTTGGTTCTCGAGCCATTGTTGGACGACCCAACCTGAACCTTTTCCCTCCAATTTTGCTTAGGAGGGCCCTTCCTTTTCTTTCCTTTGCCACTTCCAATGGCTAAGACGGGCTGATTAACCGAGGGTACACTTTTACCCTTCATCCCGTCCTCAACAAACCGAAGCATACGATGCAACTCAGTCAGGTTAGCCTGATTGTTGTTCAAATGATAAGCCAGCCTGAACTGGTCATAAGAACTCGGTAAGGAGTTAAGCACTATGTCAACAGCCAACTCCTCAGGTACAGGCATCGCAAGCTTTCTAAGCCGCTCCACGTAACCTTGCATTCTTTGCACATGAGCGCAGATGGACTCTCCATCTTTAGGTTTGCTGTTCGTGAAGTCTTTAACCACCTCGCACCTCTCGATGCGCTCTTGCTTGCGGAACTTTTCTGGATGCTCCTTGTGCATCTCAAAGGGCCAGTGGTCTTCGTATATCCTTTGCAATTCGGGGTTCATTGTGGCGATCATGATGCAGGCCACTTTGGTCGAATCATCAGAATGTTTTTGGTACAAGGCAATCTCCTCGGGAGTAGCAGTTTCAGGGTCAATATCGACAAGCTCGGTTTCGAGGAAATACTCTTTGTTCTCGTACCTCAAAGCCATCTTGATATTTATAATCCAGTCATTGTAGTTTGTCCCGTTCAATTGAACCTTGGAACACAGTAAGAGGATAGAGGGAACACTGGAGTTTGAGTGGGGAGCGGATTAATCAGCAGAAGACATCTATAAAAGAAGGTAAGTTAAATTAGATACATGTCGGTCCTTATAATAACCCAATATAAAATAAGGCTAGGATCCAACTATAACAATTTGCAACATAGAAGAGGGATGCCGTAATTTATAAGCAAATTTTATAAAGGTAGGCGAATGACGATTCAGCCAATTCCACCGCGGAAAAAAAATCTTATTATAAATGGAATTCCTAGTTTCTTTTGAGATTTATTGAACTGTTCAATAGCATGTTTAATCTCGGATATGCCCCACCGTTTGTGACTGGGATGCCGAGGATCACAAACCGGGTGTGAATAACCATGCAAATTAGCTTGGTACTCTCGGGCTCCATTATCATCTCAAATTGATGTGCCGGTTAACCACACACGCTCCATCAACAATGATAACACCCGAGACACCCATTGCCACTCTTTATGAACCCCCATTGGTGTGCCGGTAAACCACACACGCTCCACCAACGTTTCATAAAGTGAAATGTGCAATTTCATGGGGTAGCATCAAATTCACATTTTTCCTAAAGTAACTAGATTGGGATTTTGTTTTTGTAAATGGTTCTAGTATTTTGATCATTATACTTTTAATGATTTAGCGGTTCTGTCAAACCCGTTCGGCTAACGACCCTCCACTGATCAGGCGAGCGGTGGATGAGAGTGTTCACCTATTAGACTGCTATTTTATAGGCAGTCTCCTTATACCCATTTTATAGATCAGCTTCGTGAATGAGGCCTACTATTGATTTGACTAACCAAGTTTATCTCATATATATATATATATATATATATATATATATATATATATATATATATATATATATATATATATATATATATATATATATAGTATTAACTTTTAATAACATATATAAGATGTATTTTAAAACCCTTTAAAATATTCAAGGTTTATCTTTTAATTTTTACCAAATTTAACAATTAAATTTTAAATTAAATTAAACCTTAAAATCGATTTAATCAATTTTAATTACCAATTAATTAAATTAATTAAATCTTAATATTTTAAACATTTTAAAATATTTTTCCGGATTTTTCCATTAATTTTCGATAATTTAAAATTAATTAAATCCCTTTTGAATTATCTTTTAACTAACAATTAATTAAATTAATTCAATGAAGATAGGTTTATCCAAATTAATCAAATTAATTAAAACCTATTCTAAACCCCCTAGATTTCGAATTCAAATAATCGGGTTTAAGGTTATCAATTTAATTAACAAATAAAGTTACCAAAAATAGAAAACCTCCTAAAACCTTAATAGGCATAATCGAAATAGGCAAGGGGAATTAGGGTTTTCAAAACCCTAATCCTAGAAATCGATACACACTAAATTTAGGGTTTATAAGCTTTAAACCCTAAAACAGTTATATCAATTCAACAAGAAAACAAAACTGGCTCTGATACCACTGAAAGGTTTTCTGCAAACCATGAACTAAATAACCTAAGTTCACATGCAACCTATGAGGATCTATGTTTTCTTCTAATTGAACATATAACAAAAACTAGAGACTAATAAAAGAAACTAAAGATCAAACAGAAAAACCAACCTTAATTTCTTGGAAGCTGAGCAGCAAAATTATCCTGCCTCAAATGAAAGTCACACCCTTAGCCGGGAGGTTTATGGATCGAAATTCCAGAGAGAAAATAATAGAATGAGCAATTAATAATGAGGTCTAGGGGTCCCTATTTATAGGGAATCCAGTGGCAAATCTAAAACCCTAGCCGCAACCCATTTTTCCGGATTATCTGTACGCACGCCGCGGCCAAAACGTTTGCGCGCCGCGCGCCACAATTCAACTATTGAATTTGTACGACTTTAATCCCTGACCTCCTGATTAATCTAATTAATGCCACAGAAATTAATCCAATTAATTTCTGATTAATTATTAATCAAATAATATTATTTCTTATTAATATATTATCTCCATAATATATTAACAAACAATATCTTGATTTATTAGTCATATAATAAATCAACCCTTTCTCTCTACTTAACTTTCCACCGAACCTCCAGCTATGAGGGCAACCCAAATGGACTATGCTACTATTAATTAGGTAAATACTAATTATTAGTCATGGCTTAGACACCTAATCCAACATCAGGGACGTAAGGAGGTGGGCAATTGGCCGGGGCTTTGTTGGAACCGGGTAGATGTTGTTGTTATTAGGTAGGACTTTTTTGAAATTGGTCGAAATCCTTAGAAAATTTGGTATAACTGGGTTGGACGGGCGTTTGTTGGAGTTGGGGATATTAGTTGTAATTTTGATAATGTGGGAATGGGGTTGGAGGAACATCCTGACGGTTTTTTTCGAAGAACTGCGTTTTTTGGATTTTCCTTGGCTAGAAGCCATTTTATAAAATAGGGTTTTTTTAAAAAAATATGGATTAGGAAAGGGTTTATAGAGAGAAGTTGAGAGAAAGAAAGAATGGTGAAGATGTAATTTTTTCAGAGGTAGAGATGTGATATTTATATAGATGGAAGGAGAGTAATTTTGGGTGTAATAAATTTTTTTAATAAAACAAGGGGGTTATGGCGGTTTCGCCATCCCTCACCCCAAGCCGCATAATACCATCTATCACCAACCTGCATGGGCGGGCCGCAGCTGCGGGCAGGGCCGACGGGGCCGTGGCTCTATTTTGGTCGAACTTGGGACTACTCCGTCCCCCCTAATGACCCTCAGCCGATTCCAAATACTTATCCTGGGTGTCGGGTTTCTCACTCCAATCAGATGGTCGGGTCTTCAATTTGTAAGTCACATTTAACACTTCTCTATATCTGGATTGATTGGTGTTGTAATCTGATTTCTATTTGTAATGCTCACTTTGAATCTATCTTATTGTTAGTTATTTCCTAATAAAATTGCAAGTCATTAAAAAAATTTGGCACTATCTTAGCAATCTAGTTGGAAAACTAAGTCTTTAAGAAGTGTCGAAGGCTTAGCGTTTTCTATTGTTCTTGGGTTTACAGTTCGTAAACCCAAGAAGTGTTTCCAAGGGTTTGGATGTTAGAAGTGTTTCCAAGGGTTTGGATGTTAGATTGCACGAATTTAAGAAGTGTTTCCAAGGGTTTACGAACTGTAAACCCAAGAACAATAGAAAACACTAAGCCTTCGACACTTCTTAAAGAGTGTTTTCAAGAGTTTGGATGTTAGATTGCACGAATTATCATCTGCTCATTATAGCTCATACCAAAAATCTTTATCATTCCCATCGACATACAACCTTGAAATTACATGTCCAAAATACTGATCAACATTATATAACACAAACTTCCCTTGTTGTCTAACCAAGCAAAGTACTAGATATAGAAACAAATTAAAAATGTACTACTGGACTCTTAACTATAGATCGATAATGATGAAATAGTCATCAATACACTTGCAGTTTTGTTGCACAAGGACACACATATATAGAGATATAGTACATAATAAATGAATATCTTGCAATATACTTTAAGTGTAATAAAAGTTTTCCCCATAAGTCCTTTAAAACATCGGTCAAGTCTTTTCTAGTGAACTTTTAGAAGCATTTCTACTTTTAGCTCTTGGATTGATACAACAACCATGAAAAAACAATAAATCATAAAAAGTTTCACACTATATGAAATGACTACAAAACTACTAGCCTATTTTCTCAAATAAAAATAAAACCATAAAAAGTTACACCACTATTACGTATTACTAAAAAAAATAAACATGGTTAATCAAATCATTTCTTCTTCTTTTTGAGTAGCCATTCGAACATTATCACGATCACGCCTAAAAACCCGATACAACGGTGTGTAAAACAAGCAACACAAACCAAATGGAACCGCCATCATTGAAAAAAGCCCTTTCGACAACGCTAAAGCTTCTCTTGTGGACCCCGCGGTTGGGTCCACGGACTTCGGGTCATACCCGTAAATCCTCTCCGCAAGAATCCCAACCATGGGTGCTGCAAAAGACGAAAACGACCCTTCGAACGCGCGGTCAAACGCGTAAATCATGGTGCGGTGTTTGGCGGGGACGACTTCGGCAAACATCGGTGCATTGGCCGCGGTTCCATTCCAGCTTATTGTAAGCCCCATAAAGAGAAGGGTAATTGCGTAAATTAGGTAGCTGTCGACGGATTGTGGGATTACACGTAGGAGAAAAAAGGTATACGGGATACCCATAATGGCACTGAATTGGGCACACATTATTCGACCCGTGTGAGGGTAAATTAGGGATAAACGATCGGCTATGATTCCACCTAAAAGTGAACCGAAAGAACATCCGGCTCCGAATAAGCTCAAAAGGGTTGCAGCTTGTTTATGGTCAAAACCTGAAATGGGAATAAAGATTGGGTTATAAGTGAAAGGTCATGAAAACCGCACCATGGCTAGATGCAAAGTGCGTACATGCTCACCGATTAGTTCGAACCACATGGTGAAGAACACCATGGCGGTCCATGGGAGTGAACCAACAAGACCTTGTAACACGATGATTTGAAACGTTTGGACTTTCATCACGGCTTTCATGGCTGTCCATGACTCGGCCCAAATTGAACCCGAATTAGAATCGCGTCCATGTTCCAATAGTTCGTTCCTATAATAGAAGTAATTAAGGTGTCAAAGAAAGTGAAAACGTTAAAAATGTGTTTGTTACACGTGACTGAATTAGCTTTCTAGGACTGTTTTCGATTATGAAAAGGGCATTTACGTTTTTTGCACCGACAACAACAGATCAAAAGCGAGTCTTGTCCAACATTGTTCCACGTTTTTGGGTTGAACAAAAAGCTGTAATTTATTGAATCAAATGCACATCAAACGCAATACAGGTTGTTATGTATTGTCTTGTTTTATATAACAAAACGGGCCTACCCGTTTGTTATGCAAAACAAATTGTATAGCATGTATTATTGCATTTGACGTGTATTAGATTGAGACTGAGATTGATAATAAATTACATTTTTTGCACCAAAAAATATGGAACGATGTGGGATATGGACTCGTATTTTATCTCGTCTGTACAAAAGACGTAAATACTCTCCTCGTACCTTTCAAACAAAATAATCCCATGTAATATACGCAACTAACGAAATAGAATCCAAAAAAGATTTGGGTACCTTTCTATGTAATACTCTACTCCATCACGATCATTGTAAGTTAGTCTTTTAGGATCAACAACAAACAAGAAAACAAGAAACCCAATTAAGCAACTTAACGCGGCCATCAAAACAAAAGCACACCGCCATCCGGGCACCCCCAAAAACTCATGTCCGGCCATAATCGTCGCCACCACACCACCACCAATGCCACCCACCATGCCAACAAGATTCAAAAACCCAAATCCTGTACCCCTAACACTATCGCTATACGTATCAGCTATAAACGATTGGAGTGCAGGAATCACAATCGCTAATCCAATTCCATTTACAGCTCGCCAGAAAGCAACCTGACTGAAATAGTGACTACCACCTACAGCGCCGGTGGATAACGCCCAGCATAATGTGCCCATTGCAAGAACGGTGGGGCGGTCGTAGGTTAGAACCAAGATTCCGGCCATCGGAGATGCCAGACCTTGAACGAAGTTTCTGATAAACGTGAGGTAGCCCAGATCAGATGGTCCGGCGTTGAACGCTTCGCTGACTTCTTTGTATACAGATGGAAGAAGATTTTCATCGGCTCGCTCCATTATCGAGGCCAGATTGATTATAATTAGAGAAAGAGAAATCCCAAAAAACCTCCGTGTCCTGTGATCATAGGATTTAAGATTTCGTCAAAAAGGGGGAAAACAGGAAGTTCAAATCATATCACCAATCAAACAGTTGTTTTTTGAATGTCTGCTTCGATAATTAGAACAAAATCGATTCCAATTTCAGATTTGAAAAGGAAGAGTGAGAAACGAATGATTTGAAGTTGAAGTACAAAAAATGATCGAACAACAAGAAGAGTCAACTGTATTTATTGCTAGAAATAGAAGACGATACGAAATACCAAAATGAAATGGGAAATAATCGAAACTTACTTCATGGTATGCGGATTCGATTTAGGAAACAAGAGCTTAGATCGATTGATGACAATATGACGTAATCTCATCCCCGTGCTAACAGATTGAAACTCCGATTAAATTCCAGATCCGAAGATAGCATGGCGTCTCCTCCTGCAACGACATTGATCCACCAAACCTTCCCATCGTGATGCGACACTAATTCGTCAACACCCACCAAAACTGAATGTGCAAATCACGTACACAAACTATAAAATGTTCAAACGTCTCCTGGAAATCGATTGAACAGATGAAATTTCCAAAAAAATGGGAATTCTTGGTGGAATTTGGTTGACTTCAACGTTTCACCCGCCAAAGATTGTAAATCGATTAATTGCAAACTTGATTGTGCTTAGAAGTTTGATTCGACGGTTTATCCAAAAAATATCTGGTGAATCTCCATTTAGATTGAAACTAATTTGATCTTTGACTATTTTGGAAACTCTTTTCTTTTCGTTTTCTTGGTGGCCTCAGTTTTAATAGGCCGAGATCTACGTAAGATCGATACAATCCACGTGGGTAATCTTTTTCTTTTTGTTATGGGCCGCGGTTATTTATCATTCAAAGTAGGGCACAAATCGATTAAGACAAAATACAAAAATATCGTGTTTTGTTTGGTATATCAGTTATTGAGGTACGAGTTTAAGTCTTTATAACATTTCAACGAATGTTTTAAAAATCGGTTCGAACCGGCCATTTGAACCGTGAACCGGAAATAAAACCGTTTAATTAGAGCCGTTTTTATAACGATTGTTGACCTGAATGGACCTGCCGATTCTATTAAAAAACTGGTTGTAATGATTCGAAATTCGAATCTCATAAGATTCCGATTCAACCTTGTGATCACATGCATATAAGAAAAATCATTAGAATTCATATCCAATTCTTTATTTTGTTATTAAATTTATATGATGTTTACCATAGTGTAAAATAATATTTATTTTGCTAAAAGTGATAAAAATGTTTTAAATTTCTTTTTAATATAATATATTTTTGAAGTACCATCTTTGAAACATGCATAATCATTTTCAAGTACGTATTATTATATTATTGTATATGAATCAAGATAAACTTGAATAGTTGGCCTTGCAGCTAACTCTGAGGATCTAGTAACTCATAGCATATGAAATTTTGAGTTCAACTTATCCCCACACGTTATTTAACTTCTTTAAAAGTGGCCTAGCAAT
The DNA here is from genome assembly GCA_023525715.1 of Cichorium intybus. Classification (NCBI taxonomy): domain Eukaryota; kingdom Viridiplantae; phylum Streptophyta; class Magnoliopsida; order Asterales; family Asteraceae; genus Cichorium; species Cichorium intybus. The sequence goes on along the minus strand of CM042011.1, from coordinate 126,411,412 downwards.
CAAAAGTTGAGGGACTACAGTTTCATGTATATATAGTTCATGTTACAATTATCGAAAATGTTACAAATTATTCAAACAAACACATGTAATCAAATCATTTCTTCTTCCTTTTGATTAGCCATTCGTACATTGTCACGATCATGCCTAAAAACCCGATACAACGGGGTATAAAACAAGCAACACATACCAAACGGAACACCCATCATTGAGAAAAGCGCTTTCGACAATGCTAGCGCTTCTCTCGTGGACCCTGCAACCGGGTCCACGGATTTCGGGTCATACCCGTAAATCCTTTCTGCTAATATCCCAACCACGGGTGCGGCAAATGACGAAAATGACCCTTCAAAGGCGCGGTCAAACACGTAGATCATTGTCCGATGTTTGGGGGGGACCACTTCGGCAAACATTGGTGCATTGGCTGCGGTACCGTTCCAACTTATTGTGAGGCCCATAAGGAGAAGGGTAATAACGTAAATTTGGTAGCTGTCGACTGATTGTGGGATTACACGTAGGAGAAACCATGTGTATGGAATTCCCATGATCGCGCTGAATTGAGCGCATATGATTCGACCTGAATGAGGGTAAATTTGGGACATACGGTCCGCTATGATTCCACCCAAAAGTGAACCGAAAGAACACCCGGCCCCGAAAAGGCTGAAAAGTGTTGCAACCTGTTGGTGATCAAAACCTACAAAAAAAAATTCAATTTTTATAACGTGAAGGTCCGGGAAAACCTAACAGATGGTTTAAAAAATATTTAATGGGCTGTTTGATTTGCCTCTTACTAGTCAGTAAGATGTTACGTCTGACTCGGTCCGAGTCAGACCGTTTGATAACCCTAAAATTTACCTCTGACTCGGTCTTACCTGGTTAGCTTCAGGATAAGTCCGACTGGTCAGACATTGACTTAGTCAGGTCTTACGGAATCAACAATTATCAAAAAGCCCTAAGAAACAACACGAAATATAAATAACGAGGAAATAAAAGCACATACATGCTCACCAATTAGTTGGAACCATAAAGTGAAAAACACCATGGCAGTCCATGGGAGTGAACCAACAAGACCTTGCAAGACAATGATTTGAAACGTTTTCACTTTCATCACACCTTTCATGGCCGTCCATGACTCCATCCAAATTGAAGATGAACTAGAATCACGGTTACCCTCCAAAAGTTCGTTTCTACCATAAAAAGAAAACACAAAATATAAAAATCTCAACATACATTTATTAGTTTGTGTAATATAGTATCCTTGTTTTATTTTTTTCTATCCAATTGTTACATTCTAATAACTCACAAAAACAAAATTGATGAACAATTTTCATACCTATCAGGATCAGCGTTGACTAGTCTTTTAGGATCAGTGACAAACAAATATACAAGACACGCAATTAGGCAACTTAATGCAGAGATCATAAGGAATGCAAATCGCCACCCAGGAACGCCCAAAAACTCATGGCCGGCCATAATTGTAGCCACCGCACCACCACCAATGCCGCCCACCTTTCCGACAAGATTCAAGAGCCCAAAACCGGTCCCTCTTACCTTATCGCTGTAGGTATCAGCTATAAACGATTGGAGTGAAGGAATCACGATCGCTAATCCAAATCCGTTCACAGCCTGCCATAAAGCAAGCTGACTGAAATAGCGACTGCCACCTAACGCACCTGTAGATAACGCCCAGCAAAGGGTGCCCATGGCAAGAACGGTAGGGCGGTCGTAGGTTAAGACCAAGATTCCGGCAATTGGAGACGCTAAACCTCGAAAAAAGTTTCGCATAAACATTAAGTAGCCTAAATCAGATGGGCCGACATTGAATGTTTCGCTGAGTTCTTTGTAGACCGATGGAAGAAGATTTTCATCGGCTCGCTCTACTATGGCGGCCAAATTGATGATTATGAGAGAAAGTGAAATCCCAAAAAATTTCCGTGTCCTGTGATTATTCGATGCAAGATATCATATATACAGGTATTTAAGAACAAAAAACTTGGATCCAAATCCTCAAATATAAACACAAACAGTTCATAAGCGCATAGATTCAAAATAATTTCTGCTAGTTTACTAGCATTTGATCTGTAATCGAACTGGGATACACAAGAAATCGAATCATATCACTAAATCTGTTAGTCGATTTGAACTCTTGAACAACTAGAACGAGACTACAGCAATCATTGAGGAGTGCTAGAAATAGGAGACAATACAAGCATAGCGAATAGAATAGGAACAATCGAAACTCACTTCATGGTATGCAGATTGGCTTTTGGAAACAAGACCTTAGATTGATCGATGGCGTAATCTCATTGCCGGATTAAGAGATGTCTCAGAAGGCAGTACGGCGTCTCACCCAGAAACGACATCGTACTGCGCCACTACCTTCTCAACTCTACCAAAAATGGAACACCCAAGTTCGTATATGAACTGTATGATGTTCAAATGTCTCTGTAAGTCGATGAAATGAATGAGAGTCGATGATCGAATTTCAAATTTCTTTGGAACAGGTTGTTGGCAACTAGCATTTGGCTACTGTTCAAGGTTTGACCCGTTAGGGGAGGCCGGGAGGAGTCTTTTTACGTTGATGGCAATCTATCGTATATCGAAGCAATCCACGTGAGTCTCCAAAATTAGGCGAGTCTCAATATGTTAAAATGTTAATAAACTTAGGTTAATAACTCGTTACTCGTTAACATAATCCTGCTCCACAAATTAAGATAGTAAAAATAGATTGTAAGTACTACGATATTTATTGATGTTGTATACATCAAATAATTAAATCCAAATGGAGATATTTGTACTCAGAAGTTATTAATGTTCTTCTGAGAAACAATTACTCAAATACATCGAGAAAAGTCTATAGTTAGTCAATTTTGAACCCATAACCAAAAAACATCATATAAAAACCAAACCGAGCCGAAAAATCGGTTCTAGTAACAAGAAAAAACAGAACCCTCGGTTTTTTAAAATATTCTAGAGATTTTTGTTCCACTTTCCGTTTTTTTCAACCTACCATATCTATTACTACTTATAAAACAAACTTTATAATTTTTAAGATGTTCCGAAGTTTAAGCACAATGTACAGCTATAAAGCATGTACTTACAAGTTTTCTGCACCATTTACAACTATCTACTGCTATTTATCTTCTTAAATTTTTAAGAAGTTCAAGTGATCATACATAACGTACAAGTATTAAACTACAATATATGTTCTAAAGCTTCAAACCCATCATACGTAAATGACAGCTGTGAGTAACAAACTTCCAGTATTCTAGGAACCTAAATACAGTCGTCGCAGTACCAGAGTACCCGAAAATCGCACACAATCACTACCTTTTAAAATCGAAATCGCACAAGAGTACCTCACCATTTGGAAACCCTAGAAACAAACTTCATGTATTCTAGGAACCTAAACACACGCGTCGCAGCACCAGAGCACAACCAGAGTACTCGAAAATCGCACACAATCACTGCCTTTTAAAATCGAAATCGCACAAGAGTACTTCACCATTTGGAAACCCTAAAAACAAACTTCCCGTATTTTTAGGAACCTAAACACACTCGTCGCAGCACCAGAGCACAACCAGAGTACCCGAAAATCGCACACAATCACTGCCTTTTAAAATCGAAACCGCACAACAGTACCTCACCATTTGGAAACCCTAGAAACAAACTTCCCGTATTCTAGGAACCTAAACACACACGTTGCAGCACCAGAGCACAACCAGAGTACCTGAAAATCGTACACAATCACTGCCTTTTAAAATCGAAATCGTACAAGGGTACCTCACCATTTCCCACTCCATTTGGAAACCCTAGAAATCGGCTCACACCCTCAACCTTATTTTGCTTTCGATTAGAAGAGGTAATCCGACAACTCTTTATTCATTTATTTCTTTATCTCTCTCCCTCTCAGATTGATTCCCACATCAACCCTCAACTCTGCATCCACCATTTATGATTTACGCCTCCTACCACTTCCATAATCGGCCATCATCGCCACGATCGGACCACCGTCGTCTTCATCTCCATTAATCGCCGTGCAAAACGCCTTTGGCACAACCTTCATCACTATATCCATTGTGCATTTCACTTGTGCAACGACGACTTTGTCTTTTATCATTTTTCTAATTCTGAAACGATTAACCTCTGATTTGTTCCCCGTTTAAAGCAAACTTTATAATTTTTAAGACGTTCCAAAGTTTAAGCACAATGTATAAAGTATGTACTTACAAGTTTTTCTTCACCATTTACAACTATGTACTGTTACTTATCTTCTTAAATTTTTAAGAAGTTCAAGTGATCATACATAATGTACAAGTATTAAACTACAATATATGTTCTAAAGCTTCATACCCATCATACGTAAATGACAGCTGTGAGTAACAAACTTCCAGTATTCTAGGAACCTAAACACACTCGTCGCAGTACCAGAGTACCCGAAAATCGTACCCAATCACTACCTTTTAAAATCGAAATCGCACAAGAGTACCTCACCATTTGGAAACCCTATAAACAAACTTCCTGTATTCTACGAACCTAAACACACTCGTCGCAGCACCAGAGCACAACCAGAGTACTCGAAAATCGCACACAATCACTGCCTTTTAAAATCGAAATCGCACAAGAGTACCTCACCATTTGGAAACTCTAGAAACAAACTTCCCGTATTTTAGGAACCTAAACACACTCGTCGCAGCACCAGAGCACAACCAGAGTACCCGAAAATCGCACATAATCACTGCCTTTTAAAATCGAAATCGCACAAGAGTACCTCACCATTTGGAAACCCTAGAACAAACTTCCCGTATTCTAGGAACCTAAACACACTCGTTGCAGCACCAGAACACAACTAGAGTACCCGAAAATCGCACACAATCACTGCCTTTTAAAATCGAATCGCACAAGAGTATCTCACCATTTCCCACTCCATTTGGAAACCCTAGAAATCGGTTCACACCGTCAACCTTATTTTGCTTTCGATTAGAAGAGGTAATCTGACAACTCTTTATTCATTTATTTCTTTATCTCTCTCCCTCTCAGATTGATTCCCACAACAACCCTCATCTCTACATCCACCATTTACGATTTACGCCTCCTACCACTTCCATAATCGGCCATCATCGCCACGGTCGGACCACCGTCGTCCTCATCTCCATTAATCGTCGTGAAAAACGCCTTTGGCACAACCTTCATCACTATATCCATTATGCATTTCATTTCTGCAACGACGACTTTGTCTTTTATCATTTTTCTAATTCTGAAACGATTAACCTTTGATTTGTTCCCCGTTTAAAGCAAACTTTATAATTTTTAAGACATTCCAAATTTTAAGCACAATGTATAAAGCATGTACTTACAAGTTTTTCTGCACCATTTACAGTTATCAACTGCTACTTATCTTCTTAAATTTTTAAGAAGTTAAAGTGATCATACATAATGTACAAGTATTAAACTACAATATATGTTCTAAAGCTTCAAACTCATCATACGTAAATGACAACTGTGAGTAACAAACTTCCAGTATTCTAGGAACCTAAACACAGTCGTCGCAGTACCAGTGTACCCGAAAATCGCACACACTCACTACCTTTTAAAATCGAAATCGCACAAGAGTACCTCACCATTTGGAAATCCTAGAAACAAACTTCTTGTATTCTAGGAACCTAAACACACTCGTCGCAGCACCAGAGCACAACCAGAGTACTCGAAAATCGCACACAATCACTGCCTTTTAAAATCGAAATCGCACAAGAGTACCTCATCATTTGGAAACCCTAGAAACAAACATCTTGTATTTTAGGAACCTAAACACACTCGTCGCAGCACCAGAGCACAACCAGAGGACCCGAAAATCGCACACAATCACTGCCTTTTAAAATCGAAATCGCACAAGAGTACCTCACCATTTGGAAACCCTAGAAACAAACTTCCCGTATTCTAGGAACCTAAACACACTTGTTGCAGCACCAGAGCACAACCAGAGTACCCGAAAATCGTACACAATCACTGCCTTTTAAAATCGAAACTGCACAAGAGTACCTCACCATTTCCCACTCCATTTGGAAGCCCTAGAAATCGGCTCACACCCTCAACCTTATTTTGCTTTCGATTAGAAGAGGTAATCCGACGACTCTTTATTCATTTATTTCTTTATCTCTCTCCCTCTAAGATTGATTCCCACAACAACCCTCATCTCTACATCCACCATTTACGATTTACGCCTCTTACCATTTCCATAATCGACCATCATCGCCACGATCGGACCACCGTCGTCTTCATCTCCATTAATCGCCGTGAAAAACGCCTTTGGCACAACCTTTATCACTATATCCATTATGCATTTCACTTCTGGAACGACGACTTTGTCTTTTATCATTTTTCTAATTCTGAAACGATTAACCTCTGATTTGTTCCCCGTTTAAAGCAAACTTTATAATTTTTAAGACGTTCCAAAGTTTAAGCACAATGTATAAAGCATGTACTTACTAGTTTTTCTACACCATTTACAACTATCTACTGCTGGTTATCTTCTTAAATTTTTAAGAAGATAAAGTGATCATACATAATGTACAAGTATTAAACTACAATATATGTTCTAAAGCTTCAAACCCATCATACGTAAATGACAGCTGTGAGTAACAAACTTCTAGTATTCTAGGAACATAAACACAATCGTCGCAGTACCAGAGTACCCAAAAATCGCACATAATCACTACATTTTAAAATCGAATCGCACAAGAGTACCTCACCATTTGGAAACCCTAGAAACAAACTTCCTGTATTCTAGGAACGTAAACACACTCTCAGCACCAGAGTACTCGAAAATCGCACACAATCACTGCCTTTTAAAATCGAAATCGCATAAGAGTACCTCACCATTTGGAAACCTTAGAAACAAACTTCCCGTATTTTAAGAACCTAAACACACTCGTCGCAGCACCAGAGCACAACCAGAGTACCCGAAAATCGCACACAATCACTGCCTTTTAAAATCGAAATCGCACAAGAGTACCTCACCATTTGGAAACCCTAGAAACAAACTTCCCGTATTCTAGGAACCTAAACACACACGTTGCAGCACCAGAGCACAAGCAGAGTACCCGAAAATCGCACACCATCACTACCTTTTAAAATCGAAATCGCACAAGAGTACCTCACCATTTCCCACTCCATTTGGAAACCCTAGAAATCGGCTCACACCCTTAACCTTATTTTGCTTTCGATTAGAATAGGTAATCCGACAACTCTTTATTCATTTATTTCTTTATCTCTTTCCCTCTCAGATTGATTCCCATAACAACCCTCATCTCTGCATCCACCATTTACGATTTACGCCTCGTACCACTTCCATAATCGGCCATCATCGCCACGATCGGACCACCGTCGTCTTCATCTCCATTAATCGCCATGAAAAACGCCTTTGGCACAACCTTCATCACTATATCCATTGTGCATTTCACTTCTGCAACGACGACTTTGTCTTTTATCATTTTTCTAATTCTGAAACGATTAACCTCTGATTTGTTCCCTGTTTAAAGCAAACTTTATAATTTTTAAGACGTTCCAAAGTTTAAGCACAATGTATAAAGCATCTACTTACAAGTTTTTCTGCACCATTTACAACTATCTACTGCTACTTATCTTCTTAAATTTTTAAGAAGTTCAAGTGATCATACATAATGTACAAGTATTAAACTACAGTATATGTTCTAAAGCTTCAAACCCATCATACGTAAATGACAGCTGTGAGTAACAAACTTCTAGTATTCTAGGAACCTAAACACACTCGTCGCAACACCAGAGCACAACCACAGTACCCGAAAATCACACACAATCACTGCCTTTTAAAATCGAAATCACACAAGAGTACCTCACCATTTGGAAACCGTAGAAACAAACTTCCTGTATTCTAGGAACCTAAACACACTCGTCGCAGCACCAGAGCACAACAAGAGTACTCGAAACTCGCACACAATCACTGCCCTTTAAAATCGAAATTGCACAAGAGTACCTCACCATTTGGAAACCCTAGAAATAAACTTCCCGTATTTTAGGAACCTAAAGACACTCGTCGCAGCACCAGAGCACAACCAGAGCACCCAAAAATCGCACACAATCACTGCCTTTTAAAATCGAAATCGCACAAGAGTACCTCACCATTTGGAAACCCTAGAAACAAACTTTCCGTATTCTAGGAACCTAAACACACTCGTCGCAGCACCAGAGCACAACCAGAGTACCCGAAAATCGCACACAATCACTGCCTTTTATAATCGAAATCGCACAAGAGTACCTCACCATTTCCCACTACATTTGGAAACCCTAGAAATCGGCTCACACCCTCAACCTTATTTTGCTTTTGATTAGAAGAGGTAATCCCACAACTCTTTATTCATTTATTTCTTTATCTCTCTCCCTCTTAGATTGATTCCCACAACAACCATCATCTCTGCATCCACCATTTACGATTTACGCCTCCTACCACTGCCATAATCGGCCATCATCGCCACGATCGGACCACCGTCGTCTTCATCTCCATTAATCGCTATGAAAAACGCCTTTGGCACAACCTTCATCACCATATCCATTGCGCATTTCATTTCTGCAGCGACGACTTTGTGTTTTATCATTTTTCTAATTCTGAAACCATTAACCTCTGATTTGTTCCCCGTTTAAAGAAAAAACCAATACTGGGTCGATCATGAACCCAATTACCTCTGTAACCTTGATTTCAGGTAAACATTTGTGTATGTGATTGTGTGTATGTGTGTATTAGATATTGTGTATCTGATTAGTGACATAAGAATTAATTAACCGCTTCCTTTGTATTTAGCTTTACTCATCTCCCCACAGTATAGAGCCATCACCACTCACCTCAAATGCCATCACAGAAGATCATCAATTTTTTCTAGGATTCCCAGGTATTTGTGTTTTTTTCGGTATAACATCGAATTTATGAAATAACAAGCTTTTTTGTGAATTACGCCGTAGGGTTTTGAATGTGTGGTTATTGTTGATACTTTTTGGAGAAAAGAATAAGGGTGCTATCATCTGTTTTTCGTTCAAAGTTAGTTCCTAGGTTTGGTTATTGTTGATTATTTGTGGGGAAAATTTGAGGAAACTCTTAGTTTCTTTTCTTTTCTCTCTTATTCTACATTTGTATAAATATCTCAAAGCAATAACATGGATTTTTTTTATCATTGAACCTATTTGTAAGAATATATAATGTTGCCTTTTGTTTATATAATCATGCAGGCCGTTTTCACACAAAATAAAATGGGAACGAATAAACATAATTCATGATGTTATTAAGGGAACAAGCGCGTCGAGCAATGGCTGTAGCCAGCACAGTTGCTGCTAAAAGTGCCATTGTAAGGAAAGTAAAGATGTAGTTATGCTTGCTGCTAAAATTAGGGGAAAATGACCTAAGAGTGTAACATTGTTTTCCATATTTTTGCAATAGGTCACTATTGTTTTTTTTTTTTTTTTTTTTTGCGTTTTAGGTCACTCATGTTACGTTTTTTTGTGTTTGGGGCCACTATTACCGGCAACAGCCCGTTTCATGAGTGATTGTGGGTGGAATTCGCGATCAAGAGAAAAGGAAAACGGGAAGCAGCAGATCGAGTTTTAAACCCAATCACGCACCCACGAGTTTCAAAAATTAGAAATCGGGGAGAACAAGAAAGAGAGATGATTTGCGTGAGGGCAAAAAGGGGATCGAGAAGGAGACTACAAGGTTCAGACGCGAGAAAAACGAGGTAACAAGTCGAAGATCGAAACAGCCATTGCTGCTGTGAGGTCGAGTTGATCGGAAAACGCAAACCAATGGCGAAATCGCACTTGCCGGCGACGGTGGTGGTGCAAATCGAGCGGCGGTGGTCCTCCTGGTTTGCTATTCACTGTAGACGCAATTAAAGAAGGAGATTGAGATTCAGAAGAGTAGAAGCAGCCAGGCGCTGCTGGGCGGAGATCCGAATGATGCAGAGCTGCCGGCGACGTTGCTATACGGCGGCCAGGTGGTGCCGGAGGTCGGTGATGTGCTGCGTGAAGAACCAAAGTGCCCCTTTAGACTTTGAAACGGGCTGTTGCCGGTAATAGTGGCCCCAAACACAAAAAAAAACGTAACATGAGTGACCTAAAACGCAAAAAAAAAAAAAAAAAAAAAAAACAATATTGACCTATTGCAAAAATATGGAAAACAATGTTACACTTACAGGTCATTTTCCCTTAAAATTAGCCGGTCATTTTTGCTCAATTTGGTTAATTTCATTATTTTATCCTCATGGGAACATTAAAATAATTTTTTTAGTTTATTATAATGTCATAAACTACTATTATCAAACACAATTAAAGACTCTTGCTGAACTTTTAAATGCCATAAATGATTCAAGAAAAAGGCGTCTATCATATGCCATTTTCCCTATATTAGGCTTAATATCTATTTCTTTTCCATCTTTTAACTTTTTGTTTGTAGATTTGAGCACTAACCGTACTTACCCCAGGTTAGATTACAACTAGAACTGGGTTTACTTACCAAGTATGGTGGTACGGGATGCATCTCAAGTTATTGAAGATATGCAAATAGATTTCCACTTTTCGACACTTACTCACTGTTCATTAATTTTTTCATTTTTGTTTTTCAAGAAATGGGAAGTGTTGCAGTTTTCCATGGATGAGAATTATCTTTGCCCGTATGTGCTCTTGCTTCACTGTAGGTAGGGTTTTTTAAAGATAGTGTCAAAATATAATTGTTCTTTTGGCAACACTACTAGAAAACTGGGTAAAATCCGACGAGCAAATCCGTCGGAATTCCGTCGGAAAACGCATTATTCCGACAAAAAGACGACGAACTTAGTTCTGTCGGAAAAAAGGCCGTAGGAAACTTAAACCGACAGAAATCCGACGAAACAATGTCAAAAACTCGACGGAATATTCCGTCGCATATTTCCGACGGATTTACGACAGACTCATTTGCGACAGATTGTCAACGAAATTTCGACAAACCAATGTTGGGTGATTTCCGACGGATATCCGACAAATAGATTTGCGACAGATAAGCAACGAATAAGTTGTGGGTGATTTCCGACGAATTTTCGACAAATGTTTTCCATAACAGTTTTAGTGACAGGCTTCGTGACAGAATTTTGCGACGAAAATCCGACGAATTCTTTTTATTTTGCAACAGTTTTTTTGTCACTACTCTGTCAGCAAAAATTAGAAACCCACTACAATATAAATAAAAAAACTCAGATTTTCTGCAAATAAAGATCCATAAATTACTTACTACAAAGTTCCAAATTCAACAACAATCCTAATAAACACGTGCATAAAAATTATCTGATACAACATGTCTTAGTATTTTCTTCTAAACCACAAACATAATAAAACATAAGATAATTAAGTTTTCAACAAACTAAGACTAATTTGGTGGATTGTCGGGTGGACCAAATCGTTTCTACAGAAAAGAGTGTTCCCGCCTGCTATATGCTGTGAAAAAAGGCGTTCGTCGGAAATCCGTCGCAAAGATCATTTCGTCGGAAATCCGTCGCCGTTTTGAAAAGTTTTTAAATTCCGTCGCATTTCCGTCACTACTATGTCACAATTTTAATATCCGTCGGAAATTCGTCGCAACTTTTAAATTTTTTCATTTATTAGCATTCTTATATTTATTATTATCATAACATTGTTATTTATATTTATATTATTGTTTATATTAAGGTTATGTCATTACATCTAGAATAAAAATATATTATGTATATTATTCTCCTAAAATGTATTGTGCATACAAACACACAAGCTAGGATAAAACCATGAACTAAGTAATGAGGTCCAATGGTCCACAAACATGTACGTTTGAGTATAATATGTATAACTTGGTAAAATAAAGTTATTTCACATATGATACAGATTTACAAAAGGTGGAACGGAAAAAACGATGTTTGGACCGCAAAATATGAAAACTAAATTCTATTCGTCGGAAATCTGTCGGATATATTCGACGGATAAACGACGGATAAGTGACTAACCATAGTTTGTCGAAAATCGGTCGGAAATGTGCGACGAAACAACGACGAATAATCATTTTGTCATTATTTCGACGTTTATTCGTCGCTAAATTCCGACGGAAAAGCGACGGATTTTCGACATCTATAATTTAATTATCATTCTTTGAAGTCCGAACGTCGTTTTTTCAGCTCCAACATTTGTAAATCTATATTATACATGAAATACATGTATTTAACCAAGTTATACATATTATACACATACATACATACTTGTAGACCATCGAACCCCGTTACTTGTTTCATGGTTTTATCATACCTTGTATCTATATGCATGTGTTTATGTATACACAAGCACACACATACATACATTTATAGGCATACATAATCACACACATACATATGTATAGATGCACTCATATAGATATAAATATACATAATTAAACACGTATACATATATGTATATACAAAGACACATATACATAGATAGTATGCAAAGACATATTCATGTGCATTTTAATAATAATATCAAAAAATGTGCTAAAAACAATTGAGGAGCATATAATAATAAAAATTATAATGTTGACAACAAGTATAAAGGTTGAAAAAAATATTTCCGTCGGATTTTCGTCGGAGTTTACGACAAATTAACGACGAAAAATTAAACTAAAATTACAACAAATATTTCCGTCGGAACTCTGTCGGATTTTACGACAAATAAACGACGAAAAACTAAAGTGAATTAACAAAACTATTTCCGTCGGGTTTCGTCGTAAATCAGTTGTATTTTTTCGACCAATAACCGACAAAATAATTTTTGTCGCTATTTTGTCGGAGAATTGTCGCAAAATTTAGGGTTTTTGTTTAGTAGGGGATTCGTCGTATTTCCGTCGGAAATTTGCGACGGAATAAATACGTCGGAAATATTCGTCGTATTTTCCTCCTTTTTCTAGTAGTGCAACATATGTCAATAAGTTTGACCAACAGTGAGTTTTTTCGACATTTTAAAATATCTGTAAAGAAAGCTATTTTCATTCTTGTAAGAAAAAAAGACAGTATAATGTTATAGATTTATAGTTGGGTAGAATTTTCCAATTATAAGGTCTTAATAATAAACTTTTTGGGAAATCCAAAGTCGTAACAAAAATATTCAAGAATAAAAGTGTATTGCTATAGTGGATATGGATGTGTGTGTGGCAAGGGCGCATGTCTTTCTTCGATTTATATGTCCAAATAATTTTTTTATCGTTGTGTAAAATTATTTATTAACAATGTTTTAAAAATAGATTTAAGTGGTGTTTTTATTATTTTAAAGATGGTAAAGTTGTATATATTGGTGGAAATGGTAACTGTTTGGGTTGTGCTTCAAGTTTCCTGGTTTGTGCAGTAATAAGCAATAAATAGCAATATAATGTACTTATTGGTCTAAAGAAAAACAATGACAATTGTGGCTGATTAATTGTTGGTTCAAGTCTACTAATATAAAGCAAGAGATAGCGATGTATTTGTGGTTTATGTAACCTACAATTACTTTATGGGCTAAGCATTGTACTTTCTCGTCTAAGCAATAAATAGCAATTAATGAACTTTGTGGTCTAAGTTAGAAATTGTAATGTAACGTTTCCCCCTATTTTCTGTTGATCTTTGTGTTATAGATAGGCAAGAAAAGGGCCCTCATGCTATTAAATGCACCAGTTCTATTTATTTAATATTTTACAAAAAAGACTATTTGGTTGCTCACTCTTTTAGAATGTAATACAATCTCCTGCATCTTTTTTACGAATTTGTTTTTATGTTTAAGCATTTTAATTTTTATCCGTCATCAACATTTGAAAATTTATGCTAACTATAGAAATTAAAAATAGCGTTTTATTTGGATAGCATCTCTAAAATTCAGTTGATTTTATTTTAAGCAAAAAGCATAGTACGATACTATGATAAACAAATCAATAAAAGTATGTTGGTATATCCTGCATTTAGCCATTTTGTTAGAAATACTATTGCATTTAAACTTTTATACCATCGTATCATTAATCTTCAAACTTATTTGATCCTAATCTGTACCTCAAGAATGCTTTGCCGACAAAAAAAATATGAGACTGTTGCCCAATTTATTTATCAAAGACACATGAACCTTTCAAACCCCTCACAATTTGTTTCAAACAAAGTAAAGTAATTGCAAGTTATCTTTTCTTGTGGTCATTTTTGTTTTTAGGCACTTAGTTTTAGGTTTGTACATCCTCGTATTTTTCCCATGTATTTCTTGGAAAAACCAAGGCGATTGAAGAAAAAGAAAAAACTGTCTTTCTCGGTTTTTGTGCAAGTTTCATGTTTACAATTGTAAAAATGAATAAATATCTTATATATGCTTTTAGAAAAACTAATGTCATTTTATCTATATGCTTATATTCATGCATCCAACAAATGCAAAACCAACCAATAAAAATATGGCTTCTGTATATTCTTTGGTATATACGATATTTACAAAAGGATTATTTCATGGTCATCCATCAAAACCCAAATGATTTAATTTCTAGAAAATATAAGACTCCCTCGATCTAACTACATTTTCTTTGGAATATGAAATGTGTTATAAAGAAAACTAATCACGAAAAGAAACTATTCACTGCTACTGAAAAGAAACTACTTTTGGAAAAGAAATTATTCGTCGAAGTGGAAAAATTTTCCGCCCGCCGCATTGCGTTGGTACACCACTAGTAATCATAAAATAACAACCATACCAATAATATGAGACATGAAAACACAAAGACGATTTAGAAATTTTTTTGGTTCATTGAATGAGAACTATTATCAGCATGATGAATTGTTCATTCTTTGGAATAATATATATTTTTTAAAAAGAAATTAATCGTCAAAAGGAACTATTTATGGTCCGCCGAAAGATACTGATTGTCAAAAATGAACTAATTTCCGACAATACAATTCACTCATGCTGCTCGTAAACTATTTGTCGAAAGGAAATCATTCGTCAAAGCAACAACATATAACTTTTTTAACCCAAAACTAAGACGTATTTATTTTTTTTAACAAAAATAGTCCATTGAAAAAATAACAAATTTCCACCAGAAAACTATTCACCGAAAAGAATTATTTATCATCGTCACATAGCGTAGGTACACACCTAGAAGACTCCCTTGCACCACCTCACACCTTCTTCTTCCTCAAGAACCTTCAAGAGTGATTAATGGAACTAAAAACACCAAAAATGGGCTAGGGTTTCGAGATAAAGGCTTCTGGAGGCTATGGAGGGTGAAGTGACTGCTCCATAAAGGTTTAGTGCCCTTTATACAGGGCCTAAGGCCCGAAATCTAAGGTTTTGCGCCCCTAGCGGCGGTTAGCGGTGCTTACTATAGCAGTTAGCGACGCTAACGACAGACTTCCCGCATACAGCTAAGTCGGGAGATAGCGGCACTATCTTCCCTAGATAGCGGTGCTAACTCCGACCCTTCCAAACTCACTTTTCCTCGAATCTGAGCTGGTCGTTTCAGGAACCAGGTCTTACAATGACTCTATTATTTCTTTCGTGGTAACTTGAACATGTTGATGGTATATATATGTTTAAGAAACATGGTTAGGGGTTAAATATACCTTTAGGCCTCTGCATATGAGAAGACATGACGAACAATCAGATAAAGTGAGCCCAATTGCAAGAAGCATTTCTTCATAAAGACCCTAGCCAACATGGCAATGAGAATCATCAGTAGGTTTTCAAAAGAATTATGGTATATGGGTGTCTTTCTTTTTCATCTATGATATTCATGAAAAAAAGGAAAGATGAAATTGATTATCTTGGTCATGGGTGTGGTGGGTTGAGGAAGTAGTGGAAAATTATGGTTGGAGAATAAGAAGACTTGCTCCATTTCCTGGTGGATTTTCATTTAGAGTACGAGATGATGTGTGTGAAACGAAAGAGCAGCGCCTCCGACTAATATAACCATTATATCTGCTTCTAATTGTTAGTTTTTCATAATACAATAAGAGCCCTAAATATGGGTATATAAATGGACAGACCGAGATTTAGAGGATAAGGATCTAGATGAAAGAGTCCATTACAAATCAACATACATAAGGATCCGACTCAAACATAACATACCTTCAATCGTCGACCTTTTTTTGGAGGGACTGAACGTAGTTAATAATCTCATCAATTATTCCTATGTTTTCTAGGAATCTTTACCTAATTGGTAGGTGGCAAAGGCAGTTGCAGTTGTGTAATGGAGGAGACATAACACTTGTGCACGAGAAGAAGGCTAGGGTAGGGTTTTAAGAGGGATTTCAAAATCTTATTAGGGTTTGATCCATAATAAGGCTTTTAATTACCAATATGATGAACCAATTCCTGATTTTTTGGGATGAAACCGAAAATAGGAATAGAACTCGGGCGGGAAAAGAAGAATGCAGTTACACTATATGATGACACTTGGTAACTCTAAGTATTATTTTATTCGATAGTATAGATTTGAGTTGGCCTATAAGGAAATTAATGTAGTTATTTGAGTTGGCCTACAAGGAAAATACTGTATTTATTTGACTTTGCCTACAAGGTAATTACTGTAATAAAAAGGCATAAAGTACTTCTTTATGTAGCATAAAATGCTAAAAATCAATAATTGTTGTGTGAGCATGAGAAAAATTCAAAATCAATAATATATGTGCGAGCACGAAAAAATCCAACACCCACCAAAAGGAAATAAAAAAGTAATAATTTTCTAATAAAATAAAACATTACTCTTAATCTTTTTAACACACTAAAAAAATGTGGCCCTTTTAAAGATAATAATTTAAGAGGATATTAAGTTTTGTAGATCATGTTTAATTATCAATACATCTATATCTATATCTTAATCTATATCTATATTTTTATAATGGAAGAGCCTCTCCAAATAAATATGGTTCAAAATGGGTTTTATTTTTGCACCATATTCATTTGAAACGTCCATAACCCTTTATCTTTAAACTAATTAATAGAAACCACTCAAGAATTCTTTAACTTACATATTGTATTTACTAAGAATTTAAACTATATGATATCATTTACGGGTATCAAATGAACTAGAGTTGATCAATAGTTTGTTTTTACTATAAAGAGGTCAATCATTTGAGTAACAAACAAATAAAAATCACAATCACATACAAAGTAATAGAGAACATATAGAAAGAAGAATACAAGTTTAATGATTTTTGTGTTGGTTTGAGTTTTCCTTTTTGCTACGTTTCGAGCCATACTATGATGTTAAAATTTTAAATTTATAAAATTGCTATATATTATAAGAGTAACTTGATAGTTTTCTTTATGCCTTATAGATTAAAAATGATCATACAACCATTTTATGATTCTTTTGTAACTCAAATTCAAGAGTGTATAATTAGTTGATGATTTGGTTTTATAGTTGAGATTTTTGATGTTCCTAATTGATCACTTATAATAGTATACATTTCCATATAATACAAACCTTGGTATTTTATTACCATGTATTATGTTTCTGATTTTAAAATAAAATATTATTGATATCTATATAGATTTTTATTATTTTGAAAGAAATTTATACATAACTATTTACCTAGATATTATATTTTAGTATTTACAGTTAAAGGAATAGGGATGCCAAACCCCAACACCCTCCCCCCCCCCCAAGGGGCCCCGTTCCCGTCGGACTCCGAACCCATACACAGGGTATTTTTATGAAAAATCAGAGGAGGGGGCGGGATTCACCCTCGTTTTAGTTTTGGGGGCGGAGGCAGGGGTAGGCAACCCCGTCCCAAAACCCCGCGGGGGCCCTGTTAGTGTGTGTGTGTATATATATATATATATATATATATATATATATATATATATATATATATATATATATATATATATATATATATAACTCAAAGTTGATTTTTTTATCCCAAATTTTAGGGCAGGGGAATGGGGATGTGGGTGGGGAAAGTTTAGGGATTCGGAAGCATCCCCGTCCCCGCCCCCAAAATCCTCCCGTTCTCTCGCCCCCACCCTCGAAATCTTCAGCCTCCCTGCCCCGGCCCCCGCTCCCGAATTCCTAGATTGTCCCCGCCCCAGCCCCTGTTTCCCCACTATCGAATCAAAAAATAAAATACCAACTAACAATTTCCAAATCAGAAAATCAAATACCAACTAACTAAGTGAGAGAATCAGAAAGTTCAACCTAAAACAGAGAATCGTCATGTTTCAAACAAATCAGACAAAGTCAGACATTTCACACAAATCAGAGATTTTCCAATTTACGTTTTTTAGAGATTTTCCATCAAGTTTCAAACACTTCAGAGATTTTCACACAAATTAGGCGGAGTCAGACGAAATCACAAACCTGAAATTAGAGAATCAGACAAAATTAGATTTTCATACGGGAAGAATCAGGGATGAGATTTGCAAATGCGATGTCCAGAGTTGTAGACAAAATCAAAAGTGATGAACGGGGATGAGTGTAGAGTTGCAGACGAAACCAGCATAAAGAAGCTAAGGAGGGAACCGGAGGTTCGGCCTCACTGGAAGGAAGACGACCTCACCGGTCCACCAACCTCGATGACACTGAATCGCTAATTACTGGAGGAAGACAACCTCACTGGAAGGAAACTTACAAGGGATGGGGTGAACGCTGGTGAATGGGAAGTCGTTATTGTTAGTCAGTAACTTCAGAAGTCAGAACCTGGGGAGTTGGGGGAAGTGATTTCTTGGAAATCGTTTTTCTGAATTGAAATAGGGGGAAAGGCTAAAACTTACAAGGGATTAAGGGTACTTTTTGTCAAATGGTCAAACCATAGTTAAAGTCTACATAGCATAACGGGGGCCCCATGGGATTTCGAGACGAGGCAGACAACCCCTGCCTACGCTCCCGAAATCAGAATGGGGTTAATTTCTCCCCTGCCCCCGAAATTTTTAGAAATATACCTGCATACGGGATTGTCCATATTTCCTGTCTTGTATATCTAAACGAACAGATCATACGAGCTTGTCAGCAAGTTAAGAATAACGTTAGCACTTAACTCCCAATTGACATGAAAACCAAGTCTTCCTAGTCTGTCAATGTATCCCTCGATCTTGAGAACATGAGTACTGACACTACTGCCTTCTTCTAGTTTGCACTCTATAAGTTCTTGTTGGAATAATATCCAAGGTCATCAACTTGTTATAATACTTCTGATAAAAGGTAGAGTCCTTTTGGGTTACCCTCAGAACCCAGAAAAACATTCAGAGTCAAAATAAAGGTAAGGATATTTAGTTTATTAATTTATTGGAAAATAAATTAATTAGAAACTAAAAGAATAATTTAATTGATAAATTAATCTAGAATTAATTTGGAATAAATTAAAGGGACTGGATTGTAATTGATTAAAGATATAATCAATGGAAACAAGTCCAGGGGTGCGACCGCCAAAAGGCTCCTAAGTTTGAAACCTTAGTAGCCTATACACTATAAATAAAGGCCTTGGGGGTGACATCCTAAGGCATCCCAAACCCTTTGGGCCGCCAACTCCCCTCCTCCCTCCTTCCCTCTGCGAAACCTCTTCCCTCTTTAGGGTTAGAGTTCTTTGTTTTTGATCTGCTTGGTTTTCTGGTGTCACCGGGTACACGCCACTAGAGGGATTCACACTTTGGATCCTAATCATCCTTACAATCATGGCCCTGACTAGAGCACAAAGAAGAAGACTTGTTGAGGTACATCCTGCTTAAGTTTTAAGTTGCTACAATATGTTATGAACTGCATGATCCTGAACATTGTTCATGGAATTTTTGTGATTTGATCTTATCTGTCTTCTGCTGCATATGTTATTGTGTTTATGTGATCAAATCCCAACAATTCTTCCATGACTTTGCTTTGCTCTTGCCTGACCTGCTTTCGGAACATCCCTTAAGAAGATTAACTATGTCAAATGGACTAAGGAACTCTAAGTCCCTTTGGATCTCGGGGTCTATTGTCAACAGCATAAGGCAACGAACTTCATCAGATTCATCAATAAGATAGTCATGCTTGTCCTTGACTTCTTTTGTATCGCTTTCTAAAGGTAGTTCAGGAAGGGGTTTCTCAGTGATATACAGCTTTCCTTCGAGTTTAAGAATTATTCTCCAAGTCCGAAGCCAGTCCAAGTAATTTATACCATTAAGCTTGTACATACCAATGATGTATTTATTTAAGATTTCATAGATGGGTGGTGGTGGAAAATGATGAGTAAGAGAAGGAAAATAGGAGTTGACACTTTCTTCAGACATCTATAGAATGAAATTTTAGTTAGTTTGATTTAATCCTTATAAACAATTACCCAAACATTATTTTAACAAGGCTAGGATCCAAAATCTTCCACTTATGATATGAAGAGAGATGCCGTAATCACAGCATAATGGTCATTAAGGTAGATAAAATATTTATAAATTTCAGAGTCTATGAATTTCCTAGATCTTTGAGATTCATTGGTTAAAGGTTAATGGCATGTTAATCTCAGTTATGCTCATCTCGGTCCATGATAGGGATGTCGTGGATCATGGATCAGATGGTGGATCAACCCTGTAAAAACCACGTGATCCCTGGCTCAAGATACACTTGAGAATCGTGAGTGCCCCATCACCTTCAACTATGATCTAGACTGTAGGACCCATTTTTAAATTTAGATGCTTTATAAGGTAAGTAGAGTTATTACCTTATAGTCGGTGTGATTCTAGCTCTGAGTTTGCTTAGCGTAAAGGTGTGGCGATCCTTGTGATTTCCTTTGAATTATGAGTTTTTGCTGAGTGAGAAGAGGTTGGAATCCCTCTTATGTACTAATCTTGGTTTAATTAAGATTATTTAAGTTGTTATATGTGTTAGTGTGGTTAGAGGACCTTTTGGGAGAAGTTTAAACCTTTAAAAATGTCAAAAGAGGTTACACGGGTCGTGTTGGAGTCACACGGGTCGTGTAAAGGAGTATTACAACTGCTTTGGCCATGCACTAAATTACAAGGGGTCGTGTTATTTTAACGCAGGTCGTGTTTTAATTGCCAAAACCTTTCAGTAACTTACACGGGCCGTGTTATTTTAACACGGGCCGTGTTACTCGTGCAGACCCCTTTAAATGTACAACAAAACGTCATTTCGAGCAAAAACAAACCCAAATCAATTTCAGAACAGTTTTGAGCGATTTTAGGTCAAATTAAAGCTGGAGATTCATAGGGAAGCATAGAGAGATGCAGATCTAACCCCGTAAACACGTTCTCGATTCCTAATTCGTCAAGGTGAGTGATTTCTTCGTTTTGGGGGTTTTGAAACCCTAACTTTAGATTTCGTGATTTTGTTATATATTGTTATGTATGATGTAAGTAGGTTGATAGTGGATACCTTTAGAGTAATTGGTGTGGTTATTGTCAAGTTTCTATGGTTGAATGAGTAGATGGGGGTTTCGGTAAATATAGAGTTGATATTTACCGTTTATACTCCTTTTTCCTCTTTTGATTTATACATATTTGTGATAGATGTTATTGAGATGATTGTAGATGTTGGAGAATTGATTTAGACTATGGCGGTATAACCAAGTCTAGTGAACAGGAGCCCGGTACGCGTAAATTGGGGTTCCATATACTAAACCGATATCAGGTGAATAACTATAAATCATTCTTATGGTTAAATTGTGAATTTATAGGTTACAATTGATTTTAAATTGGTTGAGATAACCAAATTTGTAATTGAGAAAACATATGATTTAACATACGAGAATAAGATTTTGAGTGTGATTTAATACACGATTGAGATTATGTTTGTATGAGAAATAAGAGTCATATCTTGTTGAAGGTAATATATATATATATATATATATATATATATATATATATATATATATATATATATATATATATGTTATATTGATACTGAAATAAATTAGAGTCGAAGTGGTTCTATTATCGGTGGATAACAAGAGATGAGTTGAATTCCATATTGAGTATAAGAGTAGAGTATATGATGTAGTGGTTGAGTTAAAGAGTCTTTGAGTCAAATTGTTATAGTTATGATAATTTCATATTATGTATTGCTAATTGTGAAAATGAGTACTGTTGAGAATGTAATTGAGTTTACGAGTAGTACCAGTTGTGGTACTTATTGATGAGTTAATGCTTACTAATAATTAGTTGGCATTGTAAGCAAAATGTGATTGCAGGTTTCAGTTAAAAGGAGGAGAGCTTACTTGCTAATGAGAATAGCAAGAGAGGAGAATGAGAATGTCCATTGAGAGACATACGTGGATTATATTTGAGATTACTCACTAAGCTTTATAAGCTTACACTTGACTGTTATGTTGTTTTGCATGTATCTGTAGCTTTGATAGGGGAAGACATGTGATAAAGAAAGACGGACAAGTTTAGAGCCTGTCCTTTAGTTGAATTAGATTTATTTGTAATGCCTGGTATGTAACGTGAGGACATTTTGTTGTAATTAGTGCATGATAACATCTTGTTTTCCATGGTTTAGTACAAGTATACCTATTTTTGATGTATTATTGTTTGAAAAATTTTGGGTCTACTTTGTATGAGAAATCGGGCCTTACACAGACTGATGTGCCGGTTAACCACGCATATATTCACATTTTATTTTAATTAAAACGGGTCTTTTGTTTTAATACTTTTAAGTTAATACTTTTTAACTTGAAACATTGACCTATCAAACCCTTTCGGTAACTCCACTCAGTAAAATGTGAGAGGCGGTGAGGGTGGTAGCCAATGAATGCCATTTAAAAACCGACCTCATTAAAATTCATAAGAATTCTCCTTCACACCTTCTAACACATTTAGAGTGGGTGAGCCTAGTCATGGTTTGGCCAATGTTTTTATTTTAATTTAAGTTATAAATATATATAGATACAATTCTTATATATATATATATATATATATATATATATATATATATATATATATATATATATATATATATATGTATATATATTAAACAATTTAAATTTGATGTTTATCTTTTAATTCAATTAACACTTTGTTAATAATTAATTAAATGTAACTTAAATTAATCATATTACAGTTTAGGAAATAAGGAAAAGTTGGAAACTAAGCAACTATAGAAACTTGCAAGAAAAGAAATGGTGGGGATGCCCTAGCCTCCAAAAGCAAGAAACCCTCCTAAACCCTTAGCAAATTTCGACAAAGGCATCTATAGATCCTACATCAGGAAAAATTCATAACATGCAATTTCAGTAAACATTCTAGCATATTCCCTATGAATTTCGAAGTTAACATCAAGCAAACAAGATTCATAATCCAATTTTAATCTAAAGTGCATGCAATCCTATGAACCGAGGCTCTCATACCACTGTTGGGATATAATCTTAATAACATAAACATACATGCAGCAAAGAACTTATGAAGATCAAATCATATATTCAAGCAAATTATCAAAACAAGAATCATCATGTTTATAATCTAGGATCATATGTTCATAGCAATTGCATCAACTAACAAGACGAATTATGAATTCATACCTTTCTTTGGATGTAAGGTTCCAAACCAGAATCCTTCTAATGATTCACAACTAAAAACACTAGTAAATCAGACTGACAGAACTTCCTATAGGCTTGAAGCAAGATCTAAAAACCCTTGAAAGGGTTATGGAAAATCCACAAAGGAGAGGAAAGGAGGGAGGAGTGAAGGTGCGGCACAAAGAGGAGGCCAAAGGGATGCTGTTTGACCACTAAGCCTTTATTTATACTGGAGGGCTCCTAGGGTTTCAAACTTAAGGAGCCTTCTTGCACCTTACTCGTGGACTTGTTTCTATTAATTAAATATTTAATTAATCACAATTCAGTCCCCCTATTAAAATCTATAAATTAATTACAAATTAATTTATCAATTAATTACAAGTTAGTTTCTAATTAATTTATTTCTCAATAAATTAATAAACTAATCATTCCTTCTCATTTTATGTCATTGTTTGTTTTTCTGGGTCGTGAGGGCAACCCAAAAGGACCCTGTTGTTATTAGAAATATCACCACTAGGTAATGACCTTGGACACTATTTCCAACACGTAATCTGTATGAAGATAGTGACACGACTGTTTAAAGATAACGACTATAGACAAACAACTTTTATAATTTCAATAAAAATCTAATTTTTAATACAAGCAATTGATCAAAACGACTCAAAACAGTACAAAATCATGATTAAGTGGCTCTCATACCACTTTTGGAATACAATAGCAACACAAACAAGAACAGCGGAAGCAAAAACAAGCCAATTGAATTCCACCACGGATCAAAATATAATACACACTTTTGTAACTATAAAACTAAAGAGGGATCAAGATATACCTTTTGATCTCAGATCTGATGTGTCTAGAATGATCAGAGCCCAAACCAAAACTTTTCTAATAGAATCGCACCAAAGACAACGATCTAGCACCCGTTGATGTTGTATAACACTTTGCTTGAAGATTAAGCAATGTTCCTACCGGGTATATGAAGAAAATTGGCCAATAAAGGGGAGGGGAGAGAGGGTAACGAAAATTAGGGTTTTGTATGTCTATAGTTCATTAAAAATGATAGGTATTTATAATACCCATCATCCTTATATTCCCCTTTTGCAGATAAGGATTATTTGAAATTCAAATGATTAATATTTATACTTAAGTCATTTATCCTGTTGCAGTTTCTATTAATATACATTTGGTGTGATGTATTAATAAACTTAATCTCTCATATTTACTTTCGATCTCTTTTGGCCAAATCATCTCTTGTGTGTAACCCAAAATGACCCTACTATATATATTAAAATTACCAACTTGTCATGACCAAGGACACATGATCAACATATGCAGTCTCTCTCTTTCTCTCTCTCACACACACACACACACTCTCTCTCTCTCTCTCTATATATATATATATATATATATATATATATATATATATATATATATATATATATATATATATATATATATATATATATATAGGCTTGGGTGGAAACAGAAGTAATGGAGTGTGTGTATGTGTGTATTAAGGTTTAGGAAGTGTTATAAGGGTATTGTCTCTCTCCCCCATCCCCTCCCCAAATTCGTCTACATTCATGCAACCAATCTAAAAATCATATTTTAGCCCCTTTAAGTATTTCAAAAAGATTATTTTATCCAATAAAGTATTTCAAATGCCTTCAAAACACTAATTTACACACTTTATTACATAAAAGACTATCAAGCATAATTTTTTTTTTTTGTCTCCAATAAGTCCTAAAATGCTATAGGTACATTGCCACAAGCTTTAATATGTGTTACAAATTTGGCACGGATATTGTTTTATAAATTTACCCCAAATCTTTTTATAAATTTGTCTTTTCATGTCTTTGAAACTTAGTTCTTTTACAAATTTACCTTTTTTATAACGTTTTTCAACAACTTTTTTATAAAGTTATGTGTCTTATAGCTTTTTGGCGCACTTAGTTTTACAAATCTTTTTTCACAATTTAGTTTCTTTTTAAAAGAATAAATAAACGAATATGTAAAAAATGACTATTAAGAAAGCCGTAAAAAATCAAAATTAGGAAAAAATTGTAAAAGAAAATGTTTGAATTAATTTCATAACACAATTTAAAATTTTTGTAAAAAAAAAGAGAGTAGGTCACATGGATCAATTTAGAACAAACTTTTATGGTTTGTTATTTTTTGGTGTAACAAAATTGTGTAATGGTCAAATATGTGTAAAACGAATAAAAAAACTAGACATGTATAATTGCAAACTTGGTTACCTTCACATGTTATTATCCTTTTAAAAAGCATTATGAAAAGTTGGAGATCAGATTGAAAATTTCATGTTAAAGTTCAAGAAAGTAACTAGTAATATTAAACTACGATTTACAAAAGGTTTCTAAATTAGGCAATGTAAAATTTCTTATTTATATGAATCATGAGATTATTAATCTGCTATCATGCAGAAATTGCAACCGTCGTCAACACACACAGCTTAACTAAAAGACAATCACTATATGAAAACATGATGTGATTCAAACTAAAAAATCCTTTAAATGACCGGTATTTCACCTTATTAAATCTTGCATGGTAATAATGATCATATTGCACCAACATAAATCATGTTTAAGTGGTAAACGAAGTATTAGCAGGGAGGCTACGAAGAACTAGAGTCTCAACAGTCAAACCCGGGCCAAAACCAAACAAAACACCCCAATCAAAACCTTCACCGGTGGTGCTTTTCCCTTCCTTGATAGATTTCTTCCTCATCTCGTCCATGACAAACAACACACTGGCGCTCGCCAAGTTTCCATATTCACTTAGCATTTGTCTGCTAGCCCTCAACTTCTCTTTCCCAAGGTTAAGCT
Organism: Cichorium intybus; assembly: GCA_023525715.1. Classification (NCBI taxonomy): domain Eukaryota; kingdom Viridiplantae; phylum Streptophyta; class Magnoliopsida; order Asterales; family Asteraceae; genus Cichorium; species Cichorium intybus. The sequence goes on along the minus strand of CM042011.1, from coordinate 126,385,080 downwards.
TTACCTCCACCTGGTCCAGTATGGCACGACCACCAGGATGGACGATCCAGAATAGAGAGTTCCAATCACTTAAGCCAAATGGAGAAATAGCTTGCAACAACACGTCCTCTATATTCTCCGAGATCATCTTTGGTACGTCCCTATGCAAGGTAAACATCAGCCCTTCCTCCCTCAAGTGTAAGCTCATCGCGTTCTCAGTGTTTGGTATGATTGTCTGAGTTGCGTTAACAATCTCAAATAGTGGATGTTCCATGGACAAGTCTGGATCCGATCCCACAATAATCGCAGCGGCTCCATCTCCAAAGAGAGCTTGGCCAACGAGACAATCAAGGTGGTCCTCATTTGGTGCACGAAAGATGGCAGCTATTATCTCCGAGCAGACGACAAGGACACGTGAACCCTTGTTGTTTTCACAAAGGTCTTTGGCAAGTCGAAGGACCATTCCACCAGCCGAACAACCCTGGTGATACATCATGAGGCGCTTGACTGAAGGGGAGAGGCCAAGAAGCTTAGTGAGCTGATAGTCAGCACCTGGCATGTCAATTCCGGCGGTCGTGCAAAAGATGAGGTGGGTGATCTTAGATTTTGGGAGTCCCCATTCCTCAATCGCTTTGATGGCAGCTTCCTTACCAAGCTTTGGGACTTCGGGAACAACCAAATCATGGCGAGCGTTCAAAGATGGAGCCCCGTAGTTGCACATGTTTGGATTCTCTTTGAGAATCTCTTCTGTGAGGAACATGTGTCGTTTCTTTATCATCGTCTTGTCACCTGTAAGTAATTTATTACGTTCACCAACGACAATTGGTGATATTAATTGGAACATTTTTCTTGTAGTAAAATGTTCGGAGTTAAATATTATATTCCCTCATTCTAATCAACTAATCAAATGTAAACCAAGTTACCGATGATGTATTATGCAATAATTTAAGAATGATAGAACATACTTACAAATACGCTTAAATTTCTCTTTAAGATCAACCATGTGCTCGCTATTTGTGACACGAAAATAGTACTCAGGGTAATTAGCCTGGTAAAAACAATTGGAAGGAGTTGCAGTGCCAATGGCAAGAACGGTGGCAAGACCATGTGCCCGTTGGATCCCCTGGATTTTCTCACCATCAACAATTGTTTGTACTAACGACATTTTATAATACTTTGATTTTGAAATAATGAAACAAATCAGATCTGTTAATTCAAGTGATACCAAGGGAATGGTGATTCTTAGAAAAGAGGAGGGCGTTTATGGCTATGTATGTAGACCATAAAATGGGAAGAGATGGTCGCTAAAACTTCTTAATATATAGGGGGTACGAATAAAATTTTCCCTTTTTTTATTATTACTTTGTCCCGAACCTTTCACCTATTTGTAGTACCACTCCTCCGTGTTTTCTTCATTTATTCCCTTTTCCTTCCGATATATCTTACTACTAGTAGTACTACATGAAAAAAACATTTGAAGTTAGCAGTGGCGGCCCTGGGATGTGCCGGTGGTGCGGTCGTACGGGGCCTCCGTTCGTAAAAGGCCTCAGGATTCAGATGATGATCTATATTTATGGTATATGTATTTTCAGAAATTATATTTTGTGTTATTTTGAAAAAACAACATTAGAAATTACTCATACACAATGTAACCGTTGGTTGCAATCCTTAAGTCATTTTATTTATAAAGAAAACATCCGAAAACAAGAAATAAAATCTTATCACAAATCCTAAATCTGTTGCTAAACAATTTAAGAAAAGAATCTACACCGAACAAAAAAAATACAATTTTTTTGTAATTATAATATCTAACAAAGTTTTTTAATTTCTATAAAGTCCACAATAAACTAAAGAAAACAAATCTAAAAAAATCAAAACGTAAGAAACCTAAGCATGACAAGTAACGACGCTTTCTTAGTCATACCAGAAAAATTGAAGTCATTAAATACAAATGAACTAAAGACAAGTTGTAAAATTCTTGAAAAAAATGTTACAAAATGGCCAAATCTCAGCTAGATGATGATGATTTATTCAACGAACCGGAATTGTTACAAAAACTTTTGCTAGTTGAACAAAATAAAGGTAACGAAATACTAAATTTCTTAAAAATGATAACTAGTTATCCAATTTATTGTCTATCATACAAAATATTGTTGACTGTTTCCATTACAGTTGCATCAACGAAGATACGTTTCTCAAAACTAAAACTTTTAAAATTATATTTGTGATGTACAATGTCTGAATAGAAATTAAATTTGACTTTTATTTTGATTGATAATGATTTTCTTGATTATATTGATTATCAATAGTAATAGATTAATTTGCTTCTAAATATGCTAGAAGGTCGATGTATAGAAAAATAGTAATGTACCTGGTGGTTATCTTCTTTTAGAATGTCGCTTGTAATAGTTTCAGTTGCTTACTAATGAGTGATGACCCGTATATAATATTAAAGTAATGAATTTACGAGCTATTTGTTATCAACATTGATTTTTGAATTTAGTCGTAGTGAATTTACTTAATAAGATTTTACAATAAATCTTTTATAGGATCTTACTTTGATTTTCGTACAAGGCCTCCGAAATATCAGGGCCGAGTCTGGAAGTTAGTAATATTAAAAGAAAAAACTAATTTCTCCTTTCAAAGTCAAGAATATTGTACTTTCTTTGATTTATTTTAACAAAGTTAATATATATATATATATATATATATATATATATATATATATATATATATATATATATATATATATATACTTATTTACGCTTTTGCCATTACTCTTTTTGAAAAAAAAAATTTAAATTTGGTTTCTTTGGTCTCAAACCGAACCAAACCGAATTTGTATTCGGTTTTCGAGTTGGTCTAGAATTATTTGAATTCGGTTTGGTTCGATTTACAATTTAGACCAAAAAATTTCAAACCGAGGAAACCGAAAACCGAACCAATTTCAATCCCTAGATATAAGATAGCGAAATTCTATATGTATCTCCCGATTACTTATTGTACACCCTTCCCCCAATGTGAGTAGGTGTCTGTGTGTTTTACTTTATGTACCCCTGATTATGTGTTTTGGGGGTACATATAGTAGTACCCTAAAAAAAGGCTGGAGGGTTGATGTGGAATGTAGCATATAAATCATGTCAAGATCAATACATTCATCATATTTTTATAACTCAATTGAAGATAGTTCTATAAAGGTTTGACATCATATTTATTGAATATTGTTGTTATTGTCTTGATGATATAAACATGTTGTTAAGAGCTTCTTCAATATCTCTTGTAAGTTCTCATTTGTAAAATGACCTGCAATGTGTCATAGAGTTTTGTTTTTCAAAAAAGATTTCGAAAAAATGGTTTTGCTTATGGGTTATAAGTTTCTAGATGTTTTAAATCTATTCGATATAAAATCATTTAGATATCATGTTTATAGAACTAGAGCCATCGATAAGACCCCGATAACAATGTTTTTAGGGTTTCTTTTTAATTCATTGAAATCGCAAGGGTTCTTGATTTTTTGCATTGCTTTTGGGCCAATGAGAAAGTTGTGTTGTTTTCTGAGAAAATAGCCTTAAAACATGTCAAGGCAACATTGTTGGATCAAATAAGAGCCTTTAAAGAGCATATCCACCATCCATAGTCTGAATTGACGTGAATTGTTTCACTATTTTGAGAATGTGTTGGAACATGAACCTTATCTGGAGGCCAGAAGGTGACGACTCAAGTGACAAATGATGAGTTTGTTAATGTTAATTATGTGGTTGAAGGATGAGTTGTTAGACTAGATTTCGAGGAATTTTTTAGCCTTTTGTAATGTTGCAGATGATAAGACTATGTAACTTACTATTACTCGGAATGTCATATCATTTTTTGTATTTGTTGTGAAATTTTATATATTTTATACCAATAATTGGATTTTAGATGTATTGCCAAAAATTGCTTGTCTTTATTGTTTCATTATCTTATAATTGTTAGTGAGCCATTAGGGAATAATGGGAGAATGTCATGTGTTACCATTTTTAATTATTGTTGCTAGAATGAGTGTTTGGGGGAGTGGTGAGATAATGTCATGTTTCCTCTAAATTGTTATTGTTAATGAAAATTTTAATATAGTAGGAGTAGTGGGAGAATTCCACATTTTCCATCTTCCCCACATGGGTTGCCCTTGATTGGAACAAGAAATATGTTAGGGAGTGATCCCCGTTGGAGGGTATGCACATGCTCATTGTAAGACAAGCAATGTAAGATATGCATATGTGTTTGGGGAAGTTCCCTATCACGTAAATCCTCATGCATCTCGACTTGAAGAATAAAATATATTATCATCTCGGAATTACTTGTGACTTAATCCATGAAGTAATCTCTAAGTGTGGGTTGTTCCAATACTTAAAACTCTATCAAGTACGGATGAGCATTAGTCGCAATCTCCATGCTATGTCTAATCTCTATAAACAATCTACTAACACTCCATGACAGTCTTAAATCATGACTTACTTCCAAGAGTACAATCGACTGTGGAGGCTTGAGTGAATTAATACTCAGGAAGTGGGTTCTAAACATGCAAAAGTGAAACACAATAGTAATTAATGAAATGGTAGCAATCCAACTTTTTATTAAGTCTCCACTAAATAAACACCAAGTCAGATACAATTAATATTGTTATATGTTTCGAGTTTCAAACAATAATTAACTAAACAATTATGACATTTCGTTAGCAACTCTAATGCCTATGGACCTAGTATGCTCATCATGCTTGGCCCGCGACAATGCCTTGGTGAAGGGGTCAGTCAGATTCTCCTCTGACGAAACCCTACTCACCACAATGTCTCCGTCTTCAGCTCGGTTTCGAGCATAGTGGTACTTTCTAAGTATATGTCTTGATCTCCCATGGTCCTTGGGTTCTTTAGTCAATACGAGCTGATTAGCTTGGACTGGTGACGCCTATAACATCACTAAGGTGAGTATACGCTACCACACTATATTGGAATATATGTCATTATAAATATAGTTGTCTTAATGTACTGTATATCGAAATACATATTGTCTAGTAATGATAGAATATTATGTTGTGGTTTGTGTTTTGGTCAAATAAGTGTTCAATGGACTTCGACCAATTTATTCAAGGTCATGGTGTTGTGATCAAGATGCACAGCAAGAAACTGAAAAGCAAAACACAAGATTTACGAGGAAATCCCTTGATCTTGGCTAAGATCTCCGACATAAAATCTCAGGAGCTGGAAATATCCGAGTTGCCTTTGTCAATTTTATTGATAAATCGAAGTGAGTACAAGTTTTACAATGTTGTCATTAAGAAATGAGAATCAGAATAGAGTATTCGTGTCTCTGTGTTTTTCGTAATACAACCACTCATTTATACATGAAAATCCTAACTAAATAAATAGAATCTCAGCACAATCATCTGATCCTAGATATTGGGAGACTCGGCTTCTTTATCCTTTGGACTACTTGACTGGGTCTCTTTTTCTCCATGTTTTCTACAATAATCCCGATTTAACCGGGTCTTCATTGACGTTTTCAAGACCCGAATCAATGGACAATAACATATATAGAGCAACACAAAAAGGATATTAAATTTTGGTATCCTGATCAAGATACTGGTTAAGATCTTGTCCAACATGCTGTCCTGAATCTTGCACAAGATGTTAAAGAACATTTTACCTATAACAGTTTGTATGTCGACTAATATGGTGTCGATGTTGGAACCTAGAACTCCTAGTTTAATAGCTAATGATAATAGTGTGTAATCAGGCTGAGTTGAGAGTAGGTACATACCTATATCCCTTGTAGGAATAAGACATGACATGTTCATGAATCCATGACAAGGACCGGTATTGTTGGATTGCAATTATGACTAGCACGTGGTAGAAATAGAATGTGGAGAAGTGGAGAAAATGTTGTGTGACATTGATCTGAAATGGTAACCTAGCTCCTAGGATGACAACAAGTGAAATTTGTGTATAGACGGGTTGAGTCTAAGATTGAGATTAGGTACACATCCCGTGTAGGGATAAGGCACGACATGCCTTTACATATCTGAAGAGGGATTTCCTTAATGAATAGAGACATGCGATTATGGTTAGGAACTGCCTCGATGGATAGAGATGTGAGCTCCTGACGGGAAACTGCCTTGATGAATAGAGACGTGAAATCCTGACGAGGAACTGCCTTGATGGATAAAGATGTGAAATTCAGATGAGGAACTTCCTCAATGAATAAATATGTGAAATCCGGATGAGGAACTGTCTCAATGGATAAATATGTGAAATCGTGATGAGGGACTACCTCGATAGACGGAGACTGTGTCTCCTTTTAAGAGATCCATGATGAAGAACTACCTTAGTGGATTGGGAACATGTTGTGAAGTCCACGACGAGGTCCGACCTGGGTGGATAGGGAATATGGCTCCCGGTAAAGACCATCGATGATGAAGGGTCAGTTTTATCCGATGGCAAGTGTTCTGGTTTATGACTCGGGAATAACGAATTTTCGTGCTTGATACTTGGTAAGGAAAGGAAGAATTGAAATCGTCCGGAGAATTTATTCTCCATAAATGTTAAGTACTAATAGTGAGATCGCCTATGGGAACGTGCACCCCATACTAGTAAAGTAATGACGAATGGTAGATTAAGGGGAACATGCTCCTCATAAATGCAAAACTATTGATGTGTGGTTGATTTGGGGAACGTGCTTCCCATACTTGTAGTATACTAACGTTGTATTATATATTCACCAGATTTATGTTTGACCTCTCTTTTGTGTGAATTGTTTGTGACATGTATCCAGGTACTATAGACTAGGTGTAGTGGAAGTAATGATTGGACTAGAAGACCTTCAATAGACATTGTACCTGCATGGATGTATTGGATTAGGTGTCTAAGTCATGACTATAATTAATATATATTTAATTGATAGTAGAAAAGTCCTTTTAGGTTGCCCTCATAGCTGGCAATTTGACAGAATAACCTTAAGAGAGAAAGAGAGAGAGAGAGAGAGATTGATTTATTATCTGATTAATAAATCAATATAAATAATTTGTTAATATATTATAATGATAATATGTTAATTAGAAATAGTATTATTTAATTAATAATTAATCAGGAATTAATTGGAATTAATTTGGTGATTAATTAGATTAATTAAAAGTGTAGGGGGTTGAATTGTAATTATTCAACAATTGAGTAGTGACAATTATGGCAGCTTATATGGTTGGCGAAAATAAGGATATATATGGATAAATAGGAGTTTGAATTAAATGATAAAAGGTTTATCTCATTTAAATTCAAATAAGGTTTATCCATAAGGCTTATCTGATAAACCCTTGGAACCTATAAATAGGGGTTCCTGGCCACCCCATTCTGCCCCATCCATCTCAGACTCTCTCCCTCTTTCTGGTTTTCTTGTTGCTTGGTTTGGGTGTGAACCATTTGAGGCACGACGCTTGTGGTGCTCGCTTCCAAAAGGTTAGTAATTTCTTTTTAATCCTTTAGTAAATTTCGAAATCCCTTTAGGTATTAGTTATAGGTTCAAATAGTGAAAACTTAGATCCAATTAGGTTGCATGTGAACTTAAGGGTTAAGTTTATTTGTTTTGCCTAAAACCTATCAGTGGTATCAGAGCTATTTGGTTTGTTTTCTGTTTGAATTGCTATAATTGTTATTCCTTGTTTTTAGGGTTTATAGAAACTAAACCCTAAATATCCAAATTTCGATTATTAGGGTTAGGGTTTTCGAAACCCTAGCCCCTTTCGATTTTGCTAGGGTTTTAGAAGGTTTTTCTATTTTTGGTAATTGTGATTAATTAATAAATGGATAACCTTAAACCCTTATGTGATTTTCGAATTTAGTGGGTTAAAGGATATGATTAAATTAATTTGATTAATTTGTTGATCCCTATCTGATTTAATTTATTTAATTAATTGTTAATTAAAAGATAAATATTAAATCAATTAAGGTTTAAATTTAAATTTAAATTAAAAGCTTAATTTCGAAAATTTAAATAGATAAACCAAAATGATTTTAAAAGTTTAAAATACATCTTATATATATATTATTATTAAAAGTTAATATTTATATGTATAAGAATTGGTCAGTCAAATCGCTAGTATGCCTCATTCACGATGCTAATCTATAAGGGGGTATAAGGAAACTGCTTATAAAATAGCGGTTGAATGGGTGTCCACTCTCACCCACCGCTTCCTTGATCAGTGGAGGGTCGTTAGCAGAACTTGTTTAACAGGACTACTTAATCTCATTAAAAGTATAATGTTATTAATCAAAGTACTAGAACCATTTTTTATAAAATCCTAAATCTAGTTACTTTAGGAAAAATATGAAAGACATGCTAACCCATGAAATTGCACATTACACTTTATTAGTCGTTAGTGGAGCGTGTGTGGTTTACCGACACACTAATTGGGACAAATAAAGAGTTGTAATGGGTATCTCAGAATTTATCATTGTTGATGGAACGCGTGTGGTTTACCGGTACATCAATCGAGATGATAAACGACATTGAGGTTACCAAGCTAATTTGCATGGTTATTCACATCTTATTTGTGATCCTCGGTATCCTAGTCACAAATGGAAGAGCATAGTCCGAGATTAAATATGCTATTGAACATTTCAATAAATCCAAAGATCTAGGAATTTCACTTAATATGATTATCTTTCGCGGTGGAATTGGTGAATCGTCATTCGCCTACCTTTATAAAATTTACAATTAGATTATGGCATCCCTCTTCTAAGTTGTGAATTATATAGTTGGGTCCTAGGCTTAATAATTATTTTGGGTTAATATATTAAGGAATATATATCTAATTAAAACTACCTTTCTTTTATAGATGTCTTCCTCTGCTGATGCTTCTGTTCCCCAACCCGCATCCCACTCCAACAACTTCTCTTCAATCCTCTCGTTGTGCTCTAAGGTGACATTGGATGGCACCAACTACAACGACTGGATGTGTAACATCAAGATGGCTCTGAGATTTGAGGATAGAGAGTATGTCCTTTTAAAGGAGCTCATTGAAGTTGATCCTGATACAGCTACTCCTGAGGAATATGCCTCATATAAGAAACATTACGATGATGCTACAAAAATGGCCTGCATCATGGTTGCTACAATGGTCCCGGAATTGCAAAGGTTTTACGAAGACTACTGGCCATACGAGATAAACAAGGACCTTATGGAAAAGTTCCGTAAGCGAGTTCGTCAGGAAAAGTATGAGGTAGTCAAAGCCCTCATGGCTTGTAAATTGAAAGAAGGAGACTCCGTCTGCACCGACGTGCAAAGAATGCAGAGATATGTGGAAAGGCTTCAGAAGCTTAATGTGCATTTCGACGAGAGCCAACTATTGATATAGTCCTTAACTCCTTGCCGAGTTGTTATGATCATTCATCTTGGCCTATCATTTGAACAACAATCAGACCACTTTGGCTGAATTACACAACATGCTGCAGACTGCTGAGGACCGAATGAAGGGTAAAGGTATACCCTCCGCCAATGCTCCTGTCATGGCTATTGGTCAGGGAAGAGGGAAAAAGAGGAAAGGTCCTCCCAAGCAGAATTGGAAAGGCAAGGCTCAAGTGAGGTCATCTAGTAATGGCCAAGAGCCAGACCCAGTTCTAACATTCCTCATGTATCGAACCCCAAAGAGGCCGACTGTTTTTATTGCAACGAGAAGGGCCACTGGAAACGAAGCTGCCCAAAGTACCTGCAGGACATCAAGGATGGAAAAGTGAAGCCATCGTCAGCAGGTATATACACTATCTCTAAAAACTCATCATCTTCTTGTTCTTGGGTCCTTGATACAGGATGTGGTTTTCACATTTGTTCTAATTTGCAGGACCTAAAAGAAATTAAGGAGGTGGAGCACAGAAGGATAAACCTGATCATGGGAAACTGTTGTTACTCGCCATAAATGGCACAAAATATTATTTCCTTTCATGCATTGTTCAAGCAAGGTTATAGATATTCTTTTAATAATTTGAATGGTTTTATTTCTGCATATAAAAATGTTGTTTTTATATTTGAAGCTTTACCTTGTGATGGTGTGTATGAAACTGTAACTTGTGTAGACAATTTAGGCAATAGTGTATTACAAATTGATTCATCTAATGGTATAGAAAAGGCATGCTTGTGGCATTGTCGTCTTGGACACATCAACAAGAAACGCATCGCCTAACTCCTAAAGGATGGAGTGTTGGAATCATTCGACCTTAAGTCGGATGATGTATGTGAATCTTGTCTTTTGGGAAAGATGACAAAATCACCCTTCACATGGACTTGTGAAAGAGGTGAATGTCTGTTGGATATCATACACACAAATGTGTGTGGACCTCTCAGATCAACCACAAGGGATGCCAATCGATTCTATGTGACTTTTACTGATGATTATAGCAGATATGGGTATATCTACTTGATCAAGCATAATTCAGAAGCCTTTGAAAAGTTCAAAGAGTTTAAGAATGAAGTCGAGAATCAATTAGGCAGGAAGATATAGATGCTTAGATCCGATAGAGGCGGTGAGTATCTTAGTATCGAGTTCCTAGACTATCTTAAGGAATGTGGAATTGTTTCACAGTTGACTCCTCCTAGAGCACCACAGTTGAACGGTGTGGCTGAGAGGCGTAACCGAACCTTGTTAGACATGGTTCATTCCATGATAAGTTGAGTTTCTCTTCCTATCCACTTCTGGGGGTATGCCTTAGAGACTGCCGCCCACATCCTCAATCTTGTCCCTACTAAAAAGGTTGCCAAAACACCTCACGAAATGTAGACAGGGAAAGTTCCCTCATTGGAACATATCAAAGTCTGGGGTTGTGAAGCTTTCATAAGAGGAGAGACTCATGACAAGCTAGCAGCTAGAAGTGAGAGGTGTATTTTCATTGGTTACCCGAAACAGTCTTTTGGATACTTGTTCTACAGACCGAGCGAGGGCGTGGTCTTTGTAGCATGATGAGGAGTCTTTCGTGAAAGAGAGCTCATATTCAAAGAGGACAGTGGGAGTACCATTTGTTGGTTATATGCCCATCGTTATAACAAGTTGGTAATATTATTATAAATAGTAGGATCATTTTGGGTTACACGCAAGAGACGATTTAGCTAAAAGAGATCGAAAATAAACTTGAGGGGTTAAGTTTATTAATACCAAAGTAAAGGTATATTAATTAGAAACATAATGGTTAAGTTTATTAATATACCAAAGTAAAGGTATATTAATTAGAAACTTAATAAGGATAAAGGACTAAAGTGAAATATCCACAAGGGAGGGGATAAGGATGAGGAGCACTATAAATACAACCCTAGATCTGAGTTGTAAAGCCTGCCAAAACCCTAATTTTCGTCACTTTCCTCCCACCCCTCGGTATACGGCCGATTTCTTTCAAAACCCTAAGTATTACGTGCTAAATCTTCAAGCAAAGGTATATACTACATCAATGGGTGCTGGATCGTTGTCTTGGGTGCGATTACATTAGAGGAGTTCTACTTTGGGCTCTCGTCATCCTAACAAGATCAGATCTGAGATCTAAAAGGTATTTCTTGAACCCTCTTGATTTTACAGTTACAAAAGTGTGCATGATTCTGTGATCCTGGTTGAATACGATTTTGTTTTAAGTTTCCACTGCGTTTGTTTTATGCTATCGTATTCCAACAGTGGTATCAGAGCCACTTTATCATGATTTTGTACTGTTTTGATTCGATTAAAATTGTTAAAAATCGTTTTTTTTTCTGATTTATCGAATCTGTTCGACGTCCGCGCCGCGGTTCTTGAAATATCGCGTCGCGGGTTTTTCTAAAGTTACGATCATTAGGGTTTTGTCGCGTCGCGTTTCCTAGTGTTCCGCGACGTGTCGTTCTTGTCATGATCGTGTTCTGTTGATTGCCGCGTCGCGTTTTCTAGTGTTCCGCGTCGCGACGGTCGTGACGTTTTTTGAAATCAGATTTCTTGTTATAAAATTGTGATTTTAGTATTGTATGATTGTTTAGATTAATGATTGACATTGAATGCTTGCATGCTCAATAGGATTAATAGCTAAACACAAAGTTTAAAATGCTTCAAAATTTAATAGATAATTGTTTAAATTAATTATTAACATTGCATCCTTGCGTGTTTAATAGAATTAATAGTTAAACAGAAACTTCAAAATACTTAAAAATTTTAATAATATATATATATATATATATATATATATATATATATATATATATATATATATATATATATATATATATATATATATATATATATATATATATATATATATATATATATATATATATATATATATTAGAATTGTATCTATATGTATAACTTAAAATAAAAACATTGGTCAGACCGTGACTAGGCTCACCTACTCTAAATGTGTAGAAGGTTTAAGGAGGTCTTTTTGATTCCTAATGAGGTCGGTTTTTAAATAGCATTCACTGCTTACCACTCTCACCGCCTGTCGCATTTTATTGAGTGGAGTTACCGAAAGGGTTTGATAGGACAGTGTTTCAAGATAAAAGTATTACTGAAAATACAGAATTAAAAATTGTTAAAAGTTAATAGAATTTTTCAAAAGTAAAATTGGCGTTTCAAACCGGTTTTAAAAGTTTAAATTGACCCTTATGCCAATTAAAAAGGTTAAAATGTTTTAACAAAAACGAAACAAAATCTCGTTTTATGAAAATGTAAATCTCATGCTACCCACAAAGAACCACACATTTAACCGGGCCCTTCCGGCGTGGGAAGTGCTATAGCCAACGCGTCGGATTGGACTAGGCCAAAATGATGTGATACTCGCGATAACTCATGAATCATGGGCCGGGTGTCACGTGGGTCATTCGTGGTTGATTTACCATCCAAACCCGTGATCCGCGGCATACCCGTCACGGGAGAGAGGATGAGCATGATGAGACTAAACATGCCATTGATTAGATTCAATAAATCCCGAAAGATCTAGAAGCTTCATAGAGATTGAAGTTGGCAAAAGAGTGTTGCCTACCTAAATAACTTTTGGGGGTGACTACGGCATACCTCTTCACCACCAGAAATGAAATATGGATTCTAGCCTTAAGTAAAATTATTGTTTTGGGTAATTAATTTTTTAAGGATTAATCAAACTAATTAAAATCTACTTTTCATATAGATGGCTCCAAATGCAAATACAAATTCGAATTCGGCTACAAATATCTCACAAATGCAACTCCTCTCTAAGGATAAGCTGACGGGATCCAACTACTTGGACTGGATGCGTTCCCTTCGGATCGCCCTCCGGTATGATAAGAAAGAATGGGTCCTGGACACAGCTCTTCCTGAGGCTCCAGCTGATGATGCAACTAGAGCTGTTAGGGATGCTTGGCAAAAGCATAAAGATCAGTCGGATGAGGTTGCTTGTCTCATGTTGGCGACCATGGTTCCGGAACTCCAAAAGAGTTTCGAGACCGCTGGGGCGTTCGACATGGCCGACCAGCTCAAGGAAATGTTCCAAGAGCAGGCTAGACAGGAACGATACGACACTATGATTGCCCTACTAGATTGCAAGCAGCAGGAGGGAACCGCTGTCAGTGCACACGTGCTTAAGATGAAAGCATACGTTGACAGATTGGAGCGACTTGGATTTCCAATCGCTCAGCAATTGGTTACGGATATCATCCTCCACTCGCTGAGCAGTACATTCAGTCAGTTCACACTGAATTTTAACATGAATGGATTGGAAAAGACCATCATGGAGTTACACGGCATGCTAAAAACTGCCGAGGCAAATATGTCTAAAACTAAGAACTCCAGCTCCACGGCTCCAGTACTGGCAATCAGGGAGGGGGCAATCAAGAAAAGGAAAGCCAAGAATCCTAGAGGCAAAGGGAAGGGTTAAGTTGGTAATCCCAATTCCAACCCTAGCGACAAGGGCAAGGCTGGTTCTATGATAGTGCCGACACCAAACCCGGATGAGGCTATATGTTTCCACTGCGGAGAAAAGGGACACTAGAAGCGAAGCTGCCCTAAATACCTGGAGGAGATCAAGAAGATCAAGCCCAAAGTGTCTGGCACCTCAGGTATATACAAGATAGAACTCCATAATACTTCTACTTCTAATTCATGGGTCCTAGACACAGGATGTGGTACTCACATTTGCTCTGATGTGCAGGGACTAAGAAGAAGTAAGAAGCTGAGGCATGGGGAGCTTGACCTGATCATGGGCAACAGACACACGGCTGCTGTCAAAAGGATTGGGGATTACGAGCTCATGCTTTCTACTGGATTTTCTATTGTTGTTATTCGCCAGAAATGGCTAGAAACATTATTTCTTTTAGTGCTTTGTATCGAGACGGTTTTGATTTTGGTTTTGATAATGGAAATATTTTAGTTTTCAAAAATGATTGACTTTACTTTAAAGCATGTCCTACGAATGGTATTTATGAAACTATCATGAGCATTAGAAGAAATAATAGCTTAATCTTAAATGTTGATTCAGATACATCCAAAAGTGTATTGGATAAATCATGTCTATGGCATTGTCGACTTGGCCATATAAACAAGAAACGCATCACCAAACTCCAAGAGGATGGGATTTAGGAATCATTTGACCTCAAGTCTGATGATGTATGTGAGTCTTGTTTATTAGGCAAGATGACAAAAGCGCCATTCATAGGGAACTTTGAAAAAGGAAAGGATCTGTTGGACCTCATACACACTGATGTGTGTGGACCGTTCAGATCAGCCACAAGACATGGAGAAAGGTACTTCGTCACATTTACTGATGACTTCAGTAGATATGGGTATGTTTATTTGATTAAACATAAGTCTGAGACCTTCGAGGTATTTAAAAGGTTTCAGAACGAAGTAGAGAATAAACAGGGCAAAAGGATTAAGATCCTCCAATCCGACAGGGGTGGAGAATATCTTAGTCAAGAATTCTACGATCAACTAAGGAACTGTGGAATTGTTTCACAGCTCACTCCTCCCGGAACACCACAACATAATGGTGTAGCTGAGAGGAGAAACCGAACATTACTTGATATGGTTCGGTCCATGATGAGTCGTGCTACGCTTCCAATCAGTTTCTGGGGCTATGCCTTGGAGACTGCAGCAAAAGTCCTGAACCTTGTACCAACTAAGAAGGTCAGCAAGACACCCTCTGAAATATGGAATGGGACTAAACCCTCATTAGCGCATTTGAAAGTCTGGGGTTGTGAGGCTTACGTCTGTCGCGAAGCCATCGACAAACTAGAACCCAGATCAAAGAGGTGTTACTTTATTGGTTATCCTGCTAGTTCTTTTGGGTATTTGTTTTACAAACCTTCTGAAAACAAGGTGATTGTTGCACGAAGGGCAGTCTTCCGAGAGAGGGAGCTGATACACCAAGAGGCCAGTGGGAGCCAAATTGATCTTGAGAAGATTCAAGAACCAACCAATAAAGGACCTGATGATGGCACTAGCTCTCAATCAGAGGTTGAAAAACCTGTTGAGCCTCAGCCAAGTACAGCTGGGGAATCTGACATACCTCCACCTCCTGTTCGAAGATCTGATAGAGTACGTCATGCACCTGAATTTTATGGTTTATATATTACTGAAGGTGATGAGTCAATGGTAGATGATGATGAACCTACCAGCTATCAGGAAGCAATGGCAGGCCCAGATGCTGCCAAATGGAAGGAGGCTATGGAGAGCGAGATGAAATCCATGTATGATAACCAAGTTTGGAACCTGGTTGATCAAACACCTAGCCTTAAAACAATTAGGTGTAAATGGTCTTCAAGAAGAAGACAGACATGGATGGAAAGGTACACACATATAAAGCCAGACTGGTGGCAAAGGGTTATACTCAAACCCAAGGGATTGATTATGAGGAAACTTTTTCACCAGTGGCAATGATTAAATCTATTAGGATATTGTTTGCCATCGCATCATTTTATGACTACGAAATATGGCAAATGGATGTAAAAACCGCTTTCCTTAACGGAAAACTTTCAGAGGATGTGTATATGACACAACCAGAGGGTTTTGTATAGTCTAAATATCCCAATAGAGTGTGCAAACTTGTGAAATCGATTTATGGATTCAAGCAAGCATCTCGCAGCTGGAATCTCTGCTTCGATGAGAAAATCAAAGAGTTTGGATTTTCGAGAAGTGAAGATGAACCATGTGTATATGTCAGAGCTAGTGGGAGTGTTGTTGTCTTCCTTGTGTTGTATGTTGATGACATACTACTCATAGTAAACAATGTCCCAATGTTGCAAAGTGTTAAAACTTGGCTTGTGGATTGTTTCGCTATGAAAGACTTGGGAGAAGCGGCATACATACTTGGTATAAAGATCTATAGAGATAGATCTAGGCGACTCATTGGTTTAAGCCAGAGTACATACGTAGACAAAATCTTGAAAAGATTCAAGATGCAAGATTCCAAGAAAGGATTCGTGCCTATGCAACGTGGTATGGCATTGAGTAGAGACCAATGTCCTAGTTCTAGTGATGAACGAGAAAGAATGAGTCGAATCCCATATGCTTCAACAATGGGATCGATCATGTATGCCATGTTATATACAAGGCCTGATGTCTCTTGTGCCTTGAGTATGACGAGTCGTTATCAGGCCAATCCTGGTGAAAATCATTGGACTGCAGTCAAGAACATTCTTAAGTATCTTCGGAGGACGAAGGAAGTGTTCTTGGTCTATGGGGGCATGGAAGAACTCACTGTAAGTGGTTATAGTGATGCTAGCTTCCAAACCGACAGAGACGACTCCTGTTCGCAGTCAGGATTCGTGTTCTTACTGAATGGTGGGGCAGTAACTTGGAAGAGTACCAAGCAAGAAACAGTAGCTGATTCGACAACGGAGGCTGAGTATATTGCAGTTAATGAAGCTGTAAAGGAAACCATGTGGATGAAGAAGTTCATCTGGGATCTCGGTGTTGTTCCTAGCATTGATGGTCCGGTTGAGATCTTTTGTGACAATGAGGGTGCAGTCGCCTTGGCGAAAGAACCCAGAGCTCACAAGCGCACAAGGCATATACACCGGAAGTACCATTATATTCGGAGGCTCGTTGAAGAAGGATACATCACAATTAGTAGAGTTACATCAGAAGATAATCTTGCTGATCCATTCACTAAACCGTTATCTCAGGCCAAGCATGATTCTCATACTAGGTCGATGGGCATTAGATTTGCAAATGAGTTGGTTTGAGTGTATTTAATTTAGTTTGATTTGTGTTGGGAACTTAAGCAATGTAAAACTCTATTTGTTTTGAAGATTATTATGTGGAGAACTTAATATATTCATGAAGGCAGTCATTTCATTAGTTTATCATTGTGTTCCAATTTTGCATGTTTTATTGACTTCCTGAATAATTATTTTATTATTCAAAACTTCCACAGTCGGTCATACTTTTGGGAGTAAGTATTGATTCAAGGCTGACATGAGAAATTAGTAAATTGTCCATAGAGATGGAGATAGCATAAAGATGTGCTAATTCTCATGTGTACTTAATAGGGATTAAGTATTAGAGTAACCTGTACTTAGAGATTACTTCATGGAATATGTCACGAGTAATTCTAAGATGGTAATATCTTATATTCTTCAAGCGGAGATGCATCGATTCTTAGTCCTACAATCTGTTATGTCTTGGTTTTCTCCAACGTTGTCCGTAACTGGCAGCCATACAGGGAATGTCCAGATATGACATGATGAGTGGGCGAGATCCGTGTAGTCAAAGTTTATTTGTTCCTTCTACCCTCACAGGAGAAGTGATATCCGTGGGCCCCTCGATGATTTGGTGTTGACAGCAAATATACGGCCGTACTCGAACTGAATTGATATAGAATCAATAAGTGCAGTTTGTTGTGGTCATCACAAATCTCTATCAGGAAACATAATCTTGAATGTTTGAGACTGACAGAATTCCATGTCGGACGTTCATATGGATATCTTGTAGAACAAAGGAATATTTGATCACTTGCCTAAGGGCTGTTTCAATAGATGAACACGACATTTGTCTAGGATGACATACACCTTACTAGGTTAAGGAATATTAGATCATACAGTTGTTATAACAAGTGCAAGTGGGAGACTGTTGGTTATATGCCCATCGTTATAACAAGTTGGTAATATTATTATAAATAGTAGGGTCCTTTTGGGTTACACGCAAGAGACGATTTAGCTAAAAGAGATCGAAAATAAACTTGAGGGGTTAAGTTTATTAATATACCAAAGTAAAGGTATATTAATTAGAAACTTAATGGTTAAGTTTATTAATATACCAAAGTAAAGGTATATTAATTAGAAACTTAATAAGGATAAAGGACTAAAGTGAAATATCCACAAGGGAGGGGATAAGGATGAGGAGCACTATAAATACAACCCTAGATCTGAGTTGTAAATGAAGGAACCTTAGAAGATACTAGCACTCAATAAGAGGACGAAGTTCCTGTTGAGTCGATAGACAATTCGTATTCCAACACCATTAACCTTGAAGAAATTCAGGAGTCAACCCTAGATCTGAGTCGTATTCCAACACCATTGACCTTGAAGAAATTCAGGAGTCAACCAAATGAAGGAACCTTAGAAGATACTAGCACTCAATAAGAGGACGAAGTTCCTATTGAGTCGATAGACAATTTGTTACCTCTTAGACACTCGAGTAGAGTTAGCATGCCGCCCGAGTTTTATGGTTTCCATATAACTACGAATGGTGACACGTTTGGCAGTGATAAGACACTGGTAAATTTGGATGAGCCAGCTAACTACAAGGAAGCAGTGGCAGGCCCTGAGGCTGCTAAATGGAAAGAGGCGATGGACAGCGAGATCAAGTCCATGTATGACAACCAAGTTTGGAATTTGGTTGATAATGTACCAGGTCAAAAGATAGTTGGGTGCAAATGGATCTTCAAGAAGGATACCGACATGGATGGAAAGGTATACACTTTCAAGGCTTGGCTGGTTACGAAGGGCTTTACTCAAACCCCTAGGGTTGACTATGATGAGACCTTCTCACCAGTGGCTAAGATAAAGTCTATTAGGATAATGCTCACCATAGCTGCATTTCATGATTATGAAATTTGGTTGATGGATGTCAAAACTGCTTTCCTTAACGGAAAGTTGGCTGAGGATGTTTACATGAATCAACCAGAGGGTTTTGTAGATGCAAAGTATCCCAATAGAGTGTGTAAGCGTGAGAAATCAATCTACGGATTGAAACAAGCTTCTCGCACCTGAATTCTCTGCTTCCATGAGAAAGTCAAAGAGTTTGGTTTCTCTAGGAGTGAAGATGACTCCTGCGTGTATATCAAGGCTAGTGGGAGTTTAGTTATTTTTTTAGTGTTGTATGTCGATGACATATTTGTCATGGGAAACGACATTCCAACCTTGCAAGAAGTTAAATACTGGCTTGGAAATGTGTTTTTCCATGAAATACCTTGGAGAGGAAACCTATATTCTCGGGATAAGGAAATTGAGAGATAGAAAGAAGAGACTAATAGGACTTAGTTAAAGTACATACTTGGATAAGGTACTAAAGAGGTTTAGTATGGAAAATTCCAAGAAAGGAGAGCTGCCTATCCAGAGCAATGCAAAATTGAGTAAGACTCAAAGTCCGAGTACATATGCAGAGATAGCTGAAATGAGTCGGGTACCTTACGCTTCGGCTGTGGGGTCGATCATGTACGCTATGACATGTACTCGCCCTGACGTGTCATTTTCTTTGAGCATGGTCATTTGTTATTAGGGAAATCCTGGCAGAGCTCATTGGATAGCCGTTTAGAATATTCTCAAGTATTTGCGGAGGACGAAGGATATGGTTCTAGTCCTTAGAGGCAGTGATACGTTGAGAGTTTGTGGGTATATTAACGCCAGCTTTCAGACAGATAGAGACAACGGTCGGTCTCAGTCGGGCTGGGTGTTTCTTCTAAATGGTGGAGCGGTTACTTGGAAGAGTTCCAAGCAAGAGACGGTGGCTGATTCAACGTGTGAATTAGAGTACATAATTGTAAGTGAAGCATCAAAAGAAGTGGCTTGGCTGAAGAACTTCATCGGTGACCTCGGAGTCGTCCCGACCATTCAGGAGCCAATGAAACTATTCTACGATAACGAAGGACCGGTTGCTTTGACAAAGGAACCGAGAGATCATGGAAAGTCCAGACACATCGACAGAAAGTACCATTACATTAGGCATAGGGTAGAAGAAGGTCGCCTCATTGTGAAGAGAGTAGATAATCTAAGGAGAACCCTGCAGATCCTTTGACGAAGGCTCTGAGTAGGATCAAGTTTAATCAGCATGCCAGGAGCATAGGTCTGAGAGATGATATTAGTTTTAGTAGTTAAATAGTTATTTGAAACTTGTAAAAATATAAATGTAATTGACTTTTGGGTGATTTTAATAATAGAGAGTTATTAATAAGTATTTTTTACTGCTATTTGTCAATTGTTTATTATTGTGTTTCAATTTTGCATGTTTTACTTCCCGAATAATATGATTATTCAAATATCCACAATTGTTCATACTTTAGGAAGTATGTAGTGAATCAAGACTGTCATGAATTGGATTGTAGACTCTCTAAGGAGTTAGACATAGCAATAGAATTGCTGCAACATTCATGAGTACTTAGAAATAGGGATTTAAGTATTGGATAAACTTGCGCTCAGAGAATTACTTCATGGATTATGTCACGAGTAATTCTAAGACGATAATATCTGATTGTTTTGAAACGGATACATATGAGTTGTGATTTACAAGTTCGTTGTACATTGACAGTGCGTAAATGCATCGGTAACTCGATGTTATAAAACGTATCGTTGTGCACGATTTGACGAGTAAATGATACAAGCATATGAGTCAAAGTTTATTCGTTCCTTTTGCCCTGACGGGAAAAGCGATATCTGTAGGCCTCTCGGTGATTTAGTGTTGACTGAAGTGCTGGCCAGCCAGGACTAAATTGATGTGTTCAATTATGTAACGCCAAGACACTCTTTTTATGTAAATATAATAAAAAGGGTAAAATGGTCATTTTACCTTGGAAGGGTAAATTGGTCTTTTGGACAGAAAAGTATTTAGTTTGAAATAATATTTTGAGTTTTGGACTTAAAATGTTATAAAAACGGATTTTTGGTCGTTTTACCATAAAAGGGTAATTTGGTCATTTGACCATGTGAAGGACCAAATATGAAAAATATTGTTGTTTGTGGCAAATGTATAAAGAATGAAAGTTTTATTGTAATAAAACTTGATTATTGTGGTCAAAGTTCAAGAAATGGAACTTAGGGACCAAAATTGTAAATTTTAGAGGTATAAATAGTTGGAAATTTCTCCCCACATGTGCAGATTTTAGAGTTTACGGGAGAGGGCTTTTGTGAATGATTTTTCCAAAAAAATTGAAGGGTTCTTGAAGGATTGAAGTGTGGAATTGGAATCATAGTATGGAATTGATGATTCCTAAGCTTGAAAGGTTAGTTTTTCAAGTTCTAGCTTGTTTGTTCTTGATGAGTTTTGTAGAACTCAAAAACTACATTTGCAGTCATGATTATGTTGTTAAGTTGATGCAATACTTCCATTAAGTCATGCTAATAAGGACTTAACTAAAGAAAATGGAAGTAGATTGTTATTTTGGATGAATTTGAAGTTTTGGGGTTGTTAGAACTAAGAACCCTAATTCTTCATTTTGATTGATTTAGTTGTTTTGAATGGTTGAAAACCTTGTTAAAGTATAAGGTTTTAGCCTAGAAACAAACCCCAAACGATTAAGGACTGGATTAAGGACTTAATGGGCTAAAACTGCGTGCTACAGTGCACAAATCGCGGCTGGACAGAAGACCTGCGCAGGCGCCAGGCGCGGTGCGCCCAGGACCAGGGCGGGGTGCGCCCAGCCCCTGGCGCGGTGCGCCCTCCTACAGGGGACTTCAGAATCGCTAACTTTCGTTTGGCTTGTCTGATTTAGCTCAAACTTGAACCGTAGGCTCGTTATGGTCTGAAAAGTTGGGAAAATTTTTATATTGAGTTTTCGACCCCTCGGGGGCACTGTAGATCGATTCGAATGCCTCGGTGAATAGTAAAAATTCATAAAAAGTTAGTAAACGGAAATTTTATTAACTAGGCATTGTTTATAATGATAATGTATTGAACTCTATTGTATTAGAGTTAATTGGAATAGTTATTAACCTATTATCATTTGGTATATAAATGAATATATAGGTATGGGACAAAATGGTTGTGGTGCACGCAAGGCAAGAAACAACCGGAATGTAAATGCAGCTAGCATCCAGGTGAGTAATCTCACTTATATCACATATGATATGTGTTGATTGGACTGTTACAGGTTGAAACAGGTTTGGGGGACGAAAATGATAATCTAAAGTTATGGTGAAAAGGCAATACCGGATAAGCCGTGAGTCAATGAAATGACAAGAACGGAGCCGTGAGCCACAAATGATTATGAAATGAAATGTCATTAAATGGTGCGGCCACTTGTGGCTATGATTTCTGGATTTTATATCCAACTGGTGCGGCCTATATGGCTATGATTTCTGGATTTTATATCCAACTGGTGCGGCCTATATGGCTATGATTTCTGGATTTTATATCCAACTGGTGCGGCCTATATGGCTATGATTTCTGGATTTTATATCCAACTGGTGCAGCCTTCGGGCTATGATATTCTGGTGCGGCCTTCGGGCTATGATATTCTGGTGCGGCCTTCGGGCTATGATATTCTGGTGCGGCCTTCGGGCTATGATATTCTGGTGCGGCCTTCAGGCTATGATAAACTGGTGCGGCCTCCGGGCTATGATTTATATGTTGAAGCTGTTCTGGTACGGCTTGTAGAGCTATGACACGTGGTGCGGCTTATATAGCCAGGAAATACGGTGTAGTCAATTGTGACTAAGAATTATGGGACAGAAACGGTAATTGAGAATTTATATGTTTATTTTCTCTTATATACATGTGAATTTATGTGACTAACAGCTTTGATTTGATTAATGTGCAAATAACAGGTTAGATATACTAATTATCTTTGAAATTAAATGGTGCGGTCTTAGGACCATGATTTTGGGTTATTGAACCTAAATTGGTGCGGCCTTCGGGCTATGATCTAAACGATGAAACTGTGGGTGCGGCCTTAGGGCTATGATCTGAACAGGTTAAATATTTTGGTGCAGCCTATATGGCTATGATATATGGTGCGGTCAACGATGACTATGACTTGCGGGACAAAAACTATTTGAGAGATTAATTGTTATTATTCTCTTATATATGTGTGACGTTATTTGCAGATATGATTACTCACTGAGCTTTGTAGCTCATACCGTTTGTTAAATGTCCTTGCAGGTAAGCATGATCCTGATAGGGGAAAAGATAGAGTCCGTGACTAAGAAGTGGGACTCATAGATGCTGTAGTGGCAGCCCGGCTTTTAAGGAGATTATGGTATTTTATACTCTCCTTGATACACTTGTACCCGTTTTCATTAAAATATACCCCTTTGTTATGGTTTTATGTATTGAAACCTTGGTTTTAAATGAAAAATTTTCAGGGGTGTTTTTGTTTTAAAAGCCGGGTGTTACAAATTAGAAGTCTTATGTCATTGCAAATCAGAAATCGGGAAACAGAGTATCGGACTGTGATTGATCTTAATCCATGTCTTTAGTCCGAACTATATCTTATAGAATGGAGGATCATATGATCACTTATCTTAGGACAGAACCGACTGGGTCAGCGTTCGGCAACAGCCTTTTGGAAGCTACAATTTGCTGATCAATTAGAAGTTGTACTGGCAGTTATAGTCATAGACTTATCCAAGTGGGAGACTGTTGGATTAGGTGTCTAAGCCGTGACTATAATTAATATATATTTAATTGATAGTAGCAAAGTCCTTTTAGGTTGCCCTCATAGCTGGCAATTTGACAGAATAACCTTAAAAGAGAGAGATTGATTTATTATCTGATTAATAAATCAATATAAATATTTTGTTAATATATTATAATGATAATATATTAATTAGAAATAGTATTATTTAATTAATAATTAATCAGGAATTAATTTGGTGATTAATTAGATTAATTAAAAGTGTAGGGGGCTGAATTGTAATTATTCAATAGTTGAGTAGTGACAATTATGGCAGCTTATATGGTTGGCGAAAATAAGAATATGATAATCCTTGATTTTCGAAATCCATATATGGATAAATAGGAATTTGAATTAAATGGTAAAAGGTTTATCTCATTTGAATTCAAATAAGGTTTATCCATAAGGTTTATATGATAAACCCTTGGAACCTATAAATAGGGGTTCCTGGCCACCCCATTCTGCCCCATTCATCTCAGACTCTCTCCATCTCTCTGGTTTTCTTGTTGCTTGCTTTGGATGTGAACCATTTGAGGCACGACGCTTGTGGTGCTCGCTTCCAAAAGATTCAACAAAAGATTAGTAATTTCTTTTTAATCCTTTAGTAAATTTCGAAATCCCTTTAGGTATTAGTTATAGGTTCAAATAGTGAAAACTTAGATCCAATTAGGTTGCATGTGAACTTAAGGGTTAAGTTTATTTGTTTTGCCTAAAACCTATCAGGATGCTTGTCCTGACTCTCATATATCTGTTGTAACACTCGATTGAACACCGAACTATGTATATTTTAAAATAATTAGGACAGTATTCCACTACTCTAGAATTTCTATATATTTGAAGGGTGTATAATCTACAAATGGTATCAGAGCCATGATTCAAGCGAACTAGGTCCTTGAACGTAGGATTCTAGACTTGAATTGTGAGAAAGAATACTAGTGCATGCTTTGATAGGGTAGTTATTGTAAAGATACTAGCATGCGAATTGGTAAGTGTTAATATTAATTCTTAAGGTACATAGGAGTCGTTGGCAAATTAGTCGCATGATGATGTGAACTAATCCAACTGTTAGTGATCAGGGTCGATGAATACTCGATGCGATCGGGGTGTAGATGTCTATTAAAAGACAAATCACCTCCAAGGGCATTTGTCACTTTCGTGGAAATTACAAAAAATATAGCATTCTGTTATGTCAATGTATTCTCTCAAATCTTAGATTTTCGTAGTTGATCATCTGCATTTATTATTATTATTTCCAAATCTAGTTTTGAAACCTATTTTTTTTACAAATTTTCGCAGTTGACCATCTAAAAAAAATTAAAAAGAAAAACATCATTTTGAGAGTTTTTAAAATTTTCTCAATTGATCAGATTTTTACAAAGTACCCACCTGTAAAAAGCATGACCATCTTGGTTAGCCCTATTTTTTGAAAAAGAAACTTAAAGATAAATTAATTAGTTAATTTAATATGCCGCTTTCTCTATATAATTATATATATATATATTAATTACCAAAATAAGTTTGTGAGGGCTTTATACTATTCAATTCAAACTCATTTTCAGCCGCTCGATTTTTCCACTTTTGGTTTTACCTTACACAGATTTGGACACGATTTCTCTGGCTCTCTAGAATGTTTTGCTGCCTACTTACAGTAGTGCTTTTCTTCTACTTAGAGTAGTTCTTTTCTTCGCTCCTTGCTCCACAGTACACACCAAGGTACGATCCTTGCCAGATCCTTAGCTTAGCTGCTCCAGCATTTCCTATGCTTGAAGTGATGTAGTTTTTCTTTCCTTGGTTACAATTTACAGTACGTTTCACGTATTTCCTATGTTCATTCTTTTTCTTTTACTGCTACTTTTCCCCTTGGTAGCAACACAGCCTGATAAACCGAATGAAGAAAGTTAAAACTTTATGTTATAGAGAGTAGGACATCTTAATTGGTACCTGTAGAAAAGTGGAATGTTCAAAGAGTTTCACAAGTTCAATGTTCATTCTCAGCACGTATCCATGACTCCCAACCATCTTCTTGAAATAAGTTGAAGCAACTTGTGTGTGTGCACATGTGTTTTGTTGAGTTGTAGGTTTTTGAAAGAAATTGTGGTAAGAAAGAGATGAGTCGACAAAAGAAAAAGGAAGAGAGAGAGAGAAAGAGAGAGAGAGAGAAAAAGATAGAGAGGGGGTTAAAATCTTTTAGTTGATCATTCAAATCAAAGTAAACCTGATTTGTGGCCAAAGAATTTTTACTTTTTATTTTAATAGTCAAATTTGCATTCCAATTATAAAAGCATGCTTGAATATTAACTTTTACTGTTTCTACATAATGAGATGAATATAATAATCCAATAAAACTCGATTACATTGCCGACAAATACACATATGATTTGCACACTTTATCTTTTTGTTTTCCTTTTTGATTTAAAATTCATCACACACACAAGCACAAACATAAGATTACATGTCCCCACGCTTCTTTAATAAATTTTGTTTATTTTATTAATTATATATATATATATATATATATATATATATATATATATATATATATATATATATATATATATATATATATATATATAAATTACCAAAATAATATGTGAGAGCTTTTTATTATTCATTTGATACCTGCTATTTCCAGAGCAATAATTACTAAATTCATACCATAATATAATTGGTAAAGCATAAGATACAAATTATAAATAAGTTTTGATTTGAAAATACCAATTTTGATTCTTTTTATAGAAAACTTTTATATTTACGTTTTCCCCTCTCAACTAATTTTGAATTAATTGTTTTCACTCTATTTATTATAAAGTTATATTATTGGTATTTCGTAATTTACAATTTCAGACCTTTATTATATTTTAAAGTTACATTTTTCGCCTATTACGTAATTTGTCTTTATCGAGCTGCGTTTTTTCAATATACGGGGCTTCCGTAGCATTGCACGGACTATCCGAATACTAGTTGGCTTAGTTTATCATTTCTTTTATTCTATAAGGTTTAATGAGTCATCTTGCAATCATGGAAGTTTTATTGCCTCGTCATGCTTATCCAGTCTTCCTTTGACAGCTGGATCCCTCTCATCCCTCACGTGTCGTCTCTCTAACCCTACCCATCCCCAACCACCCCGGCACCGCCATTCTCCCCCACCACTCTCTCGCGGCGGTATCTCTCCCTCCAACACCCAAATTTTGGAGTTGGATATAGCAACTTGCTAAATTAACCATACCAAGATTTCACCTGTCGGATCTCATCCAATCTCTCCCATAATTACGAAATTTCTCGACCGAATTTGCACAATTTTGCCGGATTTCACCTTACAAGTAGGACCGCCGTCCTCCACCTTGCACCTCCGTTTAAAGAGGCGGCAGAACAGGTCATAGTTTCTCTCTCTCTTTCTCTCCCTCGCTCTCTCTCGCATGTATTCCTCTATATCCGCATGTATAAACATACACACATAGAGCTACGATTATGCAGGTAAATTAGCAGAAATACAAAAATATCCGCGAACATGTCAAGATATTTTGGTGAACTACTGATCTAATTAAGGACCTGGATCTGATTGTTATAATTTTTTCATTAATTTGTCGAGTTTTTTTTTTTTGTGGAGGTCCCAAGTATAAGTAACATGCTTTGAACTGGTTACATCAAGGTTTTAGAATTTTCATTTATGATTTTTGATAATTGTGGTTTATATGTTTCATTGATGAAAATTGTGATAGAAATAACATGCTTTGAACTGGTTACATCATCAACAAGAAATGATGATTGCTAGGAGAAAAGTATCAAAAATATGTAGAGATTTGGTTAATATGCTTGCACAAAACACAAAAAAGCAGATGATTTGTTATTGCTAGAGAAACCAAGGACTAAAAGCCAGAATTCTCAATAGATTTGGGACAGAGAGAATAGGACATAGGTTTCTATATTTGATTCCTTTTCTCTTTTCTCTTTCCTTTTTTTTATATCTTATAGAAAAAATATTTCAAAAGAATGTACAGACTAAAATTGAAACCGGTCCTAAAAAATCTGGACAGATTAGGACTGGATATTTTTTCATATTTACCTATTATAAATAAAATTTACTTTAGTTGTTTTTTCACACTAATTTCGTATTGTCCCTGATATTAATCCATATGTTCTCTAATTATTTCTTCATGGCAAATGGATCAAATATTGAAGAATTTATTATATCTATCTCACTTTTGAAGTTATACTTTTTCACTTTGTAATTGTAAGTTGTACAAAAAATTAGTAATAGTATTGCTAGTGTTGTTTTTTTAAATTATTTTCAATTAACAATCTTTTATGTAATTATGCAGAAGATATTACACGGATATACAAATCAAAAACAATTTTTGGTTGTAATTTGTAGTTCCATGGGGGCTGGGGAAGAGAGCTCACCTGCCAAGAATTCAAAACCTAATTCAACTCAGGTTTCTTCATTTTTTTTCTGCCCAAAATATAAAGTCTTCTGTGTTTACTGTTTATAATTTAAAGTTTTGTTATTCTCCTTAACTACAGGAAACAACACCTCAACCCCCATATCCAGACTGGTCACAGGTGCATGTTATAATAAACAAAAATTCCCGATTTTTTGTTACAAGATTTAAATAATTCTGATAATATTTTATGATCTTTATTTTTAGGCTTGTTATACCTCTGGATATGCTCCACCTTATCCATATATGTGGGGTGGTCAGGTGATCTTCTCCACTCTGTATTAACTTTTTTAAAACGTGTTTGGTTTTGCAGATTCCGACGGAATTGGAATCTCGAATTCCATTCCGTGGTTGATTGCTAAACCAACCAGATTCCTTTAGAATCCCGAGGGAGGGTGGATTTACTGAATTTCATTCTTCATTTTTATAAGAAAAGACCAAATTGGCCTTGTGAACCCATTTTGAAATCAATAAGGGGTATTTTAGTCGTTTTAACTAAATTTATCCCTTTTATGTTAATGATTTCAGCATCCTATGATGCCGCCATATGGGACTCCGGTTCCATACCCTAGTATGTATCCTCCACCAGGAGTTTATGGTCATCCTGGTATGCCTATGGTAATCCAGGATTCCGTCCACTTTTTATTTATTTTTTATTTATTTTTTTTTAGCACAGTTTGATGTTGATCCAATTCTGTATTTCCTTTATAATTACCTTGCAGACCCCCAGCCAGCCAAATCCAGAAATGGAAACGAAGGCCTCTAATGGAAAGGACAGGGCTCCAAACAAAAAGTCCAAGGGCAATTTGGGAACTGTCAATGCCCGTGGTGCTAGGACTGGAGACAGTGGGAAGGCGGCATCAAGTTCAGGCAACGATGGTGCCACCCAAAGGTTTGTGAACTTGAACTTTAGGTAGTTTTGGTATGTCGGAATCGGAATCGGAATCGGAATCGTCCATTCCGTCGGAATCAAAGAAATCTGTTTGTTTAGCCTGATGAAAACGAATGGATGGACTCATGAAAATTTATTCCATTCTAACAGTGCTGAAAGTGGAAATGATGTTTCATCAGATGGAACCGATGATGATGACCAACAGGTATGCATTCCATATTATTAATCCAAGTTTCGATTTTCGTTAATAAAATAAAAAATATTTACATTTTTTTTAATATATTGACTTACCAAATACCAAATAAATACCTCCAGGAATATTCCGGAGGCAAGAAGGGAAGCTTCCATCAGATGCTTGCAGATGGTGAATCCTAATTCCCACACACTTTCACCTTCACATCTCCATGGCTAACAATTTATCATAAACTTTAACTTCCAATTCCGCAGCAAACGCCCGGAATAACAATTCCGGCCCCAACATTCAGACGCCAGTCCCCGGGAATCCTGTAGTTTCTATGCCGGCTACCAATCTTAACATGGGAATGGACCTATGGAATCCATCCATGAAAATGCAACCAAACCATTCCGGTGTCCCACAAACACCGGCCCCACCACCAATGATGGCCGATCAATGGGTTCAGGTATATCTGATATCTGAACCCTGTCTAGGGTTTAGGGTTTAGGGTTCAGGGTTTTGGGATACTGATAAACATACCACGTTTTGTCAGCAGGATGAACGGGAACTTAAGAGGCAGAAAAGGAAGCAATCTAATAGAGAATCGGCTAGAAGATCTAGATTGCGTAAACAAGTAAATCTAAAACGAAAGAGATTTAAATAATTTTAATGGAAAATGAAACGAATTTAAATATTTATAAATTAGACTTTATTTTGGTAATTTACTTTCGTTTTACCTAGGCCGAGTGTGAAGAGCTACAAGCAAGAGTAGAAGCGTTAAGCAACGAAAACCACTCACTTAGGGATGAACTTCGAAAGCTCTCAGAGGAATGCGGGAATCTTACATCCGAAAATAATTCAATAAAGGTGTGTTCACTAATGTCAAGGGCATTTTCGTCTTTTCACAAATTATAGATCGAGAGCGAGTCCCTGTCCCACCTTTTACAAAAATTTACAAATTTTGCCCCATCAACATCGGTCGCCCAAACGCAAACACAGTACAGTCTGTTCTATCATAGCCATAAAGTTATTAGGTTACAAAAATTTATACATGTTTGATTTTGTAATTATGTTTGTGTGGTTTTTATGTTGATTGGACAGGATGAGTTGACTCGGTATTTTGGACCCGAAGCTATGTCAAAACTCGATGCACAACTTCAATCTCAAACAAGAGAAGGTGAAAGTTAACAGCATGAAGACAAAGTTTGTTACATAAAGCTCTTATTATAATACAATTAGATCAACAACTATATTGGAGTCTTGAGAAAGATTTGACTTTAGGATTTTGATGGAGGAAGCGCGCGACATGTTGTGACTGGCACCTTTTTATGCTCTCATACACGGGTAACCTTTTTTTAACCAATGTTATGTGTAACATGTTTATTAGAGCTTTAATATAGAGATTATTCGATCTTGATGATTGATGTTGTAGAAGTTAAAAGTTTGTTCTAAAGGTTGGGAAATTAGGTGAGAATTATGCGTTCTCGTTTTAACTTGTGTGTTTCGTACCATGATTTGTATTTTTGTTTGATAAAGGTGTTATTTTGTTTGTGCTTTTGATTTTGATTGAATATAGGAAAGCTTATATTTTTTCATGTTCTTGGTTACAGAAGGTTGGGAAATTAGCAAAAACCCGGCCATAATTGACTCGCTCTCTTCATCGGGTCACGGTCCAATCGGTTCGACTGGCCGATTCAACACGGGTTTTAAAACATTGAATAAGGGAGCATGTTTTTGCACCCATAGTGGCAAAATAGGAAAGTATATGAAATGAGTATTTATCTTCTATGACTACACAAAAATTTAAAATTATAGATATATTGGTTTGGTGGAAAGAAACATAACCTCACACTATCGTTTTAGCTGCTAAGACCCGTGATCGACTCGTTACAAAGCTTTTACGATAGCTTAAGAGTCCATTTTTTCCATTAGTGCTAGGGTAATATCTCTGAGAATAACAAAAAGAAATTACAAAGTTTGCCATAAAGGCGTAACATAAATTTAGCAATATTTCACAAAATTATTGTGTGTTTATCTAATGAAATATAGTTCAAACAATAGTGTGACCGTTGACCTTTTTGCGACGACGAGGACATTATCTAGTTCCAGTAATAACGAAACTGTTAAATTTTTCTATCCTATAAAAGTTGAAGCTAGTAAAGGAGCACGTTCGATCATACCTAGTAGCAAATTTTAGGCATATTAAATTGATTATTTATCTTGTTTAACATATTGGAATTTCAGATATTTTGGCTTGGTGGAAAGAAATTATATATCTGTTTAATTTGCGTTCTTTTGGTTTCCATTTGTAACGTTTTTTTGGCTTGGTTCTTTTTGATGCAACGCGGATCTTTGTGGATCCGTTATGTGGATCCAATCTGGATCCGTTTTTTCCACCGCCATCTAATATTCGAGACGTTTCTCCCACCGCTTCGCTTCGTCATCTCCGACTCCGCTAGAAGAACGGTACGACCTCTCAAGTCCTCAAAAAGTATAGCGCCGGAAGTAAGATCACCAGAGCGACCACTTCCGACAACTAGCTCATCTTCGAATGACGCCGTTTTGAAGGAACCGGTGACTTGGGCAAAACCTAGCGAGATTCCGTGGCAAGTGAAGGTTGTTACTTCGGTGAATTTGATTGGGCGAGTTAAGATTCCAGTTCAGTTTGAAACATCTTCTGATGGTAAAAATTGGGCCGGCACTATCATTTCTCAAGATGATGGTTCAAAATCGTCCGGTTCTCTACCGTCTTTCTGGTACTATTACTGCATTTGATATTTGTTCGCTTATTGCTTCAAGTTACACTCATTGTTCCACCGCCTCCTTCTCAAAAAGCGACGGTGGCTGGTGGTGTGTGTTCGTTCGACTCATACCCATTAACGCCAACTCACATTTCCTGAAACCCCACATGGAGGATGCTAACGGTGAGTCCTTCTTTACTCTTTAAACCGCCTTTCCCTCCAAATCATCTTTCTTTTTTTCAATTTCGCTTTTGCTTTTGCTTTTGGATCTTCTTCCGATCATCCCCAATTTAATATTGTATTCATCTAACAGATCCCAATTGACCTCTGTTAGGTATTGGATTTGACATTTCGTAGTTGAATTGCTTTAAAAATTTAGGTTTGAATTTAATTTTGCGTTTACGTAGCAGATCTTCTCATTAAGTATTACTTTAGACTTAATAGCTTATGAAAAGGAGTAAACGTCAAAGACGGAATAAGTCAATGACGTTCTCATAGTTTAGTATAGATTATGCATCGATAACTATCTATTCCAGAAAAAAGAAGACTACAATTTGATTTTTTAGTATTAAAATCGAGACTCTGGTATGAATTCGTTGCAAACTGATACGAATTTAAAACTCGAAAGCTGTTTCAAATCCAAAAGTCAACATCGAACCTAAACCAAGTATAGATGGTCTGAAATCAACATAATCGTACTTACGATTCTTTCATTCTAACTGGTTTCTTCATTAACGATGATCCTCATTGTTCTACTCTCTGTTAATTAGTTGTTGAAGCTAAAGATGGAACCATCGCCGTTGTTTCTGCCTTTTCTGGCCACCAGGAAGCTAAGATAAACATACGATGTTTGAGTAAAAGGTGTTTACCGTATCAGTTATACAGATTTCAATTTCGATGATTTTTTAACAGCTGTCAAGGATAGAGACCACAAATTCTTGAGAAGAGTTGTTGAAGAAGCTTATAAAGGAGTTGATTGTGGAGATGGAGGCCCTTTTGGGGCAGTGGTGGTTCGTAATGATGAAGTTGTTGTGAGTTGCCATAAGATGGTGCTAAAACACACCGACCCAACTGCACATGCTGAAGTTACAGCAATAAGAGAGGTTTTTTGATTATTATATATTCGTTATAAGAGCATAATATGTATCTTAATTTCATATATTTTTGATTTTGTTTAATTTCAGGCATGTAAAAAGCTGAACCAAATCGAGCTCTCAGACTGTCAAATATACGCCTTGTGTGAGCCTTGACCAATGTGCTTTGGTGCCATTCATCTTTCAAGAATTAAAGTTTCCTTCAAATATTGAATCATTTATGTCAAAATTTGAAGCTTTTTAAATTTATTATTTATTATTTTTTGTTTGCAGAGGTTGGTTTACGGGGCGAAAGTTGAAGCAGCAATTGCAATTGGGTTTGATTATTTTATTGCTGATGCTTTGAGGGGTACTGGTTTTTATCATAAGGCTAATTTGGAGATTAAAAAGGCAGATGGGAATCGAGCAATGATTGGTGAACAAGTATTTGAAAAAACCAAAGCTAAATTTGCCATGTATTGAGTTGAAATTGAATATGAACTTGATTTCTAACTTTGTAATTGCTGAACAATTTGTTGCACTGTTTCACTCTATGTTTTCTCTAATTTACTTTTCATTCGGTCGTTACAGTGCTCAAATTGCATCTATCACCTCTAGGGTTTTTCAAATAGGTCACGAGAAATCACAACTGGATTCGCATAAATCGAATGCCATTGCTAATTTCATATTATGCAATGTTTCTGGGTAATTAATTTCACTCCCCTTCTTAGCTCTATATTGATACATACATTTGTTATCTTTGATGGGTTTTTTTTATTAGTTTCAGATTTCATCGTGATTTGGGCAGGACAGTAGCAAGACGGAATTAGTGGAGATTAATTCCATAAATCCCAAATTCCATGTTCTATTTATTCTTGGAAATCCTGGTAATGCAATTTTTTTAATTTATAGCTATAACTTCCATCAAACGATGGTGGTATCAAATCTGATACGAACCTCATCATCAAATCTAACAAATGGATTTGGAATGACATTAATTAGACACTTTTGATTTTTATTTAATATTGGTGATTTTTTTTCCAGATATACAGCGGATCCAGGATGGTTTTGCTTGATGCTGCAAAAGGATGTTCTACAGACCCTTCAGTTTTATCAAAATATAAAGCAGACTTTGTTCTCATCTCATTTTACAAGGTACTTTTTCAACTTACAATCTGTAAATGAAATAAGGAGACCCATATATTTATTTATTGAATTTCTTTTTTTTGGTGATAGCTTTTTGGCTATCCAACTGAAGTTGGAGCTTTGATGGTTCAAAATGGTAACTTAAAAATTATTAGAAATTGAAAAATCACTGCCTTTCTTACTCCAACTTCCATGCTTTTCTTTATAGAAGCTGGGAAGTTACTAAAGAATACATACTTTAGTGGAGGTTCGATTTGTCAACCAAAAATTCTATTTTTTTCACATAAAATAAAAATATTTATACGCTAAAAAAATATTATAGGGATAGTGGCTGCATCAATTGCTGACATTGACTTTGTGAAAAGAAGAGAAGGCATTGAGGGAGTCATTTGAAGATGGAACATTATCATTATCATTTTTAAATATAGCATCAATTCGCCGTGGATTTAATATCCTAAATACTTTGACCACATGAGCCATATAACAGTATGTTGTACTAACACATAAAAGTTTTTGTTTTTTTTGTAACAAAAGTTTATTTGTTTTTCTTCAGGTATACATTGTCACTTGCAAGATATGCTAGAAATATGCTTTTTGCATTAAGTCATGCAAATAGTGAGAAGGTTTGCAAGATATACGGACTGCATTATTTAAAGGTTAGTGGGATTATGACAAAATCTTTGGGAAAATCGCAAAGAATAGCAACATACTTTAACTCTTACTACCTGTGTAGGTGATGTAATTTATGTTTTACCCATAATAGCAACGTACTTATATTCTTTTATCCATAATAGCAATGTACTTACATCTCTTACCGATAATAGCAATGTAATTGTATTTTTTTGGATCCGTTTTTTGCAATTTTTTTATAATAGCAACGTACTTGCATTTTTTATAATAGCAACATATACTTTTTAGCAAGGATAGCAATGCTACTCTTTGTTTTTACCCATAATAGCAATGTACTTTAATTTTTTATCTATAATAGCAACGAATTACATTTTTTACTGACAATAGCAAAATACTTACATTTCTTGACATGTAATAGCAATGCTACGCAACACACTTGCATTTTGCTTCCAGTATGGTAAAAATGTACATTATTTGTTACACATCGCTATTTTTAGTAAAGAAATGTAAGTACGTTGCTATTATGGATAACGAATTGCTATTATGTTTAAAGAAATGTAATTACGTTGTTATGATGGAATTAGATACTGTTTTGGTAGCATTCCCCTGCCTTTCCATTTCCAATAAGTCTGGGATAAACTAGAAGACTAACTCCTTCCCGGCTTCAGCAAGGTGTCTATCCTGAGGCTTAGGAGAATGAGGCTAATTAAACTACCTACAAATTGAAGATGCAGCTTTTCTTCCTGACCCGTGCATAGCACCGGGCTGCACGCTAGTTAATATCATTTTCCGATTTTATCCACTATGATTCATTTTATTCTTAACCGTTAAAGCTTTTACTGTTGCTTTGGAGTCCGTTATTCTGTTTGTGTGTAACATATGGCCAACGAAGAACAAAAAATAGTGCATCTTTTTCTATATGAAGAAAAAAGATGACCGAAGAATACTAAACGATTGACGATGACTACAACTACTAATACAACGATGAGGGTGTTAACAAGTACTCGTATTTCTATTGGATATGTTTTGTTTTCTATTTTAAGAGTTAAGAATATTACACTTTTTTTTGTAAATTTCTAATATAAAAAATTTATATATCGAAACCCAATTTTTAAATCGATTTTTGTTCGATTTGTATCCAATTTGATGTATTCAAATTCTGTCTCAAAACCAGGTTTTAGCCAAATTGGTGTTTCCAAATCGTTTTTTGCACCTCTAGTTGGCCTTTTAGTGTAAGACCTTAATGGCATTGACGTGGAATCTTCGGGTTTGAGTTTTCAATAAGAAATTCTTCTTATGGAGGATTAATGTGAGAAATATGTCATCAAGGGTAAAACTATATCAAAGCCTAAGTTGAAGGACCAAATGTGAACAAACGTGATACTTGTGATGTCTTAAATCCTTAGGGTCTCCCTATTTCTTTTCACCATGTGATTTGAAAGAGAATGGAGAGGAAAACTATAGTTCATTGAGAAAAAAATGAAATTAAATGTAACGGGTTGATCCTAATAAAGTTTTTTCATCATTTCATCTTTTGAGACCACTTAAGTTATGTCGTATTCAATAAGAGTGCTTGGTTTGGATTTTAGAGTTCCATCAATGGAAGATTCGCCCTTTGATTCCTCAAAATTGAATTTTATGGAAAATTAAGTTTTTTTTAAGGTGTTAGAACATATATTTCAATTCTGCATGTCGAAACAACTAAAGAAAACGATAACAATTGGTCAACTAGATTAATTTTGAGTGTTGATGGTCAATAATGGTGTTTAACTATCTGATCCTTTGTTAGTTTCGAATTTAAGGGGTTGTATTATATGTGAAGGGAATGTTCTTAACATATTTATCATTAAAATCCATCTCATAGGTGTTTAAATCAAATTATATGAAGTTAATAGACTTGGGGTTACAAGTCTTTCGGTGACCTACGTAATTTACATGGTAGTGTGAATTGTAATGCAAACTCTATACAAGACATGTTAAATGTTTTCAAGTGCTCAAAAAATGCATCCTTGCATTTATTGTAACACCCTTGTATGCACTTAGATGAAATATTCATTTAAAAGTAATCACATACTCGTTTAAATAAAACCAACAATCTTTTAGAAAATAAGAGTTGTGGAATTTGGTCCCAAAATGTTAAGTTCTTAACAATTTATAGTTTGTCAAGTCATATAAGTATATACAAGATGAAACAAAAATAGTATTTATCAAGTAAAAAATTATATACAACAAACCTAAGTTTACAAGTCTACCAGATGTTCCAAAAGCTAATCTCTCGATCTCTCGATCGGATTCACTCAGATTTCAAACCTAGGTACATATCAAAATATAGGTTAGGCTTGGGAAAGCATAACGAGAATACATGGGGTCAACTATTCTAGGTAAGAGGATGATAATGTTATATAATACTAAAGTCAAACCCCGAAAATATTTTCAGATCGTTTCAAAGCCTCAAAAGTTTCAATAGTGCAATAGTTCAATAATCAATAATTCTAAAAGTTCCAAGTTTTAGTAGTTCCATAATCAATAATTCCAAAAGTTCAAAATTTGAATAGTTCAACACTTAGGAAAGCAATTCAAATATAATCAATTTGGGGATAAAACAACTCAAGTTAAACGAATCTAATATCAATATTAATAATCAAAATAAGTTGATGCAATGCGTATGTAAGTACTCCCAAACCCAAGTCAATATCAAAGTGTAATTTCACATGATGAATGACATCGTGTTATTTATACATATTTCATAAGCAGTATAAGATACTAATTAGTATAATTTTGGTTAAAATATGATATAAATGATACTTAATAGTTTCGATTTGTTTATTTAAGGATTTATGACATTTTATAGCAAAATGAGTTGAAATTGGGAAAACTGGTCAAAGATTGCCGATGCGTCAAACAGTGCAACGAGAGCCTATTAAGGCTAAGAACGACACACACAAGATAATGACTAATCGTAGAAATTGGGACATGCTGGTATGGTGATCACACGTGATGGTTGGTGATTACGACGCGATCCAACGTTGACATAAAGGCTATTTAAACAGTCGCAATCTCAATTTTTGATAGTTTTCACATATACCTTGACGAGGAGAAAACACTAGATTGTCATTTTGAGAGTCCACAGGGCGGTTGGGAGGCCGGAAGGCTGATATGGAGTCGAAATCAAGAAGGATCAGGAGCAGAAATCAATAGGTTGTTGCATACCTTTATATTTGTCTATAAATAGTAAAGTTCTCTGCTCTTGTTCTAGATTTGGGGGTTAAACCCCTATCTTTAGTCAAATTTGATGAATAATTCTATTATTGATTGATATTTTTCTAAGGTTTTTAGCAAACAATGAACTAGAAATTCCTAAGTTCACATGCAACCTAGAAGGAGGATCAATGTTTTTCTATCAATGAACATACAACAAAACCTAAGGCCAACAATTTAATTCTAAAGATAAAGAACAAGAAAACCAACCTTTGATTCTTGATCCAAAAGCTAGCAGCAAAAGTATCCTGCCTCAAATGGAGTTACACCCAAGCAATGGAGGAGAGAAGACAGCAGAGTTCCTGAGAGACAGAGAGATGGCGCAGGTTTTGGGGTGGCCAGGAGGTTCCTTTTATAGCCTCTAAGGGTTACAGTCAAAACCCTAGAGGAGCCTCCTTAATGGACAAGTCTGTTGACCATTTGGACCAAGGCTTCTAAACCCTAATTAGGGTTTCGAGATTTAGAGTGTGCCCACTCTAATTCTCGCCAACTTTGGCCCCTTGCCACTGGCTAGCCATTTATTCAACTATTGAATAAATACAAACCAGTCCCTGCACTTTTAATTAATTAAATTAATCACCAAGTTAAATCCACTTAATTCTAGATTAATTTCTAATTAATTATTATAGTTTCTAATTAATATATTAACACTTAAATATATTAATAAACTATTTATTTTATTTCCATTGATTTATTAAACAATTAATAAATCAACATTTCTCTCTACTTAACTCTACACCAATCCTCCAGCTATGAGGGCAACCCAAATGGACTTTGCTTCAATTAATAAGATAAATACAATTTATAAGTCATGGCTTAGACACCTAATCCAACAGTCTTCCACTTGGATAAGTCTATGACTTTAATTGTCAATTTATCTTCTAATTAACAAATCTCAGTTTCTCAGAAACTGTTACCGAACTCTGACCCAGTCAGTTGTGTCCAAAGATAAGTGATCATATGATCCTCCGTCCAACAAGATATTTTTCAGACTTAAGACATGGATTAAGATCAATCTTGGTCCGATACTCTGTTTCTCGATTTCTGATTCTGCTTATGACTTTAAGACTACAAACTGAACACATCAATCTCAGTCCTGGTTGGCCAACTCTTTCAGTCAACTTCAAAATCATCGAGATGCCTACAGATATCTGTTTCCTGTCTTGTCAAGGGACAAATAAGTTTTGACTCATATGGTTACATCTCTTCCGTGTCATATTACTTACAACAATACGTTTTATAACATCGAGTTACCGATGCATTTTCGTATTATCAATAAGCAACTGCCTTGCAAATTACAACTCATATCTCTCCACTTTAAGATCATAAGATATTATCGTCTCAACCATCACCTTGATGGCCTAGTGGATAAGGCTTTGGACTCTTTCTCTTCCCCCATAAAGAGGTTCCAAGTTCTAATCCCACTCCCTCCCTTTCCCCATAGGGAGTGTTAGGTTTCAATCAGGGGATGGCCACTGGCCACCTCTCTACCCCCGTATGTGATTGACCCGGACCACCCTGCTGCCAGGTGTGCGTGGTCCCCGAGGTTGCTTCATTAGGGTCATCCAAAGGATGGGTCGGGTAGGGTCCTCGGTTATCAAAAAAAAAAGATATTATCGTCTCAACATTACTTGTGATATAATCCATGAAGCAATCTGTTGAGCGTGGGTTTATCCAATACTCAAATCTCTATTTCTAAGTACTCATGAACGTTGTAGCAGTCTTACTGCAATGTCTAACTCCTTAGACAATCTACAAATCAGTTCATGACAGCTTTCGTTCATACTTACTCCCTAAAAGTATGAGCGACTGTGAGACTTTTGAATAATCAAATCACTCAGGAAGTTAAACATGCAAAAATGAAAATACAATATTAAACAATTGACAGAAGCAGTAAACAATACTCATTTATAAATCTCTATTATAAAATCGCCAAAGTCAATTACATTTGTATTGTTACATTTTCCAACTATCTAATTACTAAAACTAATATCATCTCTCAGTCCAATGCTCCTAGCATGCTGACTGTGCTTGATCCTACTCAGAGCCTTTGTCAAAGGATCTGCATGATTGTCTTCAGATGATACCCTCTTCACAAGGAGGTGACCTTCTTCTACCCGATGTCGAACGTAGTGGTACTTTCTGTCGATATGCCTGGACTTTCCATGATCTCGCGGTTC
Organism: Cichorium intybus; assembly: GCA_023525715.1. Lineage (NCBI taxonomy): Eukaryota > Viridiplantae > Streptophyta > Magnoliopsida > Asterales > Asteraceae > Cichorium > Cichorium intybus. Next base: position 126,344,742 of record CM042011.1, on the reverse strand, counting down.
CTTTGTCAAGGCGACTGCACCTTCATTATCGCTGAACAGTTCCCTAGGCTCCTGAATACTCAGGACAACTCCAAGGTCACCGATAAAGTTTTTCAGCCAAGCCGCTTCCTTAGACGCTTCACTCGCTGCTATGTACTCTGATTCTCACGTTGAATCAGCCACCGTCTCTTGCTTGGAACTTTTCCAAGTGACCGCTCCCCATTTAACAGAAACACTCAGCCTGACTGAGACCAACCATTGTCTCTATCTGTCTGAAAGCTGGCGTCTGTATATCCACTTACTTTCAAGTCATTACTGCCACCAATGACTGACACCATGTTCTTTGTCCTTCGCAGATACTTGAATATATTTTTAACAGCTATCCAATGCGCTTTTCCAGGGTTTCCCTGGTACCGACTAACCATGCTCAAAGCAAAGGATACGTCGGGGCGAGTACATGTCATAGTGTACATGATCAACCCTACTGCCGAGGCATAAGGTACCCGACACATCTCAGCTAGTTCCTGATTTGTACTCGGACTTTGAGTCTTACTCAACTTGGCATTACTTTGGATAGGCAGCTCTCCTTTCTTGGAATTTTCCATACTAAACCTCTTTAGTACCTTTTCCAAGTATGTACAATGACTAAGATCTATAAGTCTTCGTTTTCTATCTCTTAGTATTCTTATCCCGAGAATATAGGCGGCTTCTCCTAGGTCTTTCATGGCGAAACACTTCCTGAGCCAAGACTTGACATCTTGCAAGGTTGGAACGTCGTTTCCTATGAGCATTATGTCATCCACATACAGCACCAGAAAAGTGACTATACTCCCACTAGCCTTGACATATACACAAGACTCATCTTCACTTCTAGAGAAGCCAAACTCTTTGACTTTCTCATGGAAGCAAAGATTCCAACTGCGAGACGCTTGTTTTAATCCGTAGATTGATTTCTCAAGCTTACACACCTTATTAGGATGCTTTGTGTCTACAAACCCTCTGGCTGATTCATGTAAATATCCTCAGTCAACTTCCCGAGTTCCCGTTAAGGAAAGCGGTTTTGACATCCATCTGCCAAATTTCATAATCATGAAACGCAGCTATGGCAAGCATTATCCTAATCGACTTAATCTTGGCTACTGGTGAGAATGTTTCATCATAATCAACCCCCAGGGTTTGAGTGAATCTTTTCGCGACGAGCCGAGCTTTAAAGGTGTGTACCTTTCCATCCATGTCGGTCTTCTTCTTGAAGATCCACTTGCACCCGACTGTCTTTCGACCCGACACATTGTCAGCCAAGTTCCAAACTTGATTGTCATACATGGACTTGATCTTGCTGTCCATCGCCTCTTTCCACTTGGCAGAATTAGGGTCCGCCACTGCTTCATGGTAGTTAGTTGGTTCATCCAAATTTGTCAAAGTACGATCACTGACAAACGTGTCACTATCCGTAGTTATATGTAAACCATAAAACTCGGGTGGCATGCTAACTCTACCCGAACGCCTAAGAGGTAATGAAATGTCTGTCGGTCTAACAGGAACCTCTTCCTCATGTTGGTGGCTAGTTTCTCCTAAGGTTGTTTCATCGGATGTTTCTTGAATCTCTTCAAGATCAATAGTACTCCCACTGTCCTCTTTGGATATGAGCTCTCTCTCTCGAAAGACTCCTCGTCTAGCTACAAAGACCACATCCTCGGTTGGTCTATAGAACAAGTATCTAAAGGACTGTTTTGGGTATCCGATGAAAAAGCACCTCTCACTTCTTTCTGCGAGTTTGTCTTGAGTCTCTCGTCTCACGAAAGCCTCACAACCCCAGACTTTGATATGCGCTAACGAGGGAACTTTCCCCGTCCACATTTCATGAGGTGTTTTTGCAACCTTCTTGGTTGGGACAAGGTTAAGGATATGGGTGGCAGTCTCTAAGGCATACCGCCAGAAATGGATTGGAAGTGAAGCTCGATTCATCATGGAACGAACCATTTCCAACAGGGTTCAGTTTCGTCTCTCAGCAACACCGTTTAACTGTGGTGTCCTAGGAGGCGACAACTGTGAAACTATTCCACATTCCTTTAGATAATCGAGAAACTCGATACTAAGATACTCACCGCCTCTGTCGGATCTAAGCATCTTTATCTTTCTGTCCAATTGATTTTCTACTTCATTTTTAAACTCTTTGAACTTTTCAAAGGTATCTGACTTGTGCTTGATTAAGTAGATATACCCATATCTACTAAAATCGTCAGTAAAGGTCACATAGAACCGTGTGCCATCTTTTGTGGTTGTTCTGAAGGGACCACACACATCTGTGTGTATGATATCTAACAGACCTTCATCTCTTTCAAAGGACCCTTTGAATGATGATTTTGTCATCTTGCCAAATAAACAAGACTCGCATACATCATCCGATTTAAGGTCGAATGATTCCAACACTCCATCCTTTTGGAGTTGGGCGATGCGTTTCTTGTTAATATGGCCAAGGCGGCAGTGCCACAAACACGCCTTTTCTACACCACTTGAAGAATCAATATGTAACACATCATTACCAAAATTGTCAACACATATAATAGTTTCATACACTCCATCACAAGGCAAAGCATTAAAGATAAAAACATCATTTTTAAAAACTGAAATTGAACCATTCAATTTATCAAAAGTGTAATAATAACCTTGTCTGAACAATGCATGAAAAGAAATTATGTTTCTAGCCAAATCAGGCGAATAGCAAAAATTTTGTAAATCTAAGCTAACATCATTACTAAGCACTAATCTATAGACACCGATCTTGGTAACAGGTGACGTCCGCCTATTGCCCATGATCAGGTTCAATCCACCGTGCTCCAGCTCCCTACTTTCCTCTAGGCCCTGCAAATTGGAACAAATGTGAAAACCACATCCAGTGTCAAGGACACAAGAACATGAAGATGATGAGTTATCAGATATAGTGTAAGTACCTGCTTGAGACGGCTTCACTTTGTCATCCTTGATATCTTGCAAGTACTTTGGGCAGCTCCTCTTCCAGTGACCATTCTCTTTGCAATAAAAACAATCGGCTTCCTTGGGATTTGTGACATGCGGAATGCCGGAAGACTTGGCTCTCGGGGCATTGCTGGATGACCCGACTTGAACCTTTTCTCTCCAATTCTTCTTGGGAGGGCCCTTCCTTTTCTTTCCCTTGCCATGACCAATAGCCAGGACGGGCTGACTCACAGAGGGTACATTTTTACCCTTCAGCCCATTTTTTGCAGTCCGAAGCATGCCATGCAACTCAGCCAAAGTGGACTGAGTGTTGTTCAAATGATACGCCAGTGTGAACTGGTCATAAGAACTCGGTAAGGAGTTAAGCACTATGTCAACTGCCAACTCCTCATGAACAGGCATTCCAAGCTTCCTTAGCCTATCAACGTAACCTTACATCATTTGCACGTGAGTGCAGACAGGCTCTTCGTCCTTTGGCTTGCTGTTCGTGAAGGCTTTGACTACTTCGTGCCTTTCAATATGCTCTTGCTTGCGAAATGTTTCTACAAGCTCCTTGTGCATTTTGTAGGGCCAGAAGTCCTCATAGATTCTTTGCAATTCAGGGTCCATGGTAGCGATCATGATGCAGGCAACTTTGGTCGCATCATCACAGTGTTTTTGGTACGAGGCAATTTCCTCGGGAGTAGCAGTGTCTGGGTCAACTTCAATGAGCTCAGTCCCGAGTACATACTCTTTATGCTCGAACCTCAAACCCATCTTAATGTTTCTGATCCAGTCATTGTAGTTTGTGCCATCCAATGTCACTTTTGAACACAATGACAGGATTGAAGTGACGTTACTGGAGTTTGAGTGGGGAACGGATTGGTCAACGGAAGACATCTATAAAAGAAGATAGTTTTAATTAGATATAAATATAATCCTTATATTAACCCAATATAATAATAAGGCTAGGACCCCACTATAACAATTCATAGTAAAGAATAGGGATGCCGTAATCTTTATTGTAAATTTTATAAGGTAGGCGAATGATGATTCAGCCAATTCCACCACGGAAACATAATCATATTATAATCGAATTCCTAATTTCTTTTGAGATTTATTGAGTTGTTCAATAGCATGTTTCAATCTTGGGAATGCCCCACTATTTGTGACTGGGATACCGAGGATCACAAACCGGGTGTGAATAACCATGCAAATTAGCTTGGTACTCTTGAAGTCAATTACCATCTCAAATTGACGTGCCGGTTAACCACACACGCTCCATCAACAATGGTAAGATCGAGAAACCCATTGCAACTCTTTATGAACCCCTATTGGTATGCCGGTTAACCACACACACTCCACCAATGTTTCATAAAGTTCAATGTGCAATTTCATGGATTAGCATCAATTCACATTTTTAACCTAAAGTAACTAGATTGGGATTTTGTTAATGGTTCTAGTACTTTCAATTATAGCATTATACTTTTAAGAGGCTTAAGTGGTTCTATCAAACCCATTCGGCTAACGACACTCGACTGATCAGGAGAGCGGTGGGTGAGAGTGGACAGCCATTAGACTACCATTTTATAGGCAGTCGCCTTATACCCTCTTTATAGGACAGTTTTGTAAATGAGGCCTACTAGCGGTAAGACTAACCAACTTTATCTTACATATAAATATTAAATTTTAATCATAAATACATAAGATGTATTTTAAACTCTTTGAAATATTTAAAATTTAATTTATTATATTTTTTTCGTAAATTAAGCTTTAATTTCGAGAATTAATATTAAATCTTTAAGTGATTTAATTTGTCTTTTAATTAAACAATTTAATTAAACTAATTAAATCAAAGATAGGCATCACAAAATTAATCAAATTAATTACCTATCTTTATCCTTAATTCTCGAAAATTGCAAGCAATGGATAAAGATTTCCAGTTATTTAATTAATCAACAATTACCAAAAATAACAACCTACTTTCCATGCATGCATAAAAATCGCAAAAGGGAAGGAGGCTAGGGTTTTCTAAACCCTAGCCACCTAGTTTGATCAAGGCCATATGGAGGGTCAAAATTTCGCAAATTACCCTTCATCATGCATAACAGTTATAGCAATTCACAAGAAAAACAAACAGGCTCTGATACCACTTTAAGGTTTTTAGCAAACAATTAACTAGAAATTCCTAAGTTCACATGCAACCTAGAAGGAGGATCTATGTTTTTCTATCAATGAACATACAACAAAACCTAATGCCAACAATTTAATTCTAAAGATAAAGAACAAGAAAACCAACCTTTGATTTTTGATCCAGAAGCTAACAGCAAAAGTATCCTGCCTCAAATGGAGTCACACCCAAGCAATGTAGGAGAGAAGACAGCAGAGTTCCAGAGAGACAGAGAGATGGCACAGGTTTTGGGGTGTCCAGGAGGTTCCTTTTATAGCCTCCAAGGGTTGCAGTCAAAACCCTAGAGGAGCCTCCTTAATGGACAAGCCTGTTGACCATTTGGACCAAGGCTTCTAAACCCTAATTAGGGTTTCGAGATTTAGAGTGTGCCCACTCTAATTCTCGCCAACTTTGGCCCCTTGCCACTGGCTAGCCAGTTATTCAACTATCGAATAAATACAAACCAGTCCCTGCACTTTTAATTAATTAAATTAATCACCAAGTTAAATCCACTTAATTCTAGATTAATTTCTAATTAATTATTATAGTTTCTAATTAATATATTAACACTTAAATATATTAATAAACTATTTATTTTATTTCCATTGATTTATTAAACAATTAATAAATCAACCTTTCTCTCTACTTAACTCTACACCAATCCTCCAGCTATGAGGGCAACCAAAATAGACTTTGCTTTAATTAATAAGATAAATAAAATTTATAAGTCATGACTTAGACACCTAATCAAACAATTTTAGTATTACTAGTTGTTTAATTTTTTGTGTTTGTCTGATCTATGATGCTTGTGTGTTTAAACTCGTATCTTTGCTGCCTATTGCTGAGTTATTACAGTCTAGAGGACCAATATAATTGCTTTATCTTAAATCATAAATGTTCTATGACCATTAGGCAGGTATGACTAGTGATAGACCAAATCCTAGGGCTAGGTTAGCAAAGTAATGAAATTTAATGTCTGAGCCTTGCACTAGATGACCATTTTATGCAACAATTAATCATCATGGCCATTTAGATTAATAAAAGATTACATCTTGCATGATATGAACTTATGACTGATAATAGGGATAACCAGCTAACATTACCATTGTGATAAGATGTCCTTAGAATCATTAGGATTAGTCAACGGACAAAGTTAACTAATCAACTTAGGAATTAGTGAACATCATATTAATACCTAATATATAAAATAGAAATTAACCATAATTCAAGGAGGTAATCGAGTCTAAGTAAGAGCACCTTCAGATCTGTTTCCAAATTGGTTTTCCATGTTTTCCTTTGTTTATTGCTATTTTTAGTTAGTTAATTATAATAAAGTTCCCTTTTTACTCGTTCCTCAAGAGTTCAACACCCTTTCTTACCACAGCTATACTCCTATACACAACTAGGTTAACTACCTAGTGTATAATAGTACCTAGTTTTAATGAGATATGTTCTAAAAATTTAAAATGAGATCTATACATTAAGTTTTTAGCATCTGCCAAGGATTGATTTGCACACATCGAGTTTTCGGCGTCATTGATGGGTAATGGTTTCAAACAGTTTGTATTATTTGATTATTAGTTTACAGTTTTTGTGTTCTCTTATTTTCATATGTTTTTTTGTTTTGTTTCTAGCAACACACCAAGTTTTTTTCGTCGTTGTTGGGGAAGCGTTTCAAATAGTTTAGTTTACTTGGTTATTGGTTCATGTTTTTCGTGTTTTCTGATTTTTATTATTTTATGTTTTGTTTGTTCCTTTTGATACTGCTTTTCGATGTTCTGATTTTTGCAAATCTGTCTACCTAGTTATGCTTAGGGTGAGTAGCAGAATAAAGTAACCGCATTTGGAACCGGAATCGCCTCAGAACTGCCGGTTTTGGAATCGGTAACGCCTTAAGCGTTTTGGTTCTGGTTCTGGTTCCTAAAATGATGGAACCGCCCTTAGCGGTTCCAGTTCTGGTTCTCTTGGAACCGCTACCCATCGGGTACCCACTATAATATATATATATATATATATATATATATATATATATATATATATATATATATATATATATATATATATATATATATATATATATATATATATATATATATATATATATATATATATATATATATATATACACACACACACACACACACAAACATCTTGATCTTACTTATATCTAGAAATTAAAATCAATCCACTGCTTTGTCATTTATAATTTATATCATAATGAACTATATTTACTTTATCACGTATAACCTTTTTATAAATATTTTCTGAGTATATTTATGTGACACCCAGACATTTTTGGCTTTTCAAAACCTTTGTCTTTATAATTCTTTCCTTTTAAAATGGCCCCTTTTTGAATCATTCACACTTGTAATAAAAATCCAGGTAATCACCAATTGCATACCATTACAACCATAGTAGTAAACAAGAATTTACACTTATCATAATGAACGAATATAATAAAATTACATCCTTTAAACTTCACGTTACTTCTATCTTCTTTAATCCTTATATAACCTGGAATACTATACATACACACGTAAGACTATAAAGTCTTGTAAGTTACATGAGTTTAGACTCATAATGCATTTATTCATATATTCATTAGCATTCACTTTACTCATCAAGCCTTATTATCATATTCATATTTACTTATCTTGAAATACAACTTCTTTACGTGTTAAGTTATAAGAATGACTCTATTACATTATTCATAGTATCTTCCATAGTCATAAATATGACTCTTTCATTAATTAGCCATAAAGATGGCTATAACATATTAGATTCATTATTTACACATTAGTCGCATACACAAATTTTACTTCATAAGGTACGAAAGTGACACTTATTCATTTAGTCTTAGCTTGTAAGCTTTCTTATACATATTCCACATAAAATCCATACTTTGTTTATTAAGTCATAAAGATGACTTCTTTATATATATATATATATATTATATATATATATATATATATATATATATATATATATATATATATATATATATATATATATATATATATATATATATATTCATATTCTTAACCATTATATTCAAGGAATTCTTACATCATTACACATACAACTATAGCATATTATACTAAATATATAAATGATTCATCCTACATTTAACATACCACTAATCTATAACACATTAATCATTTAACTGACCCATACATACTATTCACACAATTGACCCATAATATATTAATCCTAGAATTAATGTATCACGTGTCAACACATTCAACCATATAAAAGACTCATAACCTATTAGTTATATTCTTGTCATCATATACTGTATTGGCTTTATCCTTTTCATAAACTTAATATTGATTGGTCTTATTTATATATTTACTTTTCCATTATTGGTGTTTAACTCACTATATGTGGTTCTTCCCCAAGTCTCTTATACCCAGCTAGAAAGAACATAATCAGTCCATCCTAGTACCGTAATCTTAGGACATGTATCTCACGATGGGAGATGTACTATCCTTATATATTCCATTAAGTCTCTTAGAGACTACATATGCCCATATAATCTTATTCATTCATACTTTCCATTCATTACTTTCATTCATACTTTTCATCATATGTCAATCAATTAAACATTATATGGATAGCAACCAATACTATTACTTTACATCATCATCATTCATTTATAATGAGGTGTTACGTTCCTAATAACTTCATTTCATCATATATCATTCACACTATCATTTAAGGTTATATGCCAACATTCTTACTTTACATATTTACTCATTCTTTATGGAGATTTACGTCCCTATTTAACTTATAGCATAACATACCATTCTTTTACCATTTCATATACCATTTACTTATAAAAATTCTAGGCTATAAGCCTTATACATATTCTTATACCATATAATTCACTCTTTATATCATATAACATTTACTTCTATGTATCTTATGGCTATATGCCAAATACATTTCTTTTTACATCTTTGTCATTCTTTATACCATATACTTTATTTCTTTATATTATAAAGCTTCATGCCAAATACCTTACTAATTGCATTACCTTATACTTTTCTTATCATATACCATTCACATTATAGTATTCTAAATAGAATTCTCATTTCGTGTCATATATGTAATACTTATAAACATTCTATAAGTATTAGTACTTATTCATCTTTCCATATTGAAAACATTTACATAAACATTTCATAAATACTTTGTCATGTATCCCAAAGTGGGTAAAAGCTATTTCCTTTCCAATTCTTTGAACTTCTACTCCTTAATTACCTAAAGAGTTCACAGTGTCTACTTTTACTTCGAGGTGTCAAAAAATATCAGCCAGACTGAACATTCTCAAAATCACCAGATTCACATTGGTTATCTGATAATTCACATGCTGACCTACTCCATATGATACCCCAAGGGAGTCTGTTCCTCTTTATCAGGATTTTGTTTAAATTGCATATATGATGTGGACATTGTATGAATTAAGTGTGGTAGGGGTCGAAAAATAAAAAAATAAGCATTTGGGTTTATTTGGCCAAATTTAAAATTTTTTATTTAAAATAATTCCTAAATTGAACAATTAATATAAATATATCTGAAATAATGTATAAAAACGGGTACTTAGGTTATATTTAGCTGTCATATATAGTAACTGTGGCTGTTCACCGTTCCAAGTAAATAATGTATAAAAACAGGTACTTAGGTTATATTTAGCTGTCATATATAGTAACTTAGGTTATATTTAGCTGTCATATATTGTAACTGTGGCTGTTCACTCTTAGGTTAGCAGGTAGTTAGTATGTTAGCTACAACATGGTTTTTCATTGTTGACAAAATAAATAAATTATAAATTCATTAGTACATGATATTCTCAAAAAGTATCATTTTAGTTGTAAGCAATGCTAAGTCCTAGCTAAAATAGGTTGAGTTCGATTTTCAAGGTTTCAAATGTACGAGGCTTATGTTGTGATTGAACTACAAGAAAAAAACCTCTATAGATGAATATGTATTGAATGAGAAAAATCTCCAAAAAAGTTAAAGTTGAAAGTTCTTAAAGTTATATCAAGTATGAAATATGGTACCAGAAGGTTGGGACTAGGAGGGAAGTTCAATCTATGGCATTTATAGCTCGAATTAGTAGACTAATTAAGGGTGTTCCACACTTAATTACCTAATTCCAACTAGCTCGCCATGATTTTGTCGAACATTAATTACACAGCCTATAAATGTTAGTTATGGAATTCTCTTAGAGGCCTATGGAATTTGAATGAGTAGATTTTGTACAGTCTCGAGTCGAAAATTAATAATCAAGAGTTATATAGAAAGTTACGAGTTTCAAATGTATGGAAAAGTAAGAGTGTTAAATATATTTGGTAATAATCAATACATCACAAGTACTTCTAAGTTATAACACAAAATTTTGAACTGCATAAGCTATTGGAGATGAAGTGAAGAAATAATAAGAATAACAATACCACAAAGATCTAAATGTATATTAAACAAAGAAGTGTTTAATTTAACGTATGGTACAAGGGTGATCTTAGAAATTTCACAATAAGTCTTGAGGCTGGGGTTTTTAAAGGGTATACTTCTAGGGGATGCAAAAATGAGTGGCTAGCACATTATGGATTTGTTGCTTATGATTTATTTGGAACATGAACCGTTAAAATGGACGTGTACACAATTATGTATATGATTTTCATTATAGTTTATGTATTTGTATTTGTACATTGTTTTTGGTATCAGTAACTAGTTCTTGGATTCGCTTCTAAGATGGAATATGTTGAAGTAAATGTTTTATCGGCCTACGTAAATGCTAGTTTGCTTTCAAGTGTGGGTATTTTAATATCACATTATTTGTACATATTTTATACATGATATCAGATACTAATTAGCTATAATTTTGTTTAAATTTGAGATAAATGGTACTTAATGGTTTGGATTTGTTTATTTCAATATTTATGACATCTTGGAGCAAAAGGAGCTAAAATTGAGCAAACTGATCAAAGATCGCGACACGTCTGAGAGTGCAATGAGACGCTATGGAGGATAAGAACGACACGAACAACATAAGGACTAATCACGAAAATTGTGACGATCATGACGCAATGGTATGGTGATCGTGATGTGATGGTTGGTGATTGTGACACGATACATCGTTGGCAGAAAGGCTATTTAAACAACCCCAATATCGATTTTTGATAGTTTTCATATATACCTTGATGAGGAGAAAACCCTATATTGATGTTTTGAGAGTCCACATGTCACACCCAAAAATTTTCGCAAAATATTTGAATTTTTTAAAACAACTTTTATAGAAGAAGCTATGAGTTTACAAAAGATAAGTATCACAAACCAAATTATAACGAAATAAACATAATAATGTGCGGAAGCAAAATAATAATAATGTCCCAAAATGGAAATTCTTCTAGTAGTGGTATCCCGGTGCTCCAAGTCACGCCTCAGCCTCTTTAATCTTAATACCTGAAAATGTTAGGGGAAACCGTAAGCATAAAGCTTAGTGAATTAAAACACAGACATCATATCAATATTCACATTTACTAATCCAAATCCAATTCCAATTATAATTACATTAATAAGCAAGGAACAAATCAATGCTTATATTAATAGGGAGGACTTGTAGGTTTGAGCCGCACCGGGTAAATCCCGTATCCTTTGGCCCCGATCCCCGCACCTCATAAAGAGTATAACGTTGGTGATCTTACCTAACTACCCCTCATAGTATTAATCAATCACATACAGTGCACATGTACGATTTTATAACAATAATATAACATGCTTTAAATAGTAAATCTAAACAATCACACACGAGCTATCTAGCAAACATAAATACTAATACAACGGTGTGAGAAAACTCACCTTGAGAGAGTGAGTAACAGATAGGAGTCAATATAAGGCTACCAAGCTTGTGCAAACTTCAAGGCTTCACCTAAATAGAACTAAAGGTTAGAAGAGTGAAGTTGTGAAACTAAGAAATGAGAAGGGAGTAATCACAGCAAGGACTCTAAAACAGTCCTGCTGATCGGGACTGAATTACTCCAAAATGCACAATAGAAACATAGGATTAAATAATTTTTGCAAGAAACTACAATGGCTTAGGTTTCCATAACCATAAGGAACTCCTCATAACTCCAAAGGATGTAAGAGATATGAATTTTACAAAAAGACTTGTCACTGCAGTCTTTGGACGGACAGTCAGGTGGTGTTGGCCAATTCTACCCAACTTGTGATTGGAATTAGCCCCAACCAAACATCATAGGAACATTAGACACAAAAATACAAGTCTCAGAGTTGGAATCGATTAAAAAGAATTTCCCAAGCTCTAGATATAAAAATCACAAGGTGGTCAATCACAGAATCAGCATAAGCTGGTGACTGTCCATTGACCTGGAGTGTGGGTCCATTCTAACCAAGTTATAGTAAGAATTAACGACCCATCTTCTCCAGATATTAAATTAACTATGTAATGTACATGTGGGTATTTGGAATCACTCAGGATCATTTCCCAAACCCTAGTAATGATAAAAACAAAATGACATATCACAGCAGAACCGGATCAGACCCAACAGCAGAGAAGCTGTTGTTGCCCATAGGTAAAGTCCTTTTTATCGAGGGTTCCTTTTAATAAAGTTACCCAAATCGATTTGTGAACTTTGGGCACTGATATGGGGTCCATTTGAGTTCTAGAACTCGAGATATGATTTTTACAAGAAGGGGGACTCACCAGTGAAATCTGACAGAAACCCTAGGTTATGTTGCGAAATTCATAACTCAGTATCTAGACCTTGAAATCAAAATTCCTCCAGTCAGAGCCTGGATATATGTCTTGGGAACCTTCAGTTAAAGTTTCGTGGCAATCCGAACTTTCAATCTCCGGGAATCGCCCAAACAATGTGGCTATGTTCTCAAATCCGGGAATAGAGAGGGTTAGGGAGAGAAAGAGAGTGAGCCGAGAGAGAGAGAGAAGGAGAGGGAGAGGGAGCCGTGAAAGAGAGGGTGGAGTGGAGGAATTAGGGTTTTTTGAATCCTAATATATTAGATTAGTGGGCTAAACCCTAAAGCTTTTGGGCTAGAAGACCATCTAAGCTTTAATTGGGTTTGACTATAAACTCATTGACTTAATTATATGATTAAAAGATAGGAATAATTATAAGCCCAATCTTTTAATTAATCATACCTTAATTAATTAAATTAATATAATGCCTCATAATTAATTAATTAAAATAAATAACGTACTGAGAAAAACCGGGACGTTACAAATCTCCCCCACTAGGAACGGACTTCGTCCTCGAAGTCATTGCCAACAAATAAATCTGGATAATGAGCCCTCATCTCGTCCTCCGGTTCCCACGTCCATTCCGAACCCCGTCTATGTTGCCACTGAACCTTAACCAAGTTTATAGTTTTGTTTCAAAGGGTGTTCGTTTCCCGATCTAGAATCACGACTGGTTGCTCAACATAGTTGAGACGCTCATCAATATGGATATCCTCCAATGGTACCACTGTGGTCTCATCAACGACACACTTCCGCAGTTGAGAAACGTGGAACGTGTCATGGATCAGGCTGAGCTCCTCAGGTAACTCTAAAAGATAGGCCACCTCCCCAACACGAGCAATGACCTTGTATGGTCCAATGAATCGTGGTCCTAGCTTTCCCCGCTTCCGGAAACGGATTACGCCTTTCCAGGGAGAGACTTTTAACAACACAGAGTCTCCCACCTGAAATTCGAGGTCTGAGCGTCTTTTGTCGGCATAGCTTTTCTGACGACTCCTTGCCGTGGCCAAATGGTCTCGTATCACCTGAATCTTTTTTGTAGTTTGCAGCACGATCTCGGTACTCCCAAGTACCCTCTGCCCTACCTCGCCCCAACAAACAGGCGTTCTACACTTCCTTCCATTCAAGGCTTCATACGGGGGCATCTTAATGCTAGAGTGATAACTGTTGTTATAGGAGAACTCGGCTAGATGCAAGTGATCATCCCAACTACCCCCAAAATCGATCGCACATGCCCGAAGCATGTCTTTCAGTGTCTGAATCGTCCTCTCACTCTGCCCGTCCGTCTGCGGGTGGAAGGCTGTGCTAAAGTGGAACCGCGTACCCATCTCTTCCTGAAATTTCCGCCAAAACCGGGAAGTAAAACGGGTGTCACGGTCGGAGACAATAGAAACGGGCACACCATGCAATGAGACAATCTCACGATCAAAGATCTCGGCCAACTTCTTTGCAGATGAACTCTCCTTTATAGCCAAGAAGTGAGCGCTCTTAGTTAGACGGTCGACAATCACCCAAATAGTATCAGCTCCACGGGCAGTACTAGGCAGCTTAGTGATAAAATCCATGGTTAGATGCTCCCATTTCCATTCCGGAATCTCCAAAGGTTGCAATTTCCCATGCGGTTTCTGGTGCTCCGCCTTGACCTTCCGGCAGGTCAAACATTCTTCCACATACCGGGCTACATCATTCTTCATTCCGTGCCACCAGTAACCCTCCCGAAGATCCAGATACATTTTGGTAGCACCTGGATGTATGGAGAATTTAGACTTGTGAGCTTCCTCCATTAAGGTCTTACGATTGCATCCTGTAAATGGAACCCAAACTTTACCATGGCGGGTCAACAAACCTCTACTATCGAGTTCCATTTTGGGCAGTTCATTCTCAATTTTCTCCCGCTTGATGTTCGTTGCCATCTTTTGAGCGTCACGGATCAGGTCTAGCAAGGGCGACACCATCGTCATACAGAGGCACTTAGCTCGAATGGGCTCGGCAGACGGTTTGCGACTGAGAGCATCAGCCACCACATTAGCTTTACCTGGGTGGTAGTGAATTTCGCAGTCATAGTCTTTCACCACATCCAGCCATCTGATCTGCCTCATGTTCAGATCTCGCTGATCGAACAAATACTTCAAGCTCTTATGGTCGGTATATACAATAAACTTTACCCCATAGAGATAATGTCTCCAAATCTTGAGGGCAAATACCACAGCCCCAAGCTCCAAGTCATGAGTGGGGTAGTTTTGCTCGTGGGGTTTTAGCTGTCGGGAGGCGTAGGCTATAACCCTGCCTCACTGCATCAGTACTGCACCAAAACCCAGAAGTGATGCGTCACAATAAACCACTATATCCTCCACCCCATCCATTAGGGCCAAGATTGGTGCATCACATAATCGGGATCTCAATTCATCAAACGCCGCTTGCTGTTCCGGGCCCCACACAAATTTCTCTGATTTCTTGGTCAGTCGGGTAAGTGGTAACACAATCTTTGAGAAATTTTCTATGAATCTACGGTAGTAACCAGCCAACCCAAAAAGCTACGAATTTCGGAAGGCGTTTTTGGAACCTCCCACTGTTTAATGGTTTCAACTTTGGCTTGGTCGACCTTGATACCTTCTTTGTTCACCACATGCCCCAAAAACTGAACCTCTTCTAACTAAAACTCACACTTCGAGAGCTTAGCATAAAGCTTTTCTCTCGCGAGAGTCTCCAAAACTTCCCGAAGATGTTGCTCATGCTCCTCCTTGGTCTTAGAGTAGACTAATATGTCGTCAATAAACACAATAACAGAGTGGTCAAGCATCGGGCTGCACACCCGATTCATGAGGTCCATAAAAGCGGCGGGTGCGTTGGTGAGCCCAAAAGGCATCACCACGAACTCATAATGCCCATAGCGAGTACGGAATGCGGTCTTCTCAATGTCTTCTTCTCGGACTCGCATCTGGTGGTAACCGGACCGTAAATCAATCTTGGAGAACCAAGATGCTCCCTGCAGCTGATCAAAAAGGTCGTCAATACGTGGTAGCGGGTATCTATTCTTTATCGTGCGCTTGTTCAGCTCCCTATAATCGATACACATACGTTGGGTGCCATCCTTCTTCTTGACAAAAAGAATAGGAGCACCCCATGGCGAAGAGCTAGGCCGTATAAAACCCTTACTACTTAACTCTTGACGTTGCTCCTGGAGTTCTTTCATTTCGGGTGGCGCCAACCGATATGGAGCTTTAGCTATCGGAGTCGCACCCGGCAATAGATCAATGCGGAACTCCACTTGCCTAATAGGGGGCAAGCCTGGGAGTTCCTCCGGAAAAACAATGCTGAAGTCCGAAACAACCGGGATTTCATTAAGTACCGTGGCAGCAGAACAAGAAACGAGGGCCAAACGAGGAGTATCTCCCTGAATGATAAGTTCTCCGCCCTTAGGGTTTCGAACGCGAACTTGGTTCTTACGACAGAGGATTTCTGCATCAAACGCGTCAAGCCAATCCATACCCACGATAACACAAAGATCTCGCATCGCAATGGGAATAAGATCAATAGGGAATTCAACCCCGGAAAATTCGAGAGTACAGCCCCGATACACGTCGGTGACATAAATCATACGGTTATCGGCAACTTCGATAACCATTGGGCGAGCCAGTTTTCCAATACTACGACCCAGACGATTAATGAATGTGCGAGATACAAAAGAATGAGTAGCACCGCTGTCGAACATAACAACAGCGGGCTCAGAGTCGAACAAATAAGTGCCTGATCCACAACATATAAACAATATTTAAACTACCATCAAATTTAAACAATACAAGAGTGAAGGAGAATGAAGGAAAGGGGATTTTACCCGCCACAGTCGCGGTAATCGCCGGCTCCTCTGCAGTCAGTTGGTGAACACGTCCTCGTGTCACCATGGTAGTTCCCTTAGATGACGATGCACCCGCGGGTTTCATACCCCCGCCTCCACCACTATTCTTCAACAGTGGGCAATCAGGCTTCTTGTGTCCCTTCTCATTGCAGTTAAAACAGGTAGGAACCAAAGAGGGAACCTGTGGTGATGCCACCACCACTGAGGACTTGCAATTCTTCCAATGATGACCCGGCTTCTTGCAGTTGTAACACACTAACCGACTCTTGTCGTCCTGTCCTGCAGACGGCCTATACTCGTATCTCGTCTTCCCACCGTTCTTCTGCTTCTTATGTGCATCACCGGACGTCTTGGTCAGGGCGTGGTCTGCCTTCCTCTTGTGCTGCTGGGTCTGTAACTCAATCTCCCTCCTCCTAGCGGCATCCATAACAGCTGACAGTGTTGTGAACTTCTGCATGCTCACAAACTCCCGTATCTCCGTACGAAGGGCATCCTTATACTTGCTAACCAACCATGCCTCATCTCCAGCAAATGAGGGACAGAAAGACATCATCTCCAGGAACTTGGCATTCAGTTCTGACATGCACTCTGAAGTTTGGTCAAAGGTCATAAACTGCTGCAGCATCCGCTGCTGCTCCACCTTGGGCACATACTGCTTCTCAAACCTCTCCACAAACTGGGCCCAAGTCATGGCTCTCAGCTCATCCTCAGTCAACAATGTCGTAACAGTCTTCCACCAGGCATTCGCCTTCTTCCTCAGCTGGCTCATCGCAACAACAACCTTGAACTGGTCTGGGCACCCGCAAGTCATGAGGGCGCTTTCAATATCGGAAATCCAGTGCTTAGCCTCTACTGGATTCAAGTCACCATTCCACTGAGGGGGTGGCACTTAGAGAACTTCTCATAGTAGTAGGCTGAGTCACGAACAGGCGGCGCGTGTAAAGCTCCTCCGTGAACAGCTATGAAACGCTCATCCAAGAGGGCACGAACTTAGGTAATGATGTCAAGAGTAACATTCAGAATGAGGTCGTTGAAGGCATTGTTAAATTCTTCAACGATGAGTTTCCTAACTTGCTCTATTTGGGTCCGATTTAGACGAGTAGCCGGAGCCATCTATATTCGCAGAGAAAAGAGATTATTAGGATTTATTCGTCCTAGATATTTCTATGAAGACGGAACACTCAGCTCACTGGACATTTTCAACCTTGCCCCGACACGAGATCGGCATCGGTGCTTCAAATAGTAGGGGCCCTTCTACTACCTTCCACAAAAATTCCAATCTTGCATTCGCGTCTAGTTTCAAATGTTCCAGTTCGCTCTAGCCGGTTATTTAAACAACTCTCTCTCACATGGTATTACTAGCCTAGGTGAAATTTTAACAATTTTAGGGCTAGCTAATGATAAGTCTAAAGGCAAAGCTCCTAATAACAATTCAAGGTGCAAAAATCTATCAAAATAAAAGTATAAGAAACAAGGCTTACTTGGCTGACCGGCACACCCTGGGATCTTCCACTACTAGTCTTCAAAATTTTAAAGAAGATTCTTTTAGAAATTATTTTAAGGGAAACAAAATTTTTAGGAGCCTCAAATTTGAGTCTAGAACATTCCTAAGAATGCCTAGTTCTCTCAAACGTGTGCTCTGATACCAACTTGTCACAC
Source organism: Cichorium intybus (assembly GCA_023525715.1). Taxonomy (NCBI): domain Eukaryota; kingdom Viridiplantae; phylum Streptophyta; class Magnoliopsida; order Asterales; family Asteraceae; genus Cichorium; species Cichorium intybus. The sequence continues at coordinate 126,326,346 of CM042011.1, read as the reverse complement.
CCAAAAATTTTGGCAAAATATTTGAATTTTTTAAAACAACTTTTATAGAAGAAGCTATGAGTTTACAAAATATAAGTATCACAAACCAAATTATAACGAAATAAACATAATAATGTGCGGAAGCAAAATAATAATAATGTCCCAAAATGGAAATTCTTCTAGTAGTGGTATCCCGGTGCTCCAAGTCACGCCTCAGCCTCTTTAATCTTAATACCTGAAAATGTTAGGGGAAACCGTAAGCATAAAGCTTAGTGAATTAAAACACAGACATCATATCAATATTCACATTTACTAATTCAAATCCAATTCCAATTATAATTACATTAATAAGCAAGGAACAAATCAATGCTTATATTAATAGGGAGGACTTGTAGGTTTGAGCCGTACCGGGTAAATAGTAAATCTAAACAATCACACACGAGCTATCTAGCAAACATAAATACTAATACAACGGTGTGAGAAAACTCACCTTGAGAGAGTGAGTAACAGATAGGAGTCAATATAAGGATACCAAGCTTGTGCAAACTTCAAGACTTCACCTAAATAGAACTAAAGGTTAGAAGAGTGAAGTTGTGAAACTAAGAAATGAGAAGGGAGTAATCACAGCAAGGACTCTAAAACAGTCCTGCTGATCGGGAATGAATTACACCAAACTGCACAATAGAAACATAGGATTAAATAATTTTTGCAAGAAACTACAATGGCTTAGGTTTCCAGAACCATAAGGAACTCCTCATAACTCCAAAGGATGTAAGAGATATGAATTTTACAAAAAGACTTGTCACTGCAGTCTTTGGACGGACAGTCAGGTGGTGTTGGCCAATTCTACCCAACTTGTGGGTGAAATTAGCCCTAACCAAACATCAGAGGAACATTAAACACAAAAATACAAGTCTCAGAGTTGGAATCGATTAAAAAGGGTTTCCCAAGCTCTAGATATAAAAAACACAAGGTGGTCAATCACAGAATCAGCATAAGCTGGTGACTGTCCATTGACCTGGAGTGTGGGTCCATTCTAACCAAGTTATAATAAGAATTAACGACCCATCTTCTCCATATATTAAATTAACTATGTAATGTACATGTGGGTATTTGGAATCACTCAGGATCATTTCCCAAACCCTAGTAATGATAAAAACAAAATGACATATCACAGCAGACCCGGATCAGACCCAACAGCAGAGAAGCTGTTGTTGCCCATAGGTAAAGTCCTTTTTATCGAGGGTGCCTTTTAATAAAGTTACCCAACTCGATTTGTGAACTTTGGGCACTGATATGGGGTCCATTTGAGTTCTAGAACGCGAGATATGATTTTTACAAGAAGGGGGACTCACCAGTGAAATCTGACAGAAACCCTAGGTTATGTTGCGAAATTCATAACTCAGTATCTAGACCTTGAAATCAAAATTCCTCCAGTCAGAGCCTGGATATATGTCTTGGGAACCTTCAGTTAAAGTTTCGTGGCAATCCGAACTTTCAATCTCCGGGAATCGCCCAAACAATGTGGCTATGTTCTCAAATACGGGAATAGAGAGGGTTAGGGAGAGAAAGAGAGTGAGCCGAGAGAGAGAGAGAAGGAGAGGGAGAGGGAGCCGTGAAAGAGAGGGTGGAGTGGAGGAATTAGGGTTTTTTGAATCCTAATATATTAGATTAGTGGGCTAAACCCTAAAGCCTTTGGGCTAGAAGACCATCTAAGCTTTAATTGGGTTTGGCTATAAACCCATTGACTTAATTATATGATTAAAAGATGGGAATAATTATAAGCCCAATCTTTTAATTAATCATACCTTAATTAATTAAATTAATATAATGCCTCATAATTAATTAATTAAAATAAATAACGTACTGAGAAAAACCGGGACGTTACACCACAGGGCAGTTGGGAGGCAAGGAGGCTGATACAGAGCATAAATCATGAAGGATCAGGAACCGAAATGATTAGGTTATCATATACATTTACTTTTCTGTCTATAATTCATAAACTCTATGGTTTCTTTCTATTCTTGTTGCAAAATCTCTAATCGGAGCCATTAGCAGTTCAACATATAAGGTAATATCTTGCATCCATGACAAATTTAAATAACTTCTTCTCAGAATTAGAAGGAGGATTTATCTCTCGTTCATCTTCAATAGAAATAACTTTGTGGTTCTTTGGCTTGCGTATGAGATTGATGGGAGCATCATCAGGAATATTATCGTCTGATTAAGGAGGATCATGTTACATGAGTCACTCATAATTACTCATTTATGTTCTCACCAACCAGCCATTTTGTAGAACTCTGTTCAAGTCATATTGGAACTGAAGTTCTAATATAACCATCTATTAATATAAGTCTGTTTTTATATTGAGCCTATCAAGATTTCCTATGATCAAGACCATAGTTCTGGCAGACATTCGTCTGTAATAAATCAGTGGGATCCGTAACAAAAAAAATGATATTTTCCCATGTGACCTAACAAATACCAAGTGAGAATGTCTTAGGACTGAAGATGAATAAATTACATTCTTTTGATAGAGAGAGAGAGAGGTAATAACATAATAAGCTTTTATGTGTATTTTGAAAAGTTTTCTCATTAAGAAAACAAATGGTTGACATTGGTTACTGATGACCCGATAGTAGATCTATTATCACCGCTATACTTTTGAGAGTTTGTGGTGTGCAATAGGGGTTGCATTGGAATGAGGGCTTAAGTAAAACAAACATCAAGAAAGACTTACCTTTTGTTTTGTTTTTTTGCTACGGCCCAATATCAGCTGCAATGGATCTCCTTGATAGATGAATAGATTTATTCGCCTTACTCTTGGTCATAATTGATAGGTTTTGTACTACCCTAGAACAGGAAAACATGGCAGCGGAAACATACAAAAATTCTATGGCAAGTAACATTTTCTAAAACCTACATGGAAAATACTAATTGCATATTTACAACTACAAGAAGGTTTAAGTGTACCAACCTTTAGAAAACCCGATTTGCTTGAAGAAACCTTTGAGAAAGTCGAAATCCCCAAATGCTAAGGAAGGTAGTATCCAAAAGAGAATACCTCTAATGGATCACACCTAATTAGTCCAAACAATTAGGTTAATTAGGTTATTAAGAAAAGCTCGCTATAAAACCTTAGAGAAGGATTATAGATTCTGCTTGAGAGAGAAGAGAAAAACTCTAGAGGAATGTCTACTGAAATGGGCACAAATTATAAGGTGTCAGGGAAGGGTTTTTATAGCCTCAAGGGTGATTAAGGATAAACCTTAGAGATAAGCATTATCTGAAATCAAACCGGATAAACCTTTTATCTTTAAATTCAAATACCCGTTAGCTGCCATAAATATATATATATATATATATATATATATATATATATATATATATATATATATATATATATATATATATATATATATATATATGGTGATTTTATATAAGGATAAATCCTTATAAAAATCGTCCAAACATTATTCATTGCACAATTATTGAAAAATTACAATTCAGTCCCTGAACTTTTAATTAATCCCAAATTAATTAAAATTAACTCTAATTAATTCCAAACTAGTTTCTAATTAGTTTATCATCACATAATAAATTAATATACTATTTATTTCTCTCCCTATATTAACCTTAATTCCATTTGGACTACTTAATGCAACCAAAAAGGACCCTGCTATTGAAGGAAGGTCCTTACTAATTTAGTTACGACCTCAGACACTATTCCAACAGTCTCCAACTTGGACAAGTCATCAACTACCATTAGTCATAAGTCTCCCACTTAATCCATAGAGCGTGCTTCCTTAGTCACTACCAAAATCTGAATCTTATTCTTTGAGTCAGCCCTTAAGATAAGTGAGCATCTATTCCTTTGTTCTACAAGATATCGTATGAACCTAAGACAAGGACAAGAATCAGTCTCCAGGTTCAAAATTATGTTTTTCCGATTTCCGATTTATGTTACCTTATTGGACTACTAGATCAAACACATTAATCTAGTCTAGGCTAGGCCCAACACTACAATGTCCACATTAAATCACTGAGGGGCCCATGATATCGCTTTTCCTATTTAAGGCAAAAGGAACAAATAAACATTAACTACATAGTTATAGTCCACTCTTCACGTAATACATGGACATACCTTTTATGACTCCTAATTACGGTCGCGTTTAGGTAAACCAATGCATAACAGAAATAGTAACCTAAAACTCATACATCTCTGCTTGAAGAATATAAAATATTATCATCCTATAATTACTCGTGATTTTATCCATGAAGTAATCTCTAAGTCTGGGTTTATACAATACCCAAATCTCTATTCAAGTACTCATGAATGTCAGTTGCATCTCCATGCTATGTCAAATCTCTATTGACATCAACCAACATTCCATGACAGTCTTAATTCAACACTTACTTCCATGAATGTTACCGACTGTGGTTGTTTGAGTAATTTAATACTCGGGAAGTGGATTACAAACATGCAAAATGAAACACAATAATAAATAATTTCAAAATGGTAGTTCACTAACTTATAAAGAAATCTCCATTCATTAATCGCCAAATTTAATTACAATTTATTACTGTTACAGTGTTTCAACTATCAACTAACTACTAAAACTAATATCATATGTCATGCCTATGCTCTTAGCATGCTCATCGTGCTTGATTTTACTCAATGCCTTTGTGAAGGGATCAACAGGATTATCCTCTGATGATACTCTATCACTACGATGTCCTTGCTTTCCACCTTATGACGAACATAGTGGTATTTCCAGAGTATGTGCCTTGATCTGCCGTGATCCTTAGGTTCCTTAGTCAATGCGATTGCACCTTCATTATCAGAAAATATTTCAATGGGTTCTTGGATTGTTGGAACAACTCCGAGATCACCGATGAAGTTCTTTAACAAAACGGCTTCCTTTGCTACTTCACTAGCTGCAATATACTCAGACTCAGAAGTAGAGTCTGCCACTGTATCTTGTTTGAAACTTTTCCATGTCACCACACCCCATTCAGCAGGAACACCCAACCGGATTGTGAACAGCTGTCATCTCTATCCGTTGGGAAACTCGCATAACTGTACCCACTCACTTTGAGTTCATCTTTGCCACCGAATACCAGGAACTTTTCTTTTGTATTTCTCACATACTTAAGAATGTTCTTAACTGTTGTCTAATGACTTTCTTCAGGGTTGTTCTGATACCGACTCACCATGCTCAGGGCAAATGAGACATTAGGACGAGTACATGTTATGACATACATGATCGATCCTATAGCCGAAGCATATAGGACTCGAAGATCCATTTGGAACCTACTGTCTTTTGACCAGGTGTATGATCAACCAAATTCCAAACTTGGTTATCGTACATGGAAAGAATCTCATTATACATCGCCTCTTTCCATTTGGCAGCCTCAGGGCCTGCCATCGCTTCCTTGTAGTTAGCTGGCTCTTCCAAATTTGCCAGAGTTTTATCACTGATAAACGTGTCCCCTATCCGCAGTAATATGGAAACCATAGAACTCTGGAGGCATGCTAACTCTACTAGCTCTGCAAAGAGGTAATGAATTGTCGACTGGCATAACAGTAGTTTCAGCCTCAGGTTGAGTGCTAGTGTCAACTATATGTTCCTTATTGTTTGACTCTTGAATCTCTTCAAGATCAACTGTGCTCCCACTGTCCTCATTGGATAAGCCATCTTTCTCGAAAGACACCTCTTCGAGCTACAAACACCACATTCTCACTGGGTCTGTAAAACAAATATCCAAAGGACTTCTGTGGGTAGCCAATGAACAGACACTTCTCGACTGTGGCTTCAAGTTTTTCATGGGTTTCATGCCGAACGAAAACCTTATAACCCCAGACCTTGATTTGTGTGAGTGAAGGATGCTTTCCACTCCACATTTCATGAGGTGTCTTAGACACCTCTTAGTTAGTACAAGGTTTAGGATATGAGTAGCTGTTTCCAAGGCATATCCCTAGAAACTTATTAGAAGAGAAGCTCAACTCATCATGGAATGGACCATGTCTAACAAGGTTCGATTTCTCCTTTCAACAACACCATTAAGCTACGGTGTTCTGGGAGGAGAAAATTGTGAAACTATTTCACATTCCTTTAGATAGTCATTGAACTCGATACTAAGATACTCTCCTCCCCTGTCAGAGCTGAGTATCTTTATCTTCTTGCCCAATTGATTCTCTACTTCATGTTGGAACTCTTGAACTTTTCAAAAGTTTCCAACTTATGTTTAATCAAATAAACATAACCATATCTACTGAAATCATCAATAAATGTCACGTAGTAGCGATTTGCATCCCTTGTGGCGGATCTGAAGGTTCCACACACATCTATGTGGATTATGTCTAACATTCATTCCCCTCTCTCAAAAGTCCCTGAGAAGGGTGATTTTGTCATCTTGCCTAATAAACAAGATTCACATACATCATCTGACTTTAAGTCAAATGATTCCAAGACTCCATCCATTTGGAGTTGGGCGATCTGTTTATTGTTTATGTGCCCAAGACGACAATGCCACAAGCATGCTTTGTCTAAATCATTAGAAGAATCAATGTTTAATATTACATTACTCAAATTATTCACACATACACACACACAACAGTCTCATACACACCAGTACAAGGATATTCTTTGAATATAAAAGAACCATCTTTATAAACCAAAATATCACCATTATTATTATTAAATAAATAATTGTATCCTTGTCTAAATAGTGCATGAAAAGAAATTATGTTTCTAGACATTTCAGAATAATAACAGCAATCTAATAATTTTATCCTAACTCCAGTATCAAGCATGAGCTCATAAATCCCAATCCTTGTAACAGGCGTGATGCGTCTATTTCCCATGATCATGTTCAGCTCTCCTTGCTTCAACTCCTTACTTTCCCTTAGGCCCTGCATACCAGAGAAAATGTGAAAACCACATCCTGTATCAAGGACCCACGAATTAGCAGTGTCAGTGAGTTGGATCATATACATACCTTAGGCGGAGCTAGACACCTTTACTTTACCATCCTTTATGTCCTACAAGTACTTTGGGCAACTTCGTTTCCAATGACCCTTTTGAGTGCAATAGAAGAAAGTGGCCACTTTCGGATCACTGGTTGGTGGAATATCATACTCAGCCTTTCTCTTGGAACCATGACTAGACTCTCCAGTATGGGCTTTCTCTTTCCAACTGGGTTGAGAAGAAGCCTTTTTTTTTCTTTCCCTTACCTTGTCGAATGGCCATGACGGGAATAGTAGAGGCATTAGAGCTTTGAGACTTTTTCATTCCCGCCTCAGCTGTTTGCAGCAAACCATGCAATTGCATCAACGTGGTCTCTGTGGTGTGCAGATGATAGGTCAGTATGAAATGATCATAAAAACTAGGAAGACAACTCAGGACCATGTCCATAGTGAATTCTTCGTCAAAGTTGACGTTGAGTTTCCCGAGTCTTTCAAAGTACCGTTGCATCTTCTGCACATGGGTACACACAGACTCGCCCTCTTTCATTATGCACGTCATCAGGGTTTTGACGATCTCACAACGCTCCTGCCTTGCCCTCTTGTGAAACATTTCAATAAGTTGCAAGTTCATTTGAAACGGCCAACTATCCTGGAAGGTCTTATGGAGCTCCGGGGACATGGTCGCTATCATGATGCAGGACACTTTAGTAACATTATCAACATGCTTTTGGTATTTGGCTAGATCTTTAGGGGTAGCGAATTCATCATCGATCTCAGGAATTTGGTGATCGAGAACATACTCCTTGCCCTCATAAAGAAGCGTCATCTTCAGATTCCGCATCCAGTCCATATAGTTTGGACCAATCAGGTTTTCCTTTGAGAGGATCGAGAGTAGGGTGAAGTTAGAGTTGGCGGGTAGTGGTGGAGGAGGGGGAGAGGAAGATCACCATTGTTTCCGGACATCTATGAGAGAAACATTACCCAATTTATGTTTAAGGATAGGATCTATATTTTACTATTTATTCTATGAAAAAGGATGCCGTAAACATAAATAAACTTATTTTAGGTATGCATAAGATTTGCCAATTTCAATCACTATGCTGGGATGTCGAGGACCACAAACAAGATTGTGAATTAACCATGGAAAACCGCATTGACACATTCATTCCATTTACAGTCTTAAATTGACGTGCTGGTAAATCACACATGCTCCATTAATAACCATAAATTCGAATTGCCATATCATCTTTCATCTACAATCTCAAATTAATGTGTCGGTTATCCACACACGCTCCATTAATAGACCATTAGGAAATGATGTGCGTTTTAATGAATTAGCATACATTTTCACATTTTCCTATTTATCTAAACTTGATTTTTTTTTGGATAATTGTTAAGTTAATACTTTTAACTTGACATCAACTTTTTTTGGACCCTTTCGGTAACTCCATTGGTCTACACAAACGGCGGTGAGCGAAAAGGACGCTCATTCAACGGTCATTTTATAGGCCGTTTCCTTAAACCATCTTAGAGTGCTTAGAACGAATGAGCCTAGTCATGATCCAAGTTGATGTATTTAATTTTAGTTATACTTATAATATAAACTATTATATTATGTATAACGTATATTTTAAACCTTTTAAAATTTACCAATTGTTTGATCATATTAATTAAATTAACCTATGTGTTCAAATGATAATATTAAATCATCATTTAATTATTCTAATCATGTGAGAGCATATGTTAATAATTAACATCAAACAATAAAGGAAGTCATTTAGGATCAAAATTGAATTTACTAATTAATCCTAATTATCCATGCATTATCAAATGATAATAATTAATAGCCAATTAAATATTCAAATCATGTGAGGATACATGATAATGATTAATTTAATTCAATTATCCTAAATAAATTCAAAATAATTTAAACAATTAAAGTATCAATTTCCCTAAAAGAAATAAATTCAAAAATTGAGTATGGTTAAAAATGAATAAATCCTGTTGGAGATAATTACCAATAATAATTTAAAATTTTAAAATCTCCAAAAGTTTCGATTTATTCTCCCCTTATGTAATTTTCGAAAAATGTATACCAAGAAAATAAGCATGCAGTGCAAATATCAACCAACATAGGCTCTGATACCACTGATAGGTTTTGTACTACCCTAGAACAAGAAAACATGGCAGCAGAAACATACACAAATTCTAAGGCAAGTAACATTTACTAAAACCTACAGGGAAATTACTTATTGCATATTTACAACTCCAAGAATGGTTCGCGGTAAACCGACTCATCCATTCGAAACACCCGTGACCATGCATTACAAGTGAAGTTGACTTGATTGTTTTGTAGTCCTTCATGTGTCAACCATGGGTCCATAACACTAGTAACCCCAGCCTCTTTTGAGGTATCCCAGTCTACGGTTTGTGATGGTAGCATTTTATTTTTCATGCATTGTGTTCAATTTATCTTTGAACCTTCGCTTAATGAACCTTGAAGAGTATGATGGTTCCTCGAGCCAGTCGTGGTGTGTGACCGAACTGTTTTGGGTCGACATTTTCCTACAAAAAATCGAAGTTTCTGTTCCATAAGGTTTACGCGTCACGGCGTATCATTACCCACGTCGCGTACTATGAATATTCAACATCCGCGTCGCGTGACATGAGGGAGCACGATGTGTCATATGAAATCCGATTCTAAAACTCACTAATTAAGGCAGTTTAAAGCACGAATTTACAGTAACAGTTGTTGGTTTACACTTTTCAATTACTAACCGATATTCAACAATCATACATTGTGCACCAATTATCTCAGAAGATTAAAATCGGAAAAACCGTAAACATTAAGTTCTAAAAATACAAATTAGAAGGGTTTTTGTGCTTACTTGAATTGGGTCTGTGTAGGATTGAGAAATCGTTGACAAACAAACGGAATTGCGTACTTACAGTAATGGCTTGAATGAATTTTGCTTTTGATTTTTATATAGTGGATTGGAATTGGGATAAGAACCGGATTCTGTTCGTTGTTATTTTGAATTTTAAATTGCGATAAACCACGGTCTTTGTTTCCTGTTTATTAAATTATCAAAAATTCAAATAGGTCGCGACGTGTATAGTTTATGACTGCACCGCGCACATGAAAAGTACCGGTCCTCATCTAGTCCTACCCTACATTATTATTGTCAATATTTTGAGTTACCTAATCCTAATGAAACTAAAAAACATGTTCATTGAACGGGTTGCCTCCGGAAAAGCGCTAAGTTTAACGTCTTCATCCAGACGTGCATTGCCTTTTCAAGGTTCAAACATTGGCTGACAGCACATGAATTCGACCGTTTCTACTTGCATATTCTGAAACATTCCTGACACGATATAAGGCTTCAGTCGGTGTCCGTTTACTTTGAATGACGGTCCTCCTTTGTTGTCTCGAATTTCCACTGCAACGTACTCATTGATGCTCACAATTTCATAGGGACCATTCCATTTGCTTCGTAGCTTCCCTGGGAAAATTTTAAGTCTCGAGTTGAAAAGCCACACTATCTGCCCTACTTCGAAAGTTTTTAACTTAAGCTTGGCATCATGATACCTTTCATCTTTGACTTGTATGTGGTAGCATTTTTGTATGCTTCATCACGTAGTTCTTCTAACTTTAACAATTGTAGTTTCCATTCTTTTCCAGCTGTATCGTAATCGAGGTTCACTTGTTTAATTTCCCATAGAGCCCGATTGGTTAGTTCGACTGGTAAATGACATCCCTTCCCATAGACTAACCTATATGGTATCGTGCCAATTGGAGTCTTATATGCAGTCTTGAATGCCCACAATACGTCTTCCAACCATTGCGACCAGTCTTTCCTAGCAGTTTTCACCATCTTCTGCATGATCTTCTTTATCCGACGATTGGAAACTTCAACGTGACCACTGGTCTGAGGATGATATGGCGTAGCAATGCAATGGTTGACTCCATAGTGTTTCAGAAGTCGACCCAACTTGAAATTCTTAGAGTGTGACCCCCCATCGCTTGATCACCCTGGGCACACCATGTCGCATGAAGATGTTCTTCTTTACAAACTTGCATACCATATGATGGTCGTTGGTTCTGGTTGCCTCAACTTCAATCCATTTATAGACATAGTAAACTGCAACCAATATGTAGATGTAACCATGTGATGTGGGGAAAGGTCCCATGAAGTCAATCCCCCAAACATCAAAAATACCCACCACTAGAATGGGATTAAATGGCATTTAATCTCTTTTCGAGATACCCCCAAGTTGTTGGCAAGGCACTCTTTCTGTAACGCCCCAATTTCAAAATTTCAAAAATTCATTTATTATCAAGGTTCCAATAAAATATTTATTCCAAAAAGTAAAACTGTTCAACATATTACTTAAATCAACAGCGGAAACATTTGAAAATACTAATATAGTTCATTAAAATAAATCTCTTGTATGCGATGCGCCGCCGTCACGCCTTGCCCTTCCCTTTGTCATTTGAAATACCTGAAATGTTATAAAATCAACGGGTAAGCTTAAAGCTTAGTGAGTCCACAAATTACCATACATGCCCACACATTAAACAACCCGTCCTCGAGAACGACCCGTCCCTACCCGCCATACAACAGCTACGGGCGTCCATCATACAACACCTATGGACACGGGAAGGTTCTACCCATCATACAACAGCTATGGGTTCCCGATTATGGCCCAGCCCATCATACAACAGCTATGGGACAAGGCAATAGTCCAACTCGCCATACAACAGCTACGAGGGGACACGCATCAGTACTGAGCCCAACAACAAATAACCACAGATATAAAGCAAATCATATAACTGTAAACAACACACAAGATGCCTAACATGCAACATCATATAGTAAGGTGAGGATACTCACCTGATTCGAAACCGCACAGATATACTTTAATATCCCCACTTAGCTCGTCCACACACCTTACTTCTGAAGGACGGAGTGATGCCCACGATCCGTCCCAAACCTTCTTTGGCGTTGGATCTCCTTCTTCTAATCTCCCAAATCCTTCAAAGCATCGGGACCAAAGAGTATCTGCCGAAACCAGACGCCTCTGCTCCAGAAAACTCCCAAAAACACGAACCCTAGGGCTGGGTCCCTTTATATAGGCGTTTAAATTCGAATTAGGGTTTTTCACTTTAGAGGCACACCGCGTCGCGGGATCTTTAGAACCGCGCCGCGCGTACAGATCCTTCGCGATTCTAGATTCTTCCTAAAGCCGTGCCGCGGGTTCCTTCGGGCCGCGACTCGGCGGAACGGGTCTTACAATTCTCCCCCACTTAACTGGATTTCGTCCCCGATATCCGTGCCGGTAAATAATTCTGGATAATGCCTCCGCATTTCCTCCTCCAATTCCCAAGTCCACTCGGACCCTTTACGATGTTGCCATTGTACCTTAACTAATCCTATTGTTTTATTTTGTAAAGTCTTTATCTTCCTTTCAATGATGGCAATTGGTCGCTCCACATAATTTAGGCGTTCATCTAATTGAATATCCTCCCAAGGTACTATTGTAGATTCCTCCGTAATGCACTTCCTGAGTTGCGAAACATGGAACGTGTCGTGAATCTGACTAAGCTGATCGGGCAGCTCCAACCGGTAAGCTACCTTACCTACTCGGGTGACAATTCGATACGGTCTAATGTACCTAGGGCCAAGCTTTCCTCGCTTCCTAAAACGAATAACTCCCTTCCAAGGTGACACCTTAATAAGAACATAATCCCCAACTTGAAACTCGAGATCGGACCGTCACCTATCCGCATAACTTTTCTGTCGACTTTGAGCCGTTAACAATCTCTCCCGAACCTTCTGAATTAACTCAGTTGTCTTGAGTACCACCTCAGTACTACCCAATACCTGCTGGCCAACCTCGCCCCAGCAAATAGGAGTCCGACATTTCCTTCCATACAACATCTCAAAAGGAGCCCTGCCAATGCTCGCGTGATAACTGTTATTATAGGAAAACTCAGCTAGAGGGAGACGGGAATCCCAACTCCTGCCAAAATCGATAACGCATGCCCTAAGCATATCCTCTAGCGTTTGAATCGTCCTTTCACTCTGCCCATCCGTCTGAGGGTGATATGTCGTGCTGAAATGAAGGCGAGTGCCTAATTCCTCATGAAACTTCTTCCAAAACCTAGACGTAAATCGGACATCCCGGTCGGATATCACCGAGACCGGTATACCATGCCGAGAGATAATCTCATCTACGTAGACCTTGGCCAATTCCTTTGCAGAGAAGGTCTCTTGGATGGGGAGGAAATGAGCACTTTTTGTCAACCTATCCACGATAACCCAAATAGTGTCCTTATGTCGAGGGGTTCTTGGCAACTTCGTGATGAAATCCATTGTGATATGCTCCCATTTCCATTCTGGGATCTCGAGAGGCTGCAATCTACCATGAGGCCTTTGGTGCTCGGCCTTGACCCTACGACAGGTCATGCATCTTTCGACAAACCAAGCTACTTCCCTCTTCATGCCTGGCCACCAATAGTATTCACACATATCCCTATACATTTTAGTTGCTCCAGGGTGGATAGAGAACCTGGATTTATGTGCCTCCTCCAATAGGGTTTGACGAACCCCGCCCAGCTTCGGTACCCAAATCCTCTCATGAAAAGTTAACAAGTCTCTACTATCTTTGACCATAGCTGCCAACTGACCCACAATTCTCTCACCTTTCTGATTCTCGTTCTTGCTTGCTTCCACCTGGGCTTTCCTAATCAGCTCAAGCAGCGGTGTCACAATTGTCATCCTTAGACAAACGCCCCGAAGGGGTGTACCCGAAGCCTTACGACTTAACGCATCCGCTACCACATTGGCCTTTCCATGGTGATAGTGTATCTCACAATCATAGTCTTTCAATACATCTAACCATATTCTCTGTCTCATATTAAGGTTTGCCTGATCCATCAGGTACTTCAAACTCTTGTGGTCGGTATAGATGGTACACTTCACTCCATACAAATAGTGTCTCCAGATCTTGAGAGCGAAAACCACCGCTCCCAATTCCAAATCATGAGTAGGATAGTTAGCCTCATGGGGATTCAACTGTCGCGAGGCGTAAGCAATCACCCTGCCTTGTTGCATAAAGACTGCCCCCAATCCCGAGATAGATGCATCGCAATAAACTACCATGTCCTCCATGCCTTCAGGCAAAGTCAAAACCGGAGCTTCACACAATTTCCGCCGCAAAGTCTCAAAAGCCTGTTGCTGCTCCTCACCCCACCGAAAAGCAGCATTTTTCTTAGTTAGCCAAGTCAAAGGTACCGCAACCTTTGAGAAGTCTTGAATGAAACGACGATAATAACCAGCCAGACCCAAGAAACTTCTAATCTCCGAGGGAGTCTTCGGAACCTCCCACCGCATCACGGCCTCCACCATAGCTGGGTCTACCATGATTCCTTGCTCGTTAACGATGCGACCTAAAAACTGGACCTCCCGCAGCCAAAAGTCACACTTGGATAATTTTGCATAAAGTTTCTCCTTCCTTGGGGTCTCCAATACTTCCCTTAAATGTTGTTCGTGTTGCTCCCTGTTTCGAGAGTAAACTAAGATATCGTCAATGAAAACTATAACCGACCGATCCAACATCGGTCGACATACCCGATTCATTAAATCCATAAAAGCTGCAGGGGCATTGGTCAGTCCAAACGGCATCACTACAAACTCGAAGTGGCCGTACCTCGTCCTAAAAGCCGTTTTCGGGATGTCTTCCTCCCGTACTCGCATTTGATGGTATCTTGACCGCAAATCAATTTTTGAGAACCACGAGGCGCCCTGCAGTTGATCGAATAAGTCGTCGATGCGAGGTAATGGATATCGATTCTTCACCGTAAGCTTGTTCAACTCACGATAATCTATGCACATCCTATTGGAACCATCCATCTTCTTAACAAACAAAATGGGCGCTCCCCACGGTGAGCAACTGCGTCGAATAAATCCCTTATCCAGTAACTCCCGAAGTTGAATAGACAACTCCAGCATCTCTGGAGGCGCAAGACGATACGGTGCTTTAGCTATTGGAGCCGCACCGGGAGTTAAGTCGATCTTAAATTCCACCTGTCTCTCTGGCGGTACGCCAGGCAGGTCCTTGGGAAAAACATCAGGAAAATCCCGAACCACTGGTATATCATTCTTTTTCTGCTTTGACTTCTCTTCCCGTGCATCCAAAACATATGCCACAAATCCCGAGCCTCCATGTTGAAAATGTCTACGCGCTCTAGCAGCTGAACATAAAACTGCACCCTTATTTCTCCTTTTGCCCTGTACTACCAGCTCTCCCCCACTTGGGATTTGGATCCACACTCGCTTGTTCTTACAGTCAATCCATGACTCGTGCTGACCCAACCAATCCATACCGATAATAACTCGAGAGTCACTCAACGGTATAGGGATGAGATCAATCGGGAACTTAATTCCTTGAATCACTATTTCACTTGCCCGGTACACACTAGTCGCCTGTACGGTTTTATCATCCACAATTTCTACCTCTAACGGCCAATGAAGAGTTCCTAAAGCGATACCGAAACACTTTCCCAGAACGGCAGACACAAAAGAATGACTAGCACCCGAATCAAAAAGTACAAAGGTTGGCGTAGAGTTGACTAAGAAAGTTCCTAATCAAAGCATAATGAACACATTAAGTACACACACCACAAGCACGAGGCAAGTAAAGAAAGAGTACCTGTGACGACGTCGGGCGCATCATGTGCCTCCTCGGCGGTCATGACGAATGCTCGACCCTTGGTCTTAGGGCTTCCCCTTTCCCCTGCCTACCATCGGTAATCCGGAGTGTAGTGGGTGCCGGATTCTGAACCACTCCTTGAGTCAGACGGGGACATTGGGCCTTGAAGTGGCCTACCCGATTACAATTAAAACAAATCTTGACCTCCTGACGACAATCTTTAGCATAGTGGCCCTCCTTTCCACACTTATGGCATATTAACACCCAGAAACGCCCCTCATGATTCCTTCCACACTTACCATGGCTCCTTTGCCCTTGCTTTCCCTATTCTGCCCCTCGAAATTTATTTGACACCTGCTGAGTCTGAGTAGGCGCCGGATGCTTCTGCTTTTGTTGGGTTTCTAGTTCCAACTCTCGGGCCTGAGCGGCCGCGATCATATCGGTAAGAGTTTGGTGCCTAGCAGCAGACACAAATTCCCGAATGTCTGTGCGAAGCATCGCCAAGTATCGTGTCATCCTCATGCGCTCAGTTGCCACAAACTCTGGACAGAAGAGTGCTCGCTCATTAAACTTTTTGGTGATCTCCGTCACCGTCCCAGTGGTCTGGGTCAGAGCCAAGCGTTCCATTTCCACCTTTGGAACATACTCCAATTTGAACTGTTCCTTGAATTGCGGCCACGTAATAGCATCCAACTGAGCAGGGGTGAGATCTTTTGTTTGTATTTCCCACCAATCTTTTGCACCCTCTCTCAGAAGATTCACCGCAAATGTTACCTTTGAGTTCTCAGGACATGAACAGGTGCGGAAGGCACCCTCTACCGCTGAAATCCACCGCATACTGACAATCAGATCCCTGCCCCTATCGAACATCGGAGGCGAACAAGCCGAAAAGTCCTTATAACTTGCATCCCTAGCCCGTGATGTGCCCTGAGTAGCCAGTCGCTCCTCGAGCATTGCCCATAGCTCAGCCTTAATCGTACCAAAGAACTGAGGTATCGCAGCTAACACTTCTCGCGAAACCTCCTCCGCTATCAGATTGCAGAGATTTTCATCAGTCGGTCCTCCTCCACTCGAGGCACCCGCATTTGGCCCATCGTTACTTCGAATGACTGCCATTCTTAAATGCGCAATAATTTTAATATCAATGCTCGGGTCACTCCTATCTACCCAACTATTTGACCTTCTAGGACTTTGGTTGACTACTCTTGACTCAAGTGTGAATCCTGTGCTTTCGGTAATACTGGCCTGGTACTACCTTCCACACCTATTCGCCCTTGTTCCAAGTTCGTCAATCATCCTCTTAAAATGTCACACAACACACTAAACCATTTCCTATGACTCCTGCGGTCATGCACCGTGGTGCCTAATCTTTTGATCTAACTCTCCATCTCACACTTGCCTAAGAGAACTACTGCTAATGTCGTCGAGTCGCCTCACGAACGCACAGCCATACATAATCAGGAATAAGATAGACGTATAAATAGCTGATCTACCCTAATGTCACAACCAAACAAGGAACAGCCAGTAAGGCCAGACCAAGAATTCTTAGGCTATCTTACCCTAATTGTATATAACCTACCAGCATTCACTAAGCAACCTAACGATAGTAGCATAAAATTCCAAAACAGCACAAATGGCACAAAACAGTCTACAAAGTATATTATCCATGCTATTTTACATCCTAGCACAATACATTTTATCACATAACACAAACTTGGCATGGGTAATTGGGAATCACAAAACTTACTTGAGCTCGGCTGACGGTTCGCATCGCATCTTCTCTTACCTTAAATTAACTTTCCAAAAACTTTTTCTTGACAAAAGTTGCTCAGTCCTAAGTTTGAGTTTGGATTCCCAATACAGTTCATCCAAATCCCTCAAACCAAGGCTCTGATACCAATTTGTAACGCCCCAATTTCAAAATTTGAAAAATTCATTTATTATCAAGGTTCCAATAAAATGTTTATTCCAAAAAGTAAAACTGTTCAACATATTACTTAAATCAACAGCGAAAACATTTGAAAATACTAATATAGTTCATTAAAATAAATGTCTTGTATGCGATGCGCCGCCGTCACGCCTTGCCCTTCCCTTTGTCATTTGAAATACCTGAAATGTTATAAAATCAACGGGTAAGCTTAAAGCTTAGTGAGTCCACAAATTACCATACATGCCCACACATTAAACAACCTGTCCTCGAGAACGACCCGTCCCTACCCACCATACAACAGCTACGGCGTCCATCATACAACACCTATGGACACGGGAAGGTTCTACCCATCATACAACAGCTATGGGTTCCCGGTTATGGCCCAGCCCATCATACAACAGCTATGGGACAAGGCAATAGTCCAACTCGCCATACAACAGCTACGAGGGGACACACATCAGTACTGAGTCCAACAACAAATAACCACATATATAGAGCAAATTATATATATGTAAACAACACACAAGATGCCTAACATGCAACATCATATAGTAAGGTGAGGATACTCACCTGATTCGAAACCGCACAGATATACTTTAATATCCCCACTTAGCTCGTCCACACACCTTACTTCTGAAGGACGGAGTGATGCCCACGATCCGTCCCAAACCTTCTCCCGCGTTGGATCTACTTCTTCTAATCTCCCAAATCCTTCAAAGCCTCGGGACCA
Source organism: Cichorium intybus (assembly GCA_023525715.1). Lineage (NCBI taxonomy): Eukaryota > Viridiplantae > Streptophyta > Magnoliopsida > Asterales > Asteraceae > Cichorium > Cichorium intybus. The sequence continues at coordinate 126,308,022 of CM042011.1, read as the reverse complement.
AAGAGTATCTGCCGAAACCAGACGCCTCTGCTCCAGAAAACTCCCAAAAACACGAACCCTAGGGCTGGGTCCCTTTATATAGGCGTTTAAATCCGAATTAGGGTTTTTCACTTTAGAGGCGCACCGCGTCGCGGGATCTTTAGAACCGCGCCGCGCGTACAGATCCTTCGCGATTCTAGATTCTTCCTAAAGCCGCGCCGAGGGTTCCTTCGGGCCGCGACTCGGCGGAACGGGTCTTACACTTTCCGTCCTTCGCCATTCCATACGCATCTAGTCTTATTTGCACTAAAATGCCCTCCATAGCAGATGAGTTACAATGAGTTAAAACTTTAGGGATTTCACTGTCGGGCACACATCGTCGAATAATTTGATCAGCTCCTACTTTGAAAAGATCAGGCTCATCCCAAATGAACCATCGTGTGTACGTCCAAAACTGCTTCAGTCTTTGCTTTGACCAATGTGCAGACATTTTTCCCATAACTAAGAAATTGACATAATTTGCATACCATGGAGCATTGTCGACTCTAATTAGTTGCTTATCAAGGAATGCGTCTTGTATTCCTACTTCTAAACCTTGTGCTAGTAAGTGTGACAAATGGTCGGCTACTACATTCTCAGTTCCCGTTTTATCCTTAATTTCCAAGTCAAACTCTTGTAGTAACAAAATCCAATGTATCAACCTTTGTTTGGACTCCTTCTTTTCTAGCACATGTCGAACTGCACTGTGGTCTGTATAGACCAAAACTTTAGATCCCTAAATGTATGACCTAAACTTATCTAAAGCAAACACTACGGCAAGTAGTTCATTTTCAGTGGTTGTATAATTCAGTTGTGCTTTTGAGAATGTCTTACTTGCGTAGCATATGACTATAGTTTTCTTATCGATCCTTTGTCTTAATACTGCTCCCGCAGCATAATCACTAGCGTCACACATGATTTCAAACGGTTTGGACCAGGTAGGTGGTTTCAAGATGGGTGCCTCAACTAATTTATTCTTTAGAATGGTCGACGCTTTGATACATGCTTCATCAAATACAAATGGGGCATCCTTTAACAGCAGTCCACACAACAATTCAGAAATCGTACTAAAATCTTTAATAAGCCTCTGTAGAACCCAGCGTGGCCAAGGAACGATCGAACTTCTTTCACCGATGTTGGGGGAGGTAATTTGGATATTACCTTGATCTTAGCTCGATCTACTTCAAATCCTCGCTCGGACACCCCTGTCCCAAAACAATGCCTTCTTTCACCATGAAGTGACTTTTCTCCCAACTTAAAACCAATATTGGTTCCACGCATCTTTCTAGGACTTTTTCTAATTGAGCCACGCATGTACTAAAAGACGAAAAATAATAGAGAAGTTATCCATGAAGATTTCGAATGCATCTCCTACCATATCCGAGAAAATTTCCAGCATACATCGCTGAAATGTTGTAGGTGTGTTGCATAAACCAAAGGGCATTCTTCGAAATGCAAAAGATCCATATGGAAAAGTGAACGTGGCCTTTGCTTGATCCTTAGGATGAATCGAAATTTGGTTATACCCAGAATATCTGTCTAAAAAGCAGTAGTACTTTTGGCCTGCCAGTTTCTCCACTATTTGATCAATGAAGGGAAGAGGAAAGTGATCCTTTGATGTTGTAGCATTAAGTTTCCTACAATCAATGCACACTCGCCAACCCGTCACTGGCCTTTAGGACAATTTATCACCGTCTTTTGTGTCTACCACAGTGATTCCTGATGTTTTTGGTACAGCCTGCGTAGGACTGACATATTCACTGTTAGAAATAGGATAGATAATACCAACATCTAATCATTTCAAAACCTCTTTCTTCACTAGCTCACGCAAGTTTGGTTTTATTCTGCGTTGACTGTCACGTGCAGTTTTAGCTCCTTCCTCGGTAGTAATGCGATGCATACATGTTGTTGGACTAATACCCTTTAAATATGCAATAGTCCAGCCTATTGCCTCTTTATATTTAACTAGAACTTCTAACAATGACTTTTCTTGTTCCACTGTCAGGTCTGCTGATAGGATTACCGACAAACTATCGTTCTTACCTAGAAAAGCATACTTCAGATGAGATGGTAACATCTTAAGCTCTAATACTGGTGGTTCTTGCAATGAAGGTTTGAGGGATTTGGATATTTCTATCGACAATTTGTCGACATGCCAACATTCTCCATATTCTTTTCTTTCATTTGTCTTTTCTCTTTCTATTGCTCCTTGTTCCTTCTCCATTTATTCAAGGAGTTCTCCTAATTTCATTTGCAAGATTGCAGGCGTGTACTGTTGTACCAACTCATCCACGATATCTATTTGATAAAGTTCTTGTTCTTCTATCATCTAGGTTCTGGCGTTGAAGACATTGATTGTGGTCGGCTGATTTCCAAAGGAGATTCCCGTTTCTCCTGTGTGACAATCAATCTCTGAGCATTTGCTATTGCAAGGAATGGACGTCCAAGTATGATCGTTGGTTGCTCCTCCTTGGCAGCTTTATGGGTGTCCAAAACAAGGAAATCTAATGGATAGTAAAACTTTCCTACCTTAATTATAACATCAGATAGCACTCCCCGCGGTATTTTTGTAGATTTATCGGCAACCTGCAAGATGACATACGTATGTTCTATAGTCCCAAATTCATGCTTATCGAAAGGTTGTCCCAGAAGAATTGTAACACCCGGCTTTTTAAAACAAAATAGACCCAAATTTTTTTTAAACATAGTTACACACATATAAACCAACTATTTAGGTGTATAAGTTTATACAAAAGGGTACAAGTGTATCAAGAAGTACATAACAAAGTAAACTCCTTCTAAGCCGGGCCGCTACAACAAAAGTCCTATCCATGAGCTACATCTTTACCCTTAGCAGGGTCACGCTCACCTGCAGGGACAATTCATGCATATACTGTGAGCCATAAAGCTCAATGAGTAATCATATAAACAGTTTAACATGTATATATAATTAAGTTATCAAAGCTTAATACAATGTACATCCCTATTTGAACCAACATTTGGATATCAATCCAATCTCCTAGCCATATAAGCTGTTTATTTTGGATACGAAATCCAATCTCCTAGCCACAAAGGTCGTTAACATTGGGATACAAAATCCAATCTCCTAGCCACAGAGGCCGTTAACATATCAATTGGGTAACTTAGCTAACTTCTAGGTTACCATTTCAAATGCTAAAGCTACTTCAAATATAAAATAGTTCAACCAATACATATCATCTTAGACATAGTACGGATTACTCACCTGGTATTGAAGTTCTTTACAGTCCTAGTTAATGCCACCAAAGCTACAACAAATCCTTTAAGGTTTTTCTGCACCTACACAATCACATACATACCAAGTAGAGGTGAAAACCTTGTTTTTCAACCATCAAAGCTTGAAATCCGTTCATAACGGTAAAATCTCAAGGTTGGAAGTATTCCAATAAGTCTAAACAAGTGATATCTACTCACTTCTTAGCTAACCACAGGTGGTGTTTCACAACCACTCGTAATCAACCCCAAAACAACCAAATGAATCCATTCAAAAGGGGTATAATCGAAGACCTTACCTCCAATAAGCGGGATATCGAAAATTATTCCAATCCTTCAAGTTCTAGCCTTCCGATTTGGTCCAAAAATGATTTGGGAAATGTTTCTAGCGTTTAGAAGACGTTTTGTTCGAGATTTTTCCAAAGAAATGACTGAAAATCGCGATTAAAAAGGGTGGGGTCTGCGCGCAGCACGGCCTGTGTCAAAATTACACGGCCCGTGTAACTTTCGGTACATCTTTCCCAAACCTTCTACACGACCCGTGCTCTATTTACACGACCCGTGTAAGTCTCGGTAAGAATTCATCAACTTATTACACGACCCGTGTAACCCTTGGTATGCCCAACAAGTCCAAAAAGATTTCCCCACACGACCCGTGTAACTCCTACACGACCCGTGTAACCTGCTTCTAGCATTTTTCAACTTCAAATTCCTTCCAAATGAAATTTTAACTACCCAAACTCACGAAACAATCTAACTAATCTTAATTACACTAAGATTAAGATATAAATAGTTACCGAAAGTAACATGGTGTTACAAATTCTTCCCCCTTTTAAAAGATTCCGTCCTCGGAATCAAGTAAAGAGTTGAGGGTATTTCTCCCTCATTTCATCTTTAGTTTCCCACGTCATATCGGAACCTCTATGGAGTCGCCAAAGTACTTTAACCATTTGGATCTTCTTGTTCCGCATTTGTCTCACTTTTCTGTCCAACACTTTTTCGGGTTGTTCCGGGTATCTTAATTTTTCATCAACTTCTATTTCAACTAGAGGTATTCGTTGGGATTCATCGAATAATGTTTTCCAAAAATGAGACACATGGAAAACATTATGAATACCTTGAAGTTCTTCTAGTAACTCTAACCGACACGCCACAACTCCTATTCTTTGAGAAATCCGGAACGGTCCAACGAAACGAGGACTTAGCTTCCCTTTCTTTCCAAATCAAATCAAGCCTTTCCAAGGGGATACTTTAAGCATCACCATTTCCCCTACACGGAATTCCAATGGTTTTACCCGTCTGTCTGCATATTGTTTCTGTCGGTTTTGGGCAACTTTCAAATGTTCCCTGATTTGTTTAATCTTTTCTTCAGTTTGAGCTACAATTTCATGTCCAGCTAACGGCTTTTCCCCCACTTCAGTCCAACAAGTCGGAGTATGACACGGTGCTCCGTACAACGCTTCATATGGGGCCATCTGAATGCTGGAATGAAAAATGTTGTTGTAAGCAAATTCTACCAAAGGTAGATGATCTTCCCAACTCTCGCCAAAGTCTATCACACACGTCCGAAGCATATCTTCTAAAGTCTGTATGGTTCTTTCACTTTGCCCGTCAGTTTGCGGATGATACGCGGTACTCATCAATACCTTCGAACCCAATTGCTCTTGAAGGCTTTGCCAAAATCGGGAAGTGAATTTGCTGTCTCGGTCCGATGCAATTGACGACGGTAACCCATGACGACGAATTACCTCGTCAACGCATATTTTTGCCAACTTCTCGATCTTGAAATTTTCACTAATCGGTATAAACTGTGCCGATTTTGTTAACCGATCGACCACTACCCAAACGGTATCATACCCACGCGGTAATTGCTTATGTGAAATTTTCACTAATCGGGTACTTCTTCTCGACTTCTTTTAATTGACGGGATGCATAAGCAATTACCCGACCCTTCTGCATCAACACACACCCAAGGCCCACTCGTGAAGCATCACTATAAACCACGTAGTCTTCCCCATCTTGCGGTAAGGCTAAAACCGGAGCTTCACATAAGGCTTTCTTTAATTTCTGAAAGGCTGCTTGTTGTCTTTCCGCCCATTCAAAATTTTCACCTTTCTTGGTCAATTTTGTTAACGGGGCAGCAATCGAAGAGAATTTTTATACAAATCTTCTATAATAACCCGCCAATCCAAGAAAACTGCGTATTTCTGTCGAACTTCGATGCGGTTCCCATTTTATCACAGCTTCAATCTTTGTTGGATCAACTTTGACACCTTCACTATTAATAACGTGTCCAAGAAATTTTACTTCTCTTAGCCAGAATTAACACTTGAAAAACTTCGTGTATAACTTTTCTCGGCGAAGTAATTCCAATATTTGGCGTAAATGGACACCGTGCTCAGTTTGGCTTCGAGAATGTACCAAAATATCGTCTATGAATACAATTACAAAAGTATCAAGGAATGGGCGACATACTATGTTCATGAGATCCATAAATGCTTCCGGAGCATTGGTTAACCCAAAAGGCATAACCAAAAACTCATAATGACCATAACGAGTACAAAATGCGGTCTTCGGAATATCTGATTTTTGAATCTTCAACTGATGATACCCCGACCTCAGATCAATTTTTGAAAAATACGACGCCCCCTGAAGTTGATCGAACAAATCGTGTATTCTCGGTAACAGGTATTTGTTTTTCACTGTAATTTTATTCAGTTCCCGGTAGTCGATACACATACGCATCGACCCGTCTTTCTTCTTTACAAACAGAATAGGCGCTCCCCACGGTGATGAACTCGGTTTAATGAAACCCCGATCTAGAAGTTCTTCCAACTGTTTTCTCAATTCCTCAATTTCCGAAGGTGCCAATCGATAAGGAGCCCGAGCAACAGCAGCGGCTCCTGGAACTAATTCAATTTGTCGATCTGGTGGTAATCCGGGAAGTTCTTCAGGAAAAAAGTCTAGAAATTCGTTTACAATTTTCACACTTTCTTTTCCCACCTGATCCGATTTAGCAAAAGACATGTATGCTAAATAAGATACCCCTCCTTTACTGACACTACTCCGGGCTTGAGCAAAGGAAATAACCGGCATTCTCAAACGCGGTCGTTCGCCCTGGATTTTAATCCATGCCCTTCTGGTGTTAAAACTATAATATTCTTGTTTCTACAATCCATGTTAGCATAATTTGTTGCTAACCAATCCATACCCACAATTACTCCAAACTCCTTGGTAGTCATCAACTTCAGATCTATAGGGAAAGTGGTCCCGTAGATCTTAAGCTGACAACCTTCAATATGTTCTGACACCCAAACATACCTACCATTTGCCACTGCTACTTTCAAACTTTCATCCATAGGAGTTAGGGGAATATTTAAATGAGACATCATAGACGTTGACACAAAACAATGCGTAGCTCCAGGATCAAATATTACATATACTGGAATTGAATTTAGAGTGAATATACCTGAAACTACATCAGTCTTTTAACGAGCCTCTTCCACAGCCATCTAGAATGCTCGCGATGCCACTAGTCCTCCCCGACCGTTTGTCTCCTCTTTCTTTCCTCCCCGCTCCTCTCTGAGTTTATCACTAGGTGCTCCAGCTTTTATCTGGGGACAGTTTGGGTGAATATGATCCGTAGCCCCACATTGGAAACACCTCCGATGAGCTCGGCAGTCTCGAGCAATATGCCCTTGCTTCCCACAATTTCGACATCCCGACGATAACACGTCGATCCGACAACTCCCAAAGTGATTTTTCCTGCACTTCTCACACCACTTCTCTTCCTCTCTTAAGTTTTTGCCTTTAAAATGGGACCCCGTTTGCTACGAATTTTTCTGAGGCGTCCACGGTTGTTCCTCCGCCTTTCTTTTCGTTTCACTTACTTTCTTTTCTTCCTCCTGTCTTTGAAGTTCCGTCTCTCTTTCTGTGGCTCTATCCATCACCTATCGGAAGGAAGACAACTGAAGTGATTGTACAATTTCTCGAATTCTTGTTTTCAATCCCTACACATATTTATCAATCTTTCTCTTCTCAGTGTTTATCTGGTGCTCTGCAAATCTAGCTTTTTCAAGAAAACTCATCGTGTATTCTTGCACCGTGTGAGATCCCTGTTCCAAGTGCAGAAACTCTTCTTCTAGCCTTTTTACAACCACATCGGAACAATATTCTTCATTGGATTTAGTTTTAAATTGTTCCCACAATAAAGATTGCGTCAAATCGGGACCCAACGCCTTACTGAATACTTGCCACCAATGTAATGCATTTCCCGTCAATTGATTCGTGGCAAACTCCACTTTGTCCCCTTCGGCACATTTTCTTATTCAGAATACTTTCTCTGTGTGCATCAACCATTCAATAGCATGTACGGGATTATCTGTTCCTGAAAATTCTTTGGGTTTACAGCCAAGGAAGGTTTTATAAGTGCATTCAACCTTTTTCCAAGAACTTCCTTCTCCTTGGACTTCTTTCTCTATACGAACTCTGCTTTCACCTTGACTCTCGTTTTCAGGTTGTTCATCATGTACTTGCTTTGCAGTGCTTTCATCATGTACATTCATCAAAGTAGGTAATAGTTCATGTACCACATCAGCCACTATGGTGCGTAAATCTGGTGGATTTTCATCTGCTGGTCCACCCGCCCCTCTTCCAACCGAACCTTGAGAACGGGCCCGACCACCTCTCGAGGCTCCACGCCCCAAATTTCCTCGTGTAGGATTACTTCTAGTACCTCTCATACTTCAAAATTCAACAAATTGTTAGGTTATATATAATAACAAACTTATATACAACCAACTGCACAACATGTCTACTATTTCTTAAGGTTTAAGTCCAGGGATCTATTCTTCACATACCTAGTTCACTTAAACCACGACTCTGATACCAACTTGTAACACCCAGCTTTTTAAAACAAAATACACCCAAAAAAATTTAAACATAGTTACAAACATACAAACCAACTATTTAGGTTTATAAGTTAATACAAAAGGGTACAAGTGTATCAAGGAGTACATAACAAAATAAACTCCTTCTAAGTCGGGCCGCTACAACAAAAGTCCTATCCATAAGCTACATCTTTACCCTTAGCAGGGTCACGCTCACCTGCACGGACAATTCACACATATACTGTGAGCCATAAAGCTCAATGAGTAATCATATAAACAGTTTAACATGTATATATAATTAAGTTATCAAAGCTTAATACAATGTATATCCCTGTTTGAACCAACATTATGGATATCAATCCAATCTCCTAGCCACAAGGGCCGTTATTATTTGGATATCACATCCAATCTCCTAGCCATATAGGCCGTTTATTTTGGATAAGGAATCAAATCTCCTAGCCACAAAGGCCGTTAACATTTGGATACAAAATCCAATCTCCTAGCCACAGAGGCCGTTAACATATCAATTGGGTAACTTAGCTAACTTCTAGGTTACCATTTCAAATGCTAAAGCTACTTCAAATATAAAATAGTTCAACCAATACATATCATCTTAGACATAGTACAGATTACTCACCTGGTATTGAAATTCTTTACAGTCCTAGTTTATGCCACCAAAGCTACAACAAATCCTTTAAGGTTTTCCTGCACCTACACAATCACATACATACCAAGTAGAGGTGAAAACCTTGTTTTTCAACCATCAAAGCTTGAAATCCGTTCATAACGGTAAAATCTCAAGGTTGGAAGTATTCCAATAAGTCTAAACAAGTAATATCTACTCACTTCTTAGCTAACCACAGGTGGTGTTTCACAACCACTCGTAATCAACCCCAAAACTACCAAATCAATCCATTCAAAAGGTGTAGAATCGAAGACCTTACCTCCAATAAGCGGGATATCGAAAATTATTCCAATCCTTCAAGTTCTAGCCTTTCGATTTGGTCCAAAAATGATTTAGGAAATGTTTCTAGGGTTTAGAAGATGTTTTGTTCAAGATTTTTCCAAAGAAATGACTGAAAATCGCGATTAAAAATGGTGGGGTCTGCGCGCAGCACGGCCCGTGTCAAAATTACACGCCCCGTGTAACTTTCGGTACATCTTTCCCAAACCTTCTACACGACCCGTGCTCTATTTACACGACCCGTGTAAGTCTCGGTAAGAATTCATCAACTTATTACACGACCTGTGTTAAACTTATACGACCCGTGTAACCCTCGGTATGCCCAACAAGTCCAAAAAGATTTCCCCACACGACCCCTGTAACCTGCTTCTAGCATTTTTCAACTTCAAATTCCTTCCAAATGAAATTATAACTACCCAAACTCATGCAACAATCTAACTAATCTTAATTACACTAAGATTAAGATATAAATACTTACCGAAAGTAACGTGGTGTTACAAGAATATTGACACTTGCGCCTAAGTCCAACAAAGATTTCTTAGTGTGAATGTCCCCTAAGTCCACCGATATTAAAGGGGCTCCTGGATCCTTCATCTTTGGCGGTAAAGTATCTAAGATTATTAAGCTGACATATTCGGTTAATTTAATCTTCTTAGGAAGATAAGAGAGGATTTGTCTTTTATGATTGCACATGTCCTTCAAAAATTTAGCATACAATGGTACATCTTTGATTAGCTTGACCAGTGGTATGTTGACCTTGATTTGACTGAATAATTCCCACATTTCATCTGTCTGTGGTCCTTGCTTACCATATGGCTTCATTATTGGTTTTTCCAATGTTGCATGAAAAGGAGCAGTACCACTGGATTCTTTTACCTCCCATTTTCTTTCAGGTTTCTTCATCTCTTCTTGTGTCTTCTTTTCCTTTTTCTCCAATTCCTCTTTCTCATCGAAGATGATTTCGATGTCACTATCATCATCATTTTGGGGGGCAACAATCTTGTTGTCCACCTTCTTTCTACTTCTTAATGTGATAATCTCGTTTACTTTATCTTTCTTGCATTGGGGTGTATCTAACTGGGTTTTTGGACATGTGTCTTGTTTGATGACTTCCCCTAACTAGATAAGTTGAGCTCCCAATCTCTGTAATGATTGCGAATTTGTCTCTTCTCACTGTGTAATCTCAACCACGAAATCAAATACTTTATCTAATTTATCATTGAAATATTTTTTCCTCTGTATGTGATTTTGGTGGTGATATCAGATGTTGACGATCCTCTTTTTGTTTAATAGTACCTTTTTGATTGATGTTCTTGAATGGATGCGGAGTATTTCGAAATTGGCCATATCCATGTATTTGACCCACCTCTTCATGCGTCATTTTGCATTCATCACAATAATGACAAACTTCGCCGCAATTGTTGCAAATGGTCTGACCATGCAATACATATGCTCCCTTTTCATCCTTATAGTGTTGAGAGAAATTGATTGAACTTCTTTGTAATAATTCCTATCTCAGTTTTTATTTCCGTTTTCCACGTGTCCTATATTCCTTCGCTTGTTTTAGTTGTCATAAGGTATATTGATTTTAAAACCATTACTGAGTTGTTCCAGGAATCTCCATGCTGTCTCTGGATCCTGCATCATGATTGTGCCTCCAGACGATGCATTGATCATAGTCTGAGTTGTACTATCGACACTGTCATAAAAGAACTTCATTAGTTGCCATCGTGGAAACTCATGGTGTGGACAGGAGCATAACAGCTCCTTCAATCTCTCGAAAGCATCGTGGAACGCTTCTACTGGCTTTTGCTGAAAATCTTGAATGGCTCTTCTTACCTCAGATGTCTAGCTTGCGGGGTAGAACTCTTGCAAGAACCTTGTCTTCAGCTGCTCTTAAGTAGTGATACTGTTAGCTGGCAGCGACGTGAACCAGTACTTAGCCTTGTCCTTAAGCATGAATGGGAGCAGCCTAATCCTAAAGAAATCTCTATTGGCATTCTAGTTATATTCACTTTTTCTATGGCTAAGAACTCATAAAGATGGTTATAAGGATCATCCTGCTTATAACCCTTATATTCAGGCAGTACACCTAACAACTGTGGCCTAATCTCTACCTGACAATCTACATTTTTAGGAAAAAAAATATAGGCAATGCGTCATCGTACTCCCGTGGTTGGAAGTGCGATGCAACTGACTACCCAATCGGTTGTGGAAAGTAAAGTGGAGGAACAAAATTACCATCATTGTAGAGCTCGTTATTATAATACCGTTGTCCTCTCCACTGGTTGTTGTGCTGTTGCAGCTGTCGTGGAGTCCTCGACCTCGATCTACTGGTTGTTGTTGTAATTGTGGTTGGGCATCCAACCATCATCTCCATCTTCATACTCCAGATCTCCCAGTTGAGCCTGGTGATGTTGTGGTTGCTGTTTTTGCATCGGTTGTTGTGGTATTTGAGGTTGTGGTGGTGGTTGTTGGAATTGTGGTTGTGGAATCTGCGGTTGATGGCGTTGGCGTGGAGCACCATCACGGTTCGATACTCCCCATATCGGCACAGTTACTGCAGGACTTCCACGAGGGTTTAGAATTGGTGGAAGAACGGGTTGAATGAAAGGTGGTAGAGACACAAGGATGAAACTATGTTACCATCGCTCGTACTTGTGGAAGTTCCATTGGTATTTACTGGAACCGGGGGCACAATCGGCTGTCCCCCTGTTACCTCGCTATGTAGCTCATTGGTAACATCCTCAACTAAAATATCGTCAGAACTCATGTTGAATAATCGTTTGTGAACACGATTTCTTCGTGCAGTTCTTTCGATCTCAGAATCAAACAAAATAGGTGACGTTTGTTCACCTCGACGTGTACGCATACACAAGATGCAAGCAACCGTTAAAAACAACCAAACTTCTAAAAGTAAAAGAAAACAATTGACTGACACAATGTGTCAAGCGCACAACTCCCTGGCAACAGTGCCAAAAATTGACGGCTTCGCAGTCGTTGATGTAGTCAAAAATACAAAATAAAAACTTAAAATCCACTAGTAGCGGTAAGTAAGGGTCGAACCAAGGAGTTCGTAGTTGGCACTTTGTGTCAAAATATGACCAATCTATTGTGTTACTCTATAGACGGTTTCTATTCCTACACTCGATCCCGAAAGAACTTAAAAACACAAAAATCGAAACAAATGATCTATGTCGAAGCACTGGATCACAACTAATAAATCTAAACTATTCTGATCTCGAGATCCAACTCAGAAATCAGATCCAGAACGATCAAATCAACGAGCAAATAATTACGAAATAAAAGCGAAATTACGATCAAATGTAAATAACGAAAACTTTGCATTCAAACCAAACCCGATCAGAGCCGAAAGATTCAGATTTTATGTACCAATCAAGATCTACGTGGTCGATAACGTTCTACAAGTCAGAACGTTCGATCACACGAGAACAAAACAAAAATCGAAATTAATAAAACTAATAAAAATAACATAAACGAACCAAATGTTGAATCTACTGCTAAGGCTATGATAATGTGAGTGAAAGAAGCCTGAGTGTCTCTCAAACATGTAATCTTCGCTCTCGAATCTCGAACCAGGGGCCTCTATTTATAGTTGCGGATTTGGAATGCACGTGTCGCGGCATAGACTTCTACGAGGCGCGGGTCAACCTTATCCCCCGTTTCTTCGCATTTTGAATTTCAAATCTCTCTATTAACCTTAATTCCATTTGGACTACTGAGGGCAACCCAAAAGGATCTGCTGTTAATGGAAGGTCCTTACTAATTTAGTTATGACCTTGGACACTATTCCAACAATAATGAGGGGCCTTTGAGTTTTTTTAAATCCTTAGCAGTATACAAAGTAGGTTTAGATGCGTTTTTCTAGAGTGTATCTGCCATATGAATTAACAACTATTTAGAGTCTACGATCACTTTATTGAGCATAGCCTGCGATAGGCGTTTTGGACGGCCAAACTCGTATCTATCGGGAGGCACAGGATACTTCTTTAACTTCCTAGAAATGAATCACTCCAATCCTTATTCCAATGGGATTCAAGTTGCCAAATGCATGTCTTCAATACAAAGTGCCGAAAAAAAACAAATAAGGAATGGCTTCCTTGTGTCCACTACAATATTCCTTGAAGTATGCCTACATAATCGATCAAAAATCAACATGTTTCCTTTTTAATATACCCCACATAATCTTAAGCCATTGAAGGTTCAATGAGTCGGTTCCACCAGTTCTCCCAGACAAATAGCGAATCAGCAGGTGTGCAAGTAACTACTAGATTGGTAGAAGCTTGGATTTCTTGAAATGTCACATCAATGTAATTGAGTCTTTATACACAATCTTCGTCAAGAATTTCAATTTTTTTCTTGAGAGTAATGATGTAATTCGTATTCTCCATTGGTCAAAGGAAGACCAATGGATCTCACGAACATATATTTTCGTAAGAAAATAAGTTTATCAGTATAAAGTTGGAAGTGAACAAGATCGTCATCCTTTTGGACCACTACCTTCTTGTATGATTGTTGAATGTATCCTAGAAGAACGTTTGACATGAAATTAGTAAGAGGAATGAACAAAGGATGATTTCTAAGAATTTCGACGATTTTTGCAACTGATGAATGGTGTAGATCTGGATCTAGAACAACTTGGAAGGTGTAATAGGCTGGGTATAATATCAAAATAAGATTGTTGAGACTTGGATGTGATGCTAAACTTGGCAATTGTCGAAAATGAACAAGATGAAGATGAAGATCTTTATAAAGTTTGAAGATTTGAAAGAGAAATTTGAAGAGTCACCGAGTAGCAAAGAAAGAGAACTTAGGTTTTTCGTTTCAGAAAAACATGAAGTGGGAAGTGATGAGGAAACAAGTATAAAAACATTTTTAAAAATTCGGGCCAAATTCGAATATCCATAAAAAGTAATTTAAATAACGTATATAATTTAAAAGTACCTTTAACATTGAATGAAATCCATGATGCTTTTTGGAAATGTAAACACTGACGCCGGTATTCTAAAATAAGTTTTGAGTAGCCCCTGTCCCATCACATCAGCACGAGACATGTGTAAGACACACGCTCATTTGTTCAATGTCTTTTATCAGAGTGAATGATTAAAAATTAAATCTATCACATCAAAGACATTTTTGTTTTGAGAGAATTCATTTGTTGATGAGAATTACATGGGGAATATATTTAATGTTAATCATAAGAACTCTATCTATTGCTTGGAGACTTCTTCTACGACCGAGGAAGTGTGACTTGCTTTGGTTGCATTGCCTGAGTTTGGTTGATAGCTGAAAGCTAAGACTAAAACACACAAAGGTTAAATAAACAAAAAAACAAGATGGATACCTTCGTTCGAGACTATTGTTGCAGATGCATGATTCAATTTTTGAGAAAATGGTGATCAGGATTCAACATTCATATTTTGTTTAGGAAATGCTTGAACTTTGTTGGGTCTAAAGCCTTTGTAAAGACGTCAGCTATCTCTTCATCAGAAGGAACAAAAATAATTTTTAGATTGTCTTGTAAGGTGTGGTCCTTATGAAGTGATATATAATATCAATATGTTTTGTCTTGGAGTGTTGGATTGGATTATGGTATATGATATTGCGCTTTTGGAATCACAATACATTGTTATATTAAGAAAAAGACAATCATAATCCAATAACTGATATTTCATCCAAAGTACCTGCGAATAGAAACTTGGTGCGGCTACATATTCCGCTTCAACTGTAGAGAGCGAAACACAGTTCCTGCTTCTTGGATGACCAACTCACCAATCTTCGTCCAAGAAATTGACATCATCTTAATGTACTTTCTTTGTCACCATCTTGCAACCAGCATGATCTCGATGAAGACTTGAAGGATGAAGTTATTTCCAATGAGATACCAAAGCCCCAAATATGTCGTTCCTCGAAGATATCTGACAATTTGTGTAACACCCGGCTTTTTAAAACAAAACACCCCTGGAAATTTTTCATTTAAAACATAGGTTTCAGTACTTCAAACCATAAACAAAGGGGTATATTTTTAATAAAAACGGGTACAAGTGTATCAAGGAGTATACAATATAGTAACCTCCTTATAAGCCGGGCTGCTACTGACAGCATCTACAAGTCCACTTCTTGAGTCACGGACTTTATCCTTACCCTCACCAGGGTTATGCTAACCTGCAGGGACATTTAACAAACGGTATGAGCTACAAAGCTCAGTGAGTAATCGTATCTGCAAATAACGTGTACAATAAATACATCCATATATAATTCTTTATATATGATACATTTATCTATCATTTCATCTGTCAATATCAAATCCCATTTTATAGCCTTTTCTAGCCAAATGTGTATATCTGTCTGGATATCGGACCCAGACTACTAGCCTTACCGGCTGATCATGTATATCTTAGGATTTCATATCCCACTGCATAGCCTTACCGACCGAATCGTAATATAATGTGATTCTCAAATCACATCAGATAATTGTACACTTTGTCATATCCAATCTGTTATTTGCATACCAGTCAAATCAAATCTGTACCATTTATGTCCCCTCTTTCTTAGTCATATTTGACTATTCCATATATCATGACTATATAAGTCATATCATTTGTCATGGCTATACAAGCCGCACCAAAACATTTCTAGCATAAAAATCATAGCCGTATAGGCCACACCAGTTATTAACAGCTTATTGTACGATCAATTATGGCTCACGGGTTTACCCGCTATTGCCTAGACTCACGGCTCCGTTCTTGTCATCGCAATGACTCACGGCTTATCCGGTCTTGTCTATATAAGTTTGACTCACAGCTCCGTTCTTGTCATTATAGACTCACGGCTTATCTGGTATTGTCACGTCACAGTTTACATAGATATATTGACTCACAGCTCCGTTCTTGTCTATGGTAGACTCACGGCTTATCTGGTCTTGTCATATTTCAAATCATGTAATTTGTCGTATCATTGATTATGTATATATATATGTATTGACTCACAGCTCCGTTCTTGTCTATAACAAACTCACGGCTTATCTGGTCTTGTCTTTTACATATATCTTTACACCTGTCATTTTCGTCCCTCGAAGCCGTTTCAACCTGTAACAGTTCAATCATCATATATCATATATGATATCAGTGAGATTACTCACCTGGAGGCTAGCTGCATTTAAATCCCGGTTGTTTCTTGCCTTTGCGTGCACCACAACCATTTTGTCCCATACCTATAATTCCATTATTTTACAATGATTATAGGTTAATATACCATTTCAGTTGGTTCTAATGCACAAGAGTCTAATATAAGACCAATTCCAAGCATTAACCATTGGTATAAAAATTTAATACACTTCCCGAAATACGCATATTCTACTACAGTACTTTCGGGAGGTCGTATTCGTATTCCGATAATTTTCCATGAAGTTTTACAACATATTAGACCTATGTTTAAAATTTCAGGTCAATCGGATAAGCCTAACATAAAAATCAAACTTGGAAAATTCACAAATTTTAATAGAGGCTGAAATGGTTTCTGCCCAGGGGTCGAGTCGCGACCGACCCTATGGTCGGGTCGCGAAGACCCTTCTTCGGGTCGCGACCAACCCTCTGGTCGGGTCGCGAGCGCTGAACAGAAGTGCAGAAACTCCGATTTTGTGCTAGAAATTTCCATTTTTCCATTTTTAAGCACTTATTGCTCGACTTAATCGTTTGGGGTTTATTCTTAGGCTAAAACCTTACATTTTAACAAGGTTTTCAACCCTCAAAACCCACTCAATCAATCATATGAAAAATTAGGGTTCTTAGTTCTAAAAACCCCAAAACTTCAAATTCATCAAGAATAACAATCTACTTCCATTATCTTGAATTAAGCACTTATTAGCATGACTTAATGGAAGTATTACATCATTTTAATCACTCAATCATAACTGTAAATGCAGTTTTGAGTTCTACAAAAACTCATCAAGAATACACAAACTAGAACTTGGAAAACTTACCTCCAAAACTTCCAATTCTACCCTTTGAAGCCAAAAATCAAATTGTAAGCTTCAATTCTTCAAGAACTCTTCAAAATTTCTGAAAATCAATCACAAAAACCCTCTCCCGTAACCTCTCAAAATCTGCACACAAATGGGAGAAGCTTCCAACCTTTTATACTTCCAGAAATGGCATTTTGGTCCTTGAAGTTGCATTTCTTAAACTTTTGCCACAACTAACAAAGTTTATGACAAAAATCAGATTTTATAACATTTTAAGTCCAAGACTCAAAATATTATTACAAAACAAGTCCTTTTCTGTCCAAAAGACCAAATTACCCTTCTAAGGTAAAATGACCAATTTGCCCTTTTTTATTATAATTACATAATAAACATGTTTTGGCGTTACAATTTGTTTTGACGACTATCGGATGTGATATCTTAAGGTTTGCTTGGTATCTAACACACAAACACTTTGTACCCAAGTGATGGCAAAATGGCTGTGACGACTAGGGTTTTAGTGAAGAGGGTTTGATACCATAAAAGCGCTTATTGTGTAATGCTTGCCCTTCATTAATAACAAAGATCCTTTATATATATATATATATATATATATATATATATATATATATATATATATATATATATATATATATATATATATATATATATATATCGACATTGCTGATGAAAGAATGAATTAAAGGGTATAATGGTCCTATAACATTTTAATGTAATTAATAAGGTATTAAATAATAAAAAACTAAATTAAAAATATCAAAAATAGAAATTAGGGTAAATTTGATATTATCAAATTTTATATAGGGTATATTTGATATTTAAAGTTTTCCTTGGGCAAATATGATATTTCATAAGTATTTTAGGGCATATATGATATTTTCCCAAAAAATAATAGAATAGAATACGTTCTATTTAACGTCAAATACAACTAAACATATAAAGATCTCAAAGATTTACTATGGTTCTATTATTAAGGTGATTGTGTTGCTATCGAATCGAAAAACGAAAATGTCACTAGCACTAGCATCGGAATAAATCACTCAAAAATGCTATATGAACTCTCTAATTTTGATTTCATATAATAAATCTTACTCTTTTTCAAGAGAAAACATCAAGGTGTCGTTTGATATATATGCATAAAACGAGAAGAATGGAATATTAGATTATATATTTTGTATGTATTTCAATTAAGTGTCCTCACCGGATCGCTTATCTATATAGGGTCCCGTTCCGGTGAGGACTCTTTTTTCGGTGAGGACTCGTAAGGACACCTTAAAAAAATTTAATAAAAATTTAAAAAAAATACAAATCATAAAATCAAGAATAGTACTATATCATGATCCAAAAAAAATTGGAAAAAAAAAATTTGGATCATGGAGAAACAGTAATGATACACAAAAAATTTTATTTTGTGGATCATTGTTTCATTATAAAAAAAATAATGATCCACAAGTTTTTTTTCGAATTTTTTTTTTCTCCAACATAGTACTATGATCCATTTTATTACTTATATTTTTGTTTTATTTTTTTTCAATTTTTTTAAGGTGTCCTCACGAGTCCTCACTTTAAGAAGTGTCCTCACCGGATCGCTTATCTATATATATATATATATATATATATATATATATATATATATATATATATATATATATATATATATATATATATATATATATATATATATATATATATATATATATATATATATATAGGGTTAGGTTCTTTTGAGAACTCAAATATTCATGAGATCTTGAGAACTCATTCTGATTGGTTAGATCATAAAAGGGCATGATAGTCATTTACCAAAAATCTCATTTAATTCTGATTTTTTTTATTTTTGGCAACAAAATAACTATTCCTAAAATCAAGCCTATTAAATTTGAAATTTCAAAATTAAAAAAAAAAAAAGTCAAATTTTCGTTTTTTTTAAATCAGATTTTTTTTTTGAATTTGAAAAAAAATAAAATTTTATTTGTTTAATTAGATTTTTGGAATTTGAAACACATATAATTTTTTTTATTTGCATGTGCATATATACATGTTCGCAGGTGTTTTTTTTTAATATAATGCATATATGCATAATCAAAATTTTGAGTTTGTGCATTTTTTAGTAGAATGCATAAATGCATATTTAATTTTTACATTACATTTTCCAGGAATGCATACATGCACATTTAATAATATTTCGTAAAAAACACACAAAAAATATTCGTATTTCATAATATTCGAATATCATACTACCAATTTATTAGAAACAATAATATACAACTGTTTTGAACGTTACATACAAAAAATAAACAAAATACAACGATGCAAATTCATGATATCTTCATTTTTCAGTTTTCACTCCTTCAATTTGCTCGATAAATTCTTCAAAATCTGCGAGAACGTTAATAAAAATTGATATAAATATATATTCAAAAACATTAAAATAAATACATGCATGCATATACGCATATGACCAAATGCACATCTATTTATGTATATATGCAAAATATGCATACATGTGTACATGAACAAATTGATATACATATGCATATGTGCACATACGTTTAATACACATATGCATATATGTTTTTGCATATATACTCACATTTGAACAGACATATGCACATTTATACACATATACACACGTTATTGCACATATACACATATGCATTTATGTCCATATGCACATGTGCATTTATGTACATATGCACATACGTGTATGTATATATGCACATGTATGCATATGCATTTATGTACATATGCACATATGCATTAGGAATCCGAACACATGTGCACATATGCACATGTGCACTTATGCACATATAAAGCCATAAACCATAACAAAGAAAGATAAGATAATATAGAAACCAAATAAAGAACTAATGTGGAAAGCTGCTACAGAAAGAATGCATAAACCAAGAATTAAACAAGAACCACAAGAATCATCGGAAATCAAGAACCACAGGAAACATCGGAAATAAAGAACTTAGTAGACTTGTTTCCATGATCCCTTTAACATTTATGCTAATTCCATTCTAATCTTGTAGTTTGACCAACATAAAAGTCATAATTGTCAAGTTTTTAATTTGGAATCAGTATATTCTTGATTGTCTGATAAATTCAACAAAACAAATTTCATAACCTAAAATCATACGAAAAATGAATTCAACAATTCCTTATTTCCATTTAGCAATTTAACTTGGGGTTAGAGCATACCTTGAATTCACTGTTAATTTGGTCGGAGATGACAATATATGGGGCTGACCATAACGAAATCACCAAGCCATTTACATTTCTAGCCACCACCACTGCCGGTAGTGGCAGCGCTGCCGCACCAGTCGCATGAACGAGTTGTTTCCTCCACACCGGTCGTTGATTGATTTCAATAAACTCTCATCGGAAGTCTCGTCTCCGTCTTCGTAAAACTGATCGAAGGCCACCAGAATCAGCGGATCGTAGCCAGCGCCTCCAATCGCCATCGTTGATGTGGTTTGTTCCTGCGATCCAACGCCTCCAATCGCCATGGTGACTGGTCCGATCCACCGCATCCAATCGCCATCGACGTTACGCTGTGATTGAAGAAGCATCATGATATATTCATTTTTCAGTTTTCACCCCTTCAATTTGTTAGAAAAAATTTTCAAAATCTGCGAGAACGTTAATAAAAATTGATATAAATATATATTCAAAAACATTAAAATAAATACATACATGCATATACGCATATGAACAAATGCACATCTATTTATGTATATATGCAAAATATGCATACATGTATAACATGAACAAATTGATATACATATGCATATGTGCACATACGTTTAATACACATATGCATATATGTTTTTGCATATATACTCACATTTGAACAAACATATGCACATTTATATACATATACACAGGTTATTGCACATATGCACATATGCATTTATGTCCATATGCACACATGCATTTGTGCACATGTATTCACATTTGAACAATAATCATAAATGCATATATATACACACACTAAATATATGCACACACTTATACATCAACATATATTAACAGATGAAAAAGCACATATGCATCTAATTATCCACATTAATTCACATTTTAACAAACATATACGCATATGCACATACACACATATATCTATGCACATATGTATCTATGCATATATGCATGTATGCACATATACACATCTGAACATATCACATATGTGTACATGAAAATACGCACATATGCATACATGTATACTTGAAGATATACACCTATATGAACATAAACAATATTAAATATTGATAGCATTAAATAATATATTGCATACCACCTTGACAGTAAATTATAAAGACCACAGTTGATAAAAAACAGTAGAGTTTGGAAAAAAAAAAGGCCAAGATGCATACAACACATTAACCATTATAGAAATCTCAAGAAATAAATCACGAACCTTATGATGCGAGAATAAAAAATATAGGACATTCTTGTAGAATTCTTTCTGCAAATTAGAATCAATGAGAAATTAATGTTGTAATCAAATATATAAAAACTATGATTATGCACTCATAAAAAACAATCGTAATTAATGTTGCAAATGCACTAATGAATAAAAATAGAGTAATTAAATATACAAAACCTCCGATTATGCTTTACAAAGTTTTATTATGAAGTCAATTTAGGCGGAAACAAGATGATCGGAAATTTCAATCGGCCGATAAAGATGGTTCTCATCAATCAATTAATTCTTTGATTTTTCAAAACGTCAAAGGCATTGAAATGCATAGATCTACCGTCAACTGACCTAAATTGAGAACAATCGTTAAACCGATCAAGATTTAAAACCTGGATCTACTCTAAATACAATCAAGGATCAAAGTTACGAACCATGTACTCCACAGAGATAAATGGATCGTTAACAGCAACAAGTTCAACATCGTCTCTCTGCAAAGCTACTCTAGCCACCAATCGGCCGACTCTTCCAAAGCCTGCAAGTTAAATGTAAATTAAACCACACCAAATCGTCGCAGAAGAACGGTAGAAATTAAACTGTATAAAAGTGTAAAGCGAAAAAGATCGGGTACCGTTGATTCCGATCTTGATCTTGGCTGAACAACGTCAAGGAAAATAAACAACGAATAAGATGAAAAATAGAGTATGTTAGATTTAACAGCGATAGCCTGACATGGCGACGAGGATGGCCTGAGAAGAAGACATTGTTTCAAATCGGGGGTGAAGAACCCTAGCGAGAATGCGTAGAAAAAAACGAAATCGAGAGAGATTGGGGAGAGAGGGTTTTGAGATAATCACGGTGTTTCCTATTTAGGAAGATCTGATTTATTTGCTTCTACCTAAATTGCCCCTAATCTCTTTTTTAAAATATCAAATGTATCATTGAAATTAATCGTAATTACGAAACTGCCACATTGCATCTTAACCATTGATTTTTTTGATCTAGTGGTTTACAGAGGGTTCTCAAGATCTCAGGAATTTTTGAGTTCTCAAAAGAACCTAACTCTATATATATATATATATATATATATATATATATATATATATATATATATATATATATATATATATAGGGTTGGGTTCAACAAGGGACTAAAATTATCCATGGTACCAAGGGACTAATCTCGATCGTCGGAATCAAAATCATCAACGACTAAAAATTAGGTTGTAAATTTTTTATATCGACGCATATGTAGAGGATTATAACAAAAAACCCACTTCATTTTTTTAGTTTTTTTAAATTTTCGAAAATATTCTTTTTCAAAAATAAAAATTGAATATACCAAAATTCATAATTTTTTGTCCTCTACAAATAGACATCCATATTGATATACAAAAAATAATTTTTTTTTCATAAGTACAGCTCATAGAGGATTATAACAAAAACCCACTTCATTTTTTTAGTTTTTTTAATTTTTCGACAATATTCTTTTTCAAAAATAAAAACCAAATATACCAAAATTCATAATTTTTTGTCCTCTACAAATAGACATCCATATTGATATACAAAAAATAATTTTTTTTTCATAAGTACAGCTAGTGTAGATTCATAATGTGAATCTGAACTGTAAAAATTTGAATATTATTAATTATTTTACTTTTAAAACTTTTACTACTTCAATATTATAACTATTTATAAGTAATTTACTTGATTCACAAGTGGACTTACTCATATTTACACGCAAATTTACTCATATTCACATATCAATATCATATAGTATTGAGAATTTACTTAAAAGTTTTTTACTATTTCAACATTTTAACAATTTATAATGAATTTACTCTGATTCACAATTAAATTTACTTACATTCACACAAAAAATTTACTCAGATTCACATATGAATATCATATGGTATTTTAAATATATTCTAAAATATGAATTTGATTAATTTACTTAGAAAATTTTTAATACTTCAACATTTTAATCATTTATAATGAATTTACTATGATTCATAAGGTAATTCCATTTACATTCACACAAAAAACTATTCATATTCACATGACAATATTATATGTCATTGTGAATGCCAACAGTGAATAACAGAATAACAGTTCAGATTCACATGTGAATCTCAACTAGCGGAAAATTTGAATCTGAAGTGTAAAAATTTGAATATGAGTAATTATTTTACTTTTAAAACTTTTACTACTTCAATATTATAACCATTTATAAGTAATATAGTTTATTCACAAGTGGGTTTACTCATATTTACATGAAAACAAATTCATATTCACATATCAAAATCATATAATATTGAGAATTTACTTAGAAGTTTTTTACTACTTCAACATTTTAACCATTTATAATGATTGTACTCTGATTCACACTATAAATAATTTACATTCACACAATAATTTATTTAGATTCACATATCAATATCATATGGTATTTTAAATATACTTCAAAATATGAATATGATTAATTTAGTTAGAAAAATTTTAACAATTCAATATTTTAATCATTTATAATGAATATACTATGATTCATACAGTTAATTCCATTCACATTCACATAAAAATTTATTCAGATTCAGATGACAATATCATATGTCATTGTGAATGTCAAAAGTGAACATAATAACAGTTCAGATTCACATGTGAATCTCAACTAGCGTAAATTTCGAAAAAAAAAATCATTTTTTGTATATCAATATGGATCTCTATTTGTAGAGGATAAAAAGTTATAAATTTCTATATATTCAGATTTTTTTTTCGATAAAAAATAAGACCTAAAAACTAAAAAAACGAAAAAAACGAAGTGGGTTTTTTAATAATCCGGTAGATGCACGTCCACCGTAAAGTGTACAATCGTGTGGATGAGATTAGTCCCTTGGTACCATGATTTATATTAGTCCCTTGTTGAACTTTTGCCTATATATATATATATAATCCTTAATTGAAATACATACAAAATATATAATCTAATATTCCATTCTTCTCGTTTTATGCATATATATCAAACGACACCTTGATGTTTTCTCTTGAAAAAGAGTAAGATTTATTATATGAAATCAAAATTAGAGAGTTCATATAGCATTTTTGAGTGATTTATTCCGATGCTAGTGCTAGTGACATTTTCGTTTTTCGATTCGATAGCAACACAATCACCTTAATAATAGAACCATAGTAAATCTTCGAGATCTTTATATGTTTAGTTGTATTTGACGTTAAATAGAACGTATTCTATTCTATTATTTTTTGGGAAAATATCATATATGCCCTAAAATACTTATGAAATATCATATTTGCCCAAGGAAAACTTTAAATATCAAATATACCCTATATAAAATTTGATAATATCAAATTTACCCTAATTTCTATTTTTGATATTTTTAATTCAGTTTTTTATTATTTAATACCTTATTAATTACATTAAAATGTTATAGGACCATTATACCCTTTAATTCATTCTTTCATCAGCAATGTCGACAAGTAGATGAAGAGATCGAACTCCACATATGCGATCACACTCCACGGCAAGTTCATCAGGAATTCGAATTGCAAGTTCTATCAGGATATCCCAAATTAGTCGTTCATCAGGGAATTGATTGTATTGATGTATTTTTTTCTCTGTATCTTCTCTCCACTGTACTCCAATTCGAGGATTGCAGATCAAAATCACGGCAACTTCATCACGGTTCTCATATTAATC
Source organism: Cichorium intybus (assembly GCA_023525715.1). NCBI lineage: Eukaryota > Viridiplantae > Streptophyta > Magnoliopsida > Asterales > Asteraceae > Cichorium > Cichorium intybus. Next base: position 126,282,765 of record CM042011.1, on the reverse strand, counting down.
CCACATTATTCACGGTTCTCTCCATTAATTAAGTTGCTTTTTTCACATGGTTGGTGGGAAGAAAGACATTGTTAATGAGTGCAAGGCTTGAAGAGTCATCAATGGGATTGTCAAACTCCAACACACTAATAACAGAAACAGAAAGCACCGAGCTGTTGAAGTACTGCCCCGTCGGGCTCACCGGCTCTGACATTTAAACATCTTCCACACCTCCTATATTCACCTTAAAATCCATATATATCTCACTCTCGGTGGGTTCTGCTAGCTGCTAAAAAGCCACATTTGGAAGACGTAAGCTATTCCGGCGAGGATTGCGATTCCACCGGAGAAGAAATAAAAAGTGGACATTCCGGCCATACCACGCTTCGACGGTCCGACAAGCTCGGTGGCGAGGACAAACGCATAGAGGCCGACGCCGCCGGTGCTAAAACCGGTGAGAAAACGGAGGAGGCCATATGTTAGGTAGTTTAGGGAGAGTGATGTTAGTGCTTTACAATTGTGTTCGACTTGTAACCAGCTTAATAAGTACTTCTATGACATGGTGTGCTCACCAATTTATCTCTCTGTACCCTTAGGTCTCAACTTATTCAAGCAATTTGCTTCTTCACTCCAAAAATTGTTAGATAAATAGCAGTATGCTACCATGGGTTGTGCATCATGCATAGAAGTTGGGTATTCTTCCTAGATTTAACGACTTTGTCAAAGGAAAAGGGTCAATCTCAGTTAAGAGGGGTACATGCGTAGTAGGTGTCGTCCAATTAAAGCAATGTGTTTACTCTTCTTGATAGAACTTGCAATTTGAATTCCTGATGAACTTGCCGTGGAGTGTGATCGCATATGTCGAGTTCGATCGCAGATGTGGAGTTCGATCGCTTCATCTACTTGTCAACATTGCTGATGAAAGAATGAATTAAAGGGTATAATTGTCCTATAACGTTTAATGTAATTAATAAGGTATTAAATAATAAAAAACTGAATTAAAAATATCAAAAATAGAAATTAGGGTAAATTTGATATTATCAAATTTTATATAGGGTATATTTGATATTTAAAGTTTTCCTTGGACAAATATGATATTTCATGAGTATTTTAGGGCATATATGATATTTTCCCTATTTTTTTTATCAATCCGTTTGTTGTTGGTTATTCACCCCTCATGTATCGTCACACTAAATTCCAGCATAAATGTTGAAATATCCTAATGTCATAGGCCCAATTTAAATTAATAATAACATAACATTTGTCTTTTGAAAAGTATTAAAAGGTCATCACAACATGATACTTTTATAGAGAAACAAAGTTAATGACATAAAAAGTAGAAAATGGAAAATAAAGGAACATAGATAGCTTTACTAACCAAACTTTCGGACTTAGAAAACATGCCGTTGTATATCCAGGTATTGAAGACTTTATATCGGTGATTCAATTAGCATATCGTAAATCGATTGCAAGTGAAACTTTACAAATCCATGTTTTACCCAAATTTTGTAAAACTCACAACCTTTTGTTTTGTTTTGTTTTTTTTAACAAAATTTAAAATTTTCTAATAAACTCTATCAGATCGTTCTGTTGATTTTGGAGATCTTATGCGAAAAGTAAAAAATAAACTCCTAAATATAGTTTTTTTGTACATAAACACAAGTTATTAATACTACGATAATATTCGATACTTAATAAACCATTACAAATTATAAGTAACGAATTAAAAACAAAAAATTGTGCTAATTAACGACGGAGTAAAGACGGATAGCGACAGTCAAGGCCGACCCTGAACCCCATTACATATTTTAGACCAAATTTACCCATAAATGGATGTATATATAATTATTTTTTGAAAATCATACTACATAAACATGATAAAACTTGAACTTCTAAAATACTGAAATTAAGTCGATAAAAAATAAAATAAATGCTATTACACACAAGGCTAGAATTCAACAAAGCAAAATGCCTAATGACGAGTATTATTCCAACCATTCTATCCAAAGCCTAAACACTCTTTGTTAAATTTCAAGAACATGAACACATGTACCGAGTTTATTTTCCTATATATGAAACAACTATAGCATTTTCTGATAGTCTAACAAGTCCATGCTGACGTAGCAACAAGTGGCCTATCATGCCAGCAAAGCACCAACTCCCCCTGCTGTTTTGCCACGTGGAATCCCCTGACTTGAACCCTCCGTAATAAACACTCCGCTTGAAAGTCGGCGAACTGACTCAGCCCCACCGGCCTCATCCCCGCCCTACCGAACGCCTCCCTCCACGGCGTCACATGACGGCCGGCTTCCTCCACCGTCGTCATTATTTTTGGGAGCAACACGAACATCTCGATATTTCTTATCCAGTCACCTCCGGTCACACCACCACCCACGGTTGCCGCCTCCAGTGATTCAAGTATCGTCGTGTACAATTCTAGGCCGTCAATCACCGTTTGACGGAAGAAGGACGCTCCGTATGCGTTCAATTCGTTGTCCACGTATACTACAACGTGCGGCGAAACTTGACGGAGGTCGTGGATGAAACCAGCGCCGATGCGTCGGAAAATCGTTGGAGACAGAAGAACCGCTGTTCTCTCTCCGGTTATGAACTTAATTGATTTAAAAGATAAGCATTCGAATGCTCTAATAGAGACGAAATCGATACTGAACCTTAATTTTAGATCGGAAGAGAATTGGTGTAGATTGTCTCTGATCAGTCTCGATTCCGGTTCGTATTCTTCAGGAACTACGGCGGTGATTCTTACCGTCGGTGAATTAACCTTTCGAGCTTCCGCCTTCTCAACAATCGCTTTCAGGAACGACGCCCACTGGCCGCCGAGGCCGATATCGAAATCGATGATGTGGACCATCATCGCACCGTCAACGGAATCAAGGATCGCCTGATTGGCGGTGAAGCTGGAGAACATCGGAATCGGCGAGACGGTTGAGAACGTCTTGTACGCTTTAATCACTTGTACAATTTCATACGAGTTACATGCCTGAAAGTTCCGAGTTGATCCGGTGAGTAGACACTGAATCGCTTCTTTGAAGTAAAACGCAGCTCTCTGAAGCGCTTTTCCGGTGGGTGAACGCAACACCTGATTGAGCCTCGCCAATATCACTTGCGCCAGCTGGAAAGACTGAGTTTCAAAGCACTCGGCTAACCGGATTAACTCATCCCTAAAATCGAATTCGCTTCCATCATCATGTTGGCTCATCAAATCAAAGGGGTTCTGGTGTGGATCAAGGCTTTCGAAATCCGAGTGAAAAAAGGGCGGGAGCTCGGGAAGATCAAGAGGGTAAGCGGATTTTGTGGAATCATCATAAAGCCCTAATTCTCTCATGAGAGAATCAGAATCCCATTCTTCACGCTGATTAATCATTCCATTTTCAAAATTGTCGACCGGCAGATGTTCCTCAGAAGATAACAACACAGTATTGTAATAACCAATGGAACTAAAGTCCGAGGAATTACCGGTTAACGGACTCGGCGGACTCCGACGAATGTCAAGAACCGATTTGGGTTCGTAGCGATTACCACCGACGTTATCAATAGAGAGGTTGTTTTGGGACGAAACAAAGGGCAATTTCATTACTCAAAAGTAATGCAGGTACGCACTTCAGTTACAACTTTTTTTCTTTCTCTTTGTTAAATCTTTTTGGTGAGACTGAGGGTTTCGAGGGGAAAAGGAAGAGTGGTGATCGGGTTTAGGGAGATGATGGTTTCAGACTTTTTAAGGCTCTGATTGAGAGAAAAGAAGTGGTGGTGGTGGGGACGGCCATGGCTCCAATGGCCATGAATAGGGATAAGCATTAGAGACATTGAGTGGACAAGACGGGTGAAGAGAGGAGTTAGAAAATTGACTTCATCATGCATAGAGCTTTAGATGGGAGAAATATGGAAAATTAGTTTTGTTTTGTCTTTTACAAACTAATTGTTGTATTTATAAAACTATAAAATATTATTTATTATTAATTGTTATTTTATCATATTTTTTATTAGGCAAATTACAACAAAGACCTACTTCATCAAATAATTTGATTCCAACACAAATCAAATATAAGAAATCAACAAAAATATCTATTAACCGTAAAGTCGTTAGTTTTAAATAGAAGATTGACAAAAAAAACATGTATTTGTCTATAGAAAATTACAAGAATATACATTTTAGATTTTAGTCGATAATTTTAGATTTTAACAATAATATTTACAAAATTATCTTTATTCAGAGTCATTATCGATAAAGTCGTGAATTTTTAACATAAAATGATAGAGAGAATTATTTTACTATAATATTATTTTATATCACTGACCGATAATGAGTATTATATTACTGTAATCTTATTATATTATCTTCATCCGAGTCTTCTCTTACTATAATATTATTGTATTATCTTATTGCCTCTGAAAAATGATATTGTCTTTTTATAGATTAAAACTTTAATCCGGAAATTAATAAAAAACAATTAATTAAAAAAACTCGATCATGACATTACAGAAAACAATTAATTACTTATATAGAAAACAATTATATTCCCACATATGATGTCGAATGTTCGACAAAGAGAACACATGAAGATACTATCTTTTTTGTTAGACACCGAGAATACAATAATAAAATACCCTGTGTTACACGAAGATGATACATTATGATTATAGTAAGACGAGACATTTTGTCAGATAGAGAAAATACATTAATATTAATAGTGAAAAATACCATTTATTAGACATAAAAATACATTATGTTTATAATAAGATAATACTCCTGTCAAACCCAGAGAGCATAATAATATTAGAGGAAGACAATACCCTTTATCAAACAAAAAAACTACAGTAAGATAATACACTCTTTAGACATTGTTACACCTGTTTTCATAAAACAGTGGTAAAATGAAAAATTTAAAAGGGGGCAGGACAGATAGCGACGCTACCACTATCAGTCATAGATAGCGACGCTAAGTGGGACATGGCAGAAGGTTTATTTAGCTCAAGTCAGTAGTTGTTGAGAGGGGGAGAAAGGAAGCGTCACAAAATGTTTCAGATGGGGTTGAGACTAAATCTTCGGTGTCTTAAAGCTAGAAACACGGAAGGGAAGGAGATTGGTGCATCTATCACTTCCCCGAATGTATAATTTCGATTCCTTTGAGTGTTATTAGTGAAATAAGAGTTTGAATTCGATATAAATGTGTTTTAGAGTCAATTCAGAGGTTGGGGTGCCTCTTAGGGTCAAAAGGGATAGTTAGAAGCTGAAAACAAGGGTTGTAGTGATGATCTGGTGTGTTACAAATCTGACATGGGGCTGTGTTAATCATTAGCTACACTAATGATGAACATAGTGACGCTAATGATAAAGCTCATAGATAGCAACGCTATCTAGGCTGGATTATGGAAAGGTGTTGTTTTGAGTCATTGGAGTTAGAATAGTTGCATTAGTGGTTAAATATGTATATTTCTTTTGATAATAAGGAGTGATTGGTGTTTCTAGGGACGAGGAACGAGCTTGGAGCAGGAGATCCTAATTACACGTCTATCGAGGTGAGTAACTTGCCTAGTATATTAGTTGTGATAAATGTGTGTTATGTGGAATGTATTATATTGTGTGCATATTGTGCAAGTAGCTGTGTAAGTGATACTACCAATAGGAACAGGAGTGAGCACTGTAAGATGTAAAGGTAATGAATTTGGGAATTAACAGGGTTATGTGATGTGTTAGGAATTAGAACGAGACAAGAACTTCGTGACCATGAGTTAGCTGTTGATTTAGAGTTAAAAAGGGGGATGTGTATCAGTATGTGTGATTCATAGGTGTTGGGGATGTTTACGACTGCATAACGAGTACCTTGAAGTCATGATATTAAGCATGTGTGGCTTAGAGTTGTCACATAACGGGATCCTTGTGACCGAGATGTCGGGGGACATCTGTGGGGCCACATAACTAGCACTTGTGGTTGGGACCATATATTCTGTGTGACCACATAACTAGTATTTGTGGTTGGGACCACATGTCTTGTCAGGCCCTACGTGGCCAATTTAGGCCATACTAGTCGAGGGTTTGGGCTTAATTGCCCAATAAATGTTGTGATGGCCTTAGTGGCCGGTAGTTCTATCACACATACAGAGGGTGTATGGTGAGTCTTTGTAACTTGAGACCACGGGGGTCGAGGAAGGGATGGATAGCTGATTCAGGGAGTTGTGAAAGAGTAAGGGTTGAGATACGATGTGGTGACTCTGTGTCTATGTGTGGTGGTTCTACTGCTAGTATTTTGGGAGTGATCATTGTGCTTTACGGGTTCATATGTGACGTAATGTGTTGTGAACGTTTTTACCTTATGATATCGTATGGTTGCTCACTAAGCTTTATAGCTTACGTGTGTGTGTGTTATATGTGTACATGTTAGTGATTAGTAGCGCATGACTCAAATCGTGATCGATCGCAAAGATATCTACTTGTGATTATTGGACTCGAGTATACCTATTTTGTATTAATAGTGAATTGATGTGAAAATTTTTGGGTATACTTGGTGTGGAAAATCGGGCGTTACAAGTTGGTATCATAGTCTTGGTTTAAGTGAACTAGGTATCTTTATGGTAGATTACTAGACTTAAACCATAAAGAGTAGTGGGTCTTTAATTTAATTATGTGATGTGACTACCCATTTTACTTGGGTTTAAGATGGTTAATACCAGGAGTAATCCTGGTCATGAGGTATTCAACGGGGAGCTCCGCGAGGAGGTCGAACTCGGTCTCAGAGCTCATCACGTAGAGAGGTAAAGGACACAGTGGCAAAGGATCTGTAGGAGTTACGGTCGATGATTGCTGATGTTGTCGGTGAGTTGTTACCTATTATGTTAAATACCCAGTAACCCAGGAAGTAGTTGTTAAAAAGGGATGCACGATAGGCCTCTAGTGGGTGAAGGTCATAACAGGGAAAGAGTGCTTGCAGCTAAGAAGGGGACTTTATCAAAGGGGACCTTGGGAAAGAAAGATAAGTGTAGGCATAAAACATTTCTTATTTGCAAGCCTACAGAGTTTTCAGGAGTAGATAACCATGTGAAGTCTATAGAGTGGCTGATGCACATAGAAAAAGTGTTTAGGGTTAGTAAGTGTGCAGAGAAGGTAAAGTAGAGTTTGCCATGAACCTTTTGATTGGGAATGCACAACATTGGTGGCAACTACTGAGTAGATCGTTGGGAGCTGGCCAAACACAAATGTTGCGGTGGGAATTATTTAATGTGAATTTTAAAGAAGAGTATTGCTTCGAGGTATCTGTAAAGAGGTTAGAGGAAGAATTCATACATTTGGAGCAGGGTACAGGATCTGTACAGGAGTATACGCTAGCTTTCTTAGAGAAAGCGAGTTTCGCTGAGCATCACGTGGATAAAGAGAAGCATAAAATAGACCATTACGTTAGGGGTCTAAAGACCCATATCCGAGAGATTATACGACCGCACCAGTTAACCTCATTTCGTCAAGTAGTGGACAGAGCTATTGAGCAGGAAGCGGAACTACAATGGCAGCAAAATGAAGAATAAGATGGGGAGCGGTACTTGCCACCGAAATGAGAGTGGGAAGAAAATATTCAAGGACTCAGGGGAGGAACTAGTTTCGGGTGAAGATTTTGGGGGTAACGATACCACTCCCGAATCCTTAAAATGCTTTCGATGTGACAGACAGGGTCACAAAGCTAGAAATTACAGCGAGAAGTATCCAAAGTTTTTTAAGTGTGGCGAGAGTGGACACTTTCATCGAGAGTGTCCAAATAAGAGAAGGGGAAAGGATCTGAGGTAGTTTTACTAGTGACTAATAGATACTGTTAGCAGATATGTATTAAACTTTGACTATATTTGTTGTGTGTGTTAGTAAATGTTAATACTATATATATATATATATATATATATATATATATATATATATATATATATATATATATATATATATATATATATATATATATATATATATATATATATATATATATATATATAATTATATATATATATATATATATATATATATATATATATATATATATATATATATATATATATATATATATATATATATATATATATATATAGTTAGGTTCTTTTAAGAACTCAAAAAACCATGAGATCTTGAGAACCAATTCTAGACCACATGATCAAAAAATTCAAATGCTAAGATGAAAGATGGCTTTCTTGTAATTAATAACAAATTTAAGGATATTTTTGGTATGAATAAAATCAGATAAGGGTATTATAGGGATTAAAAAAAACAATAAATGTAAATCCCAAAAAATCAGCAAAATCAAAATTAAATACCAAATATATCTCTCTCCCTCTCACTCACGTAAACCGTCTCTCTCTCATCCGATCAATCGTTTTACCTATTTATTCTTCGTGAATACCCCTCAGCGGATCGATATTGTGCATTAGCCATCGCCGCCTGCTGCAATCCGCCATCGTCCGCTGCAATCCGCCATCGCCGTCCCTCTCTATTTACATCTCTCACGAGTCACGTCGAACCCTAATCGGCCTCAGTTGCACCATCGCACCACCACACGGAACCATTAGGTAAGTATCACCGTCTCTTTCTCTTTCTGCTAATTTGTGTTGAATCCGAAAATGGTACCCAAACCTAGATGTTATTTATGGTACGTGATTACTTGGGGTAAACCATCTCTTTAATGGTACGAGATTTTGTATAGCACCACTCGTCGCCGCCGTGAACAGCATCACCCATCGCCGCTCACCCCAGTGTTTCTTCCGCCGACAACAGCACCACCCGCCTCCGCCTCCGCCTCCGTACTAGGATGGGTGACCACCTCTGCCGACACCTACGATTACAATATCTATCAGGTTTCACTAACTCAAATGGCATTTTGGTAATCGAAGGATATTGTAAAAAGTCATTGCTCGTGGGATTGACGTTGTGAACACCCCTGTCTCAAAGGTGATGACAAAATACCCCATTTTTGTGTTGTCTGATGCTATTTGTGTTAATTATGCGTGCAGGAGAAGATCATTTACCGGCCGTCCACGAAAATCCGAAAAGGACAGCTGAAAAACACGACATCATGTAAGCTATTTCAAACTAGGTTAGAATATTACAAATAAACAAATAATCACATCTATATCTCTCATGATCGGATCGTGAGAACATGAATATCATGACATGGTTTATCCTTTTGGAGCTGGTTATCATTTTTTAGTCTAATTTATTATTCATCCATTAAGTGTATTTGTTTCATATGACTAATGTAATCTTCCTTTTTGGTCCAAGTTACGTAAGTTTGTTCTTATTAATCATCTTTGCGAGTTTGTTAATTTGAAAAAAAAAAAAGAAATTGTGATTCAGTAAGAAATTGTATATTAGTGCATATGTGCACATACACACATGCATATTAGTACATATGTACACATACACACATGCATAGATGTGGATATGGACATATGTATGTGTATATATGCATACATGTCCATTTGTTAATGTGTATATGTTTGTATGTGCATATATGCACAAATGTATGTGTATATATGTATAAATATATATGTGAAAATATGTATGTGCATATATGCGTATACGTATGTGCATATATGCGTATACGTATGTGCATATGCACACATACGTATGTGAGTATGTGTATATACATATGTACATATGTGCATATACGTATGTGTATATATGCATAGGTGTACATATTCATATATGTCTATTTGTTTGTGTACACATGTGTGCATATTTGCATACATATGCATACATATATGTGTCTATGTGCATATGTGTATATATGCATGTAAGTATTTTTTTGGGTTTTTTTTTAATATGTAGTTATATAAATGCATATGTGCATATATGTTTCTATGCGTATAAATACGTATGTGTACATATGCATATATTCATATACATATGCAAAAATAGATGTGCATTTGTTCATATGCGTATATGCATGTATGTATTTATTTTAATGTTTTTGAATATACATGTATATTAATTTTTATTAATGTTATTGCAGATTTTTGAGAATTTATCGAGCAAATTGAAGAAATGAAAATTGAAAATTTGAGAAATGAAGATATCATGAATTTTCGTTGTATTTTTTATATTTTTTGTATGTAACGTTCATTATTTCTAATAAATTTGTATGTATCATTCAAAACAATTGTATATTGTTGTACTTTTTTAATTTTATGTATGTATTGTTCAAAACAGTTGTATATTATTGTTTATAATAAAACGCGTTGTTTATTTTTTTACATTTATATATTAAAAATACGAATATGTATATATGAATTGTGAAAATATGCATATATGCATCTGCGATTATGCATATATACACATGCAAATGCACAAATAGTTTTTTAAAAATTTTTATATTTGTTTTTTTTTTAAAATTCAGAACTTTTATGTTTTTCTAATTCCGGAAAAATTAATTCAAAAATAAAAACAAAAATACAAAAATAAAATTTTGATATTTTTTAAATTTGAAAATTCAAATCTAATAGCCTTGATTTTAGGAGTTGTTGGTATTATTGCCAAAAATAAAAAAATCAACATTAAATGTGAATTACGTAGAATGACAATTGTGCCCTTTTATGATCTGACCAATCAGAATGAATTATTAAGATCTCATGAATATTTGAGTTCTTAATAGAACCTAACCCTATATATATATATATATATATATATATATATATATATATATATATATATATATATATATATATATATATATATATATATATATATATATATATATATATATATGTGTGTGTGTGTGTGTGTTTATATATATATATATATATATATATATATATATATATATATATATGTGTGTGTGTGTGTGTGTGTGTGTGTTTATAAGCTGTGAGTGTAAGCAATCTAGATATGTTTCTCGATCTCCATGAGTTATTAGCTTTCCACCAATCAAAATCAGATGATATTTAAGATGTTGGAAGAATTAATGAGCAGTTTTTTACAGCAACACCACCACACTCATTAAATATTGTGGTGGGGTTTGGATGGCATCTCACAAGAGTATTGATAAACTTGTATTATATGTATATATAAACATCCTATAAAAATTAACAATTTAATTGTTTTGTAGGTTGTTTATAAAAGACCAACATTAATAAGAATGGAAATTTTGTAAGTTAATATAAATACATAATAAGTTATTTGAAATATTTACAAAACAAATAATTCATTCAAAATGGTGAATTTAAAGCACATTACAAACTCTACAAACCAAACATACTAAAGAAATTTCAAAACCTTCTAAGCATATATATATATATATATATATATATATATATATATATATATATATATATATATATATATATATATATATATATATATATATATATATATATATGTTTAGGGCTGTCAAATATGTACCACGGAAAACCAACCGAACCAATTAAATTGGTAGCCAATATGTTTGGTGGCCAACATGTTTGATTGGTAGTACCATACCAATTAAGTAAACATGGTACGGTAATGGTATAAAATATTTAATACCATGGTAGTACCGTACCAACCAAATCATATATATATATATATATATATATATATATATATATATATATATATATATATATATATATATATATATATATTTCAATTGTTATGTGGTTTAGTATTTACGCTTTTAAAAGAATGAATATTAGCCATTTAGTCACATTAGTTGATAGTTTTTACGACGATGTTACTTCAATAAAAGTATTTAATAAATTAAAATAATTACAATGCTAATTTCAAGTATATACCATTACCAACTTGTAGCAACCAAACTTGTTGGTAACCAAACAAGTTGGTACCAGGTATAATTGGTACGGTACTGGTAGCAAAAAATTTGTACCAACTATAGTTGGTACGGTACACGGTTTGGAGAAAAAAGAATCGGTACTGTACCAATTCCACCCCTATATATATATATATATATATATATATATATATATATATATATATATATATATATATATATATATATATATATATATATATATATATATATATATATATATATATATATATATATAGACTAAATATCAAATGGGAACCAATATTTTCCTAGGAACCGTAGGAACTTTTTTACTTAAAAATTTTTTCAAAAAAAATGACATAATACACCTAATCGCATATATTTAAGACCTTTTGTAAAAAAAATTGAAAAAATAATATATATACACGAAATGTGCACATATGCACGAAACGTGATCGTATACACATGTGCGAAAAAAATGCATATATGCACATTTCGTGTATACATATTATTTTTCAAATTTTTTTTGACAAAAAGTCTTAAATATAAGCGACTAGATGTATTATGTCATTTTTTTGAAAAAATAATTTCAGTCAAAAAGTTCCTACGGTTTCTAGGAAAATATTGGTTCTTCCTTGAAACGGACTCTATATATATATATATATATATATATATATATATATATATATATATATATATATATATATATATATATATATATATATATATATATATATATATATATATATATGTGTGTGTGTGTGTGTGTGTGTGTGTGTTTTGTGTATATGTGTGTGAGATAAGTATTGTGATATGCAAGAACAATTATGGAACGTAGGATTGAAAAATATAAGAGTTGTTATGAGAATGGTAATCAATTTTCATACATGATTAAAGGCCTTTAATTATGGAAGTTTTTTTCTACTGATTCATTGTTGATATTTCAGTTCAATGCTCTAAAATATATTCTTTAAATCCCTTTAAAAAATTTTTGTAGCAATAAACAATATAACATTTGTTGTTTCCATTAATATTCTAGAAGGTTAATATCATGCAATGGCCATCAATAATTGTAAACTTGTTGTTAAAGTCACTTCTTTTGTAATCATACACACTTAGGCCAATAAATGTTTATTATATTTCATTATACCTTTAACGTTGGTTAACAATCTTATATGATGATAGACATTGCTTGCTATTATTGACTCTTGATGGTTTGTATAATTGATTTAGGGTTATGTGAACATAAATAAACAAATTTATAATATTGGATGTTAGAATGGATGTGCATGGTGGATGCCAGATAATATATTAAATACCATTTTACCAGGTTGGATTCCACTCTAATGTCATAATGAAATATAAAAGAAAATTAATTGATTTTATTCAATACAATGAAAATATGAATAACCGAAAAAGAAAAATGATAGTTATAGTGACCATTTGTGACATTAACCTTTTTATATTACAATGTGTATTTTAAATATTAAATATAAAATGTACTATATTACAGGTTTGACTGCTGTTCCATATTATATGTTCTAATTTGACAAATAATTTAATTATAGGGATAATCATAAATAGTAGGGATATTGATTAGAGTAACCACAATTTAATGCACTTATTAAGAATGTAACCATATTTTTTTTGGAAATATAACCACCTTGTCTGGAATAGGGCTTAGGACCTATATTTGGCGAGATACTTGACCCGATTCTCTGTGGTCCCTATATATATTGCATATTTCCATAATGTAACCCTCACTTAACTCAGAGTTACATTCCAGATTCTCTTTGTTTTGAAGAAATGTCTTCTCATGATGAACAAATTGTGATTGGTGGATAAGTTTTGTTTACAATAACATTAATTAAACATTATATCGATTTAAATATGTCTACGGCGACGAAGTGAATCGTAGTTCATAGATCAAGAAAACTCTCTATTCTGAAGAAATGTCTTCTCATGATGAACAAATTGTGATTGGTGGGTAAGTTCTGTTTATAATAACATTAGTTAAACATTATATCGATTTAAATATGTCTGCGGTGAAGAAGTGAATCGTAGTTCATAGATCAAGAAAACTTTAGGTGCTGAGAAGAATTTGTAGTGCCAAGTCCTAGGGTTTTTTTGTTACAGGTAGGAAAGTTGTGGTGTCAAGAACAAAAATTGCGGTGTCGATTGGTTACATAGATTAATATATATGCGGTGCTATGCATACCCTAGTCGCATATGAGAGTTTCGCATGGGTCTGACCCGGTTAGCAATTAAGGCATCCCGGTTAGCAATTAGGGAATGAGGAATTAGGAAGCTACGATGATGAAGTGAATCATAGTTTCATAGATCAAGAAAACCTGAGGTCTTGAGAAGAATTTTTATGCCAAGTCCTAGGATTTTTGTGCTACAGGTAGGAAAGTTGTTGTGTTAAGAACAAAAATTGTGGTGTCGATTGATTTTGGAAAGACATTCTCTGAGAATGTCTATGAGAATGGTTCAAGTTCATTCTCCGAGAATGTGTCCGCTCAAAGGCATTCTCAGAGAATGGGGCATGCGTATCACAGTTGCAGGGCATGCGTATCATAATTTTCAAAGGCAAGGCATTCTCAGAGAATGGAGCATTCTCAGAGAATGGGGCATTATCAGAGAATGGGTATAACAACAGTAAATTAAACAAACCATGTATCCCATTCTTAGAGAATATGCATGAAATAATAAGGAAAAATCAAGCCCTGAACACCATGCCTTACATTCTCTAAGAATAAGAATAGATATGCAAACAACACAATAATTCTCTAAGAATGTCTATAAAAAAACAGAAAAAAAAACTTTGAATGCAAGCTAACTGGCAATTTTTTAGAAACCATGGGAGACGATTTCCGAAGACCTTCAAGCGACTTAATGATTTTGCCGGAGAAGATGATGGCGAAGGAAAAATCACGACTTACAGGAAAATGTCTTCGGTGTCTAAATCTGCTGTTATCTTTCCCGATTCACCGGCGATGGCATCCTAATCCTGCGTATCTCACAATTTTGAAATCAAAAATAAAATCAATTTGGCTGATCATCGGTGGAGAAGGTTATATTGAAGAAGAGATTTTGTTGCCGGTGGTGGTCGACGGTGGTGGAGTTGGTCCCAGTGGTCGCGATTTTGTTGCCGATGTTGGATTCCGATGACGACGATGGGTGCAGGTTGTCGGAGAAGGTATAAGGGATCGATTGGTGATGCTAATTAGGGCTTGATAGATGTTCGCATTTAAGAAGGAAAAAATAGGAGAGAGAGATAAATTTACCATCATACCCCTTATAAATGAGTGGACCACAATGAATCCTACATTAATCTCACAGTATTTAGCAAATTATTTGAACATATATATATATATATATATATATATATATATATATATATATATATATATATATATATATATATATATATATATATATATATATATATATATATATATATATATATATATGTGTGTGTGTGTGTGTGTGTGTGTGTGTGTGTGTGACTCTGTTGTATTCCTTTGTGTTAAAGTGTGCAAGACAGAAAACCTAGGCTAGACACAAGCAAATTAGTGACTGTATTTACAAGTTTTGTCAATTCAATAAAATATCTTTTTTTGCTCGCATGTGGACATAGCCGTTTACTCTGAGCGGTGAACCACGTTAAATAATCTGCTTGTTATCGATTTGTTCAATTCTTGATTGTCTTGCAATTCAAACCCTAAAACTTACCTCAAATGGTTTTAGTGTAATTATTTGTTTTATCTGATATCATTATTTATGATACAACGAATTACAATTTTGAGGTATTGAATCAAAGAAGACTCTACTTCATATATCGCTTTCATTTATCAAATGCTTTGATGTTTAATAACAATTCAGCACCAACACTGCTAGTAATTCTTTAAGGAATTAGATATTTAGGATTTTAAAGCGGGAAACAATCTACTAAACTTAACATTTTGATACACAAAATGCTTCCGAGTCTATACCAACGAAGTACGTGTTGTTTATCAAGTTTAATCGAAGACATTATTTTATAATAAATTAAAACAATTACTGTATTGTTCATTGTCGATAGTAATTTTTCAGACAAGATTTGCGGTTGAATCGACAAAGAAGACGACAACAGTTGTGAGTAACTTTTTTAATGGTGAAAGTGAACTATTTAAAACTGTTAATCATATAAATCAAGGTTGTCAAAATTTTGATCTTACCTAAGATTTTTTTATGTTTTGCAATATCGTTATCATAAAAAGATCCTACTAACGATCCAATCTCCAAATTTTATCTCCATGCGATATTTTTGTAACACTAATTATAATTTAATGTTATTTAAAATATGGTGGTAAAACCAAATTTAACTTCTTAAATATGAAAATATAAACTAAAACAAGATCATTATAACCATCCAGAATTAAATACATAAGACCATAAAGGGAAGAACATCAATGCCACGATATTTCGCTTAAGTTCATATGAAAAAAAGAAATGCTAATGCTTTGTGAGACTTCTTATAACATGCAATGGTCAATTTTAAGTTGTCTGGACAAATTTTCAAGCTTGACTATATAATAAAGATTAAAGATGTGGGATGTGATGAGATCGGACTAAGATATTAAGATCTTAGTTAGAATTCTAAGACGCAGTAGAGATCTAGCTTCAAATAGATCCTATTGTGATTGGAATTAATTTTCAATTATATAATATTTAAATTGTAACATCTTAATATTAATATTAGGATCGGTATAACTCCATACTTTTATTGACTTTCGAATATGCCCTCTAAGGCGTTATTCATTTTTTCCATATTAAGTGCTGAATTGATACATGTTGTTGAATGAGTAATGACACCTGAATAGATATAATGTTATTGATATATATAGTGTTTCTTTTTTGTACTGAATGAACTGTCTGAATCTGAATAAATGACTATATTACCCTTATAAACTTGTCGAATAACAAATGACCAATATATAAGCATGAATTTACTCATAATTCATTATATAAAATATATTTTTCATTGGAGAAATAAGGGCAATTTAGGAAAAATAAATATAAAATCATGACTTAATGTTAAGGACATATATTTCCTAACTTAACCTACTAAGACATTTTGTTAACATTAAGTAAAAAAAAACAATCATATATAGCTGAACCATTAAATTTTTTATACATTAAGTTTGTTAAAAAAAACACCACCTAAATAAATATATGTATGTATGCATGTAAACTTTTAGTGGCATGTATCAATTTAATCATATAAAGTAAACTACTAAGAAAAACAAATTATTTCTTATCATGATCTATAAAAAATGGAATACTAAATTATACATGACCAATATTAGTTTTTAATAATAGACTTCTGGGATTGATTTTGGCCTGTAAATTTTCCAAGAGCTCCGGTTATAATAATATAATGTATATGAAGAATTTTAATTCTATTGCCACACTTTTTACAAATTACATGTTACGTATTACATATATTTTGGATTAATGAATTACGATATATGTATATTAAACCAATCAAATATATCTAACAGACAACAAACCTAAATTTTAATCAAACTCTCACGCATAATCAAATTCAAATTCAATTGGAATTTTTTGTTTACCAACACTTACAACGCAAATTACTAGGTGGAAAAAGAGATTGCGCAGGTTGGGTTCGGTTTTAAGCACACAGAACTTTGTGATGTGTCAAAAACGACTCATGAGTCGATTGACATATAAACATCTTCTCTTTTTATTAAATTTTTTTTGTTTAGAAAATAATATAAATGAAACACAATTATAAGGATAGTAATTGAGTTTCCATCATGCATTTGAGTTTGTCATTTTAATATTATTAGTCATTTTTTATTTTTTATTTGTTATTTACAATTTTAACCATTTAAGTCGCTAATAATTAATCCTAATTTAAATTAACTCGATTTCATTAGTATAATGGCCAACCAAAATCAAATATGACAGTTGAAAGAACGTGGGGACCCATAATTTGCCTTTGTGTGCAATGCATGGGGGAAAGAAGTAGTCCCAAAAGAAAAGAAGAAAGGGGAAAGAAAAGTTGTCCACAAGTTTATAAAAGTTGAAACCCGAATATATTCTTCCGTCGCCGGGAAGTAAATAAAGTTTATATATATATATATATATATATATATATATATATATATATATATATATATATATATATATATATATATATATATATATATATATATATATATATATATATATATATATATAAAATTAATTAATTAATGACATCACTTAGGTATTCTTTGCTTTTGAAAAAATAAAACATCACCAGTGCGCAAAAAAATAAGACTTTTGTTTTATAAAGTCTCTAAGCTACATAAAATTTTGTTTTACACATATAACTAATCAAATATTACACGATATCAACACGTAATAAAATATTTTTCATTGATAATCTATCTTCATGTACATGTAACATTCTTTTATATATACGTGTAATATTAATACAAAATTGTGCTAAAAATAATCTCTTTTAGTTACTAGCGAACTTGGAGCTTGAACTCACCCGGACATAGATTCCATTTTGGCGAGCAACTAGGACGATCAAGGATTAGATTTACTAACTCCACCAGTTAAAAGTAGGCACATGAATTAATCCACAACTTGAACTTTAAGCCACTTCATTATGCCAATAGAACGATACCAATATACTTTGACTCTTTTAGCGGTTGTAGCATTGTAGTATGATTTCTCACTAGAACCTATGGCCGTCTGTGGTATTGGCAAAAAATCAAACAACTAGAGTGCAATTACATTTGTTTCTCACATGTATTTATAAAATTTGTAGCATCACCAATAAACATCTGGTAATTTAGGGATGAGCATGGGTTTGGAACCGGACCGACCAGAACCGAAACCGAAATACCCAATAACCGATTAAGAGAAATTACGGAACCGAAGACCAAACCGAATAAGAAATGTGTATTCGGTCCCGGTACCCAAACAGTTCGGGTTTGGTCACATGTAGAAACGTCAAGGACCGAGAATGTTAAATGGGTATCGGGTAACGATATTGGAACCGAATGTATGTATTAGAAACACAAAGTCTTTAATGATTAAGACGTAAACATATAGTCTAAAAAGGCTTTGATGTACATTTCAATCCTTTAACATGTAACTTCTTAATGTTTAAGCCGTTTTTGACACTTTCATGTATAACATAATGGTTATGACATTTTTAAAAGCTTTCATGTATAAGTTAACGGTTAAGACGTTTTTAAAGGTTTCATGTATAACTTAACCAATATGCTTAAAAAAATCCAATGATCACATTTCATAAAATAGATGACCAATATGTTCAAAAAACTTAACGAATATGCATAAAAAAACCGAATGATCAAATTTCATATAATAGATAACCAATATGTTCAAAAAATTTAACCAATTTCTAGTCTATAATCTCGAGATAACTTTTCTGCCTTTCTTGTTGCTTTCCATTTTGTATCACTTCTTCAATACCTATTAAACTGAAAATAAAACAATAATGTAAAGTTAGTATGTAATCGATCTCTATTAAACAAAAAATTATAACTTTTGGCGACGTCATCATCTCTTAAAATTTCTTCAATGTTGTCCATAATTTGCTTTCTAGACTTCCGAACCCAATCTTGGGTGCACACACAAATGCCTCTACTATTGGTGTAGCCAAATTTGTCCGGTAGGAGTCTAAAAAGCGTCCATATATACCGAAAGTCGATTCAGACGCCACTATAAAATCCATAAAATTATAAACCATTTATCTCTGGCCATCCAAGAAAAAATTGGATAACGGGTTGCGTGCTCTTTCCACCAAGCTAAAATATCAAACTTGTTGTTGTATGGAGTTAGCGGGTCATTATTTGTTATTAATTATGTCTCCGATGAAGCATATAGATCCTCTGCTTATACTAGATATTCTCTGAAAAAGTCATCGTCAACATCAACACTAAGTACGTCTTGACTATCATGTTGTTGAGAATACACATTTGACCCGGAATTCCCAAATTTTTCTGTGTACATGTTAAAGAAACTTTCAAATCTCCTTTCCAATGCTGGTATCCATTAATTCACCTTCAAAGTAATTTCCGACATTGACATGAGATTTTTTTCCACTAACAAGTGGTCCAACAACTTTTGAAATGCATGTCTTAGGAAAACAAACTTCATTTGTGTATCAAACAATACCGGAAGATACAGGTAATCATTGAGCTTTTTGAAGTTGCAGTATTTATCATACTTGCTTTTCAATACACCCCCTTTTAATCAAAATTGGGTTGATATCGACGAATCTCGTATATGTTTATACAAGTCACAAATTTCTCTAAAAAATCGATGTGCCAGCAGATGTGACCTTGTCGACACTAAAGCCGTCTTAGTCTTGAAGTTTTCAAGAAAGTGTACCACATTTCTACAAAACACAAAAATCTTCTATGTCGGGGCTCTTTCATTAAGTCCAAACGTAGAATCTATCACAAAAAAAGAGATTTTACAAAAAGGCAGATTTGGTGTCCCATATTTACGGGCTTGTAACTCAGTCAATATACATCATAATGAAGTTTTTTCGTAGTTGATGTGCGCAGTCAATGATGCGGTCAAACATAAGTAAAACCTCACTACTCTATTAGTTAGGGTAAGTAAGGGTCGAACAAAGGAATCTGTGGTTGGCACTTTGTGTCGATAATAACCCGTCTATAGCAGGACAATTAGTTAACACTCAAAAACAAATTAAACCTTAAATATCATCCAACCAAATCAGATCTAGTGCATCAAGCAACTACAGATCAAAGCCAACATAAACCAAAAGACTTCTTTATTAAAAACCAAAAAACAATCGAACAATCGTTCCAACATACTAACCAAACTAACTACAGTAGTCACGTATACTTCTTGAAATCTAAACCCAACCTCAAATGATCAGAGAAATCCTTAGATTTAGGATACCCTTAACACCGAATATTGATACGAAACCGATAAAACGAGCTAAAAAACCAAAACTAACAATTCTACCCAAACTACTTGAAAGAAACTGAAAAATAACAAAGATGAGCCTTCAGATCTAGAGAATTATTGATGGATTGCTATAGAATATCGTCTGAATGCCTCTATTTAAATGCCTCTATTTAAACCAACATCTTCTTTTCACATTGTGATCATAGACTTATCCCGATATCTCTGTGATTTGAAATTTGAATTAAAATTAGATTACGGTGTCATCTTCTCTTAGCGTCACGACCTTGCATCCTACCCGTCGCGATCTTCTGGAATCCTTATCTCTTCGTTTCATATCTATCATTGTTCCAAGTTCCAGTCTAAACATGTGTTTTGACACTTTTCCATACAAAGCAACTTCCAACAAAAGTGAGAGTATCTAGTCCCTTTATAAAGATAAATTAACTAAAACATGTAAAATAACACATAAATAATCTAATATAAAAGCACATTATCAATAGTCAAAACATATCTAAGAATTCTAAAATAAATGATGGAAAAAGAATCATCAGAATCTGAATTCATACGAGTAAGTTATTTAATTTCAAAGTTGAAGATAGAAAATAATAATGTGCCGAATCAGAAAAAAGTCATATTTGATATCCCATTTTTCCAAGCTTGTAACCCAGCCAATTTACATCTAGATGAAGTGTTTTCATAGTCAAAACATATCTACAAACTCTAAACTAATGTTGGAAAAAGAATTATCAAATCTGAATTCATACAACCAAGTTATTCAATTTCAAAGTTGGGGACAGAAAACAATTTGTATGGAATACATACTTAAATCGTGATGGTCATCACATTTTTCACACCCCATCGTTGAATACATTCTAGTAGTGCACACCCAATATACTCTCATTTAAGGCTATCTATCAGTCTAAAATTTATGATCCTTTTGTGCATGACCTAACTTTCATCAAAGAAATGTGTCATGGCGACCATATATTAACTCTTTGACATGCACTAGTCTACGTGTCCGTTATCAAATGTATCATATTATTTGGATGTCTGAAGTACTTTAATAACATGTTCCTTTCATCCATATAATAATTAGCAACTTCCCTTGAAATAGTATGTCGAGATGGCAAAATATATTTTCCATTTAAAGCATTAGTGTATTCAATGAATGCTTCATTTTCAACAAACTTAAATGGAACTTCGACTACTGGAAATAAATCTAGTGACACCCCTAGGTCGTCGTGCGGTCAAAAATAAGTAAAATACCTCACACACACTAGTACAGCGGTAGTAAGGGTCGATCCACGGGAGTTTGGTGGTCAAGACAAGACGCTAGCTTACCAACTGTAATGTCACGCTACAGCCAGAGGGACTAACTCTACTTTCCCAAAAACACACTAAACACAATTCCCAAGCAAAGTCCAAATCTCAAATCAAACATAAACTAAGCTAAACCAAACCAAGTTCTAACCTAAGATTGCTTACTGAAATCAGAAACAAAGCTCAAAATCCAGAAGCAAACACACACACACCAATTGCATTCAATAAACATTCAACCACAATAAATACCGAAAAGTGCAATAAAAACATGAACCAAATGATTGCTTGTATTAAAACGAAAACCAGAAGATCCAAGGTACTGGAATATGAAGATAACAACTTTAACCTACTGCTACTGGTTGAACAATCCAGAAACACTAAACTAAAAGCTAAATCAAACTAAACTAATAAAGAAATTAAAGTGAAACATAAGAAATACCAAAAGAGGTTGCTGAAATCTGAAAGTTGGAGTCAAAGAAGCCTTAAGTCCACCTTAGGGGTCGTTCCTTGTCTGTTGATTTCGACCTAAAGACCTCTATTTATACTTGTGAAAATTAAGAATCTGCGGTACGTAAAGCTTCTAGTCGCGTCGCGCGTACTGCCTTATCCCCGTTTTTTCGTTATTTGAATTTCTCTTCACCGCCTCATCGTTGACGTAATGCGATGCGCATGCCTTCATTCCCGCGGCACGCGTATTCATTCAACTGTTTAGACCTTATCCTCAAGCTTCTTCCATTTTGTCCACATTTAGCCCCTGTTTATAACATTTTCTTGCATACAATCACTAGCACAAAAAGTGAGAAATATCAATGTATCTATGATATAATTTCACCAAGAACAGGGCCTAACAACGACTAAAATAATTGATATTACTAGGCGTTGTCATCTAGCAAAGCTTTTAATAAGTTTTGCATCATGTCTCCAATTACTCAAACTTCCCTCACCGGTCGCTTCTTTTTTGAATTGTAAAGTTCTTTGAATTTGTTTTGTTTTTGTTTGCAATATTACCTGTGTTTTTTCTACAACTAGTAATATGTTCTATCAAATTAGATGTGTCATTTTTAATTGGATCCGCTCTAATATTTATGGTACAAAAGTTGCATACGCCATATCTACATTTGTAACACCATATTCCCTTTTAGTAAGTGTTAATGTGCCAATCTTAGTGTAATTAAGATTAAGTACGTTGTTATGTGTGTTAAGGTAGTTAGAAACCCTTTTGGATGAATTTTTACCTTGAAAAATTCCAAAAAGAGGTCACACGGGTTGTGTAAAAAGATGCAGAAACTGATCTGAAACTCATCCAGGCTCACACGAGTCGTGTAGACCCATACGGGTCGTGTAGAATTGCATTTAGGGCAAGCAGAGGGTTCACACGAGGGGTGTAAAACAACACGGGTTGTGCAGCCACAGTTAGCATCACTAACTGTGTGCTTAGCGATGCTAATGTCGTAGACCCACTTTTTAAGTTTCGGTTTTTGTTTATTTGGGGGAAAGAATTCTCGAACCAAAACCTCTCAAAACCCTAGAAAAAGCCCTCCAATCTCCATAAATCGAATTGGAGCTCAAGATCTTGAAGAATTGAAGTAAGATGTGATACTTTGCATCTAGGAGGTATGGTTACTCGTTCTTGTTCCTATTTAAGAGCTAAATTAGCTTGAATAAGTTAGGTTACAGGTTAGTGTTGATCATCCACCTGTCACTATTGAGATTAAAGGATGTAATCCTTGAATTGGATGTGTAGCAGGGTTGTGATTCAAATCCTAAGCTTTTATAAGCCATGGTTGAGTGAATAGAGCTATTATAGAGTAAATATAATGTATTTACATATATGTGGTGTATTTGGTATGGTATATGTGCTGAAAGTGAAGAGAATACACTTTGGCCTACCAATTGTACCATCTAGAGCGGTGTGAAGCTACTGTATCTAGGTGAGTAACTCTACCTAGCATGTTACTTGTAACATGTTGTGTGTGTTTAACTGTTGATAATACATGTAGTAGAATATGTGTAAACTATGTAGACACATAAAGGATCACTTGTGATTACATGTTTTATAGAATTGTGGTTGTAGTATGTAGTAACTGGTACTGAGACAAGAATCTCGTGCCCACTTGAGGTAAGCTACTTGGTGATCAATTAAAATGACTACTAATTGAATCTTCCATACTACTCGAAGACGTTCTCCTACACTCGATTTAATATCATGATAGGGAAACATGGTGGTCAAGCATTCAGAGAACTAAAGATTAGATTCATGCTAATCTTATTAAATACATATTCAAACTTTAGAGCTTGGAGAATATTACTAAATTGGTCTCTATAGAAATGTATGAATACTTTGAAGAAAAATTCAAAATACAAAGTTCAATGTATGGAAGCATTTCAGAAATGAGGTTTATGAGTTCTCCATTGCAGGTTTTCCGATAATGAATCCTCATGACTTTATTGTGATGATAAAATTGATGAACCAAGAGGAGATCAAACATCAGGTGGCTGACTCAAAGATATATGATACTCTATATAAGCACATTATAGGATTTTAGCGGCACTACACCTCCTAGGTGATTGCATTTGTTGTTTTCATTTCCAAAGAGTTAAACAAGTATACACCAAAGCTAGATAGAAATTTGTATGCCATTGATGAGTGTCAAGATGCTGAAATTGTAAAGAACCCTTGGGGGATTGTATACCTGGCAAGAATGCATAATGGCCACTTCGTAAAGTATTTTGAAGTTCCTAACTGACTTGCTATAGAGTATTTTGTTACGAATCATAATTAGAGAGTACCCCCCCCCCCAAAGCAATAAAGGCGATCATAGAGCACTTGCATGGTGGATTGTTATCATATTTGCTAACCTCGATGTCATGCATGTTTGTAAATAACTTCGGATAATTAGAGCCACTTCATACAAATGGGGATATTGTTAGGAACAAATGTTGTGCCAAAGTTCTCGCAATGGTAAATATCGAAGTTCTTTGTCATGAAAGTTCTTTTTAGATGTTGTGATGCCGTTTATATTACCGAAGTTAAGAGAGCGTGTAATGCTCCTTTGGTATACTTTGGTATTTGTGTCAGCTAGGCTAGAATGCTCCTAATTTACTGCATATGATAGTAAGAGAATGTTTATTCTCATATCATGGCATATGTATCATAGTCGGATTGGTTGGAGGATACATTGCCTCGGTCATGTATATATATGAGGGTTTCCTTACGGTTTAGGTATGGTTTTTACAACTTATTTTTTCATATCATAAATTGAGCACTTTCATTATAATATTTCCCTGATTAATCATTTGACATATTGAATGCATGGAAATCATATATGTTTTTTTACTGTTACTTAATAATTGAACAGTTTATCGAATCTAATTCCTATCATAGTATCAAGTATAAATGTTAAAATTTTTTTAAAATAATCCTTAGGACACAAAGATTCTCGACTATTTAAAATCTACATTATACTAACGTGAAAATTCAATATATTTTCATCCATCTATAAGTTTGCTTTTTTGTTTATTATTTAGTTTAATCAATGACTACACTAAAATAGTGGACGAATGTTGATGATTTTAGTGTCATCAAGGCATTCAGTGTAGTTAGGATTAGTTTGAGACAAGTTGGGTTCAGTTTGGCTATTCTGCAAGACTAGAGGTCTAGAGTGCACACTCAAATAGCTAATAAGGACGCTGGGTCAAGGGGCCGCCCTTACAGGGTGCAAGGCAGCACCTCGACCCAAGTCAAAATCCGTATTAGGAAAATAGATCTAACTAAGTTTTCCTACCAAAATCCAATGGTTGTGTTGTATCCTATAAGTCGCGATGTTTCATATTTACTCGTTGTCTTTTTCGTATAAACTGAAGAAGTTAACGTTGTAGAAATATAACAAATAATATTGTATTGTTACTCTATCAAATTTGTATCTAAAGGACACAAAAACACAACAAGGTATTGTGTGTTTGAGATTCTGATCATGCATGTGATTTAGAATCATTTTTCTATGATAAGATGTACTATAATCCAAGATCATAAGAGTGAAGGAATTCATGAAGTCCTAGACGAAAAGGACTTGAATGGGGCATATATAACGACATGGCAACAGGATTAGAGGCCAAAAATCGTTTGAACTGCCAAAAAACCTGACGATGCAAAATAGAGGGTGGCATGAAGGTAGCATTAAAAATAGTCGCGATTGAAGGTGTAGCAGTAATAACAGTGAACAGTGGTATACGAGATGTCCATGAGGTAGGACTTGAAGGGCAAGGCTAAAAAGGTTCAAATGGTTTGTTTTGTTATGGAGGTCGTTGCTGCTATTTTTCTATGCTAAGTAACATTATGCACTGATATTTCCAGTGATTCTTCTGTTTGTAGAAATACATTCATCAAAATAAAATTTAGAGGCTGGTCTAGACTAGTTTGTAGCTTAGGTCGGTGAGTAACCGAAAAACAGTAGGAGTAGTAGAAACTTTAGTCTATTGAGACGAGTCTTCTCTGCAATCAATTCATGAACAACCGATTCAATAGTGGGAAGCGGTATATAATGAAGGACTATTCCAAATAATCCTTTAGAATCGGATGGTAACATTACGAGAAATTGAACCAAACAATGCTTTTTCTCTTCTTACAATGTAGGGTCTGAATGACTTTAACTCGGTAGATGTTGAAAGGGTTAAGTGATCCCACAAATCAGACATGGCAACATAAAAGCCCTAAGCATTTATAGTATTATGTTGAGTGGTTGAGTATCTTTTTCTAATTAATACTACTTAGAAAAATTAGACCGAATATATACTCTATCCAAGAGATCCCAAACCTCTTTAGCCGTCTCATATTTTACCAATTGGGTGCCAATAGATTGAATTACAGAATTGTCGATCCAAGTTATAATCTTGGAATTATCTGCCTCCAATGTGTCAAATAAAGTGTCATAGTTGACAGCTTTTTCATCATTCAGTTACCTAATGTGCCAGTAACATAACCCTACACGTGTTTCCCACGCAGGAAATTCTTCATCACATAAATTCAATATGTATAATTTTTGCCATCAAGTTAAGTAGTAATAGACCAAAAAGAATTATCTTTACAAGCCATGTTGACATAAATCAAGACAAACCAATACTAGGAGTAGATACCAACAATTACTAGTAACAATGGAAGCAACGATTACCAGGGCCGGTCGAGAGGATTCAAATGCCCTGGACGAGCGGGAAAAAAAGGCCCTTAGGCTTTAGCGGGAAAATCGAATGTGATGGGCAGGGCTGGTCACGAGGTTCCAGTTCTATTCAATTCCATCTACGTTTGTTTCATTAGTTTACTATTTGCTTCAACTCTTGCTGAAATTGCTTGACTTATAAATTTAAAATTACTGCTTTCAAATGCAAAATTGATGTGGATTATGTTCTCCCGATTGGGATGTCTATTTTTGTAAAAGCCTAAAAGGATTTAAATAAAGTCTGTATGAAATCAAACAATCCATATTGTAAATATCTAAGATATATAACCACATAATCCAATATCAAATACGATACAAAATTAGGTTCTTGCAAACCAAATTCAAGAAACACCACAACACAAACAAAGAAATTGAAATTAACTCAGGTCTCATGCAGACTACGACCTTTTTTATTTTACAATTGACACAAAAGAAATCATCATATCCTGTTCACTTTTGAAACCAAACGAAATTAGATTACCTGCTGCTTGGCTGATCGAGAATGGTCAATTGAACGACAGAACGAGAATGGTATTGGTCAATTGAACGAGAAGTCGAGAATGGTGAATGCCGAATGGATTGGCCGATTGGCTGCTTGGCTGATCGATTGTTGTACGCGTCGACTTCAATCGAGTGATCGACAATTGTGAACGATTGAACGAAGTACCGTGATTCCGTGAAGCACTGCGTGAACGAATTACGTGATTTACGTCGACTACTCTCCCGGATTAATGGATTGGATTATTTCAGCAATTGGGCTTAATGATAAATGGACCTAGTATATTTAAAAAAAAAAATTTGGGACCCTTAAAATTTTGGGCCTTGTGCAAGAGCCCCTCTTGCCCACCCTTAAAACCGTCTATGACGATTACCAAATGAGTGTCAACAACATCGACAATCAAATACTAACAATCACGAGAAACATACACAACAAATATGAGAACGATGCTAGACAATGCGATGAACTGTGCCAGAATAGAGTTATGATGCCATGTAAACTAGTAGAGAAATACGGCTAGACTTTATTATTGAATGGAAAAGTTGTATACAAATAAAAGAAACACAACTATAAATTGGAAAGCAATATAGGATTAACCTAACTAAACAGGATTAACGTAACTAAACGGCTTACAATCTCATTAATTTTAAACGATTAAGTTTATAGGATAAATACATAGATGATAGTCATAGATATTAGCCCATTATATATAAAGTAAGATTGTTGTTCTATATATAGTAATACAAGCAAACCTATCCATCATACTCTCCCTCGTTGAACTTATTTTCCGGGTAAATTTTGGCCACCACTTGGTTCCCACCAAATTTCCTTCCGTTCAATCCTGCCCGAGCTTTCGTTGCATTTTCTGTGTCCGCATACTCCAAGAAAACCTATGGAATCGGAAAGTGATGATTGCTAAGACAAATAATGAAAAATACAATTGTGACAACGGACAACCTAAACATAATGCTCTTTAAAACCAGCATTCAAATGCTGGAAAGGATTAACTGCCAAAGAAACATGAACTCGCAATTATTGGATCAACAAACTTGTGAAACTATAATTCTGTTGTTTTTGAACAATTAAATGCTGATATTCTACATCTTACATGGTATGTCGGAATGATCGGTTGGCTCCTTATGCCACTACATTTTATTCTAGTCTCGAGTTCCATATATATGTATATTACCATAATATAGCCACATTAATATTCTATAGTTTCTGGTACTATATGTGTTTTTGCTATACCAGGAGTGTTATTCACATTTGATTCTCTCATTTTTTTTTTCTTTTTGGAGATTACAAACGGAAAACATGGCATGCATTTAATTGTAACTCTGTCATTTATTGATTGAAAGAATTATCATTCAAAATGTTTATAACAACAATGTAATTCTATACACCGACGTCACGGAAAACATGTCACCATCCAATTAGTGTAAAGGCTTTTTAAAGATGTTTGTGATCAGTTGAAGCGCAAGCAATATATTCGAAGATGAATAAATGGGAATTGTCGATAAAATTTCCGAGTGGCAGTCACCCATTTAATTGTTTTTGGTGATTGTTGATGGTTTAAAATGATTGGTTTAAGTCTTAATTTTACAAAATTAAGATCTATGGTTTCTTGGAGAAAATTTGTTTTTTTTTTCTTCGAAAGAGTTGTTTCCGTAAAATATAGTTCTTTTGGATAAAGTTGGTCATCTCAGAAAAGGTTGAGTTAGATTCCTAAATTTGAATTTGAAAATCAATTTTGAGATAAATCAAACATTCTTTTTGAGAAGATGAAAATGCAGTTTTGTTTATATTTGATTTACGATAATTGTAAGAGGCTAAAATGTTTTTAAAATGGGTTTCCTCATTTTCGAACACAAAGTTTGTATATTGTCCAAACTCGAAATGGTAAAAAAAAAAAGTTGCATATTTACGTTCTCCTGCTTATACATTCGATTGGTGTATTTACCATCCAAAACAGATATCAATTAACGAGAAATTAACCATCAAAATATGATGGCTGAATAATTGTTTGAAGGGTTGAATGGCTAGTTGAGCCATGACACATATATAGATGGGAGATGAAAGGAAAGAGACTATATTTAGAAGCATTTCATGGGCTTATAAGTCTTGATAGCCCCAAGGCTCTCCAACATGCGTATGAGATGAGACTTATGTGAGGAGGCATGTCGATGTGAACCGAAATAGGCTTCTATATATTGATGGAACTTGTGTGTGAGAACAAGTGGTGATTTAACAAAATCATAAATTAATAATTTTATGGTTTTAATTCATTCTTTAAATTTGGGATTAATCTCCAAATTTAGCGAAATCCAAACTTGTTTTGGATTAAGTCTAGTTTATCTTAAATAGTGATATGTTAGCTTAGAGAAAGAGTTTTGATTTTTAATTTTGACGGTGGGTGACAAAAAACCTTAGATTGTTCTTATTTGTTCATTCTTTTATTCATTCATTAGACACCATTATATTCCCCATGAACTGTTGAGATGTGGAATCTGATCTAAAGGGAAAATTTACTTAAGAGAAGTTTCGGTAAATGGAAAATTCTCAGCTAAGGATATAGGATAAGCTTCAGTATCACCCGGTGACAAAATATTTGGTTCCACTAAAAGCAAAGGTTTGGCATAGAAACTTTGTTGGCGAGGCAGTGAGCGAAGATTGGAATGCAGCCTCGAAATGGTTTGAAGCCAAAAATGAGAAAGCAAGTGAGGCTATAGAGGCAGAAGATAGCAAAGCCTCGAGTAAGGTGAAGCTTCGGTTTCAGTATATCCTCACCTTGACATTCAGTGTGGTAGTAGCATTGTAGTTGTGAATCTTAATCTGACTTGGCAACTATGAAAACAAGTTTGGTACGGAAATGGGCCAACCTATGTCGGTGATTTAATGGGCCAATGGGCTTTTGCCCAGGAAGATTTTAGCTCAACTGCTCACTATAAATACATTTCATTGATTGTAACCCGAAAGTGTGTGTGAAAGTTGTATAGTGAAGTTTATCAATAAAATCTCTTTCTAGTTCTATAGTGGGCGTAGTTGATTACTCTGATCGGTGAAGCACTTAAATCCTTGTGTTCTTATTTTGTATTTTTGTCTCTAATCGCCTATATAATCTTGTATTGTGTGCGTTTCGCGGAGTAGTTTACATGGATCAGTTAGATCAACAAGCCCTTGAAGTAGTTAGGTTTTCATTGGCAAAAAGTGTTTCTTAGAACATTGTCAATGAAAAAGGCGACATTTGGATAATGCATTATCTAACATGTAAGAGAAACCTTTAATGGTGAACAAGTTTCTCTTGATCAAATAGTTGGTGAACAAAAATATTAATAAAGGTTTCCCGGTGAACAAGGTTCTCTAAAATGATATAGCAGTGACTAGTTAGATTCAGACAAAGAAGCTCACATTTAAAAGTAATTGAGATCTACAATGTGGTAAGGATATTTGAAAGAGGACTACTAGAGTGTGTACAGTAACTTGCTGAGTACCAAAGACAGATATAGAAGGTCCAATAGAGGAGTTGGTGGTAGAGGAAGGTCAAAGTCAATGAGATAAGGGAGGAAAAAAAATTAGGAAAGACATCACATACTGGAATCGCAAAAAAAAAAAAGCAGACTCTTCAAGAATCAGTGCCCTAAACCTTCGGGGAGAAGGAAATAAAGGAAGTGAATGTGGCAAAAGATTACGATAATACACTTATTTGTTGTGTAGAGAGTTCGATTGAATACGTTATTATGGATTCAAATGCTTTGTTTCATGAAATCCACTATCGAGATGCAGTGCAAAGCTTCATGAATTACAATGGTAAGGTGAGCCTTGTAGATAACAACAACCTATATATCAAAAGAGTTGGGGATGCTATCTATAAGACGACCTTGGGATCAAAGTGGACATTAAAAAATATCAAGTACATTTAACATCTAAAGAAGGTGTTGATATTAGTTTGGCAGCTAGATGACTAAGGACACCATGTTATCACCAACAGAAGATATCGAAGGGGAACCTTGTACTGGCTCGAGGATAGAAGTAAGGATCCCTGTATATGGTTGAGGCCCCTTTATATGGGATTCACTCAACAGTTGAAGATACAAAGAGTTCTACTCTATGACATTAGGGACTTGGGAATATGAGCCAAAAGGAAATAAATATATTAACCTTTAAAGGTATAATTTTGGAGCTAAGAAGTGTAAAAGTGGACTTTTGTGAGCCATGTGTTATGATAAAATGAAAAAATATTACCTTTTCTAGAATGGGGCAAGTAGCAAAGGTTGAAAAGGTAGAGCTTGTTCATTTAAAAGTCTATGGGCCAACTTCAGTCTCTTTAATGGGAGGATATTGGTATTATGTTACTTTCATAGATGAATCTACATGGAATGTGCAGGTTTATTTTCTCAAAAATAAATATGAAGTTTTCACCATCATAAAGAAGTGGGAACTTGCTATTGAGAATGAAACAAATCTTAATGGTAAGTGCCTAAATTCATAAAACAGGGGCAAGTACAATAGCGAACATTCATTGATTACTATGATAAGAATGGAATTAGAATAAGGGAGATGGTTCTATAGACACCTAAGTAGATGAAGTAGCAAAAAGGATGAATAAAAGGTCGGAGAGCATGTAATTACGCGTAGGATTTCTGAAGATGTTATGGACATATGATTTAATACCTATCTAATCAACAGAGGATCCCTGATCCCCTCGTTTACCTAAAAGTTTCTAAAGATGTGATACAAGTAGAGGAAAAGGATGAGAAATACATCTTCATTAACTACATGTTAGATGACCGCTTCTAGGATAACCACAACAAAAACATTTATATAAAACGTAGATGTGGCATTGAATGAGAATGCATTATACAATGATGATCTCGTAGCAACTTCTGACCAAAGCAGAAAGACCAAAGACATAGGTCAAGTGACACTTGATGGGATATAAGAAGTAGATATTGTGAACCCTTCTAGAGTTGTTGAGACAAACAAAGATCCTGGAAGTAGTAGGAGAACATACATGTCTGTATAAAGTGGAAAGAGTGGGAGCAATGCTTCAAATGAAAGCAATGAATTCGAATACAATGAGAGTGAAGCCACTAAGAGCGCAACTCTGATCGCTCCTCAAATATCAACTCGAGAAAGGAAACATTTGTTGAGATATTCCCCATCAACAAGTTACCTATAGTTGATTGAGATCGGAGAGCTAGAAACTTACCCCAAAGCCTTGGGAATAAAAAGATTCCATATATTGGAAGATATATGTGGAATATGAGTTGAGCTCGTATGACAAGAACAATACTTGGTCCTTGGTCAAGTTACCAGCAAAAATAAGCCATTTCAAAACAAGTGGATATTCAGCATCAAATATGAGATTAATGGAAGAAAATATACAATGTCAAATTGGTGGTAAACGGGTTGTAATAGATCAAGACTTGCTCTAGTATAGCTAGATATAAAGACATCATTCTTGCATGGTGGATTTGGTGAACGTATCTACATGACACAACTAGAAGGTTTTCAAGTTGTTGGGAAGGAAAACCTAGTTTGTAAACTAATGAAAAGTATATACGGATTTAAGCAAGATCCAAGGCAGTGATACTTAAAGTTTGATGATTTCATGAAAAGGAATGGGTACACAAGATGTGAGAATGATCACTTTTGTTACCAAAAGAATCTTAAATCGTGTTACATCATCCTCTTGTTACACATTAATGACATGTTGGTAATTGGATGCAACATGCAGTAGATCAACAAGCTTAACAAGCAGTTGTCTAAAGAGTTCAATATGAAGATCTTGTGAGCTGCAAAGTAGCTGCTTATCATGAGCATAGTCAGTGAAAGAGTCGTGGGTACTCTAAAACGTTCATATGGGACATATAGACGCACACCTCTTAGGAGTCACTTGAATTTCTCTATAAGCATAACATAGTAAGATATAGACTCACATGACAAATGCTAAGACTAGAAGTCCACCTCTTAGGAGTTACTTGAAACTCCACGCCTCAATCCTCAAAGATGAAAAAGACAAAGTAGAAATAACGAAGGGTCCACGTCTATCAACATTTGGTAGCTTGATGTATGAAATTGATTTTACTAGGCTATGCATTACCCATACATGGGAGTCGTAAGAGGATTCATCTCAAATCCGGAAAAGAAGCATTGAGAAGGAGATAAGTGGCTGATACACAACTTGAATGGAACCTCAGATGTTGCCTTGTGTTTCAAGAGGAAGAAGATCATCCTAGAAGGCTTTGATGATGCCGACGTGGGGGTTGTATGGATTCAGGAAAAAGCACAACGAGGTATGTGTTTACAAGTGAAGGAAAAACCATCAGTTACATGTCAAAACTACAGAAGAGTGTTGCTCTTTCAACCACTAAAGTTGAGTATATTGCTATAACAAAAGCTAGCAAGGAGCTTATCTGGTTGAAAAACTTCCTTTTAGAGTTGGACTTGAATCAATAAGTCTGTTTCCTATATTGTGACAATTAGCGTGCGGTTCACATGGCAAAGAATCCGATGTTACGCAGTAGAACAATACACGTTAAGATGATGTATCACTTTATCAGAGAACTGGTAAGCTAAGGTATGCTTAACTTGAAGAATATCCTTGGTATAGAATCCAGCACACATGTCTATAAAGACAATGGCAATGGAGAAGTTGAAATTGCGTTTGGCTTAAATTGCATTATGTGGAATGCATGCATGCATGCGTGCGTGCGTACGTACATAC
Source organism: Cichorium intybus (assembly GCA_023525715.1). NCBI lineage: Eukaryota > Viridiplantae > Streptophyta > Magnoliopsida > Asterales > Asteraceae > Cichorium > Cichorium intybus. Next base: position 126,248,307 of record CM042011.1, on the reverse strand, counting down.
GTACATGCATACATACATACATACATACATACATACATACATATATAGGGTTTTCAAGCTCGGACGACAAATGATCGATCAACCTCCAATTGAGAGATTGTTGAGATGTGGAGTCTGATATAAACAGCAAAGTTGCTAAGAACATGCATCAATAAAGAGCAAAGTCTTTGCTAAGGATAAATTCTAATATTCAGTGTCAACTAGAGACATAAGTCTTCATGATGACCAAGAAAGCAAAGCTTCAGCATAGAAGATAAATGTTAATTAAGCTTCGATGGTGAGGGAATGAGCGAAGATTGGAGTGCAGCCTCGGTATGGAGTGAAACCAAGGTTGAGAAGGCAAGCAAGGTTGCAGATGCAGAACATAGGGAAGTTCTTAAACCCTAACACAATCCACAAATATTATCATATATTGCTTGTGACAATGACCATGAACTCGAACGTTAATGGGCTTGCCATCCGACAGGAAGACGTAGGTGCTTTTGAGAGATTAAAAACTTCACAAAAATCTCACCAAACTCTCTGATCCCATTTAATTGAATATCAACATTATAAAGGTTTTAGTCATGTGATTGTTTCAGTTTAGTGATTTTTTTCACAAGCTCAAAGCTAACAAACATATAGTAAATACTTGCTTGTGATTGTATTATGGTGTGGAGTCTACCATATATCCTCAAAAAACTATGAATCGGTTTGATGTGTAAACCAAAAGGTGGACCGGCCCTAAGTTGTAGAAATCAATCTATATCTTGATGTTATATTTGCAAATACTCTTGCCTTAACTTTAGCATAATCATTTATAAGTTTATGGTTGACGATATTGAAAGAAAGAAATTCTTTGATATTTTATAAAACAAATTCGTGAGGTATTTATTTAGTACTAGTAAGAAGTGAGGCAAAATTATACCAACCTTGCCAACCCCTGATGCTGGATTGCCGTCATTATTTGGGCGTGGAAAGATCACATTCACTAATCTACCTGCAAAATTAGTGTAAAAATTAAAATCATAAGTTATTAAGTGTGTAGATATTACATATTGACATAAACATGTGAACATCAAGGCTTATTGCCTCCTTGTATGGGGCAAATTCTATATGATGACATATTTATCATTAGTTACAATACTGTATCGGGAAAAAAGATATATGAATAACAATTTTCAACAGATTAATAAATTATATGACTTTAAAAAGATCTTACCGAATTTCCCACATTCTGCTTTCATGTCTTCTAATATATCTTCATAATTTTCATCGTCTTTAAGCTCATCCTCGATCACCACTTGTGTTAAACATAGAACCTTGGTGGGAGTTGTGCCAATGGCCCCAGGTTGCAACATCGGTCTCTACAAATTAGATGATACTTGGTTATAGTGCAAGTAAGTTTATTCGTTATAGAACCTAGGTCAAAACACATCATGAAAATAAAACATGAGTTAAAAGTTAAAACGTAATTCTCAAACAATTAAACAAGTTAGTCGTGTTTGTAAGATCGTTTCAAAATATAAATAAATGTAAATTATATTTTTCGACTTTGTGAGCAGGCGGTTATTATGGGCAATGTCTATTGTTTCGTTTCTAATGTTTTGTTGTTCACAAAAGTATTTTTGCGACGTTTTACGAATCTCCCTGAGTTGTTTAAACTTTAAACAGAAATTGTTATTGTTCGTCGACAAGGGAGGCTGTTTCAATCAGTGAAACCTAGACGAAATACTTGCTCTACGTACATGATAGACAATCAACGTAAAAGTTCTAAAGAAATCTCTAAGATTACCTTGAATTGTTTATGGCACTTGACCTCTTACGCTGTGCTCCCGAGATTAATAACGGAAAGAAGAGAAAAGGAAAGAAAATAATGAGAGAAAAGAAAGGAAGGGAAGGGAAATATATAAATGTTTTCCATGATCCAGAGTTCTAAATAAAATGAAAGAAAGGAAACATTTTTTGTGCTCCTGAGTTAGAAGGAAAAGAAAAGAAAACAATAAATTTACGCTTATACCCTTATGATCGTTTGCCACAATTTCCAGCCAAAAACTCTGTTCCGCTTATATATGGAAGACAAAACATACATATAATGCTATATTTTTTCGTCCAAAATCAACTTCAATTACTAACCTTTGACTTTACAATAAAATTGAATTTATAAACCACGTGGCTATGAATCATGAATCACCAAAGAAAAAGTGCAGCTATCTAACTGTCATGAATCACCAAAAAGAGTCACTCTCCAAAATAGAAACTATTAAATAACAAGAAATACTCAATAAAAGACCCAGGGGTAAATCTGTCCAGCATCACCGGAATCATGGACAAATCAATCCAGAAACTGCAGCACCAGAGTTTAAAGAAAAAAAACAAGGAGCAGCAAAACCAACTTCTAGATATAAAACAGAAACAGCTCCCAAACCTGGACCTCAAAGAGCAAAAGCGTCTGAACCATTACAGCCGAAAAAAAAACTGCAGCACTATCTTCTTGTGTGATTTTCTTGAATCTGATGCAGCACAAACAGTTGCAGCCACGTGATGGTAGAAACCCATATATAAAGTGTAACCTTGATTTAATATACAAAAAGAAACAGCCACGTCAAGGTTGAATTTTAAAAAGGATGCTTGGAAAGATGAGTTAACACCATGAAGTTTTCCTGTTAATATTTTTTTACTGTTATCTTGAACAATACAAACAAGAAGAAACATGCAGCGACAGCAGCCACGTGAACAATAAAAACCAGAAGAAACATGCAGCGACAGGAAGAAGATACAAAACAATAGAAAAGAGAAAAAAAATTACCTTGGTCTATTGTTGTGTACGTCGATCTTGAGAAGAAAACAGTGGGAGGCGCAGAGAAGAGAAGGTTCGTTGAATATATATAAATACTAGGTCTAGGGGTATTTTGGTAATGTTCAAAGGTTTATATCGGATACCGTTTCTTTTCTCTCCAATTCTCCCCGATTTGGGAAGAAGCGTATACGGGATGAGTATCCCTCAAGATCTCTCCTTTTCTTTTCCTTTCTTTCCAAAAAAAATTCTCGGAAGCAAGATCAGAGATCCTTTCCTCTCAAATCCTTTCCTTTCTCTCATAAAATTCCACTCGGGAGCAGAGCATTAGTGACCAAAATGCTCCATCATGGATGTTTGGGAGGTATCGGCTGCTATTTATGGAGTTCGAAGTTGCAAAGGAGTTGTTATCGACACGGAGGTGGAATGAAAAAACGCGAGTGCCTAAAAGTCAATAATAATCATAACTAGTCCACTAGTCTAGCAGTCTAGCAATTGCTAGATCATTCTAAAAATAATAATAATATATTGATTAATATTTTGAATGAAAAAACGCGAGTGCCTAAAAGTCAATAATAATCATAACTAGTCCACTAGTCTAAGCAGTCTAGTAATTGCTAGATCATTCTAAAAAATAATAATAAAATATTGATTAATATTTACATAAACGCTTTTATTTAGATATATGCTTTTAACGGTGTATCTTGTGCGATGTGACGGGAAGCTACAGAACAATAAAAAAATAACATACTTTGTTAATTTGTATACTTTTTTAATAACCGCTAGTTATAAAAATATTTAGAAATAACTACATTATTGAACATCTTTAAAATGCAATATTGAACTGTATATTTGTATATAATAAAAGATTGATCACGTAAAAATGTAATTTTGTAAAAGAAAAACGTAAGTTTTAAGAATTATAAAGGTAAAATAAGTGAGAAATTTTTAAAAATAAATTAGAAAAAGAGGTTTTATTGTAAAAGTTAAAAAAAATATTATTATAAAAACATATAATATAAAAAAAACGTAAAATGTTATTTTGTAAGAGAAGAACGTATGTTTTAGAAAATATATAAATAGTTGGAGAATATTATTAAGAGGTTTGGACTAACTTTATAAAAAAATTTAAAATGTGGCTAAGAATTGTCAAAAAAATTGTTGATAGGACCTCTAATTCCTGAAGTTTTGTATTACTTCTCCGGTTCTCCCTAATGACTCGCATGAAACAAGGAACCTAAGTCCATTATCTAAGATTGCACTGAACTCTCTACGCAACAGACAAGTACGCTTCTAACTAGTTTTTTGACAGATTTCTAAAAAAGACATTAAGTTTTCAAAAAAAAATCGATTTTTGACATTATTTTATTTTTTTCAATTAAGTCACTAAGTTTTCAATTTTTTCAAATTAAGTCGCTACGTTTTCAATTTTAACACCTAAATATCACATGAGCGTATCATATTAACATCACATCTCAAAGACCGAAACATTTGACATTACCATCCCATATTAATTGACAACTGGATTAACCGGTCAAATATATATATATATAAACAAAATTAAAAACACAATAGCTTAATATGGAATAATCGAAAATCAGCAATATAATAGTATCAAAATCAAACTTTTTTGAAAATTGCATCATTTTGGAATTTGCAATTTTTTTTATTTTTTTTTTCTGTATTCAACTTTTCACGACTAAACAAGTAAATTGGACCAATACCTTCGATCAAATAAGCCATACAAGTGACGAAAACCACTAAAACAGTCAACCCTGGCTACATCTCACATTACTCGTTTTTAGTCAAAGTTGGAGAGTGAGAGCAACAATAACTCTTACCAAAAGTCGAAAACAAACATTACACATCTATATGTTCTAACAGAAAAGAAAAAAAAATCCAAACAGAACATAAAGCTAGTAATACAAGAAAGCAAACAAGACTAATATAATCATATCATCCATCATACTCTCCTTGATTGAACTTATTCTCCGAGTAAAAGATGGCCACCACACTATTCCCACCAAACTTCCTTCCATTCAACCCGCCCCGAGCTTTCGCTGCACTTTCCGTGTCCGCATACTCCAAAAAAACCTACACAATATGAGAACTCGCGCTCAAAAAAAGCAACTTACTTTTTTCAATGAAAAGACGAAACTAACCTTGCCAACTCCCGGTGCCGGTTCGCCATTGGGATTTGGGCGTGGAATGACGACGTTCACTAAACTACCTGCAAATTTTGAGATGATGAATTTATTCGGTAGATTATTATTTATTAATTTATTAAATATGGATGTAAATAAATGGGGGGTGAGGATTAAGGAAGGGTAGGCTTCTGTCTGAATAGCAGTTTGTGTGATTACAAAAGGCTGTAAAACAGAAAGATATGAAAAACAAGAGGAATCAATAAACAGATTGACGGAGTTAGTGGTGGAAAGTGAGATGAAAGTGAAAGAAGATTTTACCGAATTTTCCGCATTCTATTTTCATGTCTTCTAAGATATCTTCGTAGTCTTCATCGTCTTTGAGCTCGTCTTCAGTTACCACTTGTGTTAAACATAGCACCTTGGTGGCGGTTGTGCCAATCGCGGCCGCAGGTTGCAACATCATTCTCTGTGAATTAGATGATATTTAATTATATTGCAACCAAAAGAAATTTTTAATAATATCAAAAGAGAAAAAGAATAATAGTTGAAAAGAAGAGTAAAATATCTCACCTGCAATGCAATTTGTTGTTGTGCATGTAGAAGGACACTCTCCTGTTCAGGCTTTGGTTGTGTTTGACCCTGGTTAGCGCGTCTAACCGTAAGTGTCTTATCGCCCATCTTAATCCCATTAAGAGCTGCACAAGCAATGTCTGTAACGGATAAGTCCTGATACACGCAAAACGCGTATCCTTTCGAGTTTCCGGTTTCTCTATCTTTCACAAGATCAAATCCGCGAAGAGCCCCAAAAGACTCAAGTAACTCCCTCACTTGTGCTTCTGTGAAATAGTAAGGGAGTCCACCTACAAATATGCGGTCTGGACCCTCGAGCCCACCGGCTGAGCCGGGGGTTAGACCCACTGCACCCAGGTTCAGGTTCGGGTTGGGTTGACTTGGACCGAGAGTGGCAGCTAGTGAGGGGTTGTAGTCGCTTGGTCTTCTGACCTTTACTGGTGCTCCCTGAAAAATAAATTGAAAATGTCGATCTTTAAATAGTACAATAACTGCAATATTTATGGTGCAATAAATACCTCGAAAATAATGCCATCTAGAGCCATTGCATTACTGGCCTCTTCAACAGATCTCATTTCCACAAAAGCAAACTTCTTTTCATGATTAATGTACACATTCACAACAGCATCACCTGATTAAAACCAAATGAGAGTTTTTAGAATGAAAAAAAAAAAAAAAAACTTAAAAAGCTGCAACATTTAAACAAACATGCAATGTACTAACCTGGACCAGCAGTATTTCCACCAATTGCTGACATAACATGGCTAAAAAAGGTTGCCACGGACTGCAAAAAAATTAATAAATCAGAAACATATTTTTAAATCCAATCACTATACCTAACCATCAATAAACAAGATGCAATAAGATTTAGGCCCTATTTCTTTTTTTTAAGTGTTATCTTGATAAATGATGTTTAAAAATATTTAAGAAAAGCACACTTGGAAACTTAGAAAGAAATAAAAAATAATAATAATAATAATAATAACGGGCTCTTTTTACCGGTCTTTTTTATAATAATTAACGAAAGCCATTAAGAAAGAATTAAATTATACCTGTTCGTTTGCAGTTGGAGAAAGCCCACCAACATAAACCCGCCTTGCATGTCTAGTGGCCTGAAATTACAACATTTGTAAGAATTTTATACCAAAAACAAAAAATGAAAAAGAAAATAAAATGTCAAATTACTATGCTGTCCTACCTGCTGAGTCATCGCTTGAACAGGCATAACAGGAAGAGCTCCAAACTGCAAATGGCAATGAGAATTAAAAAAAATATATAATAAGTATAAACAGAAAGAAAAAAATTACCTGACCGGATGCCAACGGGAACATGTTCTGGAACATTCCAGGAATTGCTGGGGTGGCCCCAGGGACCTGACCTGTAAAAACCAAAAAATCAAAATCTCCAAAAAAAAAGATATAAACTTTTAAAACTTCTCTAACTCCACCATAAAGATACTAACTAACAGTCACCACACAATTAGCCTTACAAAATTCGGATAATTTTAGTCTTGCATGTATCAAGAAACGGAAAAAGATTTAATCTTTATCATAAAGATTTAATCTTTATTAAAGAAATTTATAAAAACTACCAAAACAAGGAATTCCCAGTTGAAGACAAACAAAACCCATCATACCATTGCACTGATTCTTCCTTGTACAAAAAAGCGGCTCACACCCATTCTCAGCACATTGGGGCTAGTAGCCCAACATTTTTGCCTTCTTATACATAAAACAAAACATAGAACAAACAAAAAACACCAAACACAAGACAAAACCAAAAGCTCTCTCAGTTCACAATTATGTAATTATGTCACCAAAACAATAAAAAAAAAAAAAAAAAAAAAAAAGATTCGGTTTATAGGGGGATTATGATGAGTGATGAGTGATGAGTGATGACACTGCAACTCTTTAAAAGAACTAAATTTGCTTACCAAAATAACACCATGCATTTTGGTACGAACTTTCCGAACTATATCAAAGAGAAAAATAATAGTTATCAAGATAATAAGTGAGTTACAAATGGTGGGATGTGTACCTGCGGTAACAGCTGCAGCGCCAGCTAGGATTGCAGAAGCTGGTGGTGCCATGTCAAAGCCACTAACTCTTTTGCTGCTAAAAGCACCATGGATTCAATAAAAAGATTTATAAACCATACAAAAAAATCTATCTTTTTGCGCTTTTTTGTGAAGAAAGTATGTGGTTAGAAGTGTGGTAGATACTCAAAAGCAGTATAAAATTAATAGTACTAAAATGAATGCTTTTGAGATGAAAGAACAAAACTTGAATTCCATAACAGTGTTTGATATACTGAAATTAATTTCCTTAGCATCCACACTAACTAAAAATAAGGTAACTTGTCGGAAATAGCAACATAGTTTACTCTTTTAACCAATATTATGTACTTTACTTTTTGACTAAAATGGTATATTACTTTACTCATAATGGCAATATTAATTGCAACATAGATAACAACATATTTACAATTCTTTACCCGTTATAGCAGAATACTTACATCTCTTTATGAAAATATCACTATGTAACAAATAAAGTATATGTTGTTATTTGATAAAAGAGAAGGTAACACTGTTATTATTGGTAAAAAATGTAAGTATGTTGCTAGTACAAGTAAAGAAATGCAAGTACATTGCTATAATGAGTAAAAAATAAAGTACATTGCCCATATTGGTAACAAGAGTATAGTATGTTGCTAAAATTTCCCTTAAAATAGGTGCAAGACTTACCTTTTGGACCGTGAACGAGACCGTGACCTTGATCTATGTTCAGATTTGGCTCTTGAGCGAGAACGAGATCTGTGTCTACTACGTCTATCATCTCTATCTCTATCATAATCTCTCCTTCTGCAATAAAATTACAAAACCAAAATTAAAGCCAATCAATTCACAAAATATTCAAAGAAAGATTCATTTCACCTGTCATAATCTCGACTTCTGTGGTAATCATCATCATCTCTATCTCTTCCTCTTTCCCGTCTCTCACTTCTTTCCCTGTAACGGTCTCTGTGTCGATCACGGTCTTTGTCTCTTTCCCTTTCCCTGTCACGGTCTCTGCTTTTTTCCCTATCTTTGTCTTTGTCTCTTTCCCTGTCTTTGTCTTTGTCTCGCCCTCTCTCCCTGTCTTTTGACCTGCTTTTTGAGGACTCTCTTTCATAGTCACGAGAACCACGCTGTAAAAAGAAAACAATGTTTGAATAGTTGAATACTCACACATAAGATCAAGAAAATGTCAAAAGCATACTCCATAGTGTGGTTCCAGTGATAGTAATCATAAAGGTGAGTGTAAATCTAGGAGGTAGATAGTCTCGTGTTATCATCAGTAGTGCAGCTGTTTCTATTAGATTAACTAAAGGGAACTATAACAGAGAATCAATGACTAGCTTTTTAGATTGTTTTTGGATAGCTCTACAAATCATACTCTGAACCTATCAGTCTATCACACATTCAAAAACAAGTGCAAAACCGAACTCTGAATACGTTTTGACCTTCAATAGTAAATTTTCGAAACCCTAAATCAAAATTGGTATAAGTTCAGTAAACAAACTCGACGTAAATCAAGACGGTTACGACTTCAACGTTAGAAGATAAATACTTATAATTTGAGCCTTCCGGCTACCATAAACCAACTTACGCGAAGTCTATTCAACGGCTTTTATCAGGACTCCTAAAAGACGATCTGCTCAAAAATTAACAGACACCAAAAGAAGATTTATTACCTGTGACTTAGAATCGCTGAAATCATCGGGGCCGCCGCCACCACCGCCGTGGCTGTTAGCTCTAGCCTGAGGCAAGGAGCCGCCGCCAAAGGTTTCAACATCTTCACCATTACCCTCGTATCTTTCTTCGTAATCCGTCATGGTTTGATTTCTGTTCCGATTTTCAGATCTCCTTGTGTCCCCACAATTATCTGTGAACCGAGGTGTTGGTATTGAAATTCTAGGGCTTGCAAAACGATGACTTTATATAGTCTTGTACGACGCGATACTTGTTTATTTATACCCAGGACAGGAGCCGCTAACCCGCTCGGGAGACTTCTATTTGCTTTCTATCAAGTTCGATTTGAGCTTGGCTAATTTACCATTATTTGATATTTATTGATTAATAGTTAATTATTTAATAATAGTTTAATATAAAATTAAAAATATAAATTAAAGGTTTAGGTTTATCTTTGGTCATTGAACTTTTCTAGGTGTTTTATTTTAATCGTTATACTTTGTTTAAGCTATGGTTAGTCATTGAACTTTGTTTATTAATTATTAGGAAAATGACTTATAAGGGTAATTATGTTTCAAAACTGTTCAAAAAACAACATCCAAGTTTGGTCTGTTCAAAAAACATCATCCAAGTAAGGCCTTTGTACAAAAAACACCATCCAAGTAAGGCCTTTATACAAAAAACACAATCGAACTACATGTTTTGTTCAAATTTTACCCGATGGTAACCGGCTCTTGTAGGTTAAAGGATGACTTGACCGGTCACCAAGTATTAGGCCAAGTCATCCTTTAATCTGCAAGAGCCGGTTACCATCGGGTAAAATTTGAACAAAACATGTAGTTCGATTGTATTTTTTGTACAAAGGCCTTACTTGGATGGTGTTTTTTGAACAGACCAAACTTGGATGGTGTTTTTTGAACAATTTTGAAACATAATTACCCTTATAAGTCATTTTCCCTTAATTATTTTAGTCACGGTAATAGCCCATAACCTAATGACATGGCTAATTATTTACATTTTTAAGCTACGGTTAGTCATTAAACTTGTTTTTTTAATCATTTTAGTCATTGTAACCGGGTGTTTAATATTAGTCATCGGAAATTTTTTCTATTTGTATACCACAAATGAGTATACAAGAAAATACAAAATTTTGAACACACACCATACGTTAACTTGCATAACCAAACATGTAATTGCATGTGAAAGTATTATGTTGGTTACAAAGCTTAACAAGAGACCAAACAGATTGTGGACAATAAGATTTACAAAAACCCATAAGATTAGAACACCAATTTACATGCATGTAATACGTGACAAGCACCTACACATCATCTAAGCATATAGGCATGTTGAAAGAGGAACCACCACCATACGTGTCATACACCGGCTTGATCATCTTCATTTTGATATGTCATTTCAGATTTCCTTGATTTCTCCAAAACCATCGTATGGTGAACATTAAGACCTTTGTCTTGATTTTGTGCCACAGTTTGTTGTGTTGTATACAACTGGTAACATATTCCATTGGATTCCTTGCTGCTGCTTGAACCTCTTGATCCCCTGCATCATTGACCTTAGTTTTCTTTCTTACAGGTTGTTTTACTTTCTTCTTTTTTTTGCTTTACTTGATGAATCGTCAGTCGAAAAGGATCCGTGACAAGTTTTTTTATCCCTTTTGCTTGCATAGACCACATGTGATAACTAATCCTTGTATACTCACAATTTGCTTCTCAATCCTATGTTCTCCTTCACTTGAATCCTTCTTTCTTTTGATGGTCAATCTCACAGGTAGACGTCTTTTTTGTGGTAAAAGGGTATATAATCAGTTTTGGGCCACATTTCACTGCTATTGACGGGATGTATGTTGTACCTATAAGCATTAAGAAACATTTATCTTTTAAACCACAAAGACATATGATTCGGCACTGATGTTCAGATAGGCCAATAATGCAACAACATGCAAACACAGTATTTCGCTGAGCTGTCATCCTCTACAACTGCAAGTTTTTTTAAATATCTACATTGAATGCTTGATTTCCATTTCCACCCTCAAACTATAACCCACTCAGATGCACGCCCTAGTACCTACCAGTATTAGATGTATTTTATACATATTTCTACACGTTTTGATGGGTTTTATGCAAACAATGAGCTTAAAATCTTAAGTTCACATGCATCCTAATAAGGATCTATGTTTTCTTAATTGAATCTATAACTAATAACATAAGGTATATAATTAAAATTATATTCTAAAAACAGTTTAGAATTTCATACCTTTAAAGCTTTGGCAGCAAGCACCACAAGTGTCGTGCCTCTAATGGCACACACCCAAAACCAAGCAAGCAATAAAACAAGAGAAAAGAAGGAGGGAACTCCTTATAATGGTGTGGCTTTTAGGGGTGGAAGGGGTCTTTATTTATAGTTTTCAAGTGATAAGGTATATAATTGCCTTATTTGGATTCCTGATATGATAAGGTTTTTATCATATAACTGAATCTACTTATCACTGCCATAAATAGTCCCAATACCCAATAATCAATTCGAAACCCATAAGGCCTAAGGCCTTGGTTTTGTCCAACCCAATTAGGCATGCCCTAATTGGCTGTTGCTCAACTATTGAACAATTACAATTTAGCCCATACACTTTTAATTAATCCAATTAATCCTAAAACTAATTCCAATTAATTTCTGATCAATTATTAATTAAATATTATGATTTCTAATTAATATATTATTCTTATAATATATTAATAAATCATATCTCTCTCTCTCTTTAAGTTATCTTGTCCTCTGGTAGGTTTTGAGGGCAACCCAAAAGGACTGTGCAGCTATCAATTCAAGTATATTTCTAAATTATAGTCATGGCTTAGACACATAATCCAACAGTATCCCACTTGGATAAGTCTATGACTATACTTCAATATAGCTTCTAAATTGACCAGCAAATTGTAGCTTCCAAAAACATGCTGCCGAACTTTGACCCAGTCAGTTCTGTGTCCTAAGATAAGTGATCATATGATCCTCTATTCTAAAAGATATCATTTGGAATAGAGACATGGATTAGAATCAATCTCAGTCTGATACTCTGTTTCCCGATTCCTGATTTGTGATGATATAGGACTTCTAATTGAACACATCAATTCAGTCTTAGCTAGGCCTAGTACTCTAAGTCAATCACCGAATCACCGAGGGCCCACAGATATCGCTTTTCCCGTTAGGGCAAAAGGAATGAATAAACTTTGACTTATATGCTTGTGTCTTTTACTCATCAAATCACGCACAACAATACGTTTTATACATCGAGTTACCAATGCGTTTACGCATTATCAATACACAACCGACTTGTAAATTTCAACTCATATGTCTCCGTTTCAAGATCGTAAGATATTATCGTCTCAGAATTACTCGTGATATAATCCATGAAGTAATTCTCTGAGCACGGGTTGGTCCAATACTTAAATCTCCATTTCTAAGTACTCATAAATATTGCAGTAATAGCATTGTTATGTCTAACTCCTTAGACAATCTACAATTCAATTCATGACAGTCTTAATTCACTACTTACTTCCAAAAGTATGAGCGACTGTGGACTTTTGAATAATCATATTATTCGGGAAGTAAAACATGTAAAAGTGAAACATAAACATCTGACTGGCAGCTACTCCTGCTAATTACCAAGTCTCCACGAGGTAATCACCAATTCAGATTCACTATAATATTGTTATATGTGTTTCTTGGTTTCTATTAAACTTTCAATTAAGATTTATATATCTATATGACCTTCACTCTTTCCATGTATCCAAAATGTCTTACATTGATACACTTCATTGTAGATAATCTAATCGGACACTTTTTCGATGATATCTCAATGTGTCATCTTGTCTTTCTCTATCCTATCTCCATTCCGGAAATGATGGTGTGTACTGTGACTTCTCTTCTCGGGATCTTTAGTCTAGATGACTGCACCCTAAGACGATTCTAAGGTGTTATGATGTGTCGATGAACCATACGCGCTCCATCAATATACCAATGAAACTCTTTAACCATGAAGTCCTTTAGCACCACATACAGATGTAAATAATTGCATATTTGAAACTCTTTTCAAATTATTATTACATTCACCCCTATCATTTCTCAATGATTTCTCACCGTGTATTCAAACAATTCGTCTAGTATCTCTAGCCAGGTTTTATCCTGATTCCAACTTACTATGCTTTAAGCATCAAGTCATCAGGCTAAGTTCATGACACTTGTGATCAATCTAGGAAGCTCGAGAGATCAGATCTATTCCATTCCAAACCTTTTTGGAATCTGAGGAATGTTTATAATCCCTGTGTCATGACTTTCGGAGACTCTTTCTCATGCATCTTGAATCTTATAAAGATCATACTCATAATGGTAGGTCTATACTGATGATTTCATCTATCTGATAGATGTTTGTAACTACGTGAATATCCCGTATCTCTTTTAGATCATGCCAATTCATTACACTTTGTAATGACAATAAACTCTTTTCCTAAAGTCGTGCATCTTGAATCTTATCAAGATCACACTTACGTTGGCATGGTCTACACTGATGATGTCATCTATATGATAGATGCTTGTGACCACCTGAGTATGTTGTATCTATTCTAGACTTTTCATAGCGAATCATCTCTTAATGCCAATTCATTACACTTTGTAATGATAAGAGACGTTTCCTAAAAATGGTATGTAACTGACATACATTGATAGACAGATCACAACGATACTCCCACTGGCTTTGACACGGTCATAGGACTCTTTTAGACTATCATAAAATCCAAACCTTTCTGACATGATTAGAGGACTCCTTTAGGCTATTCACAAAATCCAAACATTTGGCAAATTTTGAGAATCCAAATATCCTTTCTTGCGAAGTGCCCGTGAGATGAATATCGAGGCTATGTACCTTTTGTATTGGCATGCTCTCTATGAGTCCCTATTAGTGTGCCGGTAAACCACACACGCTCCACTAACGACTCACAAAGTGCAGTTGTAGCAATCAATACTTATTCATATTTATTTCATCTTTTGTTGAGAGCGTTTCTTTCGGAATCAATTACTTGACTCTGAATATCGCCTTACTCAACCAGATTTGCTCTAAGCGTAAGTACATTTCTATATATGTTGCTTTCTTTTGATGATTCAATTACTCCCACTGGTTCTTTGGCCAGGTGTAAAATCAGTCAAATTATCACATAGACGGAGTTTCGCCCTTGAGTTCTCTTATTTGGAAACAATCGGGCTCACTAATGCTTCCAAGTAGTAGGATTGCTTATTCGTACCATCTTAGTATTTTTACCACTAATCGGTACGTCACCCAGATCATAACGCTTTATGACGGTGACTGATACTACTGGTTTGCAAAGAGAATGATATGTCAGGTTTAACAGGAATCCGATCCATGGTTAAGTCTTAGTGGTAACTAGAGGTTCTTTCATTTGGCTAATCCTTGAACTCCTTCAGGATCACTCTTGCTGTAACACCCGGCTTTTAATATAAATACACCCCATTATTTTACACGGTTTAAAACATCTTTTATTCAACAAAATATTATACAGAGGTATATGTTACAAGCCAAAGGCACACAAGTAGTATCTGGGAGTACGAAATCTCCTCAAAGCCGGGCTGCTACTATCTGCTCTAACCCCGAAGCACCTCTTTCCCTTTAGTAGGGTCTATAGCACCTGCACAGTTAGTGTCTACAGAGGTGAGCTATACAAGCTCAATGAATAATCGATAAGCGTTACAAAAAAAATACACAACATAAATTTTTCAGCTTCCACATCATATCATGGCTCCCAGCAATATCGAGTCCTAAGGACTCAGTGTACATCCCATGAGTGAGTGATAGAACTGTCGGCCGATTAAGCCATCACAACACTTGTATGTGGTCCCACCATAATTACTGCTTACACGATCGTCACAACGTATATATGTGGTCCCAACCACCAACAATAGTCAGTGGCCCCACAGGAAAGGTGGTCTCAACCACAAGCACCGA